>JALBCR010002557.1:0-742352 GCA_030710515.1 Abscondita cerata
TGGTATTGCTTCGTTCAGTTACGTATTGCTAAACACATCGGTTCCTGACAACCACCAAAGAAAAAATTCAACCCCATGAACTTTTTTCGTGAAACCTTACATTATTGAATGAACCTTATAGGTACTGCAAAATCCCAAAGTGCTCTACTTAACATTTCCTAAAAATAAATACTGGCAGTCATAATTGCATTTTGTAGTAAATCAAAACGCGGTGTCTAAGAAAAACGTTCCACCAGCGTAAAATGCCAATTTACTTGGAAAGGGTTTGAAGCGATTTAACGTAAATAATAAGTTAGAATGATGTACGTTGTAATTATAGCTAAAGGAATTTGTAGAATAAAAATTAATTAGAAAAAAAACCTAAGTACAATTACAGTACCGTTTGAAAAAGTGAGTTTGAGAAGTATTATGTAGGCCATTTTCCCACAATTAATTAGGTTGCATTCGGTTTCGAAATGATTTTTCACGGTTTGTGGTAGATCTTCGTGCCCTTAAACATATATAAAGTCAGTATTATTCTGTTTTATTTAAATTATGTATTCGACGGTTAGGTTATACTGAGTAATTACTATTTGCCTGTACATCCAAAGCCATCATGGGAATCTATGGGAGCTCGATTCTTAAATAAAACAATTACCCAATTCTGGTGCGGGTTTTGGTGCATCACATTATTGAACCATTCTCGCAACTTGTTTGTTTTATTTTCTATACTTCATAAATTCATATTTTTAGATGATCCGAGTCGGATGAATTTCCATTTTCACACGGGTTGATGAGATCAATGTCGGCTCTTGGGGATAATTCGTATGTAGGGAATGCGTACTCTTATTTTTGTTACAAATTGTGAACGCTGATGGTGCGCATCTTTTCTTTTTCTTAATTTTCACTGCCATTTTATTACATAACATTGTGATTGAGTACAATATGCCGACGGGCTCGTTGATAATTTAATTTTCTACCTGCCTAAACATACACACTAAAGATTTAAAGGGTTTTTCAAACAGTTACATTTACCAACGCATACTTTACGGTCCTTATGGAGATAATTTAAAATTTTATTGAGTCAGAAATTGTTTTAGAACATCGTTTAGCAAAGGCGAATAACCCAAAATGATGTTTAAAAATAAAACGATCCCGGTTGAGCGGTTAAATTCTGTTTATCCTTATTATACCTGGTTAGAAATTTTGACGCTGATTTTTATCTTCAGCTTTTTCGAGAAAAAATAAAGAATAGAGTAGAACGCCCACAATTTTCAACCTTCGTCCAAAAAGTAATTGCGAAAATACTTTGGTGGTTTTGTGACGTCCTAATTAGCACCCGGTAAGAAGTTCGACAAACACATTCTTTTATCAAATTTGACACTCTTTACTTAATAAATTTTGTGATAATTAACAATTTGTAGTGCGGCGACCCAAGCAAACCTCAACCAAGGAAAACAAGAGATATGTCCCACAGAACCCTCACATTTCCAATTTCATGGAGTTTACAACTGAAGCCATTTTAGTTTAAATTAAGAATCTACGCTTAAGTGAAAATAGTTAAATGCTCCAAAAATATTCGAAAATTTTAGATTTTAATTACGGTTAATTTTTTTTAAATTTGTCTAATTGGGACTCCAAAACAATGACCTTTCTACTGACACTCTATTTCGATGGGGAGAAAAAAATCCCACAATAGAGTACAAATAAATCGTTGCAAGTGATATTCGGTTGGACAGTTGGCCTGAACTAAGATTAATTCGATGTAGAATCTGTAGTATGATGTAAGATGCAGGCTGTTAATAACATCGCGAAAAAAGCTAAACGCATTTTTAATGCAATGTATTGAATTCATGCCAACCGGAATAGAAACGCTGGCCAGTGACAATTGCAGAATTACGAACTGCACCTACATACACGTCTTTCACCTTTTTTGAGGTTCATTAGTGTGGTAGCTCGAACCCAAGTCTACAAAAATCACTGGGAATAGCTACAGTATTTCAACACATTGTGCTTTATAAACAAGTGTTAGCATGCGCTTACCTTTTTTCGCAATGTTGAAGAGTTTACAGCCTGCACCTTACATACTACAGATTTCTATAAATTATTACATTAGATAAATAGTCACGTTATTTCTATTTGTAAGCTTTTTCTAATGAGATTAAAGCTCTTATTTTCAAAATTTCCGCCTTTGGCGATTGGACCGTGTCGAAATAGTAACTATAGTTGCCCACATTCCGCCCAACTACCGTAAGGTACGATAAATTTTAAAGAAATACACGAAAGTTCAAGATAGATAACTAAAAGTCGGTTAATCAACTTGTCAACCAAGCCAGATTTAGACTGAGAATTGTGATTCTAGGACTAAGAAAGCACACTTCTTTCAGTCTATAATTTAGAATAAGTAAATAATAGTAACTAAGCCAACAGTTCACTGCCAACAGGCAAATGATTGTTATTCGTTATTTTCAACGTTTCGTCCATAATCTGGAGCAAGAAACTTGGAAACATACAAACCAGAGTCTGCGGTAGACCAAATTCAAACTCAGGTAAACCAAACCAGATTATAGAGTGAGAAGTTCTGATTCCTAGACTGAAAGCGGATTTCTTTCAGTCTAGAATCTGGTTTTGGTTTGGTTGATTACCTGAGTTGTAGTTGTCTTTGCAGCCTTAAACACTCGTTTGGTTGTTTCCAAGTTTCTCGAATTAATTGCCTGTTACAGTAAACTGTTGGTATTTGTTAGTGTGTTTTTATACACGAGATGTCGTTAAGACACATATTTCTCTTACGTCGAAAATTAGGTTACAATTTCGACATGTTCAATCCTGGAAGACGTGGAAGCCTCACTTCTTACAAGCTTTAGAAGTTCTAGTATATGTAGAACCACGTTGAGAAAAAATAGTACGTGTTGGAAAAGCCTTCTTCCAAATTTATCTTAAATAAATTGGAGAATAGAATTTTTAACACATTGTTATTAAGTACCTTATACTATGATGACGAGACGTAAAAAGTTGGCAGCTGGCAGTTTTTGTTAAATGTCATAATAATACGGTTGATTAGTAAAAAATCAGTCAAATACTTAAGCTGTGCGTGTCTCCTTATTGTCCATTCACAAAGGTGAGAAAAAATCAAAAACGCTCTTCCTACAGTTTATTTTGTTTTTGTAACCTTAATAAAATGTTTGGTGTTGTTTACAAAAACAATAAAAAAACGAAAATATCGAAAACAAAATTATAGAAATCTGCATAAATAGTCCGATGACAGCTGTGAATTCATCCAACCTTTTGATAAAAGCTACGCGATGTTAATGAATCCATTGCTAAAATTTTTACAATTTTATTTTCAATTCATGGATCCTTTACATGGCAATGTATGTTTTCCGAGCCAGCACGTTTTTTCTCCTTTCCCTTCGCATATTCTCCTCTATACAATAGTAGCATCTCTCCTCCCTAGTTTTTGATTTTTCACTTCATTTCAGAATTAATATAAGATTGCATTTTTCTACCTTCATTTAACTCTCCTTCTTTCCCTGTCTGCACTACCTATAACTTTTTTTTCTATTCTCTCTTTCCGTCCTTCTTCCATCTCCATTTACAAAGATTTCATTTTTTTAGTTTTTTGCGACTTTAATTGCCCGCTTATTTCATCTTCGTTTCTTGCTATCACCACTCCTCATATGCACAAACCAGTATCACTTTTTAACTATATCGTACTATGAGGTTCCATATCTAAATCACCTACGTGAGAAAAATATGACGACTAAGTGGATATTCTTGTCTCATCACTTTCTTCGTCCAAAAACTTCCCAAAATTTCCTTCCAATCTTCATAATGTCTTTTTCCCTATTACTTCTTCTCCCAGTCGTCTTCTTAACAGCTTCCACTTCTCTACAACGCCTTCTCTTTCAAACTTTACTAAGTATTATTTTTGCTCTCGCCCTCTCCCCTGAATAATAATAAATTTGTACATTTTAGTTTGCATTTTGGAATCATGGCCAATTTTTGGAATTTTTTCATTTCCAATTTTTATTATTGTAAATTAATCGTAGTTGTGTGTTTTATTATTTTGCAACTTCTGCTTGCTTCCTTATTCTTTTATAATTTCATTTAATTTTTTATCTTTTTTCTTGGTCATCTATCTTGTTTTCTACAAAGCGAATTCTTTGTTTTCTGTTTTTAGCCTTCGGTTCCTCTTCCAAATCCAGTTCATGTTCTATACAAGTATTAAACAAAAAAGGATAGATAGAAAACCTTTGGCACTTTTGATCTAAGGTTCATTAATGATTTAAAATACCATTTCTATCTACCCTTTTTCTTGCTGTCTATTACTTTTTGTAACACTCTGTATAATTATATTTATTTCATTAAAAACATTCGCTTTTCGTGTAAACACAATATCTCGCTACCGATTCTTTCAATAAATCATCAAAAATTTATACTTAACAGCCATTTTTGGGAATTTCATTATACCTAGGTTTTTGAAGGAACGATCAAAACCAAATGGCACGCCTCAAGGAGGGATTTTATGTTGCTTCAGAGTATATTATGTTCTTCGTTGTTATTCTTCTCTTTCCTTCCCTTCTATCTTATTTTCAAATTGAGGTTTTTCTGTCTTCACATTTTTACCTCAAACATTATATTTATTCAAACCTGTGTATGTATCTATAACTGTTTTCACTTCTGTTCATCTTCAATGATATAAATTTTTACTTACTTGAACTATTTTTATAATACGGTCGATTTTGTTCTGTTAAAAAAATTGACCAAACTCAACTGTTTTTTTTCGAATAACTTTAAAGATATTCCTTATTAAATAAGATTTGTTTAAACAATTTGATCTCCGGTAAGTAATTACATCACTTTGAATATTTTGAAGTCTACTATATGCCTTAATATTACAATATTGAGCATATCTTCCCTTCCGACCGACCGACGAATTTGATTTTCTTTAAAAAGGAAATTCTTAGTTTGATTAAAATAACAAAATGGTTTAGGCTTTTGCAGCCTGTTTGTGAACTTGTGTGGTCTAGATTCGGTCTAAAAAACCGTCGTTGATTGAATATTTCATTCTAAAGCTTTGCTAACGCGTGTGGTTAGCTTCTTCAGGGGTCTGATGTTGAATGGTGAAACGTCAAGAAAAAATTTCTCAACAATGGCCTTTGGGCCGAATCTAGACCACGCTAGTTCGATTAAAATACACATTTTCAATAAAAATTGTGTCTAATTTTTATTAAAATAAACTTCTAATTAGTAGTGGTAGTAGAACCGCCGAAAACAAAAATTGACTAATCGTTTTTGAAAAATCGAATAACCAGTAGGTATTAACATATTAATTATTGCTACGTATCAAATGTACGATTGCTTGTTGGCTTAAAATGACAATTTGAACATTGATCTCACATCACTTTTCCTTCGAATAATGAGCAACCCTAACATTATTATTTGGTCGTTAGTAGGAAAATTGTAAGAAACTATTAAAACTATATAATGCAATTTAAGACAACCGATTTTAAAATCCATTTCATAAGTTGACTATAGAAATCAATTAATGAATTTTCGATTTTTCAAAAAAACTCGTTTCAAATATGACATCGGTTTTGGAAAAAATCGATTAATCGAAAAAATCGAATAACCAGTTACTTTGCGAAAACCTTAATTGATTAAAATAAATTTTTAGAATCGGTTTTTATAAGCAATTTTTAAATAATTGAAAAGTATTAATTATTGCTAAGGTATCAAAAGTACGATCGCTTGTTGGCTTAAAATGCTATTTTAGACATTGACCTCAGGTCACTTTGGCAGTTTTTCATTCTGCAGTTCATTATATTTTACATTTATTCTATGGTTTTTATTCCGCCGTCAACAATTTATTTATAAGAAATGACAAGCAAACACAAGCATTGTTAAATAAAAACAGTTACATAAGTTGATCTTTCGACAACTATAGCCAAGTAAGTGCTGTAAGTTCGCAAGAGGTTGTATAATAGCAAACAAATACCGAGAATCACCCTACAGCTGTTCGTCCTTTTGGAACTCTTCAGGAGTGAGAGAACTCGAATGTAAGTTGCAAGTTTACTATTGCACAAATGCGTACTGTCAACTAATACTCCCTACCGGAGGGGTACATTATATTCAAGCAGTAAGTTTTGCGACATCTAGTGTCGACTAGTACTTCACGTACGTATAAATGTATTCCTGCATTAAACAACTTTGTTCAACAGATAACTAAATGGCAGTTACAAAGTTGCTTAATGCGAATGCATTTACTTACGTGATCGTTAACACGAGTCGACACTAGGTGTCGCAAAACTTACTGTTTACAAACATTGTGTTATTTGGTCGTTATAAGTGAGTAAATTTAAGTGCCGATTAAAACTTACATAATAATCGACTTAAAAATTCAATTTTCCCAAAACCGCCATTAATCAAAAATCCATAAATCGATTGATCGGTTAGGTAATTGATTTTTTGACAACAATCGAAATAAATCGAAATACGGTAACCTTTGTTCAACAATATCTTCAATTACATTTAATGAAACTTGTTTCAAAATATGACATTAGTTTTTTAGAAAAAATTGATTAATCGAAAAAATCAAGAATAACCAGTTACTTCACGAAAACCGTATATTAAAATCGATTTTTACAATAAGTTTTATAAAAAATTTTTAAATAAATAAAAACGTATTGATTACTGCTAAGTTATCAAAAGTACGATCGCTTTTGTTGTCTTAACACGACATTGTAGACATTCACACTCAGGTCATTTTTTTTCTTTTCTTTCAGTTTTTTGTTCGTATGTTTTTTCTGGTAGTTTTTAATTTAGCGGTTTTTAACACCATTATATTTTCCATTTTTTAAGATTTTTTTCCACCGTCAACCATTTATTTATAACAAACAAACACAAACAACAGTTTTAAAAATCGATTTCAAAAGACTATAGGAAGTCTCCGATTTGTGATTTTTCAGAATCCTTAATTCTTCAAAAATCTATAATTGATTTTTTGGACATCAGTGGAAATGATCCAGATAGCTTTGTAGAAAAAATCGATTAATCGAAAAAATCAAATAACCAGTTACTTCGCGAAAACCGTATATTAAAATCGATTTTTACAATCAAGTTTTTATAAGCGATTTTTAAATAAATAAAAGACCTATTAATTATTGCTAAGGGTATCAAAAGTAACGATCGCGTGTTGACTTAAAATGACATTTTAGACATTGACCTTCTTTCCTCCCGCTGATTTTTTTGTCAGTTTTTTCAAAAACCGCCTGTACTCCAAAATCCATAAATCGATTAATCGGTTAGGTAAATGATTTTTTGACATCAGTATAAATGGTCGAGATACGGTAACCTTTGCAGAAAAAATCGATTAATTAAAAAAATTAAATAACCAGTTACTTCTCGAATTCCAATCAGTTTTTTTGAACATTTTAGACATTGACCTAAGTCATTTTTTACTCCGCTGCCTTTTTACTTCCGGTTTCTTATATCCCTGTATTTGTTGGCAGTTTTTAATTTCGCAGTTTTTTACTGCCATTATATTTTCCATTTTTCTTATGTTTTTTTCCGACGTCATCAATTAATTTATAACAAAAGAATGACAAGCAAACACAAACATTGTTATTTGGTCGTTAAGTTGAGAACGCATTGTAAATAACGATTAAAACATAACATAATAATCAATTTAAAAACTAGATTTTAAGAACCGATTTCAAAAATTGACTATAGAAATCGATTTACCGATTTTGTACTAAAAATCCATTAATCGATTAATCATCGATTTTTGGACATCACTAGAAATGATAGAGGTAACGGCAATCTTTATTCCAACAATATCTTAAATTACATTAATTGTAAGAGAAAGAACAATATTCAAAAATTCGTATCATCAAAGTAGTTCAATAGATTTAAGACATCGTTTTTAGAAAGAATCGATTGATCGAAAAATTAAATAATCAATTATTTTTTCAAAATATAATATTAAATCCGTTCTTAATCAGTTTTTTAAAAACCATTTTCAAATAAATAATAAAAGTATACGACAATGTATTAATTGTTGCTAAGATATCAAAAAGTTATTATAGCTTGTTAATGACATTTAGACATAGGTCACTTTTTCCTTCCGCTAGCTTTCTTCTCTTTCCTGGTTTCTGGTTCCTATGTTTTTATTCGGCAACTGATTAATGTACTTCTGGAATTTTTCAAAAACCGTCATTACTCAAAAATCCTCAAATCGATTAATAGCTTAGGTAATTGTTTTTAGGACACCAGTAGAGATGATCAAGGTACGGTAAATCGCTTGTTCAACAATATCTTCAATTACACATTAATTATAAGGAGAAAAACTCGTTTCGGTAAATATGGCATCGTTTTAGAAAAATCGATTAATAGAAAAAATCTTATAACCAGCTAGTAGCAAAACCTTATAATATTAAAATCGAATTTTACAATCAAGTCTTATAAACAATTTTTAAACAAGCCAAAAAAACGTATAATGTATCAAAAATAAAATTACATTTTTAGACATTGACCTAAGGTTACCTTTTTTCCTACCACCGGATTTTTTTCTTCCGGTTTCTTTGTCTCCTATGTTTTTCTGGCGTTTTTGATTCTGGCAAGGCTTTATATGCCATTACTATTTCCGTTTTAAAAAATAAATAACGATTAAAACTTATACGCTATACCTAATCGACTTAAAAAATCGATTTCAAAAAGGCGACTATAGAAACCGATTAATCGATTAATCGGTTAATCAATTACATTACGTATGTAAGAAAAAATTAAATCGAAACTTGTTTCAGTGCTTCAGTAGATTTATAACATTGTTGCGTAAAAAAGGCGTTATATTATTTGCTTTGTTGAAATTACTACTTAACTTGTGATTGTAAATTTAATGGCTTTCGCTGTAAAATACAGGAAGATTTAAGTTACCTTAGAAGAATTTTGTTATAGATTCTTTTATGATGTTTAACATAATCTTTTAGTGGTCATAAATTGAGACCCATAATGTTCAACACTCCGTTAAGCACATAAACTGTTTTTTGTAGTTTAATTAACAAATGACTCTAAATACGAGTGTTTAGAATAGAGTAAAGCTCGGCAATAAAACTGTTAATATAAATTATTGTCGAAAGTTTAATGGTTTTGCGCGAATTTGACATTTTTATTTTGTGAATAAATCTGTATAAGGCAAGAAATTGTTGAAGTTGTTCGCTTAGAAAGGCGTCTAATAAGTTTTTAAATAAGATCATATTGCTTAGTAGGTGGTACGATTCCAACAAAACGAGCCGTGATTAAAATGGCTCGATTGAAGGTGTTATTACAGCTTGTTAAATTACGAACGACTATATAGGTGTTTAAAAGAAATTACTTGTCAAACATTTAGACCTTCATTTTAATATAATACATCGTGCATCTCCTGACAAGGCGGAAGAGATTTACTTAATCATTAGTATTGTAAATTTTATAGATGGTACAATTAACGATGGGTGCGAAAATTTGAATTAGCATAGTTGAAGAAATACAGAGCAAAGGCATTACACAGTTCATCACCATCGGAGTCGGAACAGGGCTAGCGAGGGCACTTGGGTGATCTATATCGTCGGAATAGCGAGGTGAGGGGCGTACTCGCGGGGTCAGCGCGTGACCTTAAGCCGAGGGGTATACGGCTACTTCTCCCACGGACCCGCCCGCAATATCTACCGCTCTTCATCTGAACACTCTAGCCTGTCATTAAATATGGCAATATGTGGTGAGGCAATCCAGATACATGCACCACTGTATCGCTTAAACCTTGGATTAAGCAATATGACACGGACTTAATTCAGGTACGACTATTTAGCATAGACGAGAACTCCTAAAAATTTCATAATCACATACAGGGCGTCCTAAAAACCATAACCCCATAAATGGGACGAAAGTCTTACACAAACCTTCTAGGTACCAATAAACACCTACAACAAAATCATAGCGTAATTAAACTTACCCTTTCATTACGAATACCCGTAATTAAACTTTAAATTTCAATCAAGATGGCAAAGCAAATAATTATATGTTTTCAAGCAAAATAATTACGAGTGAAATCGTAATTGCAATCATCTCTCGATTGTCTTTCATTTTTACTTCAATTCTAAACCCGGACAAACATCGAACGACATGCCGGAAGTCATTAGAAAATTTTTTCAAAATTTTAAAAAACTTCTTTCTCTTTTGTTACCTAAATGTTAACACCCTGTTGTTTTAAAACTTTTTTTCGTCGAATTAAAGTTATACGTTAAAATTATGCAAACAAGGTCGCAGAACTCCACATTCCAAAAAAAACCTAAATAAAATATAATTTACAATAACTTTTCTTTCATAAATTTTAAGTAAATGCCACCATATCAAAAAATTGTTGCATTTGGATAATTTTTGGAAATATTTCTAAAAATACCATGCCAAAAATGCTTTATCGTATTATAATCCAAAGTCTAACCACATCTCCGGTATTATTTAACTAAAGTCGCACAGAACTCCGACGTCATCCGGATACTAATAAATGTGTGTGTAAAGCGCATAGAAAATTTTCAGCGACATAAAACATTTTACTCGAAAATTAAAATAAACGTCTAAAATTACATTTTTACAGAACAAGTAAAGAATACGAACCTTATACCTGAACACGTTCTAAGACTGGAATTCAAATTATCAAAATTTTGTTGCAATTCCATTTTAGAGAAAATACTTCAAACAAAATAAAATTTCCATTACATTTTTATAACTAATATTGTTAGAAATCAAACAATTAGTGGAGTAAATATCACTAAATCCATAATTTTACTAAACTCAAATCGTAAATCGAAGTGATTTTGCCAAACAGTTATCTTCTTATTCTTTCAAAGTACTCTTTTCGGTACCCACTTAGTTTCATTAAGACAAGGTTTTTGAGATGCCGTGTTTATATATGGACGGATATAAATATTTGTCCAGAAAGAGAATCAAGTGCACGGGGTACGTTGCATAAAACAATCATCTTCGTAATAACATTTTTTTTAAAATAAAACCTAAATTTTCATTTAAACAAGAATTTTGAGCTCAACATTTTTAAGTATACCTACTAAAATATTTTATTATGTTGTACCTTAGATCATTTCATGATCAAAATGTATCCTGTCCAAAATATAAAGTTTTTAAGTTTTTAAATTTTCTTTGATTATCATAAAAACGCAAATCATTTATTTAGTTTCATAATAAACTTTACGGAACTTTTATTCGAAAGTCGAGTTTTTGTTTCAACTCGCTCTAGAGGTTCTTAGTATGATTTGGGTGTTTTTTTTTATTGTTATTGACTATTATTTATAGTAATGTTTCAATAAACAAATTATCCAAACTCTAAAACATATTTCAATTTAAATAAAAAAAGTTCGATTACATAGCTTGCAAAAAATTATTTTGAAGCCTACTGATAACTCAAATACCCCTGGTATGATTTTTACTAAACTTGGTATTTGGAGGTTTTTTTATAAAAGGCCCATCAGAAAGAATATTTTATAAGAAAATTTTTAAAAAATATCCTATTCATTATCTTCAAAATATCATTTATACTAATGGTTTTAGAGGAAAACAATCTACAACCATATCTCTCCGACGTATCGATTGTTTTTTTTCACTTCTTCGAGCTTATTTAGTCTACATTATTATAAATAAGATTAAAATGGGGAGTTATTCAAAAGCGAAATACTGCAGTTACTGGTCACGTCGAATTATAGTTAGCATATGATTAAGCAAGTATAATTTTCTGAACTTAAGCGAGTTGTCCACATGTGATACGATATCTCAAAACCCAGGTTAGGATTTTCATGGAATTTGATATTGACAGGTTTTTTTTGTGAATGTTTTGATTGAATTTTGTGTATAGTCTGGATAGCCAAAAAACACGTCCCTTTCAACTTTTTAATCATATTTTCAAAAATACGCCATACACGATATCCTAAAAACCGCTGGTATAGTTTTGATCGAACTTGGTAATTAGGAGATTTTTTTTGAGTCATAATTCGGATAACCAATAAATACTTTCCATTTTCATGTTGAGAAGTATGTCTTTTATAACATTTTCTTGAATGGTTTTAGTAAAATTGTTTCTCTCAAAAACTAATTGTAAATGTAATCCCAGTTGATATGACATTTATATGTGGTAGAGCCCAAAAAATTTCAAATCCTTAATATATGAAAATGTTTTTTAACACTGATATCAAACCTTTTTTAGATCAAATACAGTTTGAGATTTGATGTGACATCACCTTGACGCGAGCTCATCTCAACGCGTGTTGATTTCGACGTAAGTTCATCCCGACACAAGCTCATCTCCTCGCAAGCTTATTTATTATTCTGTATAAGGACCATTCCATAGGAAAATGAGCCTATTACTTGAATTTCTCAGTTACAAATGAATATCAATTTTCAAAGTCTCATAACGGCTTTTTAATAAAATAACAAGAAACTGATTATACTGTAGTCATTAAAATAGTAAAAAGCGTTAAAATCCACAATTACTAATGCCAAGAAGTTTATTAAATATGCTCAAAAATCAGTTTCTAACATTAAAATTTTAGAAAACATTAAAGAAAACATAGATAAACTCAATAGAAGATGAAAATGTATTGTGCCAAACATTTTTTTTTTAAAAGATATTCTTCTACTGAGCTAATAACTGAGTACATATTATTCAGAATGTTGTAAAATTTGTTTGAAATAAAAAAATATCCGTTGATTTCCTGTTAAGAAACTAACAAATTAATTGGTTTTGTGTTAATTTATTTCACACGTGTCTCAACCGTTACAATTCTTTTTATTTTTATTTGCTCATTGTCAATGCCATTTGTGCTATTATTTCGTTACAAATCTAAAGTATCAGTATCAAAGAAGTACTTTTCCTATTTTCCAATAAGCATTAGCAATGCATTTTGCAGAAATTTAAAAACGCAAAAAAGTCGATGAAAGAAAAGCTGCGGAAAAAGCCAACGGAAAAAAAGCCAGCGAAAAATTCGACAAAAAAATCGAGAGAAAATAATTGCATAAAGTGGTCAGTAGTGTTAGAAATGAAGCAAGAGTTGAATTACGTTTTTCATTATCTATTACAATATAATAATACGTTTATTATTCTAACAGACAAGTGTTCAAAAAGAACATAACGGTTATAGTACCTGGAACAAGAAATCTAAATTAGTATATATATAGGAAAGCCTGACATCTTTTCTCTGAAAAACACCATAGGAAGCTCTACGACCATTTCATAATTGATTCGCTATTACCTATACTTTGATTAATTATTATTTACCACAAAGTTACAATCTTTATTTAATAGAAATAGATTCACACCAATATTCTGTAAAATTCAAATATTGCTGTGATATACATTTTTATGGGCATCGTCCGACGGCTTTCTTTTTTCGTAGGCTTTTTTTCCGACTTTTTTTCTTATATACGCAAACTGAAAATACAACACCTATTAGCGCAAATATAATCTCACGTCGAGATGAGCTCGCGTCAACATGCGCTCTATTCAACATGAGTTTGCATCGACATGAGTTCTCGTCGAGATGGTTCGCGTCGAGGTGATCTGAGGTGGAGGTGATTTTTCGACGAAGCGGCGGTGTCCAGATGACGAGATGACGGAGTCGAAGTGGCCACGTCGAAATATATTGTAAAGTTTTACGGTTCACATAATATGAGCTCCACTGAATAATTACCATAAGAAAACAAATTTTATTTTGGTAACCAATGATAACCGAAATGACATTTGCTCAACTGTACTATCCGTCAAATAAAACTGAGTTTGAACATCTTCCAAACAAAAAAAGAAAAAAAAGAACATTTGTATACTTAAATCCGCAAATAATTGATTTTTATGTATGTAAAATTGAGCTCTCTACGGACGGAGTAATTTTTTAGCGGTTGTTTCTAATTTTTCAAACTTTAGTTTTACTAAAAACGAGTATAAAATAATGATGAAACTTGGATTCAATCTATTTAAAAAATTTTTTTCAAATAAACAACTAAAAAGGAAGCAATCAAAAATTAAGTATTAATTTATCAAACAATACGATAATAAAATGAACTATACTCCATTCCTTTACGAAAGAGAGAAACAAAAGAAACGCAGATTAACCGGCCTACCGTAAAATAAATAAAATCACCCGTTATTTAATAATTGTTTTAACGTTTTCCTAAACTAGAGTTTTCTTGTCAACAGAATTATCAAAATCGGGGAAAACTAAAAAGCTGGACGAATTGAGAATCTCCTCCTTCTTTTGAAGTACTACATCCTATATTCACAGAAAGTGGGTACACCTTGCAACTGGTTTTTGCTTAATATATTAATTTGAAAATTGATGGGTTGGTACTAAACAAAACTACAAAATTTCCAATTGTTTAACATTTTTAATCCACCAAATTAGTTTATTTTAGTTTGCGTACGGTGATGTTTTAGATTTTTTGTTATTATTTTTATAAAAAGATTTTAAAAATTATGTAGGCCATAAATTTACAAAAAATCCACATTTAATAAATCCACAGCACTTTTATAGTTACAATGATTTGTAAAAAGCAATTTTAAAAACTAAAGGAAACCAAATTTTAAAAAGATGACAGTTCTTGTGTATGAAAATTGGGCTTATTTAAGCCATTGACCATATGTTTTAAGGTTCACAAATGAAAATAAACTCTATTTTCACAAGGACGAAATCAAAACAACATTTTTTAGTTCGATGCCAAGCACTAAAATTGTCAAAAATGCTTAAAATCATTAAAATTAGTTTGATATTGACATGAGTTTTTTATATTGAAAAGTATCCTCATAAACAAGTAATATTGTATAGTGTTCATAAAAATTTTATTTAAAACAATAAAAAGTTACATGATGTACCTACGTTCTCGTGTAACCTGCATACAGGGTGCAATGGATACACGTAATCTTAATAGAGGGTTTTTGTAATCATTTAGTAATTATAATTGAATGTCAATATTTAAGGGGACAATTTTTGGGTCCATTTTAAGCAGAAAACTTCATATGAACGTATGTAATAAATGTTTTAACTTTTGAGGTATGTACATGGTGGTAAAGTTTTCAAAAGTAAATTATTTATTATTAATATCTGTAATACCATTTTAGATATTTTAATGAGGGATCAAGAGGCATTTTTTAAAGTACCACATCTTTTTATTTCCACCAGTGACGTTCGTACGGAATTTGACCACCTCTTGCAGATTATTGATGGTACGCCACTGATTTCTTTTAAAATAAAATTATTTTGAAATCCCCAATACTTTCTAACTAAATTTGATCCCTTGATTTTTTCAATGCAACGCACGGTTTTCACCTAAAAAAATAAAATCTATTTCTCTGCATGGTGATATTGTCATATTAACGATATTGTTATGATAATGTTGAGAAACGATTTTAATTTTTTTAAGCGAAAACCGCGAATCGGATTGAAAAAAATCTAGGGATCAAATTTGCCTACAAATCATTGAGAATTTCAAAAATAATTTTTACTTTAAGAGAAATCAGTAGCGTACCATCAATGTCTGTCAAAATAAGCAAGGTATACCAAATTTGAGTAAAATATCTAAAGTAATATTACAGATATTAATAATAAATGATTTATTTTTGAAAACTTTACCACCCTGTACCTTAAAAAATTAAGACGTTTAGGACATACGTTCATATGAAGTTTTCTTTTTAAAATGGACCCAAAAATAGCCCCCTTATATATTGACATTCAATTAAAACACGCTGTATTTGCATTATTGGACTTTGAGTGAAGTCCCTGATGAACCTACTACAATTAAAATTTTGTCCACAAGGGCAAAATGTTTTTTTTGTTCATTTCTGTTTGTATCTGTTACAGCACCAGTTTTTGTACGGGGTGGACCGTTTTCGATGGGAATACTGTTAGAGTTGTGTTCACGTAGCATTAGGACTCAACTTTTGAAACAATTTAAACAGCGAAAACAAAATTTGCTATCCTTTTTCATTTTTGATACAGGGATCGTAATTCAATTTTTCCAATTTCGATAGTAAATTATATTCATCTGTTGATAAAAATTCAGAAAAGTGTGTTTTGGGCAGTTTTACGTAGAATCAATGGAGTAGTCAATTTTAACTTTTGTCACCAATAGTCGAGATGCCACATAAACTTAGTTTTTTTTAAATGGAAACCATAGTTGACTTTGACTTCATTAAAATCCTTATTTTGTAAGCTTTTCAACAAAATATAGTTTATAGAGGTTTTTTAAAAAATTAAGTTTATGTGGCATCTCGACTTATTGGTGACCAAAGTTAAAAATTGACTACTCCATTTAATTATACGCTAAAAACTGCACAAGAAATGTCTTTACACTTTTTCCTGAATTTTTATCAACAGATGAGATATGGAACCCATCAAAATTTGGAAAATTCAATTTAGGTCTCTGCATCAAAAATGAAAAATGATAGCAAATGTTTTCGCTGTTTAGGTTGTTTCAAAAAGTTGGTCTAATGCTACGTAAACAGTTTTGCTCTAACAGTAATAGTTACCGAAATACCCTGTATCCTATCGAAATCGGTCCACCCTGTACAGTGTCCGAAATCGGTACAGTCGATTGATTACTATAGCTTCATTTAAAATAAATCAACATTAGGTATAGTAAAAATCAAATACAATCAATAAAATCAGCGTGAAAAATACTAAAATAACATTAACAAGATTTTTATGCAACAATTCTAAACCTGCATACCAAAAAAAATTTAAAGTTCTATTTATAAACCGAAAACAAAATTTGTACCAATTTTTGCTAAAATTTTCTTTTAGGCTTTAGGTAAAATGTATCAAGCAGAAATTACCATATTTTCGATAACTTACTTCGGCAGCACATATCAAAACAGATTTATGATGTCAACCTGTAAAATAATACCCACGTTCTGCTGGCAACAAGTAGGTAATAAACTTGACCTTTGTTTATCATTTTATTACTTTACTTTTCCTTTAGAGCAGGTAGTGTTTTATTATCAAACATTAAAACAGTTGCGTAATTACTTTTATCGTTTTATGCAAATTTCAAGAATTTGACAATATATAGCGTGAATTTTTAAATATTATGTTTTTACCTACACTCATTATGAAAAAAGGGGCACATTTTTGTTTTCTACCTAAAATATTCTCGATTAATTGAGTCAGTAGATTCAGTTAATATTAGTAATAATAGTATACTGATAAGTGTCACAACCAAGTAGGTAGAAGACAACGTTTTTAGACCGACTATTCTTTCTAGTATTTTGAAGTGGTATTTGTAACATTTAGGTTAAGTGTGCTCAACTGCTTGAATTATTTGACGCAATTCAAAAACGTCCTAATAGCATGAATAGGAAGAATAGCATGTTACAAAGTACTAGTGTTAATAGAGTCTATTACCGCACGCTATTTTGCATCAATTGATTATCACAAAGAAATCATTACAGCATCGAAATAGAAAAACAGGTTTTGTTAATTTTTTCGACAAAATAGCATATTTTACTGCATTTTTATTGAATGGAGTTTTTGTAGAATAATTTGCTTCACGTGAATTTTAAATGGTATATTAAGGTATAAGTTGCAGAAGGAATCTATTCAAGCACGAAGTACCTTCTCCGCAACGAGTATTTCATACTATTTTTGCCACCTTGTACCATTTATACTTCTTAAAACCACTTTTACAGATTATTAATTAAACATTAACCCAAAACTGCTGGTGCGTTTTTTAACAGTTTGTTACATCAACACTATGGAATGCCTCCAGTAAAACGACGACGAAATTTGTTAGAGACCGAATTGTCTATATGAAAGAAGAAGTTTTTTCTTTTAGTGAAATTGGAAGATGAGTCAATTATGACTACACCATTATTACACAAATTTGGTCTGCATGGTTAGAGCTGGGGTATTTAAACCAACGGTCGATTACTCTTGGTAACAATTTATCGACGAATTTCACCTCAGAAAGCTCAGACTGACATGGAAATATAATTGTATTCACGCGTAGAAATAAATTGCCTTTAGTGACGAATTAGGTTTTTTTTAGTAAAATAAATGATGTTCGGAAAAGGGTCGACGATATCGAAGAGAACGAGAGAAAATCACCAGTTTGCCCAAAAGAGGTCAGATAGCCATAAACATGGTGTGATGATTCGTGATGTAATCCAGATCATCTCTTGCGTTTACCTCTGAACTCTAGAGCTTTTTAGAACCAGTACTAGTGTCATTCATGCAGACATTACCAGATGGCATTTCCAACATGATAATCTAGGTCCACACACTATAAATATTACGCAGAGGTTATTGCAGCAAGCACAGTTGCATAATATTGTCCTGGCTTGCAAGATCATCTGTTATCACAACTCAAACAGTGTTCGACGTCTTCAACGGTTGTCCAGACCTAATAATTTAGACGACCTGAGGTATCAACTCTAGGTTGCCTAGAATGAGATACATGATCCAAAGTATTCCACAAAGAATAAATGCTTGCATTGCTGTGCATGGGTCTCGTTCTTGTTGATATATTTTTCGAAAGTTCTATCGTATAAAATTTAATACTAAGCAACATTTTATCAAAGTTTGAAATTCTTACCATTATTATTTCTGTGTGATGCATTTCTTATGAAAACGAGTGTATTTTTATTTTTGACTTTACTATGACAATTAACTATTCTCGATTATACGAGGAGAAGTCACAGTAAGCCACAAAAAGCTATTAAAAAATAATTAGAGAAATAGTTACCCAAAAATAGGTTTTATTTTTCGGAAATTCAAACGATCGTGCATCAGTTCGTACGCTAAACCATGAGAACATTCTATTACAGTTCCTATACTGTCTATTGTTACCCGCTCGTCAGTTCGAATCATCTCTTCCACCCGTCGAAGTGTTGCATCTGTCGTAATCCTAAACGGGGCGGCCACTCCGCTGATCGTCAAAGAACTTTTTGAGCGCCCCTGGAAGGAATTTCTTGACCCAGTTATACACGGTTTACGCGACAAACACTTTTCACCGTAAACGGGAGAGATTTTCTTATGGATATCTTTCTGCACAAAGTCCTTTTGCCCAGAAAAAACGCACACAGCACGTTGTTCCTCCCGCCATACACTCTTTGAGCACGGTCGCTACTTTAACACTGTCTGTGTTCGCGCAGCAACGTTAACTGCCATGATAGTTATAAAGTGGATTGTGGTGATACCTAATGCTACAGGGAAACAACTCAACTTCTATTTTCATCTTTCTTACAGCAGATTGTGACTCTTTTTCGTACACTAAATTTTACTGTAGTAAAATTTCTGGAATCAAAATAGCAACGAACCACCACGAATAATTCATATTTAGTGTTTGTAATACTAATCAGCCAATAGGGAAGCAGTCGTGAATGGTGCACGTGTGATTGTCCAACCTCCGTAGGTTGGTGAATTTACTACTGAATTTTTTAAAACCCTAAAATAACGTCATTTCGGCGTTAGAATAATGTATTTTTAATTCAAATGCTGGTGTAACAAGGACAATCGTTACAAACAAAAATTTATAATTCAATCTTTAAGTAGGTACGTTAGCGCCTTAAATAGCACACTGGCGGGCTTAAATACATAAATTGTGTATTTAAAGTAAGCCTCAACAAATGGACATTTTTTAGAAAACAATAAAATATTTTTACTAAATCACAAACTCTTAGACTTGTTCTAGAATGTTAAAAAAAAAATATTTTTGGTCAAATAGAAATTGATTCAGTGAAGTTTTACACCACCTTCTTGTATTCAATAATTGCCATGAGGTGGGTAGTTAGCCAAATAAAAACTGTGTAGTTTTGTAACCTCCATTCTGTTGTTTAGCAAACCTGACCCAGTCCGCTAAACACAGTTTTATCACTAGATTGTTTTGATAAACGAGTAATTTATTGATGCAAAGTAATTATGCCAGGTTATAGGTCAAATTTTTGTTACTTTTTAGTTAAATGTGTTTATTTTTACCTAATGAGGCTTCTTGGGTCTATTTATGCTAGCAAACTCGTCTTCGCAATAAAGGTAATAGAGAAGGTAAAATATTTGTTTTTCCATGTTGAATCCGGAACTTAACTATGTATCGTAAAAAGAGAATAATATGGCATGCAACATGTACAAGCCGTGGGCTAACCCGACCCATGACCTAAGCATACTAAGCCACGCTTGCTGCTCCACTACTAAACCGTCCCAATTGTTTCAAACTCATCTATACGTGGTTTCTCTTGCGAACTCTCTACACTTTGGACAAATTAAAACTACGTTCGTACATTTTCCCTTAAACAATGGTTTCTCTGTGACAGGAATGTGATCAAAAGCAATATGGTCTCATTTGCGCTTTCATTTTGAATCATAACATGGCTAACTGCTTTTACCTCTCGAGATTTATACATGCATGCGTATCTTGACCCACTTCAGCTTATGGACTATTCTAACATCCATCTTCATCCCAATCGATTACGAGAGCTTAAGTACCTACCCACAAAAACTAATGTCAGCTCGTTTGGTTCAAAATCGATAAACAACTTGTTCTTCGTTTTACTCAATTTAAGAATGTTAATTAGCTGTAACTATTACATACAATCGCCAAGAATTTAGCAACAAATATTTGACCTCTTGTTTAGTTTGTGACGTGCAAATTTTACCATTTTTACAATTACAAAGTATTAAACGTTTTGTAGCTGTTGAAGGTTGCGTTATAATAACACTTCGCCATCGGATAAATTTGAATAACGGTTGTATTTCTAGATTTGTATTTTACTTTTACTGCGTTTCATACTTAGACTTGCGCGCATATGATAAATTATACCAAAGTTACTTTTGACCTTTTAACTTCGCTGAACAAGGAAAAACTTGCCTTTCCTCCCACGTCTTTAATCTTATATTTAGTTTATTAATATGAAACCGAGTTATTTCAGGCAAATTTCTAATTTATGTTCTGCCATTTTTCAAAGATTTCGTTTAAGCGCTGTCAAATGTTTTGACATTAATCTTTTAATAAGCTTGTTAAAATTTTTTGTGAGTATCTCTTTAGTCTGTTATACAAGTGCAGTGTCATCTACATCTTGAACAGAGTTAATCTTCATGAATTACTTTATCGGAAATGTTTACTTATTCGGATAGCGATAATTTGTTCATTTCATAAACATAAGTATAATTGTTGATAAACACTATTTTGAAAAATACCAAACTGTAAATTTACACTCATGTTTTTAAAAGAATGTATCACATTTATGAAATCGCATTACGATAATGAGAATCGATTTTGAAGATGTTCCAAAAAGTGGACAATGAAAACGCATTGAAATCAAAAACTGTGGGTTTAATATTATCTAAGCATAACAAACCATGATGCAACCTTAGAAGAATACATGACATTCATCAAATCGTATGACGATAATTAATTTGAATCTGAAGAAGACATGAAACGAATTAATGTCAAAAGCAGTGGGTTTTTTGTTCTAAACAGTTAACGTTGAAAAATAACTGAAAGATCTGACAAGATTTCACAGTAAAATCATAAAAAACGGAGGAAGGAAAAATAAAACAAAAATGCGTACAATAAGAAATTTTGGTGCTTGCTTGGTTTAAGACTAAAAGTTATCATTAAGGAAGGGATCAAGCTTCAGAAAATGGCATTATCAGTAAATTTCACTTGTAAGTTATTTAACGCTACCTTTGAAGCTCTTTCAAAGGACCAAGAAGCAAAATGGTGCTGTAAAACATGCTCGGACATCAGTTTTAATATTAGCCACAGCTCCACTTCAAGAGAACGATGTTTATATAATTTGCAAATTATGTGAGGAACCAAGTTTAGAGTAAAAAATACACAGGAATTAGAGGTCTAAAAACAACATGGAAGCAGCATAAATAAGGATCAAAAGTTTCAGTTATACTCCCACGCCAGAAAATAATCCAACTACCATTCACGAATAACTCGCTTTTTAAAATTTAATGTTCGTGTTTTAAGAATCCTAAAAGATAATCGTGTTTAAGCTGCTAACAAGTTTACGTCACTAATTAATACTGTTTTCTCCAAGAGCGATAATCGTTCGTGACAGAACCTGCTAACTGTAGCTCTTCGGGTTCCAATAAAGCAAACGAAAATCCTTTAACTTCCGCTGTTAAGAAGAACATTACAGAGTTTAATTTATTGGAGAAAACGCACACACATTATAGAACTAATGACAAACTTGATAAATTGTTTGGGACAGTCAGCCACATTCATGGTGTTGTAAAATTGCTATCATCCTCCGATGATTTGACAACTCAAGACTCAACAACTTATAATAAACTAAAGCAATAAACATTCGTCACCTTCCAAGGCATCTTGTTTTACCTGAAAGCGCCTACTCCCTCAGAAGAATCGTTAAAAAGTAAATTACTTAGTTATTATCGACCGGATAGCTTCGGGATTGCATGGTTTTCTTCCCTCAACATCTTAAGGACATGATGCTAAGTTCAAATGGAGGCGTCTGGAGTTATACTACTTAAATCTTTTAAAAATCTATGCACCTTAATGCTAAATAGAGAGGTCATATCATCTAGTAACACCAATTTTATACGGTGGAAATCTTTGTGCCTTACAGCAAAAAGATGGAAGCATTTTGTCCGATAGCGGTGACCAACACAATTAGGCTTCACCACTAAGAGAGGCGTGAGGCTATAATTCATTCAGTTCAGCTTTTTATCAATAATAACCAGGGAAAGGAGAAAGATTGATTTCCGTAACGCCTTTAGCTCTAAATAGAGCGGAATTTGTTATTAATGGCTGTTCAGGATAATAATCCGAAGTTATATTAATTTCTCCATCAGTGTTACTCCACTATATCCTTTTTGGCCTTTAAAGATAAATTCATCTCTTCATCAGTTGGTTTTCAGCAGAAGACCCTCTTGGACCTCTATGTTTTTAGTCTAACTCTTCAACTTATTATGATAAACTGGTTTCTAAGCTTCATCTTTTCTATTTGGATGATGGTGTTTTATTATGTGAAGATGCTGACACTATTCTCAAACATTTCTGAGACCGCGATCACTAAAGCTAAAGAGATTGGATTATAGATTAATCCATCAAAATGTAAAAGTATATTTTGTTCAGATATGAATCAAGACGTACGAGAACTTTAATTGCCTATCTCCAGGAATAAGAATTATTGAATTGAGATTACTCGGAGCCTCCTTAACGTTGGCTGCAGCTGAAATATTTATAAAAGAGAAAATAACCCAGAAATTGAGTTACTTCTTGGACGTCTTGATCACCTAAAATCCACGTCAGTTTTTATCTGTACGAAATTACTTAGCCCTACAAGAAATTGACTTCCTCTGCATCCGAACTGAGGGTAGTTCAAACATTTTCAAGATATTACTAAAATCTTTGGATGACAAGATCAATTTACAATGGAGAAGATGACAAATATTAGTTTAATCCAGACACTGTGGTCAATTGCTATCCTTCCAACAAAGTTTGGAGGATTCCATTTTAAGCAAAATTTATACTCACATTAGAAGAAACTGACGAGGCGTAACGATTAGATATTAATTTAGGTATGATACGGTGATCAATACTTACAAAATCAAAATTTCAGTAAATATCAGTAATTCATCTCAAACAAACTTTTCCTACTAATGGAATTGTAAGTTCTTAAATTTAATCCACGGAGATTCTGAGAAAAGTAAGTTTTGGTTGGTATTTCATAAAATAGGGTTATAGGTCCTTTATTTTTAAGCCATTACAGCTATTTAACAGAAATGTTGAACAATTCCTCTTAAGATCATTTGCATAGTAGTTGTAACGCAGAATCCGAGACATTATTATACCAAACCATAACATTGTTCTAACGGCGTGATATTGTTTTGAATACAGGAAAAGAAAAACATGAAACATAGAAATTGACTATCTGTCGTAGCTTTTATTATTTTTAAAAACAACGGAGGGTGAATTTTGACAGTTTTTGAAATTGCATCATAAAAACCACCTCTATATTAATGAAGCAGTATAATTTTTCAATTTCTTAGAAAAAAAAAAAGAAAATCAGAAATAAAATTGTCAGAGCTAAACCGCTTAACTATACTCTTGAAAAATACAGCATTTATCAAGAGTGCATGACAATAATGAGAATTGAATCTGAAGCATTCTTAGAAAGGGGATATTCAACATGGACTGCATTGTACCAAAACAGGTGAGTTATATAACAATAACAAATCTCGAAAAATAAGTCAGATTAAATTGACGTTTGAATCAGAGAAATAAAAAAAAGAGGAAAGCAAACAAAACCAAAATTCATGCACTACTTCATACTGATATGACTGAAACAAAGAATATCTGACAGATACCAAATTTCATTTTTATTACGACATGTTGTGTCCAAACAACACACAAGTTTACTCTTTTTCCAATTGTTTTATTCATTTTATTTAGGATGCCTGATTTATAGCTCATTCGTATTTCAAACACTGTCCAACAGTAGTTTTTTTATGCAGAGTTCCTTTCGTACAGTAAAAGAGGAAACAGTAACAGCACCGAATCTTGTTCTTAATTCCAGCGACAAGTCGGATTTTTTTTAATTTAACAAAGCCACTCAAAACCAGTGACATTGCTTATTGAAGAAAAAGTGGTACCAAAGTCTTTGATGAAAAGACTCTTGGTTTGACAAAGGAATTTTCCATATTCTGAACATAAATATTATAGTCATTGCTTACCCTAGGAGTGCGTTGTCCTAAGGAACGGCAACAGTTACAGTGACACCACTAAGACTTTTGATGTTGTTAACCTAACTTGATCCTAAACCTAGATTTCTTTATTACAACTTAAGTAGGTACTCAGTGAAACAATTTAAAAATATTCAACTTTAACGAGTTTACAAATTTTTTTAACAAAAAAATATGAATTGGCGAGATTGCCTCCTTACTTGATCATAGTCGACAATATTTAAATGTATATTAACCGTCTATTATGTCAGGTCGTATTAAAAGTTATGTTTAAGCAGTAACGGCTTATGGCATTGCAAACAAGAGATGCTCGTTTGGCAGTGGTGGTGGACAGTCAATCAGATTTATAGAAACAATTTCTGTGGAAAAACACTTAAACGCGTAAGCAAAGTCATAGAAAGTGCTAAAGAAAACTTGGTTTAATAGATGGAATCGGAGCTCCAAACCTTTATTAGGACCATAAGAACGGCCTCTTTAACTTCAACATTTATCTTCCTTAAAAATTATTAGTCTCACTTTAATATTCATATGACATGTTTAATCGTATTCGGCCTTGTCTCCATTATCTGAATTTTGGTGTATATCCACCCATCTATGATGCTTCATATCCAAAATGAATAATAATCTCAGAGTGTTGACCAAAATATCATCAAAGAACAGAGGGTGACCATGTAATCAAGAAATAGTTAAGACTTGAACGTTTGAACGGCTTTGTGACAGACCGTAAATCCTGATACTTTTGAATTTAGTATTTTTCACATCGAGTGATTGTCGAAACGCACCCACAAATAGATCTTAAATCCTTTTCTTTTTAGCAAAACTGGATACAATACGAAAAAAAATCTGCGTTCTACAGATAAATACCTTTACAAACTAAATAGATTCAAAATAACTTTACACCTGAAGATTTGCGCTATTACGCCTAACTTCGCGTAACGAAGTTGGTCAGTCGATATCTTTTTGAGTTGAATAGTCCTCTCTTACGCTTGGTTACCAACTGCACCTTTCATTACTTCAAGTATTTGATTTGACAAGATTTCTAATTAAAGTCTGCAAGTACTCAGGAAATTTTAAATACCGTTACAACCAACAAAATAAAGAAAATAGTACGAAAAACATGTGCCAGAACTCCTTTTTGCCGTACTCAGATATTTGCAGTTCTCCCTTAGCTCGACCTTTTGTCTTCGTGCCCCTAAAAAGTCTGTTTTTCAACATACTATTTATTTGTGCATAACTTCATGTTGAAGATTTAACATTAGAAAGGAAACAAAAAATATTAAAACAGTTGCAGTTACCAACGTTTCGATCACTACCAGAAAAGAACAAATCAGAGCAAAGACAATCCAGAAACTGGAGCAGATTTTGTCACTCCTAAAAATGGCACTACAATAGTAACCAAAGTTTCGAACTTTTCCCATTGTTTGTTCCTATCTTTTTCAACTTAGAACCATTGGCGCCAAACTCAGCAACAATTAAAGGTCCCCCCTTGAACCAGGATAAATACAAGCTACAGACACAAATCATCAGGTTACATCCCATATGTTGAGATAGAAGAACCTCTGAAGAAGATGACCACTTGTATTAGCGAAGCGTTATGGAAATAATTCAATCACCAGCAGTCTTTAGACCAGAATCTAAACGACACTAGTTCAAAAATATAGGTTAAAGCTTCTCTTGTAATTTATAAATAGCAAAAGGACCATCAGCTATTTCCCGAATTAATGAAGTTTATCTAAGAATTATTTTCCTCGTCTTGTAATTATTGAAGTGTAAACGCAGCATAATAAATACACAGCGGTATGAATTTTGAGCGTCGCTTTTATGCTGGGGCATGAGGATATTGCCGCTTTTATTTTTAATATCAATACGCTACTTAGCTATTGAAATGCGTGTTCGGTTCAGAAGTTTTTGTGGATTTGTTGGTTCTTTTTTCTTCCAAGTTCTTCTACCAACTTTTGACAAAAGGGGTAGTGTAATTACACATATAAGATAATAAATAGCAACAAATTTTCTGAAAAATGCGTGTTTGTGGAGTGTACAAATAAAATACATTTAAAACATAAGGTCACAACATAAACATTTTGTCCACTATCGCAAGAGAAAAGATTTGATAACAAAGTTCCAGTTTACAAAACATTCAAATCTTTGGACAATGATATTTCTTGATCTGGATCATGTACTATTTAATCAAGATGTTCTATTTGAAGAATTTTTATTGAGAAAAAAGTGAAACATTTGAATATTCTCTCGAGTTACTTTTACTAGTTTTATTAATTTTTCCACTTGCAGAACTTAAGTATTATAACTAGTGCTTTCTTCCCGATGAATGTATCACCCTGACGAAACACTACAATTACAGTGACGACTTAGAATTTTAGATGCCACCAAAGAGTTTTTTGATTATAGTATGGTAAGGGTTATGTTGAGATAGCTTTTTGCTAATGGGGCTATCAATAGTAACTGCAAAATTGGTAACCCAAAACAAAATAAATAGTTATCTGTTTGTACTAGACCAGAAACTGATTTCATAAACGAGTTTCTGGCCACATGACTACCGCACGATTTTGGACCAAGAAAGGGTGTGTTTTAGGCGCGCAGGTGAGTGCAAAATCGCTAATTTTGGATGGAAGACCTAAAAGAAGACCTTTAGAATTGAGCATAAACTTCTTCCGGTTTGCAGTATGCCAAAGTTAAGAAAAATTGTTTAGAATTAAAACTTAGAAGTAATTTTTCAAATTTTCAAAAACAATATGACTACTTTGATAATAAAGCGTCTTTATTATTACTTTTTCATAAAAATATTTGTCCTACAAAATTCACAGTAGACTTTATCAACCATCCGTTCTGAAAGTGTTTCATTTTGAACAACTTTTCTTAGTTACGGAGATAAATTTTGGCCAATCGTACTTTATGGGCAGCTCACTGAAACACCCTGTAGATGTTAATATATTTTTAATGTTAATTTTATGTCAGGATTGCATCTTATCTGCACTGTAATGAATTTGGCTTGAAATTGTAACTAGAGGGTATAAACCTGCAGTAGAGAGAAAGTTTGGATCACTACCACCCTTAACATCAAAAGATACCAAGTCGATTATAAACTCAAAGAGTTAAGCGTTCCTCACATAAACAAGAAGAGTTTACATGCAGTTCTGTGTAGGGATTATTGATTAATTAACCACTCATTTCATCAAGATACTTTTATTTCATATTCAATTACATATGACAGAAGTTGAGTAGGTAATAAAAAGAATATAGAGGAATACGCGTAACAGTTTGAAATATTAAAGCCGTTCTTGTGTTGCAAAAATCTCAGTGAAAGAATTTTTAAACTAAAAATAGACGTAACTGATTTAGTAGAAGCGCAACACAGATGAAATAATCAGCAAATTAAGATCTCAAAATATTTTAAAAGACCGTGCATGTACCTACGTACGCGCAATAATGGCAGAACGTAAATTTGAAGTTGAAAAACTGATTAACCATCTCAATTTTCCACATAGCTTTCACAGACCCGGTTGTTAAAATATATATTAAAGAAAGGCGAACGAGTGCCGAGCGCGCCGTACCAGAATATAATGATCTTGCGGTGTAATATATCCGTTAGTGTTCTTCTATCGCATTTACGATCTTAAGAGTAGAGCATTATGTTAATTTTGGAAGATAAATAAATTAAAAACTTCGCTTGTTTAAAAATGCTTGGGCGTATTAAACAGTCAGAGGGTGTGTCGATTTTGACAAGTCAAGGGCATTATATTTTGTATTTTACCTTTAATTTAATCATAAATTCACAGTTCCCGCACTTAATACTCAATTAACTTACGTTTTAATCAAATTTTTAAAGACTTTACTCAAATGTATTATTAGTTAATGCGTTAATTATAGTAATAAAACATTTTCCAAATGCTATCGCGTGGCTCTATCTACAAAATTCAATGTATACATCTTACAATTTATTATTGTTGTACAGCGAACATACCGGAATCATTAAATTACATCCAATTAAAGTCACTCACTCTCACTTTATTCAAAAAAACTTATTTAGACGTAATCAAAGGTAAATTTGTTCTTAATATCAGTTAAGCGTTTGCTCTATGAGGTGATGTAAACATCGACATAGAGAAGGTTGATGTATTTAAAAAAATTGAATGTTTGATTGAGGTGTTCCTTCAACTATAATTACATTAAATGCAGTTAAAGTTTTTGCAAACTTTTGCGAGAGGAGTTACTATCTGAATTTTACAAACAAAAGTTCAAACCCCACGAATACCAAAATTTAGAGGTTTCATATTTACGTTATGATCTCTGCGCCGACTGAGTGGGACGAATTATTTTTATCTTATTTGGCACAGAGTTTGGGGGTAAGGGAAAACATCACTAATTTTCCCAACAGCTCCTGCAAGTTTTGTAAAGGAAACATTGGCATGATAGTTTCCTGTTGTGGCTTCAATATCAAGTATGCGAAAAAATAATCATCTTCAAATTATTTAAACAGGAGATTTTGTGAACATACCCGATTATGCTCCCAAAATATCAATCATATGTGGCAACGAAAAACACATATTTTTCAACCAAAGTTTCACTAGCTTTCACACTGCGCTTTGTGTTAAAGATTCCCAATTTGGTCCCTAATATACCTACCAAAGGATTGAATAGTGATAGCAAAAAATTTGCAAGATAATACACCAACTTTTCAACAATTTTCACCGCAGCCACTGTGGCAAAAGATTGTACAATGAATAGTGGTTATATCACCAATACACCCACCAAGAATGAGACAAAATAAGAATAACAGGATTTTTTTCCTTAAATTCTTTGTCCCTAAAAGTTTAACAATACAGAAATTTTTTCTGGTTTCACTTTGTAATACTTAAAAACTATTCGGAAACTCAAACAGACACAAAATCACTTCAAAATTTTTGTTGTTTCACATTTTCTTTATATGATTTGCAAAAACCAATTCAAAAAACTGAATTCTATAGAATAAGCCGTAGCTTCAAAAAATTAGGAACAGAAAAACTACACAATCAACCAAGCGAAATAAAGCAATTTATTTCCAATTGTGTTAAGCTATGTGAAGTCAATTGGGTTCAAATAAGGTTCAAACATTTTAAAGAATTCCAATGTTTAGACGTTTAATATGGAAAATTCATACCACTTTTGACCAAGTTTTAAATATACTATGAGCGAGTGGGCATAGGTCCGGCTCAAGATGCCTTTGTCAACCAAAACCGTGATATTCTTCAATCCAGTTATACTATTAGGAAACATTTTATTAATAACGACACCGTTTAGAAACTTTTGGTGTTAATTTGTTAGTATTATGTTAAGTGTAAACTGAAGGAAAAAATCGTTTAAAAACATTTTCGTGTATGAACTTATTTAACATTTTATAGTTTAAAATCTTTTGGTTGAAAGGATTTCCTGGTAGATGTAAGATACTAGTTCTATGTTACACAGGTTCAAATCTGTTCACGAAAAATCAATTACTTTTCTTTGTCATTGAGTTTACAATAATAAATACTCTTGCATCAAAAGGTTTGTCAATAAAAATACAATAGTTCCTTTTCTCTCAGTACTTCATCACTCTCCTCATTTATATTAACAATACCTTCTTCAAATAAAATACACATTTTACAACAATTACACTTCAATGTGCAGTAATTTCTAAGTTTTTCTTCTTCTGGTCAGGTTTTTTTTGATGTTGTAGTGGAATCGAAGTATTACTTTTGGTTTTTCTTTCCGGTTCATAATACAAGATCGAAAGGCTGACAATATACGTTTAAGTTTGGTTTTACCACAAACGTTTGCTGCTGATAAGATACGTTTAAACTCCAACTATAATGTTGTTTCCAGGTTTTCGAACGTTTCCAGGTAGTTCATGGTTTGAGTGTAAGATGTTTTTAGATGATCCAAAACGCGTCCGTTTGCATCTTGTGGGCTATGTGGAAGTGGTACATGAATGTAATCACGCTATGCTCCTTAGCTAAATCATAAATTTATTAAACCTCACTCTAGGAAATGACGAATACTGGCGGTATGGTATTTAAATTCCCATTCACCTGTTGTCTTGTCACATTTGTTGTTGACTTTCAGAGACTACAACTGTGATTAATCCAGTTCCATCCAATTTGATGTGGTTAAGTGGTTTCCAGAAACTTTATTTGCGTTGCGTTAGACATCAATTTTTTTTATTTGGTATTCTAAAGTCATAGTTATACCAAACCTTCAGTTTTATCTGAATTCCACAATTTTCCATCATTGTCATATACGGTTTCCATGACTTCTAGAATTGATTTTATTTCTCTTTACGCTTGTCATACTCCTCGACATGACTGAGTTTGTCCACAGTTTTACTAACACTCCCATATATAAAAATGTTTTTGGCCACTATTGAACAATATTTCATCAAGAAAACGAAGGGTAAATTTTACAAAAGACAGCTGCCCAAAATACCGAAGAAGAATGCACTAAGAGGAAAGAGCAATCTGTCATCGTTACCGCTTCACCTTACTGCACTATGCTAAAAATATACTCAGTTCAACAGAATAATGATGCACCCCTAGTGCGTTTTCTAGTTTTTTTAATACTTTTTAATGATTTTAAAATTTGAATAAACAACCAAAAAGTATATGGCCCATATCAAACTACTACCTACAACCAAATTGATCTCCAGTTTTAATTTCGTAACGCTAAGTAATACCCGTTTCCCTATTTTGGTTCAAAATGCCTAATATTATTACTTTGCTTCAGTAAACAAAAGATAAAACAAAATGATAATTAAATTGTCAAAACTTACCATACTCTTCAATGCGTCTCGTTGTTCGGAACGGAAGACCTAGAAGAAAATATATTAGCTTTATCATTTCAATCAAAACACAAACAACAGACAAGACAGGGTCGTATTAAGACATTATAAATTCAAGGTGTACAGTTTAAATAAAATAACAAGAAGCAACCTAGACGTAAGAAGATGATTCTACAGAAGGAACAAAAGACTCGGGAACTCTGATCAAAAACTAAAGATGAAAATAAGCAATTGAAAATGAAGGACCAGCGGCTTAGCAAGATAAGAAATTGAAAAAATAGTAAAGAGAGATAAGAAAAAGGAAAATTTTACTTAAATTTTATTGTTTAAGCTTGTATTGAAACAAATAAAAAAAATATTATAGCGCACCTTATCCTTAAAATATTTTTATTTTCTATTGTACAATGACGACCGTCGATGAGTCATTTGTGGTTTGCAAATGAAAGTTGCGATTACAATAAACTAATTTTAATCAACAACATTTTATATCTAATTGACAACGATACAAACAACGCATCAATACCATGGTCGTCATTGTAAACTAGAAAATAAATAAAAATATTTTAGGATAAAGTGCACCATAATAAATTTTCGGCTTAAAAAGAAAAATTATTATGCAGTAGAAGGAGCAAAAAAGGTAAGTAGGCACTGCACAAAAAAATCGAAATCTTAAAAACACTAGAAACTCTTGAGCACACTAAAAAGAACAGATAATATACAAGAAGGAAATAAGAAAAAGAGTTACCACCCGGTACAAGAAAACTTATAATGAACGGAGAATGAGAGAGAAGGTACGACGGATGTTTAAAATCACTAAAACTGCCACAGAGTGACGAATGGGAATGAGAGGTAGGACATATAGACAGCCCATGTACTAAAACAGCAACAAAGGATAACAAACAGACAGAGAATATAAGACGGAACGACGAACTTGAAATCAACGGAAATACAAGAAGCGAAAAAATAAAGAGAGAAGCTAGTTAAGAATATTCACACTAAAATCGCGAAAAACAAGACATAAGATAGAAAAGGAATGTGAACTGAGGAAAGAATTGTCAGAGCATAATATACTTCATTGTATACAATCCAATGAACAGAGGAGAGATAAAGGCCGAAAAACAAACAGAAATAAATACAAAAATGGATTAGTACTTTCAAGAATCTAAGAAGGAAGCATATGAAATAAACTGGAATAGAGATAACTCCGGTTAAAGGGGAAGAAAGTAGACAATGATTATACTCATACATTATAAAACAGCAATAGAATCAAAAAATTTAGAAAGCAGGTAAAAATAGATAAAAAAACGTTGTGAGAATGAGATTAAAAAAGCTAAATAAAGAAGTTAAGAATATTTTGAAATAAAACAGGCCAGAAATGGAATATTAGACAAAAGTAACAAACTCTCAATAAATACAGAGGAAGCACTGGAGAAATAAAGGTGTTACTATTGGAAAATTAAGAAAATGAAGAATATATACGAAGGTCATAGTGGACGCAAAAAATTATGAATAAAATAACTAAAAAAAAATGCAGAAATTCATAGCGATGGTTATAATTTATAAAACAAATGAGAAAGATAACATAGAACCTGAGATAAAGATGGGAGATATTCAAAAAGCTAAGTACATAATGCAACATTCTGAATGATTGCACACACAAATCGTGTTTGAAAAAGAACAACCTAGTTTTAACACCCTGCATATTATTATATTTTTGAAAGATCTTTTTTTCTGATTTCAAAAAATATAATATATTGTCTTTATATTGAACCGTTAAAGGTTATTAATCGTAGAATATCACAGTTACTTAATACCGAATTGTTAATATTGTCCAAAGTAAGCTATGTAAATGACAAATGTTGTGTTTGATAATTGACATTTCATTAATTAAATCATCAAAATCGTTTATAGTGAAGCAGTTGGCTGGAAATCCAAGCTACTCTTGATGTCCTACCGGTGGTTTCATATGTAACTGTGATATTTTACGATTAACGATTAACCAATAACGACTCAATATAAAGACAACATAATATATTTATTGAAATCAGAAAAAAATCTTTTAAAAGTATAATAATATACAGGTGTTACTTAAGCCATACATATTTTGTTGCGTCCTGTAAACGGAGAGTAACTGAACTATTGATGGCATTTTAAGAAAATGCAGTTAAAACCATACTTTCATGTATAACTTTTTCTACGAGTAATAATAACGATAATAAAGGGTGGGTAATTTATAGTGAATAACCCTATACACAACATTTTTTATGGATCGCAAAAGTAAAAGTCCAGTGGGGTTAAATCCGGGTTTCGTGATTTCCAATAGATTGGGCCAGCTCTGCCCATCTACTGAGTTCTGGCTCCGTCTCAAGGTCAAGAAGGCGTGCCAACTGCGAGGGAGAAAAATTTAGACAGTTAATGAATCAAACACCACACACTAGAATAGTGTGCATCACTTTAAATAGTTTCTATAGCACCATACAACTAGAAAGTTTTTGGAACAAAAACGCCTTCCGGGATGGACCGTGTCGAAAAGGTAATCGTAGTTGCCAACGTTTCGACACCTATCGTAAGAGGCTTCATCAGCGCAAGAAACTTAAAAAACAAAGCAAGTTCAAGGTAGACAACTGATAGTTAGGTAATCAACTTGTAACCAAGCCAGATTCTAGACTAAAAGAAGTCGACATGGTCTAATCCCGCAAGACGTTTTTGTTCCAATAATGACTCCGGCCGCGGAAACCTCAATTCTTACATTAGAAAGTTCTTTTCAAACAACATAATGTTAATACCCATACATAAGAAAGTAGGTAAAACAATATGTGAAAATTAAATAATCCCGTAGATGTCAGACTGAGATTAACTAGAGTGGTAGTAGTGATTAGGAAAAATCCTGAATAACACAGAGAAAAGAATAAAAACTGAAAACCACAATAGTTTATAAGAATTACACCAATACAGGTAAACGCTCTTTGGTATGCGGATGACATCAACAACAAAAAGAAAATGCAAAACTAGATGGTGGAACTAGACAAAATTAAGAATGAAAGTCAATAAAAAGGGCAAGTTAATAGTAATTAGTAAAGTAGAAACGTAGAAACCATATATTTGTATTTATCACAAAAATGTTGAAGAAATAGGAAATAAATAAGAAGAATTAGTAAACTAAGAAGAGGTATGCCAAGAACGGCATGGACACGTCAAATATCAGAAATGGGGTTATAAAAGGAAGAACAATATAAGAAGAATTGCAAGAAGTGGAGTTAGAGAGATTAATATATAAGAAAAACACCTAACGTTTGAATAGTGTAAACGGATCTAGAGAAGAACAAGAAAATGGTGATACATCCATTTATGAGAAGAGAGCACGAAAAGAAGATTGCTTATTGAGAAAATACCTTTATGGTATAAACCAGTGCGATGAAAAATCCTCATTCAAACACAAGCTGATTATGTAATGATCTAGGCATTAGTCAGACGTCGGTTTCAAAAAAAATCAAATTTCATTCGTACCATGTGCAGTTACTGCAATAGTTGGATCAAAATTATTTTGGAAAACGACTACATTTTTCACAATGAGTACTACAAAGACACGAAGAAGACTTTTTTGAACGAATAAGACAACGTTTCACAAAATGACTATATTTCTATCAACACAGATAGAGTGATAGTGTACCCTTCAAATATGCATTTAATAGAAAGGAAACCAAATTTTAACACATGACGGGCATGCATTTATGCTTTTGCACTAAAATATGTATGTGATTCGTAATTTTAAAAATTGTTTTTAAAAATGTATAGTCACAGCTAAATTCCTTTTAGTAGGAAACACACAAAAATCCATACCAGTGTATGGCAAATAACCTCTTAAGATTTCTAGAAAACATTTAGTGTAAAGACGGTTTTTCAAAATTTTCGTATTTTACATTCTGCAGATGAATACGAATATCTAAAAAAATGTAGGAAGTGATTTAAAAATATACAGCAAACGGTCTTGGAAAATTAGAGCACCCTATATAACTAAAACTAAATTTATTAGATGAGGCTGAAATAAAACCTTCATAACAGATTTTTTTAATTTACTATTTAAGCCACAATCCTCCAGCCCACTTTATTGACTTGCCCTGTATTTAACTAAAAATCAAAATTGCGCTGATTGACATTATTTTATTTTAGAATTAAAATTATGTACATATTGGAAATGCATTTTTAATGGATTAAAGTTATGTACCTACATAATTTAAATGTAAACTAGATGAGCCAGCATGCTACGCGTACAGTAGGAAGGGTTACAATAAATTGACAATGCGATAAGCATATTAGTTGAAGCTGTGCGTTACAGTAATGAAACGAAACAAACTATTTGAGAAACGGTTGTGCGGACGGACGGACACCCACCAGGGCGGCGCCACCTTGACAGATTTTAATATATATAATTCTATGATTAACGGAACAGTATATCAGTGTTGAAATAAAATTAAACATTTACCAATAGATACGTATAATCTGGAGGATGTAGCACGAAATCAGTACAGATTATTGGGCTCCCTTTCTGAACTTACAGCACTTCCAGTAGGTTAAGTTCCTTGAGAAAATCTCAGAAATGACCTTGGGTAAGAGGAGTAAATTCCTCCAGTTCAAGGGCCGTACAACTAACATAAAAAGAACATATCTTATCAATATCTTATCTTATATCAATTATAAATTATGTACAGTATAAATAAAGTGTTGCAACAGTATAAATAATGTTCAATCCGGAGTACTTCATGTATTGTGTGCTTGTCAATACCACAGAAGGGCTCTGGTCCTACAAACAACGTGGCCGTCCCTTTCCTGGCGAGCATCCGCTTGCTTGTCACCAGCAATGCCAGAATGTCGGGACCCAAGCTAAGGTGACCTTATTGCAATGTCCCCAGTTCATTCAATTTATTTTTGCAAGTTCTCACCCATCCTTAAGCTGACAACTGCTCAGCACTGAAATGGCCCCTTGGCTATCAGACATAATATTGATGTCTGCCTATATATCACCGATACTAGAGTGTTTGCCTATGGACTCGCTGTATTGGGTGTGTGGCTCAAATATCTCCCGCACCAGTACCCTTAGCTGTTCTTGGTCCGTCTGTAAACCTGCCGATATAGCCGTCTGGTATTGAAAAAAAAGTTCCACAGGTCACGCAGTCATCCTTTTTGCCTAGTACCGTCCGAAAGTCAGAGAGAAACAGGGAATATCTCCTATTGAGTAAGATCTTGTCAAGTTATTGAGCGTCGGATCTCCTGGGGTCAGCCTCCATACAGCATCCGACTCTCTGCACTCTCAGTATCTTCCTCTGAGAGTTTTGTCACCAGACGACCGCAACATACGTAATGATGCGGTAAACCATCATGCAATACATCCATTCTAGTATTTTAGGCTTGCAACGCCTATTTAACATTCATCAGGAACATTTACCAATAGTAACATTTAAGTTTACAAAGCTCTGCAAACATCTGAAAAATTAAATAAAATCATGAATTACGAAATTTATTTTTTAGTTATGTTTTTACATTTAAATATTAATGTTTATCTTAATTCTTCTTCACAATTTATTGGAATAAAGCAATGTAATATCAAATCCTGCATTGAGTTGTGCTAAATTACAATAAACTCATTTGTACCTAGATCATATTAAACTCCATTTCTGTTGTAATGATGATGATTTATCAATTTTGAGTTTATCACTTTCATGATTTTTAACTTTGTATAATCTCTTGATTCTCCTTCATGATTTATTGAAATAAACAGAGTAATATAAAAATATCTTTCATTGATTTATACTTGTTTACAATAAACTCCCATTCTGTAGTAAACAAATGTGATTTAATTTTTGCTTTAAATGTTTATTATTTTTATGATTTTTAACTTTGTATAATGTCTTGATTCTCCTTCCGCTTTATTGGAATAAAACAGAGAAATATCAAATATCTTGTATTCATTTGTACTAGATCACAATAAACTCCATTTCTGTGATAAACAAAATGTGATCATTATTCCATTATTGAGTTTAACATCTTCATGATTATTAACTTTGATTCTCTTCACACTTTATTGGAATAGAACAGAGTAATATTAAATCTTGCATTTCATTCGTACTAGATCACAATAAACTATATCTCTGTGATACACAAAATGTGATTATTATCCAATTTTTGATTTATCATTTTCATAATTATTAACTTTGTATAATCTTTTGATTCCCTTCACACTTTATTAAATTGGATGAAAGTAATATCAAATCTTGCATTCATGTGTACTAGATCACAATAAACTTCATTTCTGTGATAAACAAAATGTGATCATTATTCAATTTTTTAATTTATCATTTTTATGATTTAATCTCTTGATTCTCCTTCCTAGTTTATTACAATAAAACAGAGTAATATCCAATCTTGCATTCGTTTGTACTATATCACAATAAATTCCATTTTTTGTGATAAACAAAATGTGATCATTATTCATTTATTAAGTTTATCATTTTTATGATTTAATCTCTTGATTTTCCTTTCCAGTATATTGTAATAAAACAGACTATAATTAAATCTTGCATTCATTTGTACTAAATCACAATAAACTTCATTTCTGTGACAAACAAATGTGATCATTACTCAATTTTTGAGTTTATCATTTTTATGATTTAATCTCTTGATTCTCCTTCCCAGTTTATTGTAATAAAACAGGGTAATATCAAATCTTACATTCATTTGTACTAGTTTACAATAAACTCTATTTATGTAATGTACTAAATGTAATCATTTTTTAATTTTTGAGTTTATCATTTTTATGGTTTAATCTCTTAATTCTCGTTTACGTCTTATTGCAATAAAACAGATTAATATCAAATATCTTTAATTCATTTGTACTAGATCGCAATAAACTTGATTTCTGAGATAAACAAAATGTGATCATTATTCAATTATTGAATTTATCATTTATGATTTAATCTCTTGATTCTCCTTTCCAGTATTGTAATAAAACAGAGTAATATCAAATCTTGCATTCATTTGTACTAAGTCACAATAAACTCCTTTTATGTGATGAACTAAATGTAGTCATTTTAATTTTTGAGTTTATCATTTTTATGATTTAATCTCTTAATTCTCTTTTACGTCTTATTGGAATAAAACAGAGTAATATCAAATATCTTGCATTCATTTGTACGAGATCACAGTAAACTCTATTTCTGTGATAAGCAAAATGTGATCATTATTCCATTTTTTGAGTTTAAGATCTTCATGATTATTAACTTTGATTCTCTTCACACTTAAATGGAATAAAACAGAGTAATATCAAATCTTTCATTCATTCGTACTAGATCACAATAAATCCTTCCCAGTATATTGTAATAAAACAGACTATAATTAAATATTGCATTTATTTGTACTAAATCACAATAAACTTCATTTCTGTGACAAACAAAATGTGATCATTATTCAATTTTGAGTTTATCATTTTTATGATTTAATTTCTTGATTCTCCCTTCCCAGTTTATTGTAATAAAACAGAGTAATATCAAATCTTGCATTCATTTGTACTAAATCACAATAAATTCTATTTCTGTGATAAACAAAATGTGATCATTATTCCATTTTGAGTTTAACATCTTCATGATTATTAACTTTTGATTCTCTTCACACTTCATTGGAATAAAACAGAGTAATATCAAATCTTGCATTCATTCGTACAAGATTACAATAAACTCCATTTCTGAGATAAATAAAATGTGATCATTATTCATTTATTGAGTTTATCATCTTCATGATTATTAACTTTGTATAATCCCTTGGTTCTCATTCACACTTTATTGCAATAAAACAGAGTAATATCAAATCTTGCATTTATTTGTACTAAATCACAATAAATTCCATTTCTGTGATAAACAAAATGTGATCATTATTCCATTTTGAGTTTAACATCTTCATGATTATTAACTTTGATTCTCTTCACACTTCATTGGAATAAAACAGAGTAATATCAAATCTTTCATTCATTCGTACTAGATCACAATAAACCTCATTTATGAGATAAACAAAATGTGATCATTATTCCAATTATGAATTTATCATTTTATGATTTAATCTCTTGATTCTCCTTCCAGTATTGTAATAAAACAGAGTAATATCAAATCTTGCATTCATTTGTACTAAGTCACAATAAACTCCTTTTATGTGATGAACTAAATGTAGTCATTTTTAATTTTGAGTTTATCATTTTTATGATTTAATCTCATAATTCGCATTTACGTCTTATTGGAATAAAACAGAGTAATATCAAATATCTTGCATTCATTTGTACGAGATCACAGTAAACTCTATTTCTGTGATAAGCAAAAATGTGACCATTATTCCATTTTTGAGTTTAAGATCTTCGTGATTATTAACTTTGATTCTCTTCACTCTTAATTGGAATAAAACAGAATAAATCAAATCTTTCATTCATTCGTACTAGATCACAATAAAATCCTTCCCAGTATATTGTAATAAAACAGACTATAATTAAATCATGCATTTATTTGTACTAAAACACAATAAACTTCATTTCTGTGACAAACAAAATGTAATCATTATTCAATTTTTGATTTTATCATTTTTATGATTTAATCTCTTGATTCTCCTTCTAGTTTATTACAATAAAACAGAGTAATATCCAATCTTGCATTTATTTGTACTAAATCACTATAAATTCTATTTCTGTGATAAACAAAATGTGAACATTATTCCATTTTTGAGTTTAACATCTTCATGATTATTAACTTTGATTCTCTTCACACTTCATTGGAATAAAACAGAGTAATATCAAATCTTGCATTCATTCGTACAAGATTACAATAAACTCCATTTCTGAGATAAATAAAATGTGATCATTATTCATTTATTGAGTTTATCATCTTCATGATTATTAACTTTGTATAATCCCTTGGTTCTCATTCACACTTTATTGCAATAAAACAGAGTAATATCAAATCTTGCATTTATTTGTACTAAATCACAATAAATTCCATTTCTGTGATAAACAAATGTGATCATTATTCCATTTTTGAGTTTAACATCTTCATGATTATTAACTTTGATTCTCTTCACACTTCATTGGAATAAAACAGAGTAATATCAAATCTTTCATTCATTCATTACTAGATCACAATAAACCTCATTTATGAGATAAACAAAATGTGATCATTATTCATTTTATTGAGTTTATCATTTTTATGATTTAATCTCATGATTTTCCTTCCCAGTATATTGTAATAAAACAGACTATAATTAAATCTTGCATTTATTTGTACTAAATCACAATAAACTTCATTTCTGTGACAAACAAAATGTGATCATTATTCAATTTTGAGTTTATCATTTTATGATTTAATCTCTTGATTTTCCTTCCGAGTATATTGTAATAAAACAGACTATAATTAAATCTTGCATTCATTTGTACTAAATCACAATAAACTTCATTTCTGTGACAAACAAAATGTGATCATTATTCAATTTTTGAGTTTATCATTTTTATGATTTAATCTCTTGATTTTCCTTCCCAGTATATTGTAATAAAACAGACTATAATTAAATCTTGCATTCATTTGTACTAAATCACAATAAACTTCATTTCTGTGACAAACAAAATGTGATCATTATTCAATTTTTGATTTTATTATTTTATGATTTAATCTCTTGATTCTCCTTCCCAGTTTATTACAATAAAACAGAGTAATATCCAATCTTGCATTTATTTGTACTAAATCACAATAAATTCTATTTCTGTGATAAACAAAATGTGATCATTATTCCATTTTGAGTTTAACATCTTTATGATTATTAACTTTGATTCTCTTCACACTTTATTGGAATAAAACAGAGTAATATCAAATCTTGCATTCATTCGTACTAGATCACAATAAACTCCATTTCTGAGATAAATAAAATGTGATCATTATTCATTTATTGAGTTTATCATCTTCATGATTATTAACTTTGTATAATCCCTTGGTTCTCATTCACACTTTATTGCAATAAAACAGAGTAATATTAAATCTTGCATTTTATTTGTACTAAATCACAATAAATTCCATTTCTGTGATAAACAAAATGTGATCATTATTCCATTTTTGAGTTTAACATCTTCATGATTATTAACTTTGATTCTCTTCACACTTCATTGGAATAAAACAGAGTAATATCAAATCTTGCATTCATTCATACTAGATCACAATAAACTCCATTTCTGAGATAAATAGAATTTGATCATTATTCATTTATTGAGTTTATCATCTTCATGATTATTAACTTTGTATAATCCCTTGGTTCTCATTCACACTTTATTGCAATAAAACAGAGTAATATTAAATCTTGCATTTATTTGTACTAAATCACAATAAATTCCATTTCTGTGATAAACAAAATGTGATCATTATTCCATTTTGAGTTTAACATCTTCATGATTATTAACTTTGATTCTCTTCACACTTCATTGGAATAAAACAGAGTAATATCAAATCTTTCATTCATTCGAACTAGATCTAATAAACCCCATTTCTGAGATAAACAAAATGTGATCATTATTCATTTATTGAGTTTATCATTTTCATGATTTAATCTCTTGATTTTCCTTCCCAGTATATTGTAATAAAACAGACTATAATTAAATCTTGCATTCATTTGTACTAAATCACAATAAACTTCATTTCTGTGACAAACAAAATGTGATCATTATTCAATTTTTAAGTTTATCATTTTTATGATTTAATCTCTTGATTCTCTTTCACGATTTATTGGAATATCAAACAGAGTAATATCAAATATTTTGCATTCATTCGTACGAAGCATCTCCTCTCCTGTGATAAACAAACCGAAATAATTATTCAGTTTTGAGTTAAATATTTATTATCTTTATGATTTTTAAATATGTATAATGACTTAATTCTCTTTCATGCTTTGTCATGATTTGTACTGTCACAATAATTTCCCTTTTATGATAAAGAAGCTGAGATACTAGATGAGTCATAAATCTTTTACTGAATTGTACAAAATCACCATAAACCATCACATTAGTAGTACTTTGATTGTTTTCCACCTTATAGACTGTTTAGTTTCTTGGGTGTCTTGTTTTAGGACATTTTTCTTAGACATTTTAAACGTTTCGTTGTATTTTTTTATTAACCGGCCAAAGAATTAAGTTTTATCATAAAATAAATGTTACCACAATTTATACGAATTGAATGAGAAGAAAATTGTATGTTATTGCTCGAGCTCGTCTTATAGCTGGCGGCATTATAATTCCATACAATCAAATCTGAATCATAAAAAAATAAACACTGTAAATACCAATCATAACTCCAAAGAAATCAACTTACAGTTATTTAAATTAGTGTAAGTTTTATTCAAAATATCAAATTAAAATGTAACACAAAGTTTTTCCCATAAACGACATAAGCTGACGCATCAATTTGATAAACGACTTTTAAATGGTAAATGTGGTTGCGAAAAGAACAGTTAACTCGAGACAAATTTATCATGGACATCGAAAACCACTAAGAGAGGATAATTGTCTTCTTCTCATAAATATATTAATTAAATTTGATTTTTTTGCGTAATGCGACGCAATAAAACATACTCGGATAGAATTAGCGGCTTACTAAAAAAAATTACTGTTTATGCCAGTACGTGCGCAATTACCAGTTTTTTCATAATTGTAGTTTTTTACCGATGCAAAAAATAAACAATTTGTAAATTACGACTACGTGTAAACATTTTTCCATGGCGTACTGAAAACCGTATTAATGCATAAATAATTCGAGCGTTTTGACAACGTCTATTTAAATGTTGCTAACAAGAAATTAAAATAACTCACAAAATGTATCCGAGCAAATTAAGAATACAAATACAAAAGAGCATTTAGAATTTGGAAAAGATATAAAGAGGTTTTTTCTCGTCCGTAATAACATGGAATTATGAGTGGGACTAGACAATTTGGTTTAAATTATTTTTTGAAATTACACATTCAAAAGTAGAAAATTCAATTTAATTATAACGCTCGGATAAGTTGATGAAACTGTAATTATCGTACATAACCATTTCTTTATAATCTCTAAAGTACTACATGACTTTTGGCCTATCTATGAGTGATTCCAAAAATACGAAAGCTACGTTTTTCATGACGATGAGCAATTCATCTTTTTGAGGATTCCCTCTTTATTGGAACGTCGTTTAGGTATGTAAACACTAGAATACGTAATAGAAATATGACAAGTACCAAGTTTTTATCAAAATCGTAGGTATTATTGAAAATATTGTCAAGCCATATGATTACTGTTATTTGAGAATTAAATATTTTTGTAAAAACCATTCTCTACAGTGACCTTTTCGCCCTACCGATTATTCCTAAAATCTAACAAAATGTTTGGTGCTATTAAAATACAAAAGTGGTATAAAAATCAGTACAAATACAAAATTGACCATATGGTTTTGCAACTGTGGCTAGATGAATATTTGAGATCCAGGATAACACAACCACATAACAAGAATACAAATAGACTAATTCATTGGAAAATTTCTCGACTACTTCAGTGAAAGATGTGATACATACTTAGTGAAATTGCAGAATATGGTCTCATTTTTTTGTGTGAGCTAATAAAACAAAAAGCTCCTTGATGTCTTAGGCTCAATACTTTATTATTCAAAAAGTAAATTAATATAAAATATTACTAGTTCCGACTTAAGAGGAATACGTACTAGTAGTGCCAGCGCTAAATCGTGCACTATAAGTAAGCATTCTAATACGTCGAATGGTCTTAAAGTACTTGGCTCAAATTTTCAAGTTATTAGCAATGTTTTGATTTAAATTGGTAGATATAAAAAGGGGCTTTGTCGTGGTTGTGGTAGAATTTTTATTTTGTATTTATTTCTATAAAAATTATGGTGTTAAATATGCTTGTCTTTCATAAAACATTAGTTTTACTTCAAACATTTAAAATTAAAATCTGTTTTAATGGTACTTATAGTTCATGGTTTAGCGATGGCGCACGGATAGTACGTATTCTTCTTAACTGATTAAGGTGGTAAGTGCGGGTAATAAGGCCCACCTAACAATATATATTAAAAAGAAAAAAAAATGAATACACATTTGTGGAAACAATTTATTTTATAGACATATACAAACAATAAACAATGAATTGTGACATTGTTTAAGTCAAAATATAAAAACATAAATAAAAATTCTATTGTTTTCAAAAAACCGTGCAAATGAGCCATGTTTCTTGTTTTACACATAATAAGGCCCATCTACTTAAGGTGAACAGTTCGGGCAAATAAAAACCTCTTCGTCCTCCTCTGTGAGCCCAACACTATTCTCGTGAGATCCCAGATGAAACATATGGCACACTGACGCATATCACCAATGAATTCGGTTTCAGGTTACTTGCAGAACCAATTTTCTTTTGAAGTGGTTGGAATGGGTTCTGGTTCAGGGATTTTCAGCATCTTTCTTCCTCTTGAAGTAGATCCACTGACACATGGTTTCGTGTCCCTGAGTAGGGATAGGTCTTTTGTTACTTCTTGAGGTTTGCAGTTGAGAGCACTGTCTTTAACTTTCTAGTGTCTGGTGTTACAAAGACTTCAAAAAATGAATTAAAAGCTGCTGTTGTCTGTTCCTGCGCGTTTGCAACCACAGAAATTAGTGGTTTTTTATCCCCCGAATCCCATTCTTCAACCTACGCATCTTGTGTGTTAACCTCTGGAATTACTTTTTAAGTGGAAAGACTAGGTGCGTAAGCGTAGTCGGAGATAATGTTAATACCAGTTGCTCTAAAACCGCTGCATATAATCTTTATGGTCATTGATTTTCCCCAAACATGAGTGAAGATGTCAGAAAACCTTTCTTTATTCAAATTCCTTCCAGCATAGTTTTCCCAGTATTAAAGAAGTTCTTCGTTATTGTGTTCGAAGGACCTGAATACCGCGTTGTTGATTGGTTGAAGTTCGTGCGTTATGTTACTGGACAAACACAACAAATGAATACCTAATTGTTCAGCATTGTCAACAATAGAAATATCTAGATGACAAGAAGCCCCGTCAAAAATCAAAATGACTGGAGGCACTGACATGAATTTTGCGAAATGGTCCAGCCATTTCACAAAAACCTCATAGAAACCGTAGAACCAGTCGGAAGTCTATCGGCAAAAGTTGGCTTCATTCTTTAGTCTTTGAATAAAATCATGGGAGGTATCATCTGACCTAATGCATTTCCACATGCCAAAATAGTGACGTTTTAGTGTGCTCTTGGGCCACTAGGTGTACCCTTCTAGCGCCTTTTCTCGCAATAACGTTTTGTTGGTGATGTAAGTCCACGCCCTTTTTGTCTACTTTATAAACCTTCTCTCGGTTATTCTTCAATTTCGTTTTCTCCAAAAGGATCTCCAGTTTATTGAAATAATCTTCTACTATAGGTTTGTTTAGTTTTTGAGCCCGACCTGAATTTATATTTTGTGCCTTTCTTCGAGATAAGTTCGAATGGCGTTCCATGAACGATTCTCTTCCAGCTAACTTTCTGTCTTTATTAAATTTATTTGGAATTTCCCACTTTTCAACAAAATAATAAACTCTTTTCTTAAGGATATGGAAGTTAGGGGAAACCCATTTGAGAAAACCGGATTATTTTTGCTTCCAATCTTTCTTCTAACTGTTACTCAAAACTGGTAGCCTTCCAAGTAATCTTGATGATTTTCCACATTCAATGTGGTTCCTCAAAGTACGACGAGGAATTTGACAATGTTTTGCATCGTACCGCTGGGCTTTATTATCTGCCTTCTTATTTTCGACATTTAAGATTATATTTTTAGCATGCATAAAATTACCAATTTTTTACGAAAACATTGCCAGCATATAGCATATTAATGGATATCCGTAAATGTAATTAATTAATAGTAATTAGTGAATAGTTTTCCCGGTAGATATCAAGAAAAACCACGGAATCCTTATAATTTGCACAACGAACTTTTACGTGGCGACAGTTTTTGAATTTGTTACCAGTAGTTGAAAATTCTTGCGGATGGGAATGGTTCCAACTTGAAATTAAGTTAAAAATTTTTTAAGGGGTTTGGGCTTTATACCCTGTTGGACCTTATTACCCGCACTTAGATTAATTAAAGTCCTCTTCAGACGTTAATAATTTAAATCACAATTCGAATGATAACCTTTTGTTAAACTCCATCATGGTACCTTGACTGGCCATTTTCATTTTTGATAAAATGTGAAATCCATATTTCAAGTATTGGGTGACGTAATCATATGAACTAAAAAAGTCTTGGGCCTAATACTTTATTATTAAAAAAAGTAGATTAATATAAATATGACTACTTCCAACTTAACTGATTAATTTAGTCATATCCAGACGTTAATAATTAAAATCACAATTTGAATGATAACCTTTTGTAGAACTGGATGATGGTACCATCTGACTAGATCGCTGTGCCTGTAGTAATCTAAACTTGTAATAACTATCATCCATTTTCTGCTTTCACAACTTTACTTTACTTATTATTGCATCGCGCCGCTTTCTTGCCATAATCAATGCAGTTTGATATATGATCATACAACTTTATTTGAGACTCAACACTATTTTCACTAAACTGTGTCCAAGTTCTTACAATAGAATGGTCAGATATCCTTTGCACATCCATAACATCACAGCTTAAGTTTCCATGGTTAGTAAATACTAATCAATTATTGTATTCCAAGTTAGTGTTGCTTTAGTGTACCCAGTAACTACTTGCTTTAGACCAGATCACATATAACGACTTCACAAAATAAAAGTCATAATTTCTTTCACAATTTAAATTACAATCACCCATTATAACAGTGATTATGCCGAAATCCATAGTACTTTCCATCAGTCTCTGGTATGTCCCTTAAAATTACTCATTGGTCCACTTGGTGACTGTACAAGACACCAAGTGAACATCATCGATTATCATTAACTAACTTGAACACTATACAGGGTGTTTCTAAATTGATGCGAAATATTCAACAAGATAATTTTTCAGCAAAAATTAAGGGGGGACTTTCATATAAAGTTTTGTTCAAAACCACTTTCCCTCCAAGTTACAGCCCCTTAAAGTTAGGGGAAAAAACAGTTTTACAACATTTTGACTAAATAAAAATGCCATTATTTAGTTCTGCAGACTGTTTTAAGTACTTACCAAACTCTCCAAGAAACCAGGACAACAAAATTGTTTATCATTATGACATCATTTGACACCGGCCTACTTCATTTTTTTAAACAAACGATAACCCTTCTGAATGTATGTGAAAAAGGATGAGTAATGTTTTACTTTTTGTGATCAAACTAAGAATTTTACGAGAGATAGCAAAGACATGAAAAAGTTGCAGTTTGATCCGTCTTTTCAAATAAAATTTTTAAGTAAGAAAATGTAGACGGATTAAAAAATATTATAAGGTTTAATTTTGTCACCCCTTGTATAAACTTTGCGGGGTTACAAAACCGCCAAAAAATGTCACTTTATTAGCATCAATTATCTGCCAAATTTCATTCTTCTAACTTTTTCCATAGTGGACATATTAAATAAAAACTGTTTTTTCCCCTAACTTTAAGGGGCTGTAACTTGGAGGAAAAGTAGTTTTGAACAAAATTTTTATATGAAAGTTCCCTTTTAATTTTTGTTGAAAATTTCCCCTGTTGAATATTTCACATCAATTTAGAAACACCCTGTATATGCGCTCTGAACTCTTTTGAAACACAAACTGCCTCAATACTCTTTCACTTTAATGTCCTTATATACATAAAACAAAACTCCTCCAGTGTGTCTGCAGTTGGAGTAACATCTGACTATCTGGTAGCTTTTATTTTGAATCACACAGCATCAATATCACTCTTAAGTAGGTGTGTCTCAGTTACTCCCAATATTTTAAGCCTTGGTCTCATATTCAAAATAAGAGCTCTTACTTCCTCAATCTTTTCACAATCCTTTTTTGCAGTTCTGCTTATTACTCTCCTGACTGTTTCCAAAAACGTTGGACTGTTCTTATACCAAACTGAATGGTCAGTTTTCAAGTTCAACTTGTACTTTTGCACAGCTTCTAAGCAACTCGAACACTAGCAGAAATATGCCCCCTCCTCCTACACCTCCTTACTCTTCGAATGACAATCCTTGATTGGATGATTAAGGCTCAAACACCCATGGCACTTATCCACGGAAATATAAAAAACTGCCTTAGCTGAGCCAAACATGCAATCAAGTTCTCCCAGCTGTCAACACTTTGCGAGTGTTGTGATCAACCTCCAAAATATCAGCCAAGTCATTATAATTCTGGTGTACAGTAATTCTACAAACCTTCATGTAAAAATCGCCAGAGGTCTCAATCTGATTTTGCCGTACGACATCCTTCATTAGTTTTAAAATCGGCAGCAGCCTTCAGGCTCATGTGCTTCACTCTGACCCTCCAGACCTCAGAACTTCAACACTGTACATATCTTTTAACTCAATAACCACACACTCCTTAACTTTTAGACACTTTAATTCCCAACTCACATCAATTTTACCATTAGCTCATTTTTAGTTACTCCAGAAGAACTGATTTAGTGAAGGTTACGTAAAGCCACCAAAGCTCTTTATGGTTCTTTACTACCATATATTATGATTTGAGAAAACCAGCACATTCTACATGAAACCATCTTTTACATTCCCCACGTACAGCTTTAACTGCAGTGGAAAACGCTTTACCACATTTTACAGATTTTGATTAATCTGAATCTCCATCATCACACATTTTACTCAAGTCACTGTTGATAGCTATCAAAATTGATATTTTAAAAGAAAGATGTAGAATATGTAATTGTTGTTTAATTTTATCACAAAACACTAAACACCAAGTTTGATCAAAGTCGTACAAATAGTCTTAGAAAAGAAAAAAGTAAAAACATATTTTTAAAAACCCTATAAATATTCTTCTAAAGGGACCTTTTGGTTGTACCCGTTATGGCTAAAAAACCTAATGAGTATTATTATAATACAAAATATATCAAAGTGGTATCAAAATATTCTTTGACATTTAATGTTTACAAAAAGTATATTGGTTTCTGCACTTAAGAAACTGACTCGAAAATATGATACTCTTCATGGCGTATCCATGTTTACCAATAGAAGAAAATCAAGTTGATAATAGGCAAGCCATGAAAAGTAAATGTGACGTCTAAACCAAACTATCGTTGTTTTATTTTTTAATTATTTATTAACAAGTTTTTAAGAAATGACTAATGATTACATCATTATTATATTACAACGACAACTTTTCAATTTATCCAATGCCTGAGGAAGGAAACACCGCAGTTTATTTAACTAAATGGTACGTTTCCGAAACGTCGCGATTAAAACAGAAAAGCGAAAGAGTTTTATTTCGTGTAGAGTATGTTATTTTTCTTCGAAATTACTGCATAAACATTTAATTTCAATTTAATATATTTTGACAAGTTGATGTCGGCTTTGCTGCCTATTTTTGAACTAGATTCGGGTCTAAAGACCGTCGTTGATTTGAATTCTTCTTAACGTTTCCTAACGCACCTGGTTGGCTTCTTCCGAGATCCTTCCATCTCCAAACCGAGCATGCGCTTAGTAATGGGGTCACAAAATACTCTTCAAGAACTCCAAGTTACTAGCAAAAAATACTTTAGCAGAAAGGCTCAACCAGATCTGGAATCCAATCCTCAATCCAATCCCAGAACGGCACCTTACAAAAACTGGATTTGACCGAGGATGCATTCCTCGTCTCCTTAGGATCAGAATAAATACAACTTGCGAAGCCTAACTCATTAGTCTATATTCCACATCGGAGGTGAAAGTACCTCTAAATAAGCTGATCAGACTCGTTAGACAAACGTTAAGAAGAAATTCCAGTCAGCGACAGCCTTTAGACCCAAATTTAGACATTTTAGAAATTGATGGTGGATATGTCAAAGCTTTAGTAAATCGAATTAAAATTTAATTATATTTGTTTCTGTATAAATATATGATGTTTGTTTACTAAATATTCTTTGTATGGATTATCCTATTTCTAAAATACATAATAATTATGCATTCATTACGTATTTAAATTGCAAGATTGTTCAAAAACATTAACAAATTTTTAACAGATAAGAGGGATACATTCAGAATTGACATTTATAACTGCCAATATTTATAATGTAAAACGTAAATAATCGCCAAACTCAAATTTCATGCTAAATAGCTGTAGTTTCATATTTTGATATAACTTTTAATTCAAAACAATTTTTTTTATAACATTCTTCTGTATTGTAAAAAGTAATGGTACTTCACTCTTGAAAAAATTATACTTTTGGACAAACATCGTATCCGGCTTAAAGAAATTAATATCTGATGATTACATCCAATAATCAAAAGTTTACACTATGCTTACAAAATCAATGAGACATAATATTTAAAAAACACATTCTGAAGAATTGCCCGGATTTAGAACTACCCGGTCTACAACGTCTAACTTGGACACATTCTCACTTCGATATTATGGGTTCTGCTTTGATACTTGAACCCATGGGCTAATCTTGGTCACACCTGAACACAAAACCGTGTCGACATAGGGGGCTAACTTAGATACAGTGCCTATTTCGTAGACGCAATGCCCAACTTGGACACATTTTCCACTTAGATGTTAGGATACAGCGCCCAACTTGGACAAATAGTCCACAAAAAATAAAAGTAAACTAAATTTATGCCCAAAATTTGTGGGAAAGTAGAAAACATCTTTAATTTTTAAATTGATCTGACATACAGAGCGTTAATTAAGTAAGTGGGAAAACTTCATACTGTTGTTTCTTATTCAATTTTAAGACAAAAAGTTTATATAAACATAAATCCTAAAATGCTTTGTTTTTATTATACGGGGTGTTATTGCAATAAAACCTAAAGACAATAAAAATTCCAATAACTTTTTTCATACCTTTTTTTGTATAATTAATATTGGTAGAGGTATTGTTAAAACAATTAGTGTTAGGTGATTGCCATGCCTCAGTAATGACTTATCGGATCAAAAATAGTTTAAACAAAAAGTTATGTATAATTCAATTATAAAAAAATTTTTATTTGAAGAAAAATGTAAAAAATAAATATTATTGTAAATATTTCAAGATTTTGAAAAGCTATGTAGGTTAACTGCATTTTTGGCTTCATAGATTATGCTTAAATCTAATCAGATCTGCAGAATTATAAATAAGCCCCATATGTAAAGCTTTATAAAAATCTGAGCGGCGGTTTTTCTGATTTTCAGTTTGAAAACCGCCTCATAACTCTCCATCTTATTCATAAGATGTGGGGTAAAACCATATTTAAGTTAAAATAATATAAATTTAGAATTTTGAACGTCAGTAAGTTTGTACAATCGCGCGGCCAATTTCCGTGTTGGGAACTTATTTGTTTTCTGTAAATGTAAGCAGTTACATAGTCAATTCTGTCAAAGCAGTGAAAGAATTTGGATGTAATTTGAAATGGAAGTCGGGATTTATATAAAAAAAATCGAAAAAAACGGTGTTGTATTTTTTCTATTTTAGTAATAAGAGTTGAATGATAGGGTGGTGACCAGATAACACAGCAGTATTCTAACTGAGAGCGAACGAGTGAAATGTATAACAATTTTATTGTATCCAGATTAATAATATGTATGGAGTATCTAAAAATAAAACCTAATGCTCTAAGTGCTTTTGGATCTAATAGTATCTATATGTGCATTAAATATTAGATTTTGAGAAAAAGTTACTCCTAGGTCATTAACAGAATTTACAATTTGTAAAAACTGGTTATTAATTTTGTAGGAAAATTTAATCGGAGTTTTAATATGATGAAATAAAATGGTTAAACATTTACTTAAATTTAATTCGATATCATTTGAAGAACACCATTTATAAAAACGATTCAAATCTTGTTGAAGTTGATCACAATCCTTTAAGGTTTTAATAATTTTAAAATTTTTACATCAAATAGCTGTATATCTGAGCGTTGAAAAACTTCTTTAATATCATTAATAAAGATCAAGAACATCAATGGAGCAAGACGAGAGCCTTGAGGAACAATCCAGAGTAAGCTGATATAGGAAAAGAAACAAACCATTTGTATTGAACTACTTGGGAGCGATTGGGAAGGCAACTTGTTATCCAAGAGAGTAACGGACCGTGAAAACTAATGTTAGATAATTTAATAATTAATATCTTATGATTAACACTATCAAACGCTTTTTGCAAAATCAGTGTAAATAACGTCCAAAAAAGATTCGTGGTAGTAGAACGGTTAGGATAAAAGCCATGTTGTTCTTCTATAATAATATTTTTGAGTAGAGGGAACATAATTGAGACAACAATTTTTTCAAAAGTTTTGGAATTTCTGAGTTTTTAGTAATTGGTCTATATTTCTTGATATAACTTTTACTTTTGCTTTGTGGATGAGCATGTCAAAACTAATTTTTGAAAGACCCGGAAATATTCCAGAAGACAATGATTTACAGAACAAAATGTGTATGGGATACGCTAAGACATAGAACAAAAGCAGGAATATTATCTGGGCCACAGTTTATTTTATAAGGTAATCTAGATTAGTTCATTTAAAATGTCAGCAACACTAGTGTTTATTTTATGTAGATTAATAAAGTTTGGTGAAAAATTTGCTTTTTGAGATAACTATTATTATTCATTCTATATACAGAAGCAAAATGTTTTGCTGACCATTATTACTTGTAAATGAATTAAGAATCATTTCAGATGGTAAATAATTTTCTTCGTTTTGATTTTTAACATGTGTCCAAAAGTATTTAGGATTAGTTTTAATTTTACTTTGTATAAAATTTATGTAAGACGTGTAACAAAAAGTAGATAAAGTTTAACAATTTCTGCGTAATTGTAAATGACCCTTAGTGTAACTTTCGAGAATATCTTGCTAAAAAAAAACGAAAATAGTTGAAAGAAATTGTATTCGATGTTGATCATCCGCTCGTGTGCAACTTGCATTTTGAAAACCATCCATATAATTCTAATAAATATTAGTTGTATAAAGGTTTTATTTGAATAAAATTTAATTTCACACTAGTTTTAATTAATAAGTGTTTAAACAATTGTCATGATATTAGTACTCACTTGACCTTCAGAAGTAATTTTTGAAAATACATTTAATCACAAGAAAATGTTTAAACTTTATTTAAAAATAACTTGATAAAACACTAATAATATAATAAGCCAATCACATTTGTATTGTACGATTTTTGTAAAAAGCTATTCGTAAGTAAAATAAAAATCCAACCACACCAAAAACGCCTGCCATTATCAACAAAGTTTTTTTGTCTTCGGCTGAAAAATTCATCGGTGGATTCATTTGTACCATTTTCGGCACGTCCTCAGTAACAGGAATTATGGAAGCTGCTTCAAGAGAAGTTCCATTTTTTGACTGCTAAAAAGTGATTAGCTTTTTTTATAAAATAATTTAAACATACTAGGTACCTGTTTCTAAAATACATATACACTGATGAACGTGCAGAATAAAGAAACAAATAATGATCGATTCCATTTTCATATTGAGGATTTTTTAAAACAAGTTCTTAAATGTACACTTAAAATGAACTGACTCGTTTAATTTGTAGGAAAACCAGTCAGCTAAAGCAATTAACAATTTAGCATATGGTTTTGTTATCGCAAGTATTAGAAACAATACGTACCTAGCTACTATTAAATTATTTCTATTACTAATATAAGTCTCATAAGTCGGAAATGTTTAAAAAACATTACGTCAAAGGCTTACTCACTATCCATTGCAATTACAATCAATGATAATCATAAGCTTTTAATTAATCACTAAAAAGACCTTTATGAACTTCTGCAATAATTTGTGTTTCCAATTTTTGAGCTGAATCCGTTTAGTAGAAATTCATGCTTTTGAGTGGGGGTGGGGATACAAACTGGTGTTTCAGTCTCCCACTGTTGAAAAATGATTCCGAATTTTAGTTTTTAAAATATTTGAGCTATGAGCATTTTTGGAAAAGTCAAAATATCGTAATTCTGATTTTGAGCATTACCCCTCTGCAAGTGAGCATTCTGCAGTTGCAGTGAATATAGAAGTGCCCTGAAAATAAGTCGTAAAACAAACCTATTGACTAAATTATGAACACTCAAATTACCCCAAATTTAATTTTATCATTACTCTGCAAGCCACTCCCGTCACTCGTGATCGAAGTCAAGTCGGTCGAATTAGAAAATTCTTTTGGAAGGATATTGAATGATTTCTACGCAGACAAAATAGCTAAATCCAACTTTTGAGCACAACCCTCTCCGAGAAGAGATCCCCGCGTTTTGTAATTTGCAGTCAAGATATACAGGGTGCGGCATTAGTGCGTCGAAGTACAATATATCGGTTATTAAAGAAGATATCAAAAATTATAGGCCGTTTCAAACTTTACATTTTAAAATATAGAGGAGAAGCAAAGCGAGCACATGATTTTGTCAATTTTTTTCAAACAAATCACCTTCGTATTTTATTCTAAAACGTAAAAATACGCTTTAAGTTCTTTCATTTTTAATCCATTTTGATGGAATAGTGAATGGTCAGATTTATTTGAACTTTTAGAAAATCATTTACCATTACTCTTTAGAAAACGTGCCTCTTAACATTCGTTAAAAAACGTGGTTATTAACGATGGAGCTCCGGTACACCACACTAGATTAATTTAATACCTATTTTCCCGGAAAATGAGTGGGCAGGAGGACCCATTGCATAGCAAGCTCGTTCACTAGAGTTAACTAAAATAGATTTCTTTATGTGGGGTTATGTGAAAAACCGTGTGTATCAAGTACCTCCAACCACACCAGATAATATGAAGAATAGAATACAAGAAGTATTTCAAAGTATTAATGTTGAAATGTTAAGAAATGTCAGTCGAGAATTTGGAGATCGACTGCAATATTGGATTGATGTTTTTGGTGAACCTTTGAACATTTATTATAAAATGACTTCACTTTATAAGAATTTTGTCTTAATAACCAATATTTTTTTAAGTTTTTATAATAACAATCACACTTTTATTTGTTCATGGCTAACTTGTTGTAATAGAAATTCAAAAAAAAACCTCTGTTATTGAATTAAAAATATCTCAGAAATTAACAATTTTAGCTATAGGGAGTACTAATTAAAAATGAAAGAACATAAAGTGTATTATCACTTTTAGAATAAAATACAGAATTGATTCATTTGAAAAAATTGGCAAAATCAGGTGCTCGCGTATGGCTCCTCTATAATCCATTGGTGCAATAATAAAGAAATAGCACTTTCCCGTAACAATGTATCAATGTCAAAAAAATTATGCCTAAAAAGAATTATAATTAGGTTGTTTTGTCTAGATATACAGAGGTTAAAATGAGCACGATTTTCGTATTCTGTATAACTGTAATGAAGCCCTATGTTGAAAGTACAGCGGATATGAGCTTATTCTAAAAATAAAATAATATATAGGGTATATAATTTTTGTTAATAACTTTTTTGATATCAACTTCGACGCACTAATGCCGCACCCTGTATAAAAACTTTAAAAATGGGTCAAATCGAAAAATATCTGTTTTACGAATATTTAGTGATTTATGAGCACACAATATACCTTAATTCTAATGTTTAAGCACACTCCTCTGCAAACTACTTCCCTCAGGTTTCTGTTTTGAGAACTCGGGAGTTTAACCCTGTAAATGACAAACCCTAAAACAAATCACACTAACACATGGAGACCTTTGGTTTTCCAAATCTTTGTTGGATTATTAAAATTTCTAATGATAATATACTGAAAGGAAAATGCAAAAGGAAAAAATATAGATTTTTCATTTAAAAAAGTTCTTTTTCACTTTTGATTATTTTACGAACACTCAGAATTATACTCATTACTCGTCATTATTATTTAAGATAGAAATACATTTATGAATTTAACACTAATGTTTCTGGGTTCTTTGACTTAACATTACGAACACATGAGGTGCTTGTAGAGGGATGGATTCGGAACTACTTCTACAGAAGGATGGTGCTCAAAATTTAGGTTTAGAGTATCTTGGACTGCTACATAAGTAACTAAATGATCCTTGCAAAGAATTTTTGATTTGATTTATTTTTATGGCAACATATCTTTTGGCTGCGATTATGAAAATGGCAGAAATCTCTCGAAGAGTGCTTTTAAGTTAAAAGTATTTTGTCTCTGTCAGAATCACTCAATTTTCTGCCCAAAAGCGGATTTGCCCAAAAATGCCTGGAAATACATTACCTATTGCAAAACTCATAAATTGATAGTAATGTCTGATATTGGAGTTTTCAATTTGAACCAATGTGGGGAGTGCTAGGTACTAATTCACACATAATGAACGCATTCAAATGAATAGTGGGTTTATCGAAATTTAGAAAAGATTTTCAAATTCTAAATCTCTATTTTCCATTTCAAATATTCTAAAACGTAACAAAAAAACGATGGCGCACAGAACCCACACATCGCAACATATAATTAAGTTTTTGGTGATTACTTATTGAACTAAAAAATTGTTTTAAAAAATCAAATCAAATAAATAAAACGTAACTGTAACGTCTACGTGAAGAAAGAGTATAAACTCCCAAATGTGCACCAAAACTGCAAACCTAGCACGTGTTTCAAAAGCTAACTGTTATATTATAGGCACCTTCTGACTGAAAAAAAGCTCAAAATGTCTCTTATATAATGCCTTTTTGGATATTTATATTATAGTCAAAATTTAATTACATATCTGGTATTAAAATAAACTACTAAATAGCAAATTAAAATTTTACAGGTAGTCCTTGAGAGCATTGTGCTTACTTTCGTTAAAGCCCATAACGAGTGAATATAGAGTTTTGTATAAAGCAAATATAAAATTCCTCCAAAAAAACTAAAGTGGTATCAAATTAACAGTGTTCCATTAAAAACACAAATTTTATCAACTGCACTTTTCTTGGTTACTCGGTATATTTCAAACCACTGTAAAAATGCTTCTAAAACCATACATGAGGCATAAAAACTTTTTCTAAAAATATGGTTCGAAAATTTATTGAGAGCTTTCCATATTATTCGTAACCATGTATATAGAAAATGTGGTTCAAAAATTGGAAAGAGAACAACATGTAAGAGTAGCGAAAAATGCTAGTAGTATAAAGTTTACACTATGATGTTGTTTATAGAAACAAGCATTTTGGTGCACAACTCCATGGCGCCTCGATACCAATAAACTTGAATAATGAAATGAAAGGTGTGGAATTTTTGATAGAAAAATTGAAGAAAACCGATACGTTGTAGAGAAAACATTTAAAGAACTGTTTTCTAAAAGTTACGTAATCTTATTATTGACCTGAAAATTAGAAAGTACCGTAAGATATTTTAACAAGGAACTTGAACCAATGCTTAAACTAAGACTAAAATTCGAAAGACCAAAAAAGAGAAAAGAAATTGTGTTTTAGAAAATGGTTCAAATGAACGTTATAGTTAATGATATTTCCAAAAAAACATTCCTTTCCTAACATTTTTTTGTATAATTTATACACAAGATAAAGTTAAAACATTTAGTGTCACGTTATTGTCATATTTTTTTTGCTTCATTTTATATTAAAATAATAATTTGTCGGAAAAGATAAAAAAAAGCAATGTTAAAATTTTTGGTTTAGAAACTATGTTATTTAGAAGACGTGAAGTAAGAAAGAACAAGAGTTTTAGTAGCAATGCATGGAGAGAAGTTCGTACAAGCGGAAAGGGGAAACTTACGTAGACTAATGACTTAATAACATTATGTAATTGCTGCATATCAAGATTTAGAGCGTTTTTTGGAAATGCAAAAGATCAAAAAAACTAATGCAGAGATATAAAGCATGATCTATGGTCTCAATTGAGGGATACATTAGAGCTAATGTTCAGTTCAGTAGCGTACATCAAACCATTCTAGATTGATACTTGATATGGCTAAATGGATGATTTGTCCTGCCACTAGAGATAAAGACCACAATCGAAAGAAATTATCTACAAAAGCTTCGCCACCAGTTAAAGGAAAGAAGTGAAGAAGGTGAAAAAAATATTACAATAAGGTATGTTAGGGGTATTCACAAAATTGTTGATCAAAAAACTAACCAACGGGCAAACTACTCTTTGTGTTACTATCAAAATGTAAATGGTTGTCTGAAGTAAAAATAAAAAACTTATCATCATCATTATTAATGCAGGATTTTGATTTTGTTATTCTCACTGAAACCAATTTAACATCATCCATATCTAATAACGAACTCGGCTTTTCAATCATAATGTATATAGGAAAGATAGAGATTCGGCTACTAGTCACAAATTGAGTGGTGGGGTGTTTTAATTGCTGTCACTAAGCGCTTGTCGTCCGTCTTGTTATTTCTCAATCTAACTCGGTTGAGCAAGTATTCATTACAATTCCAAACAATCAAACGCGTCTTCTTGTCGGAGGTGTGTATAATTCCACCAATGAGTACTAATGATAAATATCAAAATCACTGTTCAACGGTTGAACAAATATTAACGTCAAATCAACATTTACAACCTTCCAGATACTTCCTGGTTAGACTCTCAAGAACATTGCGTTCTATCAAACTTTCCCAATGTACGTACATACAGGATTCTTTTATCACTAAATCTTCTGCAAAAACTATATCTCTAATGGTGACGGTAAATTACTGATCTTATCTTCTCATTATTTGATTTACTATATTTAGCCCGATCCATAGATCCTTTACTGCCTGAGGAATCGAATGGTTATCACCCAGCTCTATCATTTTCAATTGGCCAAACCAGTAAAGTGAACATGTTAAAGAATTACTATTCATTTTATGATTTCAAGAGATGTGATGTCATAAACTTTTTAAAGTTATCTTGCTCAAAGTGATTGGTCAAGTATCTCTAAATCTACTACGGTAAACGAAGCGTATACAAAGTTTGTAAATATTTTAGACAACGGAAATAAGATGTTTACACCAATAAGACTTATTAGAGAATCGAATTTTCCAAGATGGGTATCTTCTCGATTACGACAAGCTATCAATATGAAAAAGTATTACCATATTCTATACAAACAGACCAAAATCAAAATGATTACATTGAGTTCTCTCAATATCCGTAGTCAATGCAATAGGTTATATCGATTTGATTACAATAACTATTTAAAATCCATTGAAAATTCTATTCCCCATAATATTAAAAGTTTCTGAACTATGTGAATACAATACAAAAACATAAAGATTACCCATCTGAAATGTCATACAATTTAAAAACAGCCTATGATGCTAAGGGTATAGCTGATCTTTTTGCTGACCATTTCTCAAGTGTTTTTGACTTCCTGCTAATAATGTCCCAAATTACGATTTTGATTCCTTCTCTGAATATCAATTCATTTCAAGTTAGCCAAGATGTTGTACTGCAGAAACTCCTGTCTCTTGATCAAAGGAAAGGGCCGGATCTGACCAAATATCTCCAATTATATTAAAACATTCTGCTTCCATATTAACACCACATTTAACTAATCTCTTTAATTGGTCCCTTTCTTCTGGTATTTTTCCCGATGATTTAAAATTTAGTCTCATTACACCAATACATAAAAGTGGAGATAAGTCACTTATCTCAAACTATAGACCAATTGCAATTCAATCTTGCATTGCTAAACTCTTTGAAAGTTGTGTTCGTGATGTATTAACACCTTGTTTGAAAACATAATCAGTAATGATCAACATGGCTTTATGAAATGTAGATCAACGGTCACAAACCTACTATCTTTCAAGCTTCTCTGCTCGATTCCGTTCACGCAGGTTATCAAGTAGATGCAATATTTACCGATTTCAGTAAAGCTTTTGATAAAGTCAGTCACCATCATCTTATTGCTAAATTGAGAGCTTATGGATTAAATGGATCACTTCTAAATTGGTTTCATAGTTACCTCACCAATAGAAAACAGAGCGTAAAAATTAAATCTGCAGTCTCTAAATACATTCAAGTAAATTCAGGTGTTCCTCAAGGATCCCTCTTGGGTCCTTACTTATTCTAATATAACATTAATGATCTGGATTTACCGAGTCCCATTCAAAATTACTATTTGCTGATGACCTTAAATTTTTTACCGTAATAAAACACCCAGCGACTGTGACCTTATACAAAAGGTATCAACTTTTGGAAAAGTGGTGCAACCTAAATTGTATGTCATTAAATATTAATAAATGTGTGACAATCTCATTTCATAAATCACAGTAAAATCCCCATTTACATAATTACACTATATCAAATCAGGTTTTAACAAAGAATAAATACAATAAAAGATCTTGGTGTTATCATGTCCTCAGATTTAACTTTACTTACCACACAGACGCAGTTTGTAAAAACTTCCTAACTAATTGGATTTGTCTACAGAATGACCAAAGAATTTAGAGATATTACATCAATCCGTGTTCTATACAATCAATTAATTGTTCTCAGCTCGATTATTGCGCAATTGTCTGGTCACCACATTGTGTCGTTCATAGTGAAAGGTTAGAGAATCTTCAAAAAGAATTATAAGAATCATTGATTAAAAACTTGGTTATGATTATGAAATATCCCTTACGCGAACATATGTGAAGTTTTAAATATTGCACCTTTATTACATAGAAGAAATATATTCAGTCTTAAATTTCTCCATCACCTCATTAATAACCATATAGACTCGCCGTACTTACTGTCCAAAATTTGTTTCAACATTCCTCGCATTAACCAGAAAACCTATAAGCTTTTTATGGTACCTTATGCCCGTACAAATTATATGTATTATAGACCTTGTATAATGCAATGCGTCTTGCAAATACTTATAAACTGGACGTAGACTTCTTCTTATCTTCTAGTCCAAATTTTAATCTTATAAACAGAAATATTTAGAATAATCGGAAATTATTATGTTAATCTTATTACCTTAAGAATTGTTTAAGTTAGTTTATCTCTGATAGTATTGTTATTTAATTTCCTTTTTAGTTGTGTAATACATAATGATAATCACTTATACTATATAAAATAAATAAATAAATAAATAAATTAGATCATTTCTCCTTAGGGCACCTAGAAGTTAAAAATCCGCCATGTTGATTCCTCTTTTGAAGGCTAGGACATATCCAAAATTTATGATTTCTCTGTTTATTCGATCTTTTGCTTAGAATAATGTAAACTGCTGCTATTGCATTTTTCCTCGTTCGAATGACATTAAAAAGAAATAAAAAAGTCCGAACTGTACAGCGGGAGACACCTTGTTCTCTTGGTGGATACACTTTGTTTCATTTGAAATTAAGTTGACGTACATAAACAAAAAGTTGTTCTATGTTGCTTTGGTGGATACGCACCTTTATTACTAATACAATGAAGGAAATGATGATCTTTTGAGATATAGATAGGATGTTCCACATAAATGGCCAGACCGGGCGATGATGAAGAGGTTGTGAATACATAGTGGTGTAAACAAAAAAACTTTGATAGGAAAACAAATAGATCAATACGATATAGGTAATCAAAGAAGGTAATTCCAAACAATAAGCTAGTTCGTAACATTTCAAAAAAACCGTACTCCAGATTCTATTCAGATCACCAGACAACGAGTTTAATGACTCGCAAGCCAGTCTTTGAAATTTTACCGGTATTGATTTTTGTTTTTGAGGGCTGCATGGTTTTGACTATTTATGTTTTTATAATTTGGCGTCAGTGGGCTGAGGAAGTGCTCACAATATCGCCAAGATGGCACGGTAATTTTTTATTCAATTTCCTTTCGAAGGTGTACGTAATATAATATTAATTTTTTGGATAATATTTCATGTGCTGATATTACAGTAATTGTCACAAAATGTAACTTGTCATAATTTTTACATATAAGGTACACAGTACGAATTTTCCAATCCTGACGTATTTCTTTTTAATTTCGTTTCCTAAGGATCAATTCTTATAATTTTACTTCACATCTTGTAAGTAAAACACTGGTTTCCAAACCGAAAATTTTATCCCTTTTTCCACGAATTAGTGTTTACGATGTAAGGCAACTACATATTTCTACAAATTAATTATTTTGACAATCTGTAGGACCAAAAGAGACCTTAACCTATATATAATTTTTTTAGTTTAATTATATTTATACAACTTTTGTTTTAACCTATTTGTTAATCATAAGTAATTACTGAGACATGGCAATCACATAACACTAATTGTATTAACAGCATTCCAGGAATATCAAAACACAAAAAGTATTTGTAATGAAATTTAGTATACAACTATAATATTAATTTGAACTATTTTTTTGTTAATTCAGGCAAGAAAGCTCGTCATTTGGTTCGACGAAGCGTGTATAGCAACGCCCCCAGTCCGTGTAATCAATTTTACACGTTTATTTCTTTTTCCAAAACTTAAGTTCCTTAATATAAGAAAAATGGCAACAGTTAGTTGTAACGACATTTGTGCGTTTAAAGTGCATAGCGTGTTATGCTTCTGTACAAGTTTTTACTTGGCTTTATCGACACACGTGTGTTTCTAGCATTAAAGCTGTTGCTTAGATAGCGCTATGCACTTTAAACGCACACATGTCGTTACAATTAACTGTTGGCATTTTCTTAGTTTTATACTCGTTCATACGTGTCAATGTTTACACGAGATGTCGTAAGACACACATTTTGCTTCCTTAATATACTGTATGGTACTTCCCAAATATTAGGGTTAATAATGAATTAGTACATTTTAGAAAATAGTTTTTTCTACAACGCATTGAGTTTTTTCACTTTTTCTATCAAAAGTTCCACACTTTCTATACGTTCTTACACGTGTTTAGTATCGGGAAGAAGTGGAGAAGATCAATCTGAAAATCTTGGGATATTGCAAGAATTTTATAAAATAAAAGCAAATAAAAGAGATATATAAAAAATCAAACAGCAAAAAGTATAAACAATTAGACTTTTAGGAAACTGAAATCAAAATGTACTGAAAGTTGCCTCCTGCAATATTCAATTGATAATAATTTGTCACTAAAGGTTGTGCGTTCTCACACAAGTAATTAACTGTAAAATCATCCACGACTCTTAAACCTTTTAGTCAAAAATTTCCAGCTGCACTTTCTCAACGGGCAACTTTTTTTAGTTTGTAGGTAGTACATTTTTTTACTGATACAGAGTGTTAATTTTTTAAGTATTTTTAGAATATCTTGTTTAACTAAATTTTTTTGTACGATAAAATAATTGCCGAAATGTCAGTGAAAATGTCGAGATATTAGTATCAACATGACTGTCTTTTACGATTATCTTCAGTAATTAGGTGTTATTCGAAAAGTGTTCAACAACTGTTGTAAGTTTTTTTTTGCAAGACCACCACTAGAATTATCATGTCCGTCTCTTACTATAAACTTTATTAAAAAACAACTAATCTAAGCTTTCAAACTGTGAAATTATCAGTACATACAGAGTTGTAAAAAGTTGTATATGTTTTTTTTTTCAGGCACTGAGTGGATTTCTTATGATGATGACTCAAAACGGCAAGCTCCTGTACATTTCCGATAACGCTGCAGAGTACCTGGGTCATTCCATGGTGAGTGTTTTAAAGGTGAGCGAACTTTTTAAGCTTCTGAGCTTGAGAGTGAGCTTTCAATAACGTTTTACCGAAACTAAAATTCGCCGAAGAATTTCATAAGCACCTATTTAATCTTTCGTTTTTAATCAGATCCTTTGCAAAAATGTAAGTGCCTGTCGAAAGTTTGTTAAAATTGACAAAGAAATTACGATCATATATTTAAGATTCGATTGTGAATAACAATTTAATTATTATTTTCTATTGCTCGGCCGAGATAAAGTTTAAAACGTCCAGTTTTGATTATGACTTCTAATAATATATTTGTGACTAGGACTATGTTGGTGCCATCATCTCAAATGACTAAGCACGCTTAACTCTTTAAAATAGATTGCGGCAATTTATAAATGCGAATGAGCACCGTTAGGATCCAAACAAACGAAACCCTTGTTAAAATTATAATTTAAATTCTTCCGTTTTCACAGGAAGATCTTCTTATCCATGGTGACAGCGTTTATGATATCATAGATAAGCAAGACCATCAAGCAATTCAGTGCGAGTTAGAAGGCCAATTAATTTAGCGGTAACGGCAGCGCGTGCGATGAAATGAGAGTGTTTTTGTGTCGGATGAACGTCTCCAGAAACGCTCGACGTCAAATGAGATTTGGGGACCAAAAGGTAAGTTTTCACACATCCCTTATGTATAACGCGAGCGTTGTTTATTACATGCCGGATCTGCCTTTCACTACGTAATAACCTCAAGTTCTTTTCTCATCGGCCCGAACAACATCGTCAGCAATGATTCCACCCACACCTTAGCTATAGTAACTGTAGTGTAGGTCCGTAGATACTAACTATCTAAATACAGACCGTGGTACATATTTGCATTGCAATGTAGCACAGTTTAGTATTGCATCTTTTTGCAGTGCTTCTGCGAACCCATTTCTTCGTTAAAAATTCGCTCGTCGAACTTCCTTGAATGTGAAGATCCCTTATCGGGCGACTATATTTCAGGCACTTATTTAAATAAGCCGAGAAAATTTTAAAGTTGCATCGCGGTAGTATGTTTAAAATTTATTGTTAAAACCTTTGTCTATGCTTTTAAATGCCAACTTCGGTATACGGTTGCCCTCACATAGCTTTCTTGTTCAAGGATTAAAAAGAATTGGCTTACACATTTCTCCTGCTGAGTTTATCAGACGTTCTCAAACAATTCTCTCTATTATTTTGCAATCAATTTTGTTACAACACTCGAATGCACATGCAATCTTAAGTTACAAAATGGGCACGTCTTATTTTTTAATTCCCGCTCATATATTTACATAAATGCCCATTGACCTTTCTAGCACTCGATCAGATGCATTTAATTACGAAAAAGATTTTCAGTTTCCCTTTCATCGCATATTTTACAAAGTACTATTGCTAAACGTTCATTGAACAAACCGCCATATTGTTGTAATACTTGATTTAGTAGAAATGAAGACATTTTTACGCGTTTTTGTATTAATTACGCATTTGGATTTTTAAGCCGAACTACCAGTGTTTTCTAAATTGTATTCAAATTTATGTAAATGAGAGCGTAAGTACGATGAATTAAAAGGATGTTTATAAATTGGCGTTTGTTTTAATTTATAACAAATGAAGAGTGGAAGTGATATGTAAACAAGTAATAAATTTAGTAAAGTCTAATATAGAAGACCACCTTTGGTTCAAGATTGTACGCCACATATCATTATATAGGTAATATGTAAAGTAGGTGGAGGCGCGAATACTACTGCCGTATGTTATGACGCCCACTCTTTGGACGAGCGCGAACTTATGGAAATGGTTCTTATTTGAATACCAAAGCGCCACTGTTTTATGCTTATCTTGCAGGTGGTGTTAGTGCAGGGCCGATACTTGTCCTTCTTGCCATTATGCAGTCGTAATGAACCTGTATTCTTGGCCACCTGCACCCCCCGTAGCGATGCCGGAGACTGAGAATGCGTAGTCCAAGGCGCCACCAACGTCTTCACGTCGATCCATTCCATGGACATGCGTTTCATCCATATTGACAATAAGTGAGTATGCAGCTTTTGTTCTTCCCTCGCAATAAATCAACGAGCGCTCGTGATAGCCGGGCGGTCCAGGTCACCGGGTCGCGGAGCTATGTTGACATTATTTGCCATAAATCATTATTATTGTTATAATTTTGTTGCAGTGGCGAATTCTACCTAGGCTTTCCTCTTAGCGACCTTCAAGGTGTCTCTTGGTACCGATTATTACATTGGGAATCGACCCGAGAAGCTCAAACAAAACATCGGCTTAGTAAGTTGATTATAATTATTTTATTACAAGATCATCAAAGATCGTTATTTTAGTAACACAATCGGAACAAGAACGTTCGTGCATTCTTCTAGCTCAGTTTCAACGACGATCCGGAGAATGGTTATGGATGCATTGTGCTACAAGTAAAAGAAAGTTCGGAAAGTAATCAGCACCCTGTGATAGTGTGCACTAATCAAGTACTAAGCGATTCCGAAGCGTCCGTGATGCGCAACAACAGTTGGCTTTATCACTATTATTCTGTACAGAATAAGCTTCAGTACGGCTTGGCGTACGACGTTGCGCCAACAACTAGGTTATTATACTATCCGGAACATCATCAACCAGAATTCACGAGCAGTCATGAAACAACCGGATACGCTCATCTATCAGCGATGCCTGGCACCTTACAACCTCACATTACGCATCACGCCGCTTCGTCGCATCCACATCATAATCAACACCACCACCACCACAGACGAGCAGATCCCGAACCAGTAGATTATTCATACAGCAAAAGAAAACCCAAAGATCTTCAAAACTTGGAGTTAGAAGTTGCAAATATAAATACAAACAGAAGTTGATAGTGGAAGTGGAAGTTTACTTGTGATAACTCATTCAACAGAAAGGCCCAGAACACTATTAAAAATTGATCCTAGTGAACTTATCGAACAATGGAATCCAAGCCTGCCGTGGTCAGACACTCTTCAAAAAGTACCTGATCTTTGTCATCAAGAACTTAGTCCGTACATCGGAAGTGCTCCACCAACACCTACAACAACCCCGAGCACCCATCCGGGAAACGCCTTCTCTTTTGACTGGATGCCCGAACAGTCCGTACCAAGTATGACCATAGTAGCAACATCAATAGAAGACGCTGAAGGACAGCATTATTGGCCAAGTGAACATCGTCTTTTCCCATTGCAACCTCCACCTAAGCGCAATCATCCTGGAAACAACCGATCGTGATACCCCTTAGCGCTGTGATTAAGTAACGTAATAGTAAATCTAAGTGCAATAATATAGGGGAACTCTATTTATTTTATATCAAAAGATGTTGAGGTTAATTTTAATATTACTACCAATGATTCCTATTATGTGTTCAAAACAGTGGCCAATCTAAATAGTTTAAGCAATAAATGGTTCCTGCTGGTAAGTATTGTGTATTTATAAAATATAACTAAGGGTCGGAGAATTCATTTTATTATTAAAAATAATAAATACGTTTATTCAACATTACGTTTTCAGTTTAGTCCTGATACATGTGCTATAGTATCGAAATTTTACTTTCGCCTCACGTAAACCGATTTGAAATAAACGCACCGGCCCAATACCTTAAATATAACAATGTGATAACCAAAATCATTGTTAAAAGTATTAGAACACAATTGCGAATAACAAGATCAATCGTTTATAAAAGTAAGTGTGATGTAATTTAGTAAATTTTGTGGAAATTCGATGTTAAGTTATTATGAAAACGAGGGCAATTTAAGTATTTATAATTCATTCTTATTATAACTGTAGTCAATATAAGACGTTAGTATGTGTTAAAAATGATTTTTTATTCCTCGCTAATGTCTTTTATTGTTTAATATTAAGTTCAGAACGTGCTTGTGGATTTATGCTGCGCATTTAGTGCGACAAAGTGTAAATTCCGGAGTGAATTTATTTAGTTGAAAAAGTGAGTTAAACCCCATGCTAGGATAATTGAAGCATCTTTGTTAGTCATTTCATTAAAAATTATGTATATGTTATGTAGATGGGCTTTATATTGTTAAGTTAATTTATTGAATCTGAATACAAATCTAAACAATAATTATATAAATTGTGTTTTAAGTATAAAAATATGTAAATTTATCAGTATTATTCATTCCTATTAAAATAAAATAGTTACTTAATTGACTTTTGGATGCATCATTTGCTGCATTAAACATAGAAATGATTAAAAAACTATGTCTTTCTATAAAGCGACTGATTTTATCCAAAATCTAATCAAACCTACGTTTTAACACTACATCAAGTTTTATCAAAATAGTAGGTATGTACGTACCAGCACTTTTTAAGATATATCTGTTTGCGTCAGACAGGAACTTCCGTTACTGTACAGGGTGTCCCATTTTCGTTGTAATTGTGGGGGTATCTCGGTTATTAGTAATGGCAGAAGGATACGGTTTTAGCAATACCGCGCCACTTTTTATAAATCGAAAGATGCCGTAAGTAGAATTGTTGTAGTCCTCTTCGATTTTCTGATACAGTGCAATTTTAAAAAGTAGCATTTTTAAGCACCCTCGTAGCTCAACTATCTGTTGACTTATCAGAAAAGTAAAAATTGATTCTTGTTAAACTGTTTGCGTAGAACCTCAGTGGCGTGCTTGAAATTTTTCTTGAGGTACCATTTTAAGATATGTCATTAAATCTGCATTTTCTTTTTCTCTTTAAAACAATATACAGTATGTCCCCGGATTGAGTTTACAATAGGTATGATTGACCAAAAATTTTCGAATTGGAATTTCATATTTTGGGATTCCACTCTGCTTAGTCTGAAACTTATTTTTAGTTTACTTTCAATTTTTCAAGTCAAGTGGGCCTTGACAGTCGAGCGAACACTATTGTAGTTCTAGGTAAACTACCTTTTGGTTCACAGTACGCCAAAGTGTTACTAAGAAAAGTTGTTCAGAATTAACAGTTATAGCGTTATGCAAATTTTCAGAATGATCGGCCTACTTTGATAAAATCCATTTGCGTCAGTTTGACTTTAAAGAAACAAATCTGCAATTGACACTACAATCATACCTTGAGAATGGTTAATGATCATTAACAAAAAACAAAAAAAATAAGGAATTTTTTATTAAATTATTAAAACAAAAAACAAGTATTAAGTTATTCTATTAACCCTCCACCTTCGTCGCAGCATAATTCTATTCCTGATTTCCTGAATTGGTAAAGCCGATATAGCATCACGATTTTTTAATACTTCGGCATCATTAGGTAAATTTCTGCATACACTACTTTCTTTTAAACGTCCCCACAAATAAAAAATCGGCAATAGTCAAATCTGGGCTCCTTTGGGGCCATAAAACTGGACCATTCCTACCCATCCAACGGTGACCAAATTTATGGTTTAACCAATTCACAACAATTTGTGAATAATGCGCCGAACAACCATCGGTTGGAAATACATTGATCGCCGATAATTGAGAGGCAACTCACCTAAAGCGTCATCGAAGAAATTGTCTAGCATATTTAAGTATGTATGCTGGTTAACATTATTATCAAAAAATATGGCCCTATTATTCCATAATATGAAATAGCACACCATACATTGACTTTAACAAAATATTGCCGGTGATTTGTAATTTTAAAAAAGGATTAGTGTCACTCCAATATCGAACATGTTGCGAGGAAACAGTTCCATTGGTAGAAAATGTAGCCTCGTCTGAGAACAAAATGTTTCGATAAAAATAACGATTACTTGCTATTTTGCTTCCTATCCATAAACAGAAATCTAGACGTTTTGCTTCGTCTCCTGGTTCCAAAGTATGATTAAAAATGGGTTTGTAGGGATAAATCTTCCGGTCTTTCAAAGTTCGTTGTATGTGTGATTTACTAATGCCTAAGCGAAGCGACCGCTTCCTCAAAGACAGTTTTGGATCATTTTGTACCGAATCTAAAATTAGCAGAGTAGCGACATCGTCTTCATTATGTATTCTCTTAGCTTTCTTTACATTTAGTACTGAACCAGTTCTTAAAATTTCTTAATAAGCTTCTGTACACCCATATGTGATACATAAATATCTGGAAATTTTCATTAAATCTTTCAATCACGTAACGGTAACTTTTCCACGTCCATAACACTGTACTAAATATATTTTCTGTTCTAACGTTAGCATTTTATTGTAAAATATTGTCATTACTTCGCAATGAAAATCAGTTTTGTGATATTACTTTAACTTTATTAAAGATAACGACACATGTCACTAAATAAACACTTGACATGTAATCGATATTTTTGTTTTTGTAAATATTAAGCCACCTCATGCTATTATTGCTGTTTAAATTGCAATACTCACCAACACTGGAATTTATCAAAGTAGGCCGATCATTCTGAAAATTTGCATAACGCCATAACTGTTAATTCTGAACAACTTTTCTTAGTAACACTTTGGCGTACTGTGAACGAAAAGGGTAGTTTACCTAGAACTAAAATAGTGTTTGCTCGACTGTCAAGGCTTACTTGACTTGAAAATCGAAAGTAAACTAAAATAAGTTTCAGACCAAGCAGGGCGGAATCCCAAAATATGAAATTCCAATTCGAAAATTTTGGTCAATCATACCTATTGTAAACTCAATCCGGGGACATACTGTATAATAGTATGATATTTTCTATTTTTAAATATGTCAAAACTTTTAAAATAACGAAATTAACATCCCATTATCATAGTTGGTTAAATGGTTTTACTCAAATTTTAAGAAAATATGCCTAATTCAGACAAAATATTCTAATAATATTTTAATTTTATTCCAATAAAGTAAATATTAAAATAGTAGTATATATTTTATTAAAATATATAATTCAGGGCGACCTGTATTATCGTATTTTGGTTGATATTTAATTATTAAGAAAACAGGCGGCTATTCTAAAACAAAAACCTAAAGTTGTCAAAACTAAAAAAAACAACTATTGACGTTTCAGTAAGAATTCAGGTATCAGCGCCGTAATTAATTTGCAAGCTTTTAATAAATTTAATAAGAATTATGGATATTAACTACAAATTCGAGCACATGAGAAATATGATATGCTCAATGTTTTCTTAACACTGACGAAATTTGATGATAGCTTCTGAACTACACTTAACGAGGTAAATGGATTTTAATTAAAAATAGTCCAAACAATATTTTTGATGATAATTTTATAGATTTCAAATAAAGTTATTTTTTCTAGAATTAAATCAAATTTGACTAATTTTGGTTCATTTTCGAAACCCAAGTCAAAAATCTATAGTAAAGCGAACAAAGAACATCAAGAAATGACTGTTCTAGCAAATGTAGAAGTAACCCCGCAAACTTTTTTCAGAAAAATTGAAGAGAATATGGGCGTCGGAAAAACTCAAGCACATCAAATTTTAAAGAAACTGAAATTTACTTCTTACAAGGTTAAAATTGTTCAACGTCTATACCCTAGTCACGTAAAACGCAAGGTTATTTTTGCAATTGGTATTTAAATCAAATTCGGCTAAACAGAAACTACGGTAAGAAAGTTACTTGGTCATATGAAGCTTTTATAAGCAGTGTAGGAATTTACAATCGGCATTCAATACGTGGCATTGGTCTCAAGAAAAATAATCATATTATTTTGAACATCAACAACAAGGGCGATTTGGATTTGGGGTTTCTTGTTTCATCCTAGTAACCACAAATAAATATTTCATTTATGAGGATAGTCTAATAGCCAATCGGTATCTACAAATTTTGGAAAATATTCTGCCTGAAATTCTGGATGAAGTTCCATTGTCCAACCGAAATAACATAATATTTCAACAAGACCGAGCACACTGCTCATAATGCATTGATTGCAAGGATGTATTTCTAAATCGTTTAATATTTACCCATGGCCCCATATTCCTAGGTCTCCAGACTTGTCTATTTTAGACTCTTTGTATAAGGGCCACTTAGAAAGTAAAAAACACGACGATATTGTAATATTTAAATGCTTTAAACAGAATTACGAAAATTTGTGAATTCTGTTTACTGGAATACGGTAATTATTTCGAACAATACTTTTAATCTGTAATTTTATTTTATTATTTGTCTACTTATTAAAATGTTAGCCAACTACTAAAATAGGATGTTAATGTCATTGCTTTAAAAGTTTTGACATATTTTAGTACAATTTTAAAGTGAAAATAATATGCAATTGAATAACATTAAAATATATAGGGTGTCCCATTAAAAAATTATAAGTTTAAGTCATATCTCAAAACGATACTTCCAAAAAAAATTCAAGCAGGCCACTAAATTATACGCAAAAAGTTCTATTAGGATTAATTTTTATCTTTCTAATACGTCAACAGATAGCCGAGTTACAAGGGGTGCTTGTAAATGCAATTTTTTCAAAAGCGCTCTGTATCTGAAAATCGAAGAGGGCTACGACAATTCTACTTACGGCATCTTTTGTTTCATAAAAAAGTAGTACGGTATTGCAAAAATCGCATCCCTTCGCCTTCACTAATAACCGAGGTACCCCGCAATTTACAACGAAAAATGGGACACCCCGTACAGTACATACATAAAGGATGTCCCAGATTTAAGTGTACATACTTTACACCCGATATATTTATGAAAAAATGTTTCAAAAATAAAAGTTGCTTATCCTCGTAAAGTCAAAATTATATTTTTGCTTATTGATGGTCATTAGAAGGTCAACTTTATTTTTTTAAATCCAAATAACTGTCTCTATTTTTGAAAAAAGACTTTGAATAACTGGAAAATGATGGGAAGAATATAACAGTTTGTATGACAGAATCAAATTCGTTAAGGTTAACCAAAGAATATCCCGGGAATGGTAACTTCTCAATATAATAGAACGTTAACACGGCCTAGAAATGGTTGGTAGAGACCGATAGCCCACAATTCGAGCGCATCTATTTTGTTTAAAAAAAAGTGTCAGTGGTTTTTATTTTAATTATTTATTAATAAATAAAGATCAAAATTAAATAAAGAAAAATTCTCGTCTTGGCCACTACTTATTTAATAAAAAACTTCAAATTAATTTATGTTGGGTAACAACTAGTTTTGACTTCTTAAAATTATATATAAGTCATCCTCAGGTAACTAACTACGACGAAAATGGACCAAACTTCTTCTGAAGAGTTAAACAAGCCAGTCAAGGCACCAAGATCTTCTACTAGAAACATAAAGAAAATAAAAAAATTATTTAAAACGAAAAAAATACTCTAAATAAATAGGCAGTTCTTATCAATGAATATTGGTAATGTCACTCAAGTCTGTGGAAAAACTACTCCAGTCTAAACGTGCACAGCTACAGATCATTGCTTTTGGCAGCAACACCTACCACGGCACTTTCCCTGATGAATGCTTATTCTTTAATTTAAAATGAATTTTATAATTTGGTCCGTGCCTCTTGAAATTTACGCGTACGATCCTCCCACACCCAGTTTTCGACACTTTGGCAACAAACAATCTAAAAGCATTTGCTGTTTTTCCAAACACTTTGGCAATACAGAAGTGTTGTGGCTTAAATGGTGCTTCTTTTTCTTCATCATCTTCCAAGGAACTTTCTAGAAAACTCTCTTCACTTCAATCACTTGAAAAATGATACGTTCCTTTTCTGTGACCTTGCATTGACATTTTAGAGATGCTGGGTTTATTTCTTAGGTTTCTTTAAATTTCTTTCTATTTGTTGCTTTTCCTTTCTTTCTTGGCGTTTTCTTTCTTTTTAGCCTGAGCTTTCGATTCTCTTTCTCTAAATTTCTTTCATTTCAAGATAATCTTTGGTTGTTATTATTTCACAATAAGAAATAATTTCCTATCTCTTTCTTAATACTTGTTCTTGTTTATTTTCATTTTCATGTAATCCATTAAAAGGTCATCATAAAACTATCGTTTCTGCTGTTGTTGCAATGTTGATAGCTGCTCAACTGCTTGATTATTATCAGCTGACAATGTTTCTTTAGTAGTTATGGTTCGTCAGCAGTTAGTTATAATATAGATGTCTACTCACTGGTAGATTGATGTTCAGCAGTCGTTGGCAGCCCTTGTATCTTGTAAAATGGATTCAGAAACAACTAAACTTTTGAATGATAATATCTGATGAAATCTGCTGAGCACAGTTGGTTAAAACAAATGAAGTCAGATTTGGGATTTCCTTTCATGAGTTTTGTCGTTGCCACTATATAGATTTTTATCCCACGTTGATTTCAGAGTTTTAATAACGGTCAATCAAGTAGTTGAAGAAGTGAGTATTGTGTGGCGGTAATTTCATGACTGTCACTTGATTTTGTTGCGCCAGCCTTATGAGGTTGTATGCCCATCATAAACCAACAAAACAGGTCTTTGTAGACCTACATTTGTCAAAAATACATCTCGGACCTAGTTGAAAAAGAGTGTCGTTTCATCCAACTTCTTTCACTGACGGAAACATTTGTCTACGTTGGAAGTTCTTCATCAATCCAATTTTCCATTATTTTGATGTATCATGGCAAAAACCAGTTTTACAGTTGAAAATCTGGAAATCCAATTGATGTTCTTTGATAAAAGCAGTCAACTTCTGAAAGTAGTTATAAACGATCCATGGTCATGATCTGGTCAGTGCGAGCATGCTCAAAATTTGGGGTTAACTCAATAGAAAGATGGTGTCTTTGTCACAAATAAAGTAAACTAACAGATCCAGAGTGGTGGTCTTTGAATCGTATTATTAGCTTATTTTTCATAATGTAGCACTGGACAAAAGATAATACTTCTTCGCGGGTTAGACCAAACCCAGTTTCTATATAATTTGTCAGTTCTTTGTCATCATGACCGGATGATTGTACACCTCTTCCACCCTTACTTTCTTTTGCTGTACAGTCTTTGCCCGAGTTCCCGTACTCTATGTTTCAGAGTGCTGCGAGGTATGTTGTAAGCAGTATTTGCGCATCGAAGACATTTGAAACTTTTCTTGTAAATATGTAAAATGTAAACCAAAGTCTAGAATACCCTGTATACAAATTCAAAATGCAAAATAGTGCCAACTCCAACTACCCATATTTATACAGGGTGGCCCATTAGTGCGTCGAAGGTGGATATTTCGGAAAATATTAGGGTAAAAAACTTTTGCAATGCAAGTTGTGCATATCAATGAGCTGCATATTTTAAAATTATTTTAGTTTATACAGGGTGTTCCATAAAGTGCGACATGCCAAAGTTATGTTTTTTTAAATAGAACCACATTTTTTATTACAAATTTGGATTTATTGGGAAATTCTAATGTGACTTTATGCATTATACATAGTGTCTAAAATGGAGGGTTTTCGCATTATTTCACTTATATTACAAGGTTGCATAGCGAATAAAAAAACAGTTTGAATTTTTGATGACGAACAATATTATTCCTTGTGTTTGAAGACGCCAAGCGAATCAAACGTTTTTGTATCAACAACATTCCCCGTTAGTTGACTGTCTTCGACATATACTAGAAAGCGGTGGCCATACAACAAGATGATACAAAGAAGTTGCTTTCAAGATTTTGGATATTTGTAAAACCGTTCTCATCCATGACAGTGGAGGTTCACTTATTAATTTCACATCCAATTAACAATTTAAAAATTCTACGAAATGTAAAGCTTCGTTCTTTCTACCACCACCAAAATTGGATGGGAGGGGAATTTGCAATTGCGTCAAAACTACTTTTGAAGAATCTCAAAATGTTAATATTATACAAACATTTATTTTCATATAGGGGTGAATTTGTAAACTCGAAAATAGTTTTGTTTATGAAGAAAGCAACAGTGCAATAGAAAGTTCCCGAGCAGTTGAGGGTGGTTTTTGTGTATCATGTCTAAACAGATTTTCAAAAATAGGTGTGTTTGTAACTTTTTCCACACTTTTTGGACTCAGACACAGTGGGTCTATGTCAAGTACATATTATGTACTAAGGATTTAATCATGTTGTTAGATAGTAGATAGTAGCGGTAGTCAAACATCAGTATCCCTAGTCATAAACAGTGACAGTGTCAAAATGGTAACCGTAGTTGCCAACGTTTCGCCACCTATTGTACGACGTTTGTTTGTCAAATTTTCCTTCCATCCAGGGATTCACACTTAGTTTTCATTAATTGCAATTAAATTTTTTTTAAATAAGACGTATGAGTCCCCATTTTTGGTTTAAAAGTATTATTTAATTATTATTTAGCATGGTTTTAAGTAAACAAAATTAGAAAATAAGAGACGTAGGTACAAATTTTGCGATTGAAGGGTTCGATGTGAGTCAGTTATTTTCCAGTATACTTCTTGAACTTTTTTAAACGTTTAACACCTGTTTAACATTTTTTAAATGTAAATTATGTGCCCTAATTCCTTCGCTTGAATTAATTTAGTCATTTCTTGACATACGGTTCATTGCAAAAATTGAAACAAATAAAACGTAAAAGTTTTCAAATTTTCCTTCAATCCATGAATTCAATACACACTTAATTTGTAATTAATTGCAGCCGAATCTTGTTTAAAAAAAATAAGCCTGTGAATCTCAATTTTGGTTAAATTATTATTTAATTAACACTTGGCATGGTTCAGAAAAATTGGAAAAATAACAGAAGTACAAATTTGTCGTCGTGAATTCGATGTGGTTCAGTTTCCTTCTTTCCATCCAGAGATTCAATACACTTAGTTTTTGATTAATAGCAGCTAAATTTTTTTTTCAGAATCAAAACGTATGAGTTCTAATTTTTTGCTAGAATGATTATTTAATTATAACTTAGCATGGTTCAGTGCACACTTAGTTTTGATTAATTAAAGATAAATTTTTTTTTCAAAACAGGACGTACGGGTCCCCATTTTTTGCTTAAATTATTAATTAATTATCATTTAAAAAGTGGTTCAGTAAAAATTGGAAAAATAAGAGACGTACAAATTTACCATTGAAAGGTTCGATAAGACTCAATTTTTTGTGTATAGTTCTTGAACAATTTTTATAACACGAGTTATGCGCCCTAATTTCTTTGCTTGAATTATTAATTTCATCGTCCCTTGACATTGTTCAGTGCAAAAACAAAACCCAAACGTTTGTCAAATTTTCCTTCTGTTCAGGGATTCAATACACATTTGGTTTGTGGTTAATTACAGTTGAAATTTTTTTAAAAACTGGACGTATGAGTCCCAATTTTTTGCTTGAATTATTATCTAATTTTCCATCCATGGATTTGATGTGGTTCAGCTATTTTAGAGTATAGATTTTGAACATTGTTTTTAAAAGTGACTTATGTATCCTAATTCGTTTGCTTGAATTATTAATTGAATTAATTAAAAATTGGAAACATAAGAAAAACAAAATTGGTTTAGACTTTCGCGGCCCGTTAGTGTACTAGCGTTGAATTTCTTTCTAACATTTTACTAACAGTAGTGGTCAACTTCTTCAAAGGTCTGTCCATTTCCGATGTTGGATGTAGACTGATGATTTCTATTTTGCAGCTTGTATTTACAGTGGTTCTGATAGTTCGGAGCTTGCATCGCGTCGGTCAAACGTGGATCGTCGTAAAGTGCCGTTCAGGTGTTCTTGAGGATCGGATTTCGGTTCAATGTCCAGAGTTTCTTCCTTTTTATTAAAGTTTTCTGGATTTGTTGTGATAATAGTTAACCGTTGATTATCTTGTGATCTCCATTGCTAAGCATACGTTTTGCCACCGCTGACTAAAGATTCAGCAGACCATCATCAAACAAAAAAAGAACGATTTCTCGGCAGCCGAAGTTTACCGTATACCTTATTCTTGAACCAAGGTGTATAGAAATCTAGTGTTTAGCTTCAAAACGATTATTATTCGGTAGATGCATAAACAAAACACAAACAGTCTGATTTTATTTCCAGAAGCGACTTCTAAAAGAAATCATAGAATGTCCAAGAGAGGATTGAAAAACACTTGTGTAAAGCTAAAGCTTTTTTGATAATGGATTTGAGTCTAAAGGCCGTCTTGATTGGAATTGCTTCCTACGGGGAATATAAACCAGCGACATGGTTTGAATACGTAGATGATACTTTTGTCGTTTTGAAACATGGCATAGAAAAGCTTAACCAGTTCTTGCGACACCTAAACAGCCAACACACCAGTATCCAGTTCACTATAGAGACAGAAGATGAACAACAACTTGCCTTCTTGGATGTGCTGTTGAAACAACGATAAAAAAACAAACAAAAGTAAGGAATAAACAAGACCCTGACGGAACGAGCTCCAAGGATTTGTGAACCAGAGAATTTTCAGCCGGAACTCGAACACCTGAAACTGCCCTTGAGAGTAACGGTTTCATTAGGTTCTTGTTGGACCGAACATGGCGGATGGTGCTTGGGACAATTCCACCGCCGCAGTTAAAATTGTAAAGGTGTAAAATTATGCGCAAAGTGGTTTAAAGTGTATCAAATTTAAAGCTGTAAAAGCATTCGAGTTGTGGCAAATTATTAGAAACATTAAAATTTACGATAAATACATAAATTGCTGTGATAGTGCTGACAATTCTAATAAACTGGAATGCATTCGAGCATCACAAAGTAACTCGCTTGTCGAGAATCAAAGTTTCATTTTAGAAATTTCTTACCTAAGAAACTTTTGAAACATAAGAACTTAATCCTAGCTTAATATTGAACCCTTATTGTGCCAAACACATAAACCTTATAAACCAAATTCAACGAAAACTTTTAAAAACACTGTGTTCTCGAAAAACTGGTCGTTACCCTGTACAAGGTTATCCTACTGCTCTTATGGAAAAAGAATTTAGTATTCCTTCGCTAGAACGTCGTTGTGTAACATCACACATTTTGTTCATCTATAAGTTATTAAATAATAGCATTGATTGTCCTTCATTGGTTGATTTATTGCATTTCCTGTTCCTCCACAATGTAGTAGAAACAAATTTGTGTTTTATTCTCAGCGTACTTCTACAATTCAGCATTATGAGTCGCCTTTAAACCGTATGTGTAATATTGTTAATCGTCATTGTAGTAACATTCATTTAGTGTAACTAAAAAGGAATTAATTCAACAATTAAAACAACAGACCTTTCTATTATATATCACTTTAAATTAAACTGTTATATTTTGTGAACATACCAATAACGGCAATGACAAATTTTCACGTATATATTTGTTTATTTTGTAATGTAAATCCTTTCCTAAAGAACGATTTCGTATTTGTTTATTGCCTTCAGTATATTATTTTATTAATTATCCGAAGTTTAAAAAGAAATATGCAATATTTCTCGAAAATATAAGAAAATTATTTATGTACAAACTAAATTTCAAATTGCGTCATGGCTTGTATTTTGAGCGTAACAGTTCAGCTATTTCCAAAGAGGTGTCGCTTGTCACTTACTTAAATTTAACTTTTTACTTTATTTCTTAAAATTTTTAATTCTTAAAATCAAGTTCAATTTTATTAGACAAAAATTTTTTTAAAATATCCAAATACATATAGTTATGTTTCCCGTTTCAACACGTCAATGTACAAATAAAAAGGGCATAAACAGAAAATTTTTTATCTTGAAACTTTCCCATATTTCTGTTTAATGAACTTATAAATCTTGCTTTTCTGCTTTACAGAGGGTCATTTTTAGATACTAAAATATTTCAAAAATATTTTTCTACTCTAAAATTATAACTTCGTACATTAATAAAAATCGACTTTTTTGAAATTTCGATAGTAGGTAGAAACTAGTTCAATGATCAAAATCTATATTATTCCGAGGGCGCTTTCACCCTGGGAGTGGTAGCCACCTTATCACGGGGTAGAATTTTTTAATTTTGAGTCAAAGTTCGATAAAAAAACTAATTGTAAGCAAGAAATTTATTAAATATTTTATTCACGACTGAAGGTATCAGTTTTTCATCGAAAAAATCTACGTTTTTAATCGGTTTTTTGCGAATAACTTAAAAAGAATTTATTTAATAAAAAATTCCAGAGTAAAATTAAAACTTATAAAAAAATAATGAATTGTTTTTTTTAATTATTGCTGTACGATCAGTATAAATGGAGTTACCTCTTGTTAACGATTAACTTTTGTTCGTCCGAGAAAAATATGCATTTTTGAAGAAAATACTAGCTTCATTTTTTAAAGTATTTAAAAAAACTTTTCTTTTAAAATAAAAAAAATAAGCGTTTACCGCATAATTCCACAAAAGTGTTGAAACGAAAGCTATAGACAATAGAATTTCCAACAACTTTTTCCTTCAACTTTGTTCGTAAAATTGATATTGTTGGAGATATTGTTACAATTATTCTCACGTGATTGTTATCTCAGTAATTACTTATTGGATCAAAAATAGTTTAAACAAAAGTTGTGTATAATTAAATTATAAACAACTTTTATTTGAAACAAAAATGTGTAAAATGAATAAATTTCTAAATATTACAAAAATTCGAAAATCTGTGTAGGTAACTGCCCTTTTGGCTACATAGATTGTACCCAAAAACTAATAAGATCTTCGGAATTATAAATAAGATACTTGTACAAAGTTTCTTAAAGATCGGACGGGTGGTTTTCTCTACATCTTGTTTATATACGGACGAACGGCCGGCGGGCTGTAGGACATAAATTGTTTTACTCCACATCTTATGAAATAAGATGGGGAGTTATCACGATTGATTTCAAACCAAAAATTTAAAACCCCCTTTTTTTCACTTATTTCGACGAATTAGAATTAGTACGTTATCATTAAACAAAAAAAAATAATCTCCACCAATTCAATTATACAAAAAGTTGAGGTGAACTTTTTATGATAAAAAAAGAAGTTTTGATTAAAAAACTAATAAAATTTTGTTTCGAAAAGTTATTTTCTACATACATCGTACAGACATTTTATTTCTACCAGAAGAACTTTTGAAAATTAATTTTGGTAGTTGTAGTTGTAGTGTAGACCATGACAATGATGTTATCAATGAAGATTTTAAAAATTACTAAAGTTATTTATTTCTAAAAAACTTATTTTTGTATCATGTTTATATACAGGGTGAGTTTTTTTTCGATGTTTAGCATAGGAACCTTGGAAACTAATAAAGATAGAGAGATGGTTAAATGGGAAAAGAATTGTAGTTTTAATAAGATTACTAAAATGTGGTATTCGTTCTTTCGAAAAAAATGCTCGGTTTACTAAATATTCGTTTTGGTGCTTGTTGCTTTGTTATTGTTGACTTTACAAAAAATGTAGGTATAGAGAAAAAAGTTTTATGTACGTTTGTGGGAAATAATAAAATCTATAATCAAACTTTTTTATTTAACGTATAATTTAGAAAAAACTTTTTCTTGAAATATCTAGTTAACCGTGCATTTTTTTGAAAGAATGAAAAACATATTTTACTAAGCTTAAAAACTACAATTCTTTCCTAATTTAACCGTTTCTCTATCTTTATTAGTTTCCAAGAACTTGATGTTAAATATATAAAAAACTCAGCTTGTAGATACAGGGTGTAAATGAATAAGTACGAAGAAATGTAAGTGGTGTTTTTGTGGAAAAATAATGTGGGTTTTTCATATTCAAAAAATCTATATGAGCAATCCCTGCTTAGTTACAGTCCCTTCAAGATGGAGCAAAAAATTGTTTTTAATTTTTTTCTTGAAAACAAAAAGTTACAAAACTTAAAATGAGCAAACAATGCTTACTATCAAAAATCATTAAATTAATATTTTGTGATATTCTCGTATAATTCAAGAGGAGAAAAAGTCATCCTTTTTTTTGAACTTTTTTCCTGTTTTATATTTCATTATTTTAAAATGCATTTCAGATAACTTCATTTTTCCTAAACAAATAAGGTCCCCTGTATTTTTTCGTAGGATCAACGATTTTTGAGAAAAATAATGTTTTGTCAAGTACATCGTATGAATTAGGTTAGAATTTCTAGTTGGCGGCTGTCATATTAATATTTTTATTGGAAACGTTATTTACTAAAATAACGAATTGTAAATCATTAAATAAAATCAAACCAAATGTGAAAAATGGCCACCTTCAGCCATTATACATGACTAGACAATGCGGTAAAAATTCCAGCTACCAGATTCATAAGATGTATTTGAAACTAATACATTTTTTTCTCAAAAATGGTTAATCCTACTGAAATAGTACAAAAGATCTTATTTGTTTAGAAAGAAACAAGCTATCTGAAATGAATTTTTAAATAATGAAATATGAAACAAAAAAAAACGTTAAAAAAACAAATTTTAGGTGTGACTTTTTCTCCCTTTTGAACTTACGAGAATATCACAAAATATTCATTTAATGATTAAATGCTTTTTCGACAACAAGAAATGTTCGCCTGTAACTAAGCAGGGGTTGCTAATATAATTTTTTTTTATATGGAAGATCCACACTATTTTTCGACAAAGATTCACCACTTACATTTTTTCGCATTTATTTATTTACATTCTGTATATTTTTATGTATCAACATGATATTATGGTCTTGCATAAATAAATTTTTGCACATAATTGTATATATTTTTTTCTATTTATTTCTATTAAAGTAGTTGTTGAGCATTGTAATGTTATAAGGGTAGTTTCTAAGGGTTAAAAAGTTAAAAAGTAAAATTAAAATTTCGTGTCCGGAAAAACGCATCAGTGTGAAACAAGCCTAATATTTATTTTATGATGGCTTATTAATTTTTAGAGTAAATAATTCTTTTTTTATTAAGCTATCATGGGGGTTAATTATTAAAGGTTGAAATATTTTGTAATAATGTTTCAAAGCATAAAATATTTATTATTCAACATTTGGTTATTTAAACAAAATTTTACTCACTTTAAGTTTTACTACTCACTGGTTTTACAATACATATTGCAGTAGTTTCACCCATAAAAATAAAAGCGCCCGTTGACAAATAGATTTTACATTTGATAAGTTAATGTAATCCAAATCTAATGCAAATCGGTGCATTTTGAAAGAATTAGTTTTTCTTTATTTTTAGCTTTATTTCCTGGAGTACTGTTACTTACACCATCAAAAGGTGGTGTTATCGAAATATTCATTGTTAACCTAGATAAATAAATTTACCGACAAAGCCGACAAAGGAATACCGCGATAACAAAAATGGGTACAAGTTTGAACCTGATGCTAATGAATATTTGGCAGTTTTTATCACAAATATTTGATACGTTAATTTGACGACGAGACGATCGTGATAAATATTTATTAGACTTATTGATTTGAAACTAAATATGTAAAAAGAAATAATGAGGATGATAGCTTAGCCATTGAAACACGTGTCCGAGTAATGTTTCTTTGGTGCAGTTTTTGGTGTTTTTCAGTTTGTTAGTTAAATAGAAATAAATTAATATAGCTAATTATTTACACAGTCTGTTGTGTATGTATATAATTGATAAGTAAAACTTATTCTCACGTTTTAAAATGTTTTAAAAGTGCCATCTGTTATTCAGAAGTTGCAAACATTTTAAAAATAAATTAGTAGTATTTTTGGTAAATGTTCTGACTATTTATATTATTATGGTTGTTACTGTCATTTAGTCGTCGTTAAGTACACTTTCTTCTTCCACTCTCGTGACGGCGCGCTCTTAAATGTTGCAAATAATAGTAATGTACAAACTTACGCGTCATCTGTAGGCAAATCTGCTGCAACGACCAAAGTAGATAAATCGAAAATACCGCGAAATGTTATTGCCGGTAATACTAAATCGAATTTGAAGTCTAACGTATTTCCCAGCAATGTAATTAAACAAATCATTGACATCAAAAATACTGAGAACGTTGACAATCAGTATTTAAAAATATCTTGATGGATTGTATAAACAGATTTCCTACGAAACGGTTACACCTTTCACAGAAGTTTCGCCTAAAAATGATCCAAACGGGCAAAAAATGTCTCTATTGTTGAAATAAACATCAATCTGGATTAAAAGCAATAGTGAAATTTGCGTATTTACACGTGTACAAATTACATCCAGACACGAAAGCTGATGACCTAATGTCTTATCTAAAACCATCTTTTCCAGAAACTGAATCTGTACAACTCAAATCTCTTCCTCCAGAAGTCTATTCATCTTTTAAAGTTACCATCAATAACATGAAAATCACCATCTGGCCAAAAGGGACGTGTGTAAATCGATTTTTTCATCGACAACAGAATAAGCGCCTTCAAAAAGAGTGACATCAAAGTCAACAAAAATTATAATGATTAAAGAAAATCAAAATATAACCACAGAATGTAAGTTATCTAATCTGTTTTTCATTTAAACATTTAGTGTCTACCAAATAAGTTAAATGAGCTAGAATGCTATATTATCGATCAAAACTATGACTTTATCTGCCTAAGTGAACATTGGTTGTGCAATTCGGATGACTTAAGTAGTCTTACACTAGTAAACACTGCAGGTGTTTACTATAGATCTAATTTAACTAATGGGGTGTTCTAATATTGAAAAAATATATCTTTACACATTACCGTTAAAAACAATTAATGAGATGTCGATCGAGATTTATTGTGAACTTAGTGCAGTGTTATATAATAAAAAAAAGTAGTAGTTTTCGTAATATATATAACGGTCTCCAATTGGCGACTTTGACATGTTAATTGATAACTTACAATTAATACTGGAGAAGTTATCTCCACAATATAAGATGGTTCTCTGTGGAGATTTCAATGTCCATTTATGTAAGCTAATATAAACACAAGAGCATTATGTGATTTATTAAAAACTTATGGTTTCATAAGAATAATATATTCACCTACTCGGGGTGGTAATTGTATCGACAATATCTTTATACATTTCTCAAAGACTAAGTACCTATGTGTCAAGTGTACTAGAAACAGGCTTATCTGATCATTCCGGGCAATTAATAAAATTATCCTGTGATATTTCCCTTGATAATGAATCAGTTAGACCCATTACGAAAAACGACATTAATTTATATTTCAACACGTTGCAAATTGCAGACTGGCACAATTTGAAATACAATGACATTCATTCTAACACTCGACTTACGATTTTCTTTGAGAAACTATATTCAGGATTTTTATTGTCATTTCCATATAAATTAGTTAGGTTCAGATCACGTGTCAAACTAAAATTTTAAAAATCAAAGTCAATAATAATTATATCAACAATTCTGGTAATCGCGTTAAGTCATGTGGAAAATTATTAATATGTTTAAATCAACTACTGTGAACAATAGTGTTACAAATTTAACTGGGAATGAATTTAACAATTATTTCACTGCTTCTAATGATTTCTCAATCAATTTACCTGATTGGGCATCAGATTCTGATAGTGAATATTTTAAAAAATATGTCTAATGTGAACTCTATCAGTTTTAAATATCTGAAATGCGCTGCAGACACTGAAAATTAGTACAGTAAAACCTATAAATAGCTGTCACTAAAATTTGCTGCCAAACTGACTGGTATATGGAGGTGGCCGTTATTGGGAGGAAAAAAAATATTTCTGTGCTGATGCAATATTAAATAATTAGACGATATAATAATGGAAGAGTTATACATTTGAATACATACATTTACATAATATGTACCTATTTTCTAATTGCTCCTTATACCTATTACAATAATTAATTACATACATACCAATAAATTACATTTTTGTGAAATATTTTAGTATTGAGGTTTGTTTTACATTATTAAGTTTAGTTTGTAAAACAGAAGATTCACATTTTGATAAAATTTAAAGTACTTCTACCGCTAGCTCACTCTTATCATTAGAAAATAGAAAACTTTACACATCTTTAGTTTTCACACACTTCACCCATATCTTTAATGTTTGACGTAAAAACTTCGGATTCTTCTGCACCACTTTCATTGTTCGAATCACAGCCTTTACTATAGTCTAATTCACTGATTATATCTTGAATACTTAAATTGGGGCTTTCGGTCAAAATATCACAATCAATAGATGCATAATTTTCAAGTTGATTACCTTCTAGTAATACAGTAAAAAAGCTGAGCTAGTGGAATTTCGTCTTCTTCATCGAAATCTTCTTGCAGGACCTTTTCCGAGAATTCTGCTTTCACAAAACATTTAGCAATTGTAATAGGCGAAACGTTTCTCCAGGCTACTGATATCCAAACTAAAACGTTGGTTAAATTGATAATTTTTTCGCATCTTCAAAAGGACCTTCGGTATTTGTGAATGTTAGCAGCCTTTTGATTAAAAACTTCCTGTAGGCTATCTTAAAGTTTTGGATAATTCCTAGATCCAGTGGCTGGCAATGGGATGTCGTGTATGGGGGTAGAAAAACAATGTTCACATTTTCAAGAGTCACTTTGGGATGAGACGTGGCATTATCCAGAAATAATAAGACTTTTCTATTTTCATTTTTTCATCAAATTTTTTTAGCCAGGAAGTCATAATTTCTACCGTTATCCGAGCTTTTTATTATACACCCATTCTAAGGGCAATTTGTTGATCTTTGTTTTACAGCTTTTTTACCACTACATTTATCGTTTTTTAAAGAGAACGTTTTGTTTGGCATCGCAAGGTAAAAAGGTCCGGTCTCGTCAGCATTGTACACATTTTTGGGTGAATACTCCTTCAATATTACTGACAGCTTTGCTTTTCAAGCTTCAACAGTGTCCAGGTTAATATCAGCTGACTCCCGCAAATTGTTTTAAAGGTTATGTTATGTCTTTGACAAAATTTCTCAAGCCACCCATTTGAAGCTTTAAAATCCGTCATTTTTAAATTTTCCGCAACTTCCAATGCTTTTTCTTTTATTAAAGGTCCAGATATAGGGATATTTTTATTCCTAGCTTTACAAAACCAATTGTAAAACTACTCGGTCAATTTCTAAACCTTCAGTTCTAGAAATTTTCTCTTCTGCTCTGTATTGGAACCTTCTTCAAATAGCTTTTTTAAATCACATTTGTTTTTTAAAATATCGTTAACTTGTGTTCTTCCAACACTAAATTTTTCAGCCAACTTTCTAGCACTGGTATTGAACTTTTCAGTTTCCACAATTATATCAATTTCCTCTTTAAGAGACAAACGTTTTCTTTTTAGCGACATTGTAACTTTGTAATTTTCTGTAAGTCTATATGTAACAGCACTGTTGAACATACTAACTGAAACTATGTACGCAAAATACGATTTTTGGGGTGAGCTTAATGAGCCTTTTAATTGCACTTTCTCTGTAATGACTGTCTATTGTAAATCAAACAAATTCTTTAAATCCGCTCTTAAATACCGGGAATTACTTAAGCCTCACACAATGAAACAATTATATATTATGCACAACTTGAACGCTAAGCTGTTGTCTACTAATGACCTTACTTAAGAATGGTTGGCCGTTGTCGTTATTGAGAGGTGGTCGCTATTAGGAGGGTCATTAATATGGATATTTCCGTATAACTGGTTTTTGACTTGGAAAACTTGGCCGGTTTTAAAGGTGGCCGCTTTTAAGAGGTGTCCGAAAATAGACGTTTTACTGTACTTCGTGCGCGCCGCGTGTATTTGGTCGGACGTGGGTCCTTCGGATGCAGACGGTTGGGTTCTCTGATGCGGTCCACGCGCTGTGATGGCTGCGTGGGCTGCTGCGTGACATGGCAGACTGCTACCATACGGCTCTGGGTTAGACCGTAATGTACCCTCTTCGTCGCTGGCTGGGTTGCCTTCAGTTGTCGGCGCTTCGGTTGCGTTGGCGGAAGCGGCGTCAGCCCCAGTTATTGGTGCAGCTATTGACACAGCACCTTCACATAAAGTAGGTAGTGAAAATATCTGTTTTTCTAGATGAAGTCCATCTTGAGAGATTCCATAATAATGTAATAGAAGATTTACCTAAAACCCCGAATTGAAATTTTTCTGATCTTATATTTTCAGATAGTGACACTGATATGACAGCTTCGTTAAATGTGATCCGTTCCGAAATAGACCGTACTGATACAGTTGAAGATGCAACTTATAAAGCAACAGAAAAAAAGAATACTGATAGTACACCATCTGATGGAGTGGCGGAGGTTTTTCTCCAACATTCCGCTTTTTAATACAGTTGGAAATATAGTTCATATCATTCCAAAGAAAAAATCCCTGTTATGACTCGTTAGATAAAGTGGAAGAAATGCAATCTCCCTTCAGTAAGTATTTGATGTAGCAGATATTCCAGCAGAAAAATCCAACAAGATAGAAAGTTTATTCAGTGCAACTTCTTGCAAGGAATGGAAAAGTACTACGAAAAAGATGAGATAAAAAATAATAGCTGATATAAAAAAGGAAAACTGCGGGAATTAAATCGATAGTCGCAACCAATGCGAAAACTAAACAAAGTAAGCCAGCAAGGAACTAGTAACAATAATACAAGAAGTAGTAGCGAGAAACAGAATAATATACAGATAAAGAGATAATAAAATGTTACCTCTGCAAAGATTACTTCTTTAGCGGAACAGATGAGAATTCTAAAAAAAATATTGGTTGTGACTACTGCCCTAGGTAGGTAATAAATGGAAAAATAAGCCGTACATGATTATATAATTATTCATCGATAGATTCGATATGATTCTGTTATTTTTTAATTTTATAGATTTTCTTAAACATAACTTATGTGTTACAATTACCCTGTTCCTAATAGGTACCGGTTCTGCATAATATTTAACATCGGTAAAGATTAAGGAATTTGATGATTGTCTCATAGATTCCATCACTAAATCTTGACTTAACCAATAAGGATCAACCACAAAACCGCTCTCCAATAGAATAAAAATATTCATCAAAATTGGGCAACGCACTAAAAATTATTGTTGAAAAAAATATTTCAACAAATTGTCGCTAAAATCTGCAGAATCAATTAAAATTACATTTTCAATGACTAAGTATCTATCTATTATCTTAAATGTTATCAAATAGGGGTTGAACTTCTGCATGAATGAAGTGAATAAACTATGAAAATGCCAACAGTTAACTGTAACGGCATGTGTGTGTTAAAGTGCAAAGCGCTATCTAAGCGATAGCTTTAATTCTAGTAACACACGTTGCCGATAAAGCCAAGATAACTTGTACAGAAGTACACATCGCTTAGATAGCGCTTTGCACTTTAACACACACATGCCGTTACAGTTAACTGTTATCATTTTTCTTAGTTTATACTATTCATACGTGTCAATGTTTACACGAGATGTCGCAAGACACACATTTTACTTATGAATAAACTATCATCCCGCGATGTTACTGTATATAGACATGTAGTGTGATGTTTTCATGAGTTTTTGGCTTTTGACACAAAATGGTAATCGCGACTAAATCAAAAACCGAAAATTTTGATTACTCTCACCTAATGGTGATAACTTGTTGATTTATTTGCGGTAGCTTAATAGTGGCGTCATCTAATTCATGCACCTAGAACTTTTACAGCTCAGACTACAGGTACTTATACAAAAATTAATATTATTTTGCATTATTCCAAGCAGAGGCCCCTCCTTCCATAATTATAAATAATGCGGCCTTTTTATGCAAATAATTGAATATGACTTTAAGCAATGCCTCAAGGTATTTGTTAATTAATCTAAATGTTCTTCAAATGCATTCTTTCTGACGCTTAATTACAGGATTTTAGTACTAGTTATTGTAACATTATTTATTGAACTCGGCGTCAACCTACAGATTTGTCGTTTTTTAGATGCTATACCGTTTTTGAAAGCACTTACTATCAAAATTCATTCAAAATTCCCAGTCACCCCGTTAAATTCCTGAGGAGAAGGGTATAGACTTGATCATGTAAAGGATAGAGATTGGTTACAATAAAATTTTTCAAAAGAATTTTAAACTGTATTTTAAAAGTAAAAATATTTAAGCAATTATATAGCAAATGTAAAAAGATCATTCAGTAGTCGACTTAATTTTTCCAGCGCTTGTCCTGCAACTAGCCCAGTTAAAGAAAACAACAAAGTCGCAAATACAACTTTACAGAAGCAAGAATGGATTCTGCAAACGTATACGCGTTCGAATCTCTCGGTATTTCGATTTTATACGACTGTATAGCACATCTATCCCTTTGGGAGGCGTACACGTTAACAACGAATTTGTGACATGAAAATTTTTTCGCTAACAGCAAACTAGTCTCTGATTATCACAATACAAGACAAGAACTCTTCTAATACATATATAGGAGCCATATGCCTATGTAAAGTTGATATAAATAACTCGGCGTTAATCACAGATTTAATAGAATTTCGCTTGGTTAACCAGTTCTACAACACACTAAAGTTTGTGCCGCTTCTGTCGGAAAACTCACAGGTTTTATGAACAAATTCGTCAACTTTTTCCACATTTTAAAAGTACTTAAGGCGTTAACAACAATCCATTCATACTGAAATTCGCTCATTTTAACAAATCCTTAAATTCGCTTATTTGCTTATCAAAACTACTGCTATCGGAACCATTTTCCCATTGTGTTCTGCACAAACTTCGCTAACTGTTCCGTCACAGTATTTTTATCGCGCCATTGTCTAGTTGCCATTCTATTAAATAAAGCAATTAGGCAAATTCTAAAAAAGGTACGATACAGAACTTACTAATAAAAGTTTTTGTAATCAATGAACATAGAGTTTTTATCACTGTTTAATTTTTGTTGATATTCTAGTAAGAATCTTAGTAGTTTTATGTGAAGTTTGTCTTTGCTTGAGTTTGGATCAAGTCGTAAATAGTAGAGATATAACTAAAAAAGTTATGCAATCTAAACAAAATTTCTAAGAAAAGTGAAGCTAGAAACAAGAAAGCAAAGACGCTCAATACAAAATAAGAGTAATTTTAAAAGTAAGTGGCTTCTCCCACATCTTGGTATAAATAAGTGTAACTGTATTAGTAGTATTAAGACATGAACGTTAAGGGTTAAAAGAATAGTTAGTAAATGCTTACAAGATCATTAAAGTTTCCACATTCTCAAAACAAAATAATAACAATTAAACCAAAGTAGTTAGAAAACACCACTTACAAACAAAAGTCAGACAGCTCCTGCAACAAAAATTCCCTCATCAAATAATTTAAATAATGTCGTAAAGCTGCCTTTCTTTACTCAAATGCGAGTACAATTCAGACACTTCCAAAGACTTTCTTAAAAACAAGAGCACCTAAAAAGCTTGTATAATTATTTGGTACAAAATTTTCTATTGTACCATAAGGATACGCTTCCGTCATCACTGGCAACTGCCTCATCTAGCAGTTCCAATTTCTGACTTAAAGAACGATAAATAGATAATGAAAAGGGCATTCCTAAGAACATTTTTATAACTGTCTCCTGAACTGACGGCACTGAAGATTGTGAAATTGTTCTTACATCGTCCAACACTACAAAACACAGATAAAAATGTTGATCTTCAACAACACAGTTCAAACCTGCATCCAAGTTACTGCTTCGTTAAGAGTGAATGTATAGGTAAAGTATTTAAACTAGAATTTTCCAATTGTGAACTAACAATGGAACCTACGTTATAAGAAGGGAGTAATTCGTTCACTGCCCCTGACGAGGTATCAATTTCCTAAAAACTTAGAATAAAAAAGAACCTGCAATTTGCAAGTGAAATACTTACAAAATCGTCATCAAAATTAAAAACTAGTGCTGGAACTTGTATTCCAAAAATTCGTCTGAGGATTTTCCAGTCATTTTCAGATAAAATTTGAATCTTACAAAATACAATTATTTTAAGGTTATAAGTTTGATATAAATGCTTACCAACACAATTTTTCGGAAAGTATGTTACTACCAATCGCAAACATTCATTTACCAGAAGGTACACCCAATGCAAAAGTACTACAAAATTATTGAAAACAATAAAAAATCTAATATACCAACGTTTCGCCTAGAATTCCAAATAAAGATACTAATAGTACTCACAAAATTTGCAATTGCAATAACTAGGTAAACATTTAATGTACAGGGTTATTCACTATAAGCTAACCACCTTTTATTATTTTGAATATAACGAAGTTCTGCTTCATTGTAAACCAATTTGGTGATTGAATTAATGAAATGTCAATTATCAAACACAACATTTGTCATTTACATGGCTTACTTTGACAATGTTAACAAATCCGTAGTTAGTTACTAAAGTAACTGTGTTGTTCTAAGATTAATAACTCAATAACAGCTTAAGATAAAACAACATATGATATATTTTTGAAATAAGAAAAAAAGATAACTTCAAAATGTAATAATATACAGGGTGTTACATTTAAAAATACATCATATTTTGTTTTACCCTGTAAACGGCGAGAAACTGAATTATTGACAGCATTTTAAGAAAATTCAGTTGGAACCATATAACTTTCATGTATAACTTTTTTTTCCTACGAGCAATAATAACGATAATAAGGGTGGATAATTTATAGTGAATAACCCTGTACAATCTGTAACTAGTCAAATTTATTTTAAGTAGTAAAAAATGCTTAGAAAAAAAATGTAATGAATAACTTTATTAAATAATTACAAGAACAATAAAATTTAAAATATCTGCGACAATTTATATTAGTTATCAATATTCAAAATATTTATTATTATAATTGTAGATAGTTAATAGTTACGAAAGTAATGATAATAAAGTTTAAATGACATTTATCGACAATGTTAAATACTAATTGTTTGATTTATTCTTTAAACCAGTGTCACTTCACAAAGGTCCACATTTGGACTACTTTATATATTTAAAAAAATGTTTGAATAAAAGTTGTATAAAATAAGTAAACGTTGTAGAAAACGTCGATAATTACTAATAAGACAAAAATGGGTTAAATAAAATTTGTGTAAAGTTCGCGCAGAACTCCACATCGCCCTATACGTGAAACAAGAAATAAAAAGTTTGCAAGTTTCGATAGGAAAATTGAAACAAAACCTAATATGTTGTAGAAAAAACTAAAATGTTACCTCATTTGTTATTATCCTTACCTAAACTCGGGAAATATCGTAACGAAAAACGTGTAAATGTAATCTGTACACCATACCTTCAATTTTACCTTATAACAATTGAAGGATTACGGAATTAGTATGCTATTCCTGTTTCATGTATATCAGTGATTGGAAACTTTCTCTTTGCTTCCTTTTGAGATTTAAAAACATTGGCGTCCTTTTCAGCTTTCGCATCATTTGGTGCGTCACTTCTGTCCTTAATAATTTTGTGAAGCATAGTCCGTGTGAAGCACCTGTTGCCGCTGATACGTTAATTCACACCATAGGAGCTTGCTTGACCTACACGGTTTGATTCCATCAAACTTACACAAATTCGATAACGAAAACATCGTTAACGCCGCCAAATTTTATTCAAATGGTTCCATATTGGATTTAGTCGGAGAATTGAAACTTAAAAAATGAAGTGGCTGAACGAAAAAGAAAACCCCGTTTTTGCTGTGTTACATGTTACTTTTTTCCAAACATACAAATATTATTACATATTCTGACGATTTTGTCAGTCACAACATGCACCGCTGAGAGATCTTTTTCAACACTGTGATTAGTAAAACATATCTTCGTTCGACTATGCTGCAAAGTCATTTGAACTGATTAACATTGGTATATATATATAAAAGATAATACGGTCGATCCCGACAAAGTGTTGGACAACCTTGCTAAAAGAAACCTGCATAAACTTCAACTGAATTATATTTCATTATTTTCTTACATATAATTTAGGATGTTATGATATTCTTCTTATTTCTCTTTGTTTTAAATATAAAAAACCGTTTCATAAAAAAATTTGTACGAGTTACCATTAATTCTTTTTTAAACGAATGTTTAAACTAAGACTAACACTCGAAATGGTCGAACAAGAAGAAAAAAAATTATTTAAAAAAAAATTCCACTATATTCCATTATCTTTCCTGTTTCCTCGATTCTTATCTTCTCCTTCTTTCCCCTTTCTGTCCTATCACATTTTTTTCCTATTCGGTTTTACCCACTTCTTTTCTTTTTCTACCTCTTCTTTCCAGATTCCACTTTATACCTATTCCTTATACTTTTATATTTCTCTATTCCTTTTCCACCACTTTCTCAAGTGCCTTTTACCTTTCCACATTTCCTTCACCACATCTTCCTCTAATCTTTTTCTTGTACGTAATTGCTTGTCGCTCCATTCTCCGATACATTGAGCACATTACTCTTTGTTTTGTGTTGTTGTTAGAGAAGAGAAAATAACTTACCATTTCTACATATCGAAGAGGGTAAGTTAAATCAATACGCTGTTCATATTCAAACTTCGCTAAAAGAAATTTATGCTTAGTGGGGAAGATTGGGGTTTTAAGAAGAAGTGATGAAGACTATGGAAGAAATGAAAAAAATCAAATCTTCTGGCCAACTTAAAAGTTTCCGGAAAAGTTTGTTTTGATGGCAAATGAATTATTATAAATTATCTGTGGTAATTAATTGAAACCTGTTGAAGGTGCTGAAAAAATTGCTATGTGGAAAATAAAAGATGTCTGTGCCCAAGAAGTACTTTTTCTCCATTGTTCGTATTGTGTCCCGTCCTGTTTCGTATTGTGCATGTGTCTTCTGTTTTCCATTACGATTAATCACTAAATAAATAAACAAAAAATAAAATTACCTTTCCTATTTCCTCCATTTTTATTTCCTCCCTTCTTTTCCCTTTCTTCCCGCTCACACTTTGTTTAATTAGGGTTTCCTCCTCTCCTTCAAATAACTTTTGCCTTTCTACATTTCTTTCCTCTCGGCTTCGTCCATAACCTATCTTTGAGTATCTAAGACGCTCAATGTATTAACAAATCAAACGGACACACTATAGCCATAATATTTTTTTACCTACTACAGCGCGTACATTCCAGAACTCTTCACAATGGGCAGACTACTTCGGAACATGCTGTTGAAGGTAACTTTTCAATGGACAATCAAAGAGAGAAAAAGCCTATAGAGGCATGAAGGACATATTAGTCTCACCACAGATACTCATTCTATATGATCCAGAGCTTCCTCTCATCTTAGCTACAGATGCAAGCAAGACAGAATTAGGCGCCGTCCTTTCAGACCGACTCAGAATGGACAGGAAAAACCAATCGCCTATGCAAGCCGCACAATGAACCACGCAGAACAACGTTATCCCCAGATCAACAAAGAAACCTTGGCCATCGTTTGAGCTGTACCAAATTTTTATATACCTTTATGCGCGCCATTGGACTGTCATCACGCTGATTTTCTCGGAAATTTTGATTACGATGTGACATTCAAAACGACAAAAGAAAATGCAGAATTGTTCTACAACGAACACAGCAACCAGTAATTATAGCATCCACACACACATTAAAAATAAGAAGAAGAGATAGAATTAGATGAGTTTTACTGTTTTATTATAAACCAAATCCAGCAACTACCAATAACAGCTGAACAGGTCGGTCAACAAACAAGAAAAATTCTAAAGTTGGAAGACCATCAACCTTCTCGAATCGGGTCAATGCTTGACACGTACAGACTACAAGGCCCCTGAATCGATTATTAAGTCACATCAACCAAACAAGACGGCGATAGGTTCACGTTGACCAAAACACTGACCAAAAACAAAAGTAGACGGACCAAGTCCATAACAAATTGCACACCACTAGTCAACGCATCTCCGCGCCCTATAACCCAAGAAAACGAAACTGATTCGGTACTATTGGCACCACACCGCGCTGATTTCTAACTTCAAGTACGTTGTGGTCCAGAAATCCTAAGAGAATATATCAACTGACAGGAACTCCGCAGATTCCTGAAAAAGTCAACTTAACTATCAAACCGTATAAGATGAATCTACAAAAATTAACGAGAATCCGGAAACCGAAAATCATCTTCTCTTCTAGATGAATTGTTCAGTATCCTATTTTTGTTATTCTTATCTATGTATTCACATTGTTCACATTTGAAAGAAGGAAAAAACGTTAGATATTTAAACATTACTGCGGAAATACATACAGGGTATACACGCTGTGTCTCTCCTCCTACATACACACCACACACACAACACACGGAGACAAGTCCGCAAGACTGCTAAGACAGTGTGTTGATTTCTCTCTAAAAATAAAAATAAATAAATGAATATCATATTCGTCACGTCATAATTCTTTTGGAAATAAAAATTGGTAATATTTACTGCAAAAATATACCCAGTAAAAGTGTTCCTGCATATAAAATAAACCTTAGGAAACACATTGGAAGTCAATTTTGCGAAGTTCGTAACTACAAAAAGAAAGTATCCAGCAGTTGCTATGTTTGTGATATCTTTTATGTTATCAACATTTTATGAACAATGATTGTACTAAACACCGCCCTTTCGACGTTTCAAAATATCAAGACAATAAAGAGTATGAGGATAAGTCAAAACGTCAAAAGTATTTTTGTCCTAACTGCCCTAAAAATTTTGGAACAGTCCGTGGATTAAAAATTCATTCAGGAAGAGCAGGTGTACATCCTAATACATGCCTTCAAAAATTCGCAAAATCCTTCACAAAATTCTCACCGAATTCCTAAGGGTGCAAGAAATTTAGCTGCTAAACGACTACGTGATGCCTTCAAGATAATAATCTGAATCTTGGGAAAATTGTTTACTCGTCTCATAGAATGTCTTCTGAATACCTTGTGAAAAGGTTAAGAAAACTTTACCGTCATTAATTAAAGAAAATTTATTTTCATTTCCTATTACTAAAGAAGGAAATTGAAAGGCTAAACCAAGTATTAGTTTGCCAAAGAAAGTGGAATTGAAAATAGCAGATTTTTATATTAAAGGAGCTGTTCGAATTTTAACTTCTGATGATACTCTTTCTACACCTGATGAAAAACACTTAGAGTCTTACAATCAAAATACCCACAACCTTCAAGAACCCTTTTGTTGCCTTCTCGCCAAATAATGGCGACAATCACCTGACAACAACTCCAGTCGATGTGGCAGTTGCTATTAATTCGTTTCCTGCTGGATCTGCTTGTGGAATTGATTACATTGAATAGACCTTACTTCTATTTCTGCTGGCGACGAAGGATAATTACCTCTGGATGCAATTATGTCTTTAAGTCAATTTTTGTTAAGTGATAAAGTTTTAAGCTCTATCTGTCTTGTCTTATACGGATCTAATCTTTGCGCGCTTAAAACGTAGGATGGTGGAATTCGTCCAATCGCGGTCGGAAATAATTTTCGTCGTTTGACTGCTAAAGTAGCTTGTTTTCAACTTAGGGATTTAATTGGGTCTTACCTTTGGCCTCATCAGTTAGGTTTTTCCACAAAATTGGGTTGTGAAGCAGCTATCCATGCCTGTAGTACTTTTGTCTGCTCACCTTCAAACAAGTATACGTAAAGTTATGTTTAAATTTGACTTTAAAAATACTCTTAATTCTGTAGAGCGTGATTGTTTATTGGACCAAAACAATAGTGTATGTTCTGATCTGTAAGCTTTTTATGTGGCAGTGTTATGCTAAAATCTCCTAATTTATTTTTGGTGAACATTTAACCCTATGAACCCTTTTAGCTTTTAGTTCATCCATTCAATCGATTATTGAACAATTAAATTCTATATGTAATATATGGTGACGACAGTTTACGTGATTATCCGGATATCGTTATTTGAGATCTCAAAACTCTAATCAAAAATATTAGTTTGGAATTAAATTTTAGCAAATGTGAATTATATTTTTGTTCGGGTATTTTAGACCAAGCCATTTTAAATAAATTTAGAGAAATTGCTCTCAATATCCGTATTGTCGATAGTCAAGTATTACAATTACTTGGATGTCCTATTTTTGTCATTAATTCTTCAGATACTTCCTTCCCCAAAATCATTTAACTTAAATTTTTTGATTAGTTATTGCTCCCAACTTTCATGTCGCGTATTTTTTGCTGAAAAATTGTTTTTCTTCTCCAAACTAATTTAACTTATGAGGTGTTACCCTCTTTCAAAACATCCTAATTTTTGTGAAAATTTTGATTGCCATTTGAAATTATGTCTCAAATCAATTGTCAGTGTCAGTTAAATGATATTCAATAGATTCAGGCGTCGCACGAAGGGGCCAAATATATGAAAAACTATTTTAACTAAGTTTTGAATATTAATTGATAAATACAACATTCTTAAATAATAATACGTAGTGTAAAATGTAATTTTAAGACTATAAATATATATATCTTAAGAATTAACACGTTTACAAGCAACAGAAAAACACCAAAAACTGCACCAAAAACTTGACTCGGACACGTGTTTCAACAGCTAAGCTGTTATCATCAGCGACACCGAGACGTGTCCGAGTCAAGTTTTGGTGCAGTTTTTGGTGTTTTTCTGTTGGTTAAATAGAGGCTGCAGTTGGTGTTCCTTTCCTTTGACGTTTACAAGGTTTGCGAAAAATCATTGCCAATCTCGGCGAGCGTATACATGCGTACACATGGCACGGGCCATCCCGTCTCAACATGTTACCGCATGCTACCAAGCAGGCGCGATCTAGCATTAGTTTTCCAGCAACTAGACTGCCTGAACCTGCTGAAGCTACTGTTTATTTGAGTAGTAACCATCGCGACTCAGACTTTTGCACGAATTTTTGGAAAAATGGTTAACGATATCGAAGTTCTGTTTTCAGACGTAGTTTATTTGTACTTTCAACGTTATGTTTGAATTTTCATATAGCAAAACAATGTCAAGTTGTCGTAATATCTACATCGGCGGCAGACGTGTTTTTCAAAAATTTGCCGTTATAAATAAAATATTTCCTATTTTTATTCACAACAAAAACTTTCAAATTTGGACCTTTTCTTTACTTTTGCAAGGTTTGGTGTATGCGATTAATATTATTAATTACAAAACACTTTGGTTTTTGTGTTTAAATGACCTATTTGCGTTGTACTCGGTCTACAGTTGGACCAATCAGAGAAAAACACGTTTGCTTCCGATGCAGATTGTTTTGCTATATGAAAATTCATGGATAACGTTGAAAGTATAAATAAACCATGGACTAAATGAGACATTGATATCACTAACTATTTTTCCACAAAAAAATGTGGAATAACTCGATAATTTTTGGCACTCTAAACCAGGCGGTCCTCTTAAAATTGAAAAATCATTGACTAAATTTTTGGGTGATATATCTATGCAATTTTTAAGGATCTGGTTCCACAGAAGTGTTTTTCAGTAGAAGAAACCTATTTGAATTTGTTAAGGCAGCCAGACATCAATTATTTTCACGATACTAGCGATCAAACATCAATCAGTGATACAGACTCTGATGACTCTTCATAAATATTAATATGCTAGATCTTGACATATACATGTATGTAGTTGACAAAAAAAATATATTAAACTTTGTATTATTATTAAAAATTTAGTTAAAATAGTTTTTGCCAAGAATTCATGTATTTGGCCCCATTGTGTGTCGCTTCCTATTGCTACTGGTGGTTTAGTAATCCGAAATTTTTAACAGCATTTCGTGTTTCTGTTCATTCTGTTTCTAACCCTGTCAATATAATTCTTAATAGTTACTCAAATTCAGTTTAAAAAGGAAGCTATATCAGCTTGAAACGATTACAATATTGATTTATCCTCAAATTAATGTAAAAATGGAATCTTCTCAATCTTAATCTTTTTAAATGATATTGATATCGCTCGCTTTCGAGCTGTGCAAAATAAAAAGTCTAGTGCTTGATTAGACGCCATTACTTCTCCTAACATTGGCATCCTTATGGACAATAATTGTTTTCAGAGTTGAAAGCTTTTACTTTGAGCAGTCCATTATGTTGTCCTCATATTTGTTCATGTAATACTCTAGTAGATTGTTTTGGTCACTGCGGTCTTTCTTGTTTAAAAAGTGTTGAACGATTCTCTTGCCGCTCAGAAATTAATAAAATTTTACAACGCTCTTTATTTTAACATCAATTTACATTCCTTCAACCCTGGAACCAGGTGGTTTATCTTGTGACGATGATAAACGCCCAGATGGTCATACTTTAATACCTTAGAGTAAAGGAATGCTGCTGCTACTTGCGTAGCCACATTAGCTCTTTATTATTTACCACACCATATTGTCATCTGAAGTTGCTGCTGAAATCGCATCGTTCAGGAAAAAATTTAATACAAGTCCATCTGTTCAGTCAATTATAATTTTGTGCAGTTTACAGGTTGCAACTTTGGGCTCTTGGTGTGAAGAAACCATAAAATTAATTAAATTCCATTGGTTATCAATTAAATGTCGTGGAACTACTGCTTTGGAGGAAATATTTTACCTTTAGTTAATTTATACTATTGTTTTACTATAATAATAATAAATACCTGTAATATTTATAATATATATTAAATATACATTTTCATTATTTTGGAAAATTGTCAGAATATATATCACGATGTTGATATGAGTTCAACTGTACAGAACTGTTAGTTTGGTTGCCTAAGATGTTATTCAAATAAATTTTCAGGTAATTTTTTTCAATATCATTTAAAACATCAGGGAACAATAAGAAATTCAATTGCGAACCAATATAACTGGATTATTATTTTAAATGCAAATTTTTGTTCAAATCGGCTAACTGTAAAATTATCTCTCTCACAATTTCACTGCAGTTATGCATTTACAGTTAAAGTTACAGTAACACAAGTGTGCACATGTATAGATTACAAATTTAATAAATGTAAAGATGAACGGACACAATGTTGAAATAGAAATGGACTACCTAGCTTTTCTCATCAACTTTCTATAAATTACTTTCTACATAACGCAGAGCCATTGAAAAATTTTAACCCATATTACTTACATAATTACCTTTTCATAATATATATATAGTAATAGTAAATATAGTAGTATTTTCAACAAATCGATTTTATGTTGATAACAAATTGTCTCGCGATGCATCATTTATATCTTTTACGTAAGCTATTTGTAACACAAATAACAGAAAAAATATTTCAATTGTTGTAATCGATAATAATGATTGGTATTGGCATAGAACTAGAACTAGTATAGTATTGATAATAAATAATACATCTTGTTGAAACAAACAGCAAAAAGTATTTGGAAACGAGAATTTTCACTTTTTATCAACTTTAACCCGCAAGTAATCGAAACGCAATAGTGCTAAACGATTAGCTTAGTAGGAAAACAGGTCCAGAGTTTATTAGCAAACTGGAAGGAATCCGTTATAGTAATTTATTTTCGCATTAAGTGTGAGAAAGTGTAGTTTGCAAAATTCAGAATGTTAATTCGAATATACTGTTGTGAATGAGCGTCACATAAATTAATCATAAATTATAAAACACGTAAAATTAAACTTGAAATCATTGTGAATGAGATAATTATCATTGAAGGTAATGCAATTTCTTCAATCAGGATCCAAATGGTGACCTTCAATATATAATTCAATATCCACCTTGAGGAGTCAACACTGAACTCCTTGTTGCAAGGTCTGTTCAGATATTTATCGTACAATAACGTTACATATTATCTTTGTAATGGCCATTTGGCTGCAAAAATTACCTAGTATCTTTTTCGCACTGGCCCTTATTATTTAATTGAATAGACCCTTCGGACGTTCAGAAGCAGCTACGCATCAAACTCTGAAGTACAAATCAGTACATACGTTTTTTCTTCCTATTCAATTTCACTTTCGTCTTTCTTTTTCGCGTACGTTGCGTTGACATTTGTGTAAGTAGAGATCGAATGACTGTGACCTATTTAAATCAGGACAACCTTTACATTTTTTAAATTTGTCGATTCTAAAATCAAAATTTACAAATCGTATTGCAGACTCTTAATGATATAATTTGTACAGGGTTAACCACCTTGTTTGGGCAATTCTGAAAGTGCGACATGTGTTGCTTAAGACATACTTAATCGTCTCTGTCATCGTGATTCTACTTCACTCTATTTCAAATTCTTCCAAAAATACATCAGGAAATAGTACATTGATATTCGTCACTGATGGCGTCATAAACAATCTATATGAATGCTTGCATCAAAATTACATTGGACCAAGATTTAGTCAAATATTAGCTACAGTGGTCCTCTAAAAGTCCTAAAGCATTAACTAATGATGAGAATCGGACGCAATATTCTGAAACTTTTTCACATCAGTACAAGAACCAGAAATGCAGTTTTGTTTAAAACGTACTTCAAAATATAGATCATTTTATCGGAATAAGAAAGCGTTAGACATCTCAAATATCAATTTGAGATTCTACCGAACTAAATCCTAACCTCCCAAAATCATGGAATCTTGTTTTCGCACCTCCATCAGTTAATTTTTGTAAACATGGCAGTGTTTATTTCTTCGCATATTTCATTTCTCTATTGTTACGTTTTTCTATATATACGGAAAACTTAACAACCAAAAGGACGAAACAGCTGTCGAATGATTCTCTATGTTTGTTTGCTATTGTACAATATCTTGCGAATTTAAAGCAGGCGTGTCGAGATTGTTATTTTTTCCAACATTTAGTTGGTCATAATAATCGAAAAATCTGACTTCTGTAACTGCTTACATATCTGTCGACAAAGTTGCTTTAATGAAAATTAATTTTTGTATTGTACAGCAGGCGATTTGAGATTGTTATTTTGCCTATAATAATGAACACTCAACTGCTGAATAGTAATCTGCTAAAAGCAACTTTGACGACAAATGTGTATGCAGTTACAAAATGGATTATTCGACTATTAATTCTAACAACGAATAGGATAATATTCGGACGTGTTACGCTAGCACGAGGCAGCACTAGATGTCGCAACTAACTTATTAATTGTAGATGATTTACCCACCTTTGCGTCATAAATCAACAGTCGCGCATATTGTACGATTGTGAACTTAGACCCGAGTCCCAAAATGACAAAACAGCTGTCGAGTGATTCTCGGTGTTTGCGAATTTACAGCAGGCGATTCGAGATTGTTATTTTGCTTATAATAATCGATGAATCAACTTATGAAACTGCTTACATATCTGTCGACTAAGTTGCTTTAATTTATTTTTCGGAGTGTTACACCAGATGTCGCAACACTTATTTGTAATAAATAATGCCCCATTTATTAAGTGTATTTCGGATTCGAACATTCCTTTCTGTTATTTTTGTTATAACTTATACCAAAAAAATTCTTGTGTTCTGATTAGCATTTATAATTTTTTCTATCAGTTTATTCTATGTTTTATCCTTTTCCGACGCACGGTTCATGTTTATTTTATTATACAAGGTATTTGTACCAAACTTTAAAGAGTGAATTTTGATTAATTTTAAGTTTTTTTGCGATAAAAGAAATTATTTCATGTGAAGTGGCCTGTATGGAATATGAACTAGATATTTTAGATTTTTTGAGTAAACGATTTCAAACGAAAGTTATATTTTCACATTAATTCTCAAAATTTTTGGATTTTTGTTCTTCAATTAATTACTATAATTAATATTTTTAACCAAGATTTTTTAAGTAAGGGTAACTGCAATAAAATTCTAAATAATTGTAACTTATACAAACGCAGTTATTTTGCTTAAAAAATATTTAAGACATGTTGACTATAACTAATTCAATAGAATATTTAAAGCTAAACGTTTTTCCGTTTAACTTATATCAGAAATTTTTAATGTGTTTTTGTATATAAAAAAATATTTTATGTAACATGAGGAGAATGTAATTAATTAAATATTCAATTTAAAGTTTTTTTTCGTCAAATATAAACCAGATGTTGTCAAATTTTTTTAACTAAGGGTAGCTGTAATAAATTTATATACCTATTATTTAATTTTATACAAAGTCTTTTCAATTAACGACTTCAAGCAAATAGTTTGAATTAATATAATATAAATTAATGTAATTATTTATATTAATACAATCAAATATTTTTAAATTTCTGAAGTAAGTTTAATTAACTCAATTAACGACTTCAAACAAAAGTTTGAATTAATATAATATAAATTAAAATAATTTTTATATTAATATTATCAAATATTTTTGAATTTTAGAAGTAAGGGTGGTTGTTTTTTTCTACGGAGAAATAATTATTTTCTAAAGAGTAGGCTGATTACAACTAATTTACTAAATGATTTAAAGCAAAATTTGTGATTTTTCCGTTAGTTAAATCACATATACAGAGTGGCCCACTTGAAACAGGAACACTCCAATAAAATTTATATTTATTGTCCGTTTTAATTAACTTTTTTTAATTATAGAGCGTTTAAAAACTATACTTTATCTCACTAACATTTTTTCTCTCGCTTGATCAAAACATAAAATTCATAACAATAATGTGATTCATAATTTAGCCAAAAACTGTTAGTAACTAATGAAGTCCAATCCAGTAATTTAATTTTCTTCCCTAAAAATTGGGTAGTAAGTCTTGGTTTTTGTAAGAAAAATGTGATAATGTGTCTTAAAGTGTAGTTTTAAACGCTCTACAATAAAAAAAAAGTTTGTCAAAATCGGGCAATAAATATAAATTTTATTCGAGTGTTCTGCTTTCAAGTGGGTCACACTGTATATAGATTTTTAAAATAAAAAGTTACTGAAATAAATTAATAAATCATTTTCCCTTTATGGAGGAGGTTTATCTGTTAAATTGAAATTTTGTATGTGGATTATAATAGATAAAGCAATAAGTATGATATTTCCATTAATACATGATCAATTATTTTTTACAATAGCATAAATTATTATGGTAGATTAATTGAGTAAAGAATTTAAGGGAGAGGTTTAATTTTTTCATTTTCAAATATTTCTATTTAAATCGTTTAAATCAATTTTGATGAGACAGATAAGTTTAAAATTTTGATAAAATAATTGTTCTAATTAAGGTTAGAGGATATAATATACAGGGTAAGAACAGAAAGTGAGTACACTCTGAAACTTGTTTATTGTTTTAGATAAAAATGTATAAACTTGAAGACTAACACTACACAAAACTACAAATTTACCAGTATAATTTGAAAGTTAATATATAGACTTTGTGGTGATAAGTTTACACCAAACATGTTTTTTAATAATATTGTTTGAATTTTTAACTTTACAAATTTATTGGTGACCGTGACTAATATAAATAACTTTTAGGTTTTGGTTGTAATAACCAGAAAAATACCAAACCTGAAGTCACTTTTTAGTCGTTAGTAGTTGTAAGAACCCCTAGTCATTGTTAAAACAAAAAAAATGTCAGGTAATCAACTTGTCAACCTAGCCAGATTCTAGATTAAGTCGGAGTAATTAGGAAAATACGTATATATAGAAGAAGAATTGTAATAGGTTGTTTACCCCTCAGCATTGAATTGTTTTAATTCGAAAGCGAGGGGGTTGAGGTTAGTGATAGGAATTCGCAAAGGTGAACGTTTGAAACCGCGGTCACTATTGAAGTTGTGGGAATACTTGATGATTTCTATACTCTTTCTAATGTTTGAATTGAAAAGAAAGAGGATTTTGACATTCAAAGCGGAATTTTCAAAATTTATCTTGTCACTAGTATCGAAATGATGCTCAGTCATAAGTAGACTTGCAACCGTGTTTTAGCGTAACACAACGGTCACGTTTCGAAATATGTGATCTAATAGAGCGTGCAGTTTCACCTATGTACTCTAAACCACGTGAACAAGGAATACCATATACACATTGGGAAGAAAGCGTGGGAAGCTTATCCTCCTAGAGGAAGGGAATATTTTGTCACAGATGTGAAAGCAGTTACAAGGATCAGATCATTTTTTGTCACTTGATGTCGCAACCATCTTATATTAAATTTTGGTAGATGATGTAAAAACTGGTTAATGATATTTTTGCAAAGAACTTTCGATTAGTAACCTTGTGCATCGATGGTGTTGTTTCAAAAGTTTGTTTATAATAAAGCTTCTTATAATGGTGAGTGAAACGTTGGCATCCACCTTTTAATTAATTTAATATTCTTTTAATTTTTGGTTCAGATTTTGATATTTTCTTTTTCTACAAATGGGGGACAATAAATAATTAGAAAAGTTAGTGGGATTGGGAATTACTAAGAACTACTATAAAACGAGTCAATAGGAAAAATATGACGAGAAAGAAAAAAGATCAAACCTGCTTGTCAGACTGGCAAGAAAATGAAGTTTGCTCAGAACAGCAAAAAATTGCGCAATACATGAAAAAACCGTGTCTGTCTGGGAACCTCTTAACTAACAAAAGAACGAGTAGTGATTATATGTCTTGGTTGGTCTATTTTTCCAAGATTCACAGAAAAAACGGTGAAGGTTGAAGTTTAAATACACTTATTCTTTTAACATGTTTACGTTACTAGGTATATTAGATCGCTTCATGTTCAAAACATGCTGCAAAAAGGAATAATTTTTGAAACTACTTTTTGTAAAATGACAAATTCGCCGATGGCACTGAATAAAATTCTAACCAACACTTCATCTGTTCTTCTGAAGTTGATAGGTTTAGACCGGCCCAGTTCTTCTATGGATTGAGGTTTTCTGTGTTCTTCTATTCAAACTCAAATAACCTTCTGTACCATCTCTCAGTTGTCAAGCAGTTATTCCTTTATATACACATTTCAAACGCTTTTTATGTTCATCATTTAATTCTTTTAAAAACTTTGGGTTTTATCACTCCGATTTATAAAATTTTGCCGTTCAAAACGAAATCTTATCTAAACTGGAGTAAGTTGGAATTTGAAAACAGCAGTGGTACCACAAAAATTTGAAATAGTACTTTAAAAAACTGTAAAAGTATTTGATAATATGAAATGTATTTTGGATTTCTTGTGACGATTCAGTTCCTTAGAGTACTTTTCTGTTTCATGCTTTATCAATGTTACTAGTTCTCTTTCTGTTAAAACGGGTTCTATAAGTGGTATTTTAGTCCCACGTTATTATCATCGATCGGTTACTATTATGTTCTTCGTGTCGCGAAATCCAAAACAAACTATAATTTTATTTTTCATCATAGTTCATACAAGTAGTGGGTATGGTATTCAAAAAGAACTTCCAATATAGATTTGTCTTTTGTAATGCTGTAAGTACAGTCTACCTACCTGTATATATGGCTTTATTTTTTTAACATTTAAGTTGACTTGTCCACTGCTTCCCATTGATAGGAGAGCTTTTATACCTTCTTTTCTTTGTTATTAAGGATTAATATTTGTAAACCTTTTTCTTGTCCCAATTCAGGGTCAATTCTAAGACATTCTGCATCAACTGTGTTTGGTTTTTATGATGACACTTATTATTTACATAGCCATAGTGGATCTTACCATTTAAGAGAACCAGTAGTTCATCAACTATTAGTGACCATTGGAGAGGAACAAAACCCGTTTTTGAGAACCATCCTTTATCTTACCCAACCTTTAAGGCTCATCTCTTCTAAAATCATTACAACCTCTCTACTTTCTAGTTTTAATATGTTATTATCTGAAACGGAGCGTCTCAATCTAGAGCGTTTTTTATTTATTTCGACGAATATTGTTGGAAATAAATAATTGAATTTAGTGTACTTCTAGGAAAGTAAAAAAATAGGATTATAGTTTTAGTAAATATTTCTTCTGAATTTATAACATTCTATGAGTGTAGGCGGAAAGCGTTTCATCACATCCTTTTCATTTCTATTTATATCAATTTCCCAAAATCCTATCTTGACAATTTTTGAACTAACAAATTTTTTTCGAGAACTAGACTTACTTACCATTGAGTTAGGAGGTCATTTTACATTAAAAAATTATTTTAATTATTAAAGTGGGTAGATTTTTAACTAATTAAATAAACAGAAATAAATATAAATGTTCAGTTTTGTAATAATATTAACCAGGTTTTTGAGGTTTTCTGAGTTGGGGTAGTTATGTAATTCTTTTTTAAATCATATTATTCTTGCAATAAAATATACTACGTTCAAATGCAAAGCTGGATTATTTCTTGAAATGTACAGGGTGGTCAAATAAGCGAAGTAACCGAGTGTATCTCAGTCTTATTGCTTTCACTTATTTGTATATGATTTTTGGGACTTATGTGTTTCGACTACCGTACTGTACTTTTCGACTGAATTCTGCCGGTACTTCTGTGGTCCTGCCAGATTCATATAAACTTAGCAAATTTTTTACATTTTTTTTAACCTTACTAAAACTCTAAAACTTTTTTGTAAATGCGAGTCCATTCTGCTAATTAAGCCAATTAGCTTTAAAAATCGATCACACAACTTTAATAATTTGTTTAGTTAACTTTTTAGGTGTTAATTTAAAAGTACATAAATAAGAAATGTATGTCCTGTTTGTACAAGTTCATGAATTTTACAAGTTAGCTTTATCCAAACAAATTCTAATAGCAAAAATAAATATGTCATTTGAGTATATTATGTTTTAGGTATTCCCTTTGTAATCATTTATAAAAAAGAATTTGCGTCATTTTCAAACTTTAATAATTCAATATAGGTAGGTAACTCTTTAGAAATTACCACAACGCACGTCATCTTATTAATTATCAGGAATAATCTAACAATAACAATACTAGACAAAATCAAGAGGTGAATAATAAAATATTTTTTTTAAATGAAATAGTAACTAATTAAATCTTGCGACAAAGAGCCTAAGTGGCATCCGTACAACTTCCGGTGGATGAACGTAGACTTTTTAACGACGGCTCGTTCGGGCCCCAATCTATAATTTTGTCTAATTTTACCGAGAATATCCTTCACGTGCATGATAATAAACGGAAATTAATTGTCAGTTCAAAGCCTTCATCATTTAATAAACCTTGAAAATATAGACAAAAAGTTTGGGTTTCGGAAAGACCACTCTCGACTTTTTTACGGCAGGTGCGAATCTTTATCCAGAAATCTATATTTAGCAATTAAATGGAATGGGAAAAATTAGTACTCAAACATCATTGTTATATAAGTAATTTCAAGAACACCTAATATTGTTTCAAAGAATCCGAACAAATACTAATGTGAATGTGTGTGAGAAATTGTGCTGATGTGAAAGAATACCTCTCTTTCAGGTGGTTCTTCTAAAACATAATAGAATTTGGTTTAAAGTTTCTTACCTGAATATTCACTTTTGGCGATTTAAAGTGAATTTAAAAGAGCATCCTAACTTAAATTCTATTATGCAAGCTAATAACTAAGCAAATAATATTTTATGGGATTTTTAAACTTTTAAAGAAATACATTCATTCGCCATTCTATGCGGATAACAAACGCAACTGGATCTTAAATATCATATAGCCGATTTCATGGTAGAAATTTTGTTTGTCAAAGAAAAATTTTATATTATTTAACAATACTTTTATTAACACATTTTTGTAATTTTTAAAAAATTATGCGTTTTATTTAAATGCACAATGTAGTGATAATAATTCCAGATAAGCCAATAAACCTAATGAATAAGGGAAATCAGGGATTGTTTGGAAATGGATGTAATGTAGAGGCACCATAAGATTTTTGACAAAATTTTATAACATTATAAGTTTTACACCCAAGAGTTCAAGATAAATACTACATTTTTAAAACAACATGGTCTTTTTTGATCCTGTGAACTGATGTAAAATTAAAATAAAATTAAAGTTTAATTATTTTATAACAGATATGTGTGACGACGCCCTTCGGAATGCAGTGTATATTTTGATGTTAAAACATTATTTGATTTAAAAACTATGACTCTTTCCAAACCTTTTGCAAACGAAGTTGGTAGTAAAAATGTTGACGAAAAAATTGTGGTCAATACCAGTATGACTTTCACAGTCATTCTAAATTTTTTTTGGTACATCCTACTCTTAGTGCCGTGACGGTTTTATACATTATAACATAAACTGGGCAGTGACTCTGCTAGTTTTTGAGAATGTCTTTCGACAAACTGCTGCAGACACTTTGACCAATTATTTTAAAAGCTGATAGTATAATGAGATCAATATCACCAGAGGAAACGCTTTCAATGTGTTTAAGGTTTTATTACACATTTTTACATAGTATTCTGAGTATTTTGTTATGGTTTAGTCCTTTAGCATCGTCAGTACATTCACTGTCATATTGACTTCTAACTTCATAATTTTGTTCGGGGTAGGTGTTAAGTGAATCAGGTGAAGATGTCACTGAATATGTTGAGGATCTTTATTCGTTTGCTCTGAGGAGTTTTGGGAGATGAGTCACAGTTAAAGTTGAGCAAACAACTTGGCCGATGAGCTTTGAGATCTGAAGGGCACTCTAATGTTGCAATTGGGCTACTCCTGTGTAGGAGCTTAAGTATTTGCGTTTTGGGATAAAGGTATAGAGCAGTGGTTCCCAACCCAAAGGAACCTGCGGCCCACCTAAGGATACATGAACATTTTGCGGCCCACCACACCGGGGGTCTGGGGGGCAGATTTTTTAAATCGAAGTAGATATAATGCATTTTAAGCTATCTGAGGTATAGGATAAGTAAGTAACCCAAGTGGACAACATTTTTGTAAGTTTGTTATAATGTTAAGTTTTACTGAACAAACAAAAAACCAAACAAAAATACCACCCATTACCATTACATATATCTTATCAGTTATAAGCAAACTCAAAGGTGATTAAGTACAACAATTTTTCAAAAAACTATTATAATTAACTGTATTACAAATATATAAACGGCAATTTTCAGAACGTAGGCTATATTGTCTGGCACAAAGTAAAACATATTTTAATTGTAAATTATAATGAAACAAGTTTTACAAAATTTACTTTGTTGAACATAACAATGAAAATTTACTTCATTTTTCAATGTGACTTTTGTGCACGAATTTGTTTGACAAGCTGAGGAATTCTAGGACTTAGGCTTTTGCTAGAGCTACCCTCAAATCACTGCTTGCACCTAGCCGATTTCGTTGTTTGTTTTAATTAACAACAAAGTAGAGAACCCCTGTTCACACAAAAAGTGGTTGAAAACATCATGAGATACTGCAAAGCTACTTGCCGAATCTTGGGAAGGCCAGGGCTTTCTTACACCACAACTCTTCTAGCTTTACACCAGATTCAAATGAGTCCTTGAAGCTACTGTCATTTTGAAGTTCGATAGCCTCCTCTTGAATATTGTCAGGAAGATCTGTGGGCTTCACATTGAAAGGATTTCGAATAAGCCTTTTCAAAGATTGTGTCTCACTGCTTCCATATTCTGGGAAATAACGAGCAAATTCGGTTTTGAGGTTGCCTAAGTGGCTGAGTATGTTATGCTGCATCTGGTCTGTAACAGCAGCATAATCCTCGTTGTTAGCAAGAGCTTTTAAACTCTCGAACGATTGAAAGTTTTTTCTTCAACTTTGCCTATCCACAGATCAATCTTACACAAAAACGCACGAAGTTTGTCTTCGAATGCAAATATGTTACTAACACCTTCCAAATTTTCAGTTCCAGAACCTTGAAGTTGTAAGTTTAATTGGTTCAAGTGTCCAAAAACATCCGCTAGATATGCAAGTTGCATCTCAAAGCTTGGTTCACTCAGTTGTTCGAAGAAATGTTGCATTTTAGTCTCAATAAAAAATACTTTTAACTCCTCTCGCAATTCGTATAAGCGTGCCAACATATTGCCTTTTGACAGCCAACGCACCTCAGTATGATAAAGTAGTGTCTCGTGCTCGGAATATAACTCTACGCATAACTTTCGGAAAATACGTGTGTGTTTTGCACTACCTTTGACAGTGTTAACCATCTTTATTGCCAGTTTCATGGCATTCAATAAGTCTTCCGGCATGGTTTTCGAAGCTAATGCTTGACGGTGAATTATACAGTGCATCGTAACTGTATCAGGGTTCTTCTTCTTCACTAATGTTGCTAGTCCTGAGCGTGATCCCAGCATAGCAGGTGCTCCATCGGTACAAAATCCTATTAGCTTATTCCATTCCAGGCCATGCTTCTCAAAGTAATTACATATGATTCTCATTACGTCTTCTCCTTTTGATGTTGTTTCCAACTCTTGTGATATTAAAAGTTCTTCTTTTATTTTGTTCTCTTCTCCCAAATATCGAGCAAACACTAACAACTGGCAGCATTGAGATACGTCGGTACTCTCATCACACTGCAAACCAAAATATGGAGATTTTTTAATTTCACAAACCAGCTGGTCCTCAATGTCAGTAGACATGGTATCAATCCGTGCCTTCACTGTATTGTTGGATAAAGGAATATCTTGCATTTTCTTGGAAGCTTCAAGTCCTAAAACCTGTTCGGCTGCTTTGATCAAACATGGCTTAACTAGTGTTTCTCCAATCGTGTGGGGTTTCTTAGCCTTGGCGATTAAATGTGAAATTTCAAATGAAGCGGAGAGTACCTTTTCAGACGATTCATATGCTGCTCCAGTTTTTCCTAGTTTCATTTTCTTTAAGTTTTCTAATTTTCCAGCAAAATAATTAGGTGGCCGGTCACTTAGTTTAGGATGATTTGTCTTTAAATGACGTTCTAGCTTTGCAGGTTTTAAGGCTTCATTACTGAGAACAGTAGCACAAATCACGCACTGAGGTCTAATCTCTTTATTTATCTCAATCGCCGTGAATCCGAACTTGATATAATCACTGTCATACTTCCGTTTTGGAGGCATTTTCAATGGAAAACGTACGAACTAATAATTACAATGTTATTAAACACAGCACAACCGCAAAACAGAATCACACTACTCTGCAAAACGTTCCACTAGGAATCACGAACTAAGCCAGTGAACAACTAAATAGGCGTTGGCGGTTCGTCTGTTTCATAGTGCTGCCAGACATCACGTGACTGTACACGGCGCAGTCACGTGATCACTGACTGTGTGCGACGCACGCAGATCCACAGACCTAGCCATGAAGTGTTCACCTGTTATATTGTTGTTGAAGGCTTGTTTTCTACGGGATACAAAAGTTATTACGATTGTGCTACGGTATGTTCTATAGTTATTATGTTTAAAATAATTCAATAAATATCTGATATTACATGAGGACGAATGTTTACTTAATCTTGCACAACGAAAATTGTATTTTTTATTTAATTACAGAAAAATAATTATTTTTTATAAATAGTCACCGGGCTCTCCCGCGGACCACCCCCGAGGCTCTCACGGACCACCTTTGGTCCGCGGACCACCGGTTGGGAACCACTGGTATAGAGTATTCTAGTCGTACTTATTTAATCAAAATTATTACTATTATTGTAATGGTACATTCTCAGAACTCTGACCAAAATTTGTATTTGGTACATCTTTAGTATATCTATTAAGCAGTTGCAAAATTTCACACTTATCGTTGGTTTTCATATCCTTTTTTGTGTAAAATATTCATTAATTTATCTTCTTTGGCATACTTTTTCCTCGTATGTTTAGTATTATTCGATAACTGCAATTGGGTTTCATTCTTTTTTCGTTTAGAAGCATCTTTCTCTAGAAACTCGGCTATGAATACTACACTGCTCTCAAATGTTTGATTTGAATGCACCTTTAAGATATGATCATTTAATTGTCATAGTTGACAACTGGATGCACATTGGAACTGCATTATCGAGTTCAATACGGTGTTTCAACAACTACGAAAAAGTGAAAAAAATATGTCATGTAATCTAGACTGAACTTCAAAAAGCGAAATTCCCACCCCCTACCAAAGGTGTCTGGATAAAAGTTTTTCAAAAACATGCTTGCTTTCCCAATCGGAGCTATCAATGGAAAGCATATTTTTCCATCTACTAGCTGCTGCTGATTCAAATTATAAATTTGTTTACGTTTATGTTTTCTTTCCGCGAAGTAGTTTGCTCATAGAAGATTGAGCATCCAAATAAAGATATTTCGATTTATTCAGATCTTGAGCTTTGAATCGGGCTTCAACGCAAAGGGAGGTTTCTGAAAATGACAAAATGTCGGTTCGTTCTTTTCGACAAACTGCTACAGACACTTCGACCAATTATCTTAAAACTGATGATAGTATAATGAGATCAATAGTACCGGAGAAAACGCTTTCAATGTGTTTAAGGTTTTATTACACATTTTTACATAGTATTCTGGGTATTTTGTGACGGTCTAGTTCTTCAGCATCGTCAGTACATCCACTGTGATATTGACTTCTAACTTCATAATTTTGTTCGGAGTAGGTGTAAGTAAATCAGGTGAAGATGCTACTGAACATGTTGAGAATCTTTATTCGTTTGCTTCTGAGGAAGTTTTGGGAGATGAGTCACAGCTAAAGTTGAGCAGACAACTTGGCACAAGAGCTTTGAGCATCTGAAGTACTATAGAGTACTCTAGCCGTACTTATTTAATCAAAATTATTACTATTATTGCAATGGTATATTCTCAGAACTCTGTCCAAGTACGGTACATTCTGAGAACTCAGACAAAGATTTGTATTTGGTACATTTTGGTATATCTAATAAGCAGTTGCAAAATTTCACACTTATCGTTGGCTTTGTAAAATATTGATTTATTTATCTTTTCCTTGTATGTCTGCAATTCGAGTTTTATTCTTTCGTTTAGAAGTATCTTTCCCTGGAAACTCGACCTAAATACTACACTGCTCTCAAATGTTTGATTTGGATGCACCTTTAAAATATGATATTTTAATTGTCATACTTGAGAACTGGATGCACATTGGAACTGCATTATGTATTTCAATACGGTGTTTCAACAACTACGAAAAAAGTGAAAAAGCATGTCATGTAATCTGGACTGAACTGAACTGAAATAAAGTTATTTCGATTTACTCAGATCTTGAGCTTTGAATCGCCCTTCAACGCAAAGAGAGGTTTCTGAAAATGACAAAATGATTACTGTTCTACACCTAATGTTACAGCTACCCAGGTACTAGAGGTACAACAATCAACTCAACTGACTTCTATTCATTCTCCAGATAAAATATACTCGTAACCTAAACATGAAAAAACTATGACAATCACAGAGTTTCCCGATAAAAACTAGAAAAAAGAAATTGTGATATAATATAAATGGAATTAAATATTTACAAAATAAAAAAACAATTAAATAAGATTCTATAAATGAAGTATCACAAGCGATTTTATGAATAAAAGCCTCGAAGGCAGTGTTTGGTGTTTGTTTTATACATCCCAGTTATCTAATTTGTGTCACCTAAGTACCCAATAAACAAGAATCCGTAATAAGTTCCCATAAATCTTGCCTTCCAGATTCGTAATACTTCCTGTGACTGCAAAACAAATTGGAAGATCATTAATTTTTCTACAAGGTAATACAGATGTTCTTTAAAAATGAATATCAAATATATTTTTAATATAATGTCGTACAAAGTTTCCATTTCCTAAAATAAATTATTGGAAAATATCTGGCATCTGAATTTGCACATCTTGCCTGAAATCTAGGTATCCATCTTTAGTAACATACGACCGCAAATATTTAAAGTTATGCGTTTTTTAACCAGCTGCTCAGAATCTTCTATAGTATGATCTAAACTGATTGAATCGTTGCAAGACCCTATGAATTATCTCCAAGAACATCTCCACATCACAACTACATTGTTCATTATTTTAATTCAAACTTACAAGAGACTTTTTTAAATTTAGAGAAGACTAATTTGATTATTAACGAGCTTTAATGTTTATTTATGTAATAGAATTTTGAAATTATCCGCTCACTGTGCCGGTCAAGTTATTCCCCTGAAACCCTAGAAATTCTCAAAAATTTCCTGATTTATTCCTTGGTTTGCTATCATAATCTCCAAAAACAAAATAAGCTCCTTTTCTTTTCCCCTTACTTTTCCACTATCTTGAGATCACACTTTCTGTTGCTCATAATTTTTTCCGATACCTTCATCGTATGCTAATCTCTCTAGTTTCTGCAGTCTTGCCATAATAATTTAAATACAGTTTCTGAAATCTTGAATATCCTCCTTTTCCTTGTAGGCAGACACTATGACATTCTCCTCCAAGCATTAGAGGCTTATGGTTAACATACATTTTGCACATTATACCCCATAGTAAAAATATTCCTTCTTCCCCCAGTGTAACTATTTATAAAATTAAATTACAAGCAACTGTCATTTGAAGCAAACATGTGTAAAATTCGAAAATCTGTATAGGTTAATAACTTTTTAGCTCCATAGATTATGTCCAAAATCTAATCAGATCTGCGGAATTATAAATAAGACATGCGTGCAAACTTTCATAAAAATCGGACAGGTGGTTTTCTTGATATCGTGTTGACATACGGACGAACCGCCATCCGACCATCAGACAAATAATCTTTCGTGCTTCATTATAGTCTCTCATTCGTCAAAAAATGAAAAAAAATGAGTATTAATATTTTCGGTTTGGAAAACAATATAATTTATAAGATGTAGAAGAATAATTAATTTTTAATCCACATCTTATAATCAAGATGGGGAGTTACGAGACGGTCTCCAAATTTAAAATTCTAAAATTGCCTGTTTTTACTGTTTCGCATAAATTAGAGTTTCACTGATATAATAAAGCAAAAAAATTTTTTTGGGGAGGTAGGCCAGTAAGCTATCCTTTTGTGTGTAAATACGGTAGGGGAAGGTCGGGCAAAGTGAAATAGTTAATGTTTGAACATGCAATGTGATCTTGCTGCTGCATTTAGAAAATCTAAGTTATGAGCAATAGGTAAGTATATTATATATGTTTAGAATGTATTAAGTAGAAAACGCAATTCTAATGAAATATTTATGAGGGCAAAGTGAAATAATACAAAATGTATCCAAAAACAAATTTAATAGAATAAAAATAGTTGGTAGAGTAGGTACGTAACATACATTATACAAAAAATTAAATTATCTTCTTTGTTAGAAAATCCTACGTGAGGAATAGGTAGTATGTTCTTAGAAGAAACAATAACGTCCGAAAACGCCACAGACGAAATTTTAGGTTTTTCTTCTACTGGGTGTGGTCCTTGATCTTGGTGTAGGTGTTGCCAAAAAGCCTCTGAAAAGGATAGATGCCCATTTCCTAAAAATCCAGAAATTGCCGTTCCCATTGTGGTCGCCTCTATGTAGGCCTCTCCGAACAGCGCTCCAACCTCGTAGATTGTAACAATTTTTTCGGGGTGTTCTCGAAGCCACACTCTTACTGCTTGCTGATAAAAGGTGGAAATTGGGTGCATAAATGACACATGTAGTGGTTGTGAACGATGCGTACAATGTGGAGGCAAAACCAGAATGTTAACAAAGTTCTGTTTGGCCATAGTCAGCATATTAAAATTTTGTATGTGAGTAGAGTGGCCATCCAAAATAGGAGAACACGATCTTCAGCTGTTAGTTTTGCAAATTTCAGAAAATGCCCAAACCATTCTGTGAATATGTCCGTCTGCATCCAACCTATTGGGTGAGCAAAGATTTTCGTATTTGGAGGAACACCGTGTTCAAATATTATACTGTGTCGAACTCTTGGAAAGATCAAAGCTGGAGGAATCTATTCTCCAGCCGCATTGAAATAAATTTCTGCGGTAACTAGAGTCCCTCTCTCTTCTAAGAATAGAACTCCCACCTGTTTCTTTCCTTTATTTGATATCATTTTGGAAGGTTTGTTTGGAACCGTAGTAATTCCAGTTTCGTCGCAGTTATAGATGCGATTCGGAGGGTACCCGTGGATTTCATACAAATTAACAAGGAGATTTAAAAAGTTATTTATGTTAACCTCATTAAAGGTCGAGGCTCTAGCTGCTGAGGTTTTCTCTGGAAGCCGCAGTGATAACTCTGTGTTTCTTTTCAAAAAAGCCATAAACCCAGGTTTTTCCGGCTACCTTTTTTGGTGAGAAATTTGGTTCCTCTCAGTAAATTGATATGCGACAAACTTAAGGGCTGCTATGGTTAAACCAAAAAGTCGTTCTTCTATTTGTAGGATGTAGTCAACTAGCTTTTTTCCTTGGTCTTTGCTAAACACAAGACGATATCGTCCAAGATTTTTCTCAGCACGTTCATTAATTGTTTTTTTTATTCTTCGAAGAAGACTTGCAACAGGAACGTTGTGCTGGCGTGCTGCTGTATTAATTGACACCCCATTTCTATGAACCACTATAGCGGCTTCCATGTTATTTTTCTCCCATAATTGGTGAGTTGTTTTTTTTATGTACTTATGTATATACAATTTTTATCTAAAAATGAAGTAAAAACAATAAACAAAATGAAATATTTCAGTTTACCCGCAGCATTTCAATTTCACTTTGTCCGCCATGGCGCGGCGCTACATAAAATATGTACTGTTCCTCCAAATGGGAATATATAGCGGATAAATAGATTTAAATGCTTCTAAACATGTAGAATATATCTGACAAATATATACAGTAATAAACTTACCGATTTTTTTAATTTCTTCTACAAAACACTAACAGTATTATCATTTTTATTTAAAAACTGGATACAGCGTGTAAACGATTCAAGCGAGAACGTCCATATTGCATTCAAAGCTAAATGAAACTAGATGAAATTAAGTTACTGTAGTAATAAAACTTGAGCCCGCCGGTTTTCAAAACTTTTAAATCGAAATTTCCCTTTGCCCGCGTATTTCACTTTGCCCGACCTTCCCTATGTAAAACTACTGGTCCAATTTTATGATACCGTCTAGGATTATTTATAATAATTAAAATTTTATTAGATTTTGGACATAATCCTTGGAGCAAAAAGGCCTTCAACCCACAGGTTTTCCTACTTTTAGAATATTAACAAAAATATTCATTTTACACATTTATCTTCAAACAAACGTTGTTTCTAATTTAATTGAATGTTTATAAATTAAAGTTGTTATCCTTCTAAGTGAAGGTAGAGTTAAAAAACGGTCTCAAATTACACATATAGCCGACGTTTTCCCTAAACATGTGAGGGCTTATCGAGGCTAAAAGTAATTTAAAAATCGTGTTGGTCACAAAATTTAAAATAATCATCACAAGCGTGTCAAAAGGATTTAAAATGATTAAAAATTAATAAATTATATAAGACACACAGTATATACTAAACGAACGAACGAAAAAAAATGTATTAATTTTAATCTTGTTTAACCCTTTTGACATCATAAACCATTTTAATGATTATTTTAAAATTTTGTAACCTACACGGTTTTAATTACTTTAGCCTCGATAAAAGCCCCTCAAAGGTTTTTTTGCGAAACGTTGGCCATATATGTAATTTTGAGACTGCATTTTGAAAGCTCTCTTGGAGGAAAAAAAATTTCAACTGTTAATTGAATGTTTTATTTTAACATATTTCAAATTACAATCAACAAACTATTACCTAAATCGTACTAATCATTCAATACAATATTTTGTTTCTAAAATACGGTTCAAATAATTATTGTTTGTAAAATATTTTGTTATAAAAAAACCTTCATTTCTAGATTTTATGAAATTTTCCCAAACGAAAAATATGATCAATGTTTTTGATAAAAATCATGTTTGTAGATTCCAAATAAATTCTGAAACTGAAAGCCCACCAAATTGCTTTATCCATGAATAAAGGTTACCTATGTCTTTGACTACAAAACCAAAATATGCATAAACAAAACCAGTCGTAAAATAACATAAACAATTTCTTAATCGGTAACAATCTATTAACAAGTAACCAGAATTTTTATAACATTAATAAAAATGAAGTATTTGGCAATTGTACTTTTATTCTCGTAATTGTGGTTAGTGAATTCGAAACAGAGGAAGAAATTGAAAGCAGTGTTAATGTGCGATTAACCATTTCATCGCAACCATTAAATAATCCTAATGTCATTCCAAAAGTAGCAGTTACCACTGATGACGCATTTCGCGCATTGCAAGAAATTGTTTGTGTAATTTTAATATTAATTCTGTTGCATTTGATTGCAATCAGTATAATTATATTCGAAATAAATATGACGTAGAGTTCATAAAGAGAGTGTACCAACGTGCACCACCAACACCATCAGTAATGATATCGCAACCCAAGACGCATCGACTTGAAATACGAAAAGTTACACGTAGTTATTAATAATTTAGTAATTATTTTTGTTAATTGCTTTTGTGTATTTTTTATCGACCAGCTTTAATGTTTCTTTGAAATTTTTTAGTAGTGGCCAATATTGTAGAGAAAACAATATTTTGAACTGCTCTGCTTATTGTGCTGGTCAATTTATTTCTCTGAAACCCTAGAAATTCTTATAAATTTCTAGATTTTCTTTCTTGATACGCTATCATAAACTTTGTCAAGACCTCCAAAGATAAAATTAGCTCCTTTTCCTTTTTCACTTTACTTTTCCACTACCTTAGAGACTTGCTTCAATCATGCTGTTGTTCATAATTCATATCGTCAACGTACATTTTCATTAAACCCTATAGTAAGTATAATCTGGTGTTTTCCATTTTTCCAACCAAAACACTACCTGGCAACGCCTCTCATACAATGGGTTTAGGCTTTTGCGTCCTATTTGTGAACTAGTGTTCACTGGTATTTCATCCTAACATTTCCCTAACGTCAGTGGTCAGCTCCTTTAGAGATCCTTTCAACTCAGATGTTGGATGTAGGCTGTCTACATCTAACATAGAAGATCGAAGACTGTCGACACCCAACATTGGAGATGGAAGAACACCTGAAGAAGCTGACCATTCGAGTTAGCGTAACGGTTAAAAGAAATATCAATGAATGAATGAATCACTTCTTTATTTCACAAATTAGACACAAAATAAAATATTCATCATCAAAAATAAATAAATAAATCAACGACGACCTTTAGACCTGAATTTAGGCTACACTATACATAGACCGGTGTAGATTAGAGATATTAAGAGAGTGAAAAGCAGGAAATCGTTTTGACTGATTGCTACTGAGAACCCAGTCTAACACGATATCTCCCCTTGGTTTTTTATCTACATTCCCATTCTCCTGTATTCTGTCACTATCTTTAGGTCACCATTTACAAAAGTATCATTTCAGAACCATGTTTCCTGATCCATGCACCCTTACTTAAGGAGCTTATGCACACACAATGTAGATGGTATCCGTTCCAATTCTACATTTTCCCGTCCTATTTTTACATTCACATAAAAAAAAAATGTGTTTATTGTCCAATTTTCAATTACATAATTTCCTCTAAACCTAAAATATTTTTTTGCTAGAAACGGCTAAGAAACAGGTTTAAGTTTTTAGTGTTACCTTAAAATATAATTTTGAATAAGCGCATTCTGGAATTTCGCTAATTTTTCAGACACTTGTAAATATAAAAATCTAATAAATTTTAAAATTTTAGAAGTGATCATCACCTAACAGATGTTTTATTATTCCTTCTCAAAAAACTGTTCCATTAATTTTCGTTTCCAAATCTGGTTATATTTAAAATATTTGGCATTATAGTCTAAAACGTTTCAATTTTTCTTTACATTTTCTGAATTCAAAAGTATTAAAATTTATTTAAAAATTACTATCGTAGTCATTTTATTTCCCAAATTACTTTGCCCAAGCAAAAGAAATGTTTTACTATTCAAGAAGATTCGTATTTCAAAATAATTTTGAAATTTTTTCAAAATGGCCAATTTTTATATAATATCTTGACCGGTTTTTTCAATTTTTTCAACTCTTGCAATCGCAAATTTTAGCTACTTCACATAATTTAAACTTTTTGCGCATTTTTTGTAAATTGCAATAGTATTCCAACGTAAAATTGGATAAATAAACCTTCTTAGTTTTTGTAATTCATATTTTATTCCGGTAACATTTTCTTTAAAATATACTAATCTTAAACGTACGTTTTTCTGCCAAATTCAAATAGTGCCATTAAAATTTGATTCCATGTGATCGACAACCATGTTTAAGTTAACTTTATAAAATATTTTTGAAAAATTAGTTTCGGTCTAAAAATAATACACACAGTTGCTATGAAAATGGTTTAATTAAAAAAAGAAATTTTCAAACAAAATCATTACTTTACCTAAAATCAAATTTTACTTTGCATCAATATGAATTACCTTATGCAGTTGAAATTTGGCACATGGGTTAAAAATTAGAAAAACAACTTTTAGACTTTGTGAAAAAAAAATTTAAATATGATTGATAATACGTATTGCGTGGGCACAATTTTTTGTTCAATTCTAATTTTGATCAAAGCACAAATTTTGAATAAAAACTTTACTGGTCGCACTGTATATAGCAAATCAAGTGGATCTAAAAAATGATATTTTTATGTTATCGGTACAAATTCACAGATTCTTTCATGCAATTTGAAAATTTGTTACAATCAAAGGAACTGGAAGACAGTTTAGATAAAGTTACTACCATCATTTTCGACTTCTATCAGGCGCCAGGAAAAAACGGAAAATTCAACAAGGCAAAAAATATTGGAAACTAGGAAGCTTACGGAAAGTAACTGTCAGAATACAGTAACCTAAGAAAATTCAAAAGAAAGACATGGGTGGTTTCTGAGAGATTCGGAAAACTAAATACAAAAAACTCTGTCTAAAACCGTCAGGAGCCTATAGAAGTATTTCCAACCTCCATTGGAAGAACCACGACTTTTATAGGGTTATTCTTGAAGTGTTGTTAAGAACACGCTTTTCCAGAGTGCTTCATCCCGGCTCTGTTGCAAACTAAAAATCCTCCAGTACACATATTTATAGGTGACACGAGTCAAGTTTATTCTGGAAGGAAGAAGAAAAACAGTTAATCTACCAAAATCATACAGGCCGATTAGTTTTACGTCCTTCACAATGAACTGGATTGAAATAGGCATGACATTACTAAAGGAGCCACCGCACAAATTTTAGTTTTCCTATCAAAAGATGTACTTTTATGGGCATAAATCAGCATTTAATAATGCAAAGCATATCTTGCTACATCGTCTTTACGAAGAAAAAGGAGCTTCTCCAGAAGAAGTGGAGATACGGATGAAGTAAATACTCAGATACCGATGTATATGGGCCGAGGAAAGTACGAAAAACTAAAAGGAGTTTCAGTAGAGTGAGGTTATATCTCATCCTTTTGTTTCTATTTGGTACATGATCATAAATGATAAAATCCTGACGTCTCTAGAATACCCTGATGCCTTAACATTATTTACAATAAGAGGTTCGGATTTGGATGCATTAATCTATAGAACTGAAATGACTTAAACGATACATCAGAATGGGGAGAGTAAGAACGTCTATCAATATATGGTATCATTTTCCTGAAAGGCAAAAATAGATGTAGGGGTCTTTTTAAAGACAAACTAAAATTGAAAGAAGAAATTGAATGTCCAAGAATTCACCTGGATTGTGAAATTCATTTGAAAAACGACGATGAAAAACAGACAATCTGTTAGTTTGACCTACATTTTTGTATAATGCAGCAATCAAGTTAAAAAACTGAATAAACTGTACGGTGTCGTCGCGTTATTTTGGTCATTTATTTCTCATGTGCTACCAACCAACTGAAGTTCTATAAAATGTTTTCATTTCAAGCGTGGATAGTTTTTGATTCTTCCAACTTAACATTACTTCATTTCATATCCTCTCTGGATCCAAGCGCTGTAAGTTTTCATGCCATAATAATTTCCGCTCTTGACTCTAGGTGACTGTTGAAGTGAAGCCGTCAACTGCCCCACTCCAACGACGTATATAGAGTACTTCTAAATTTATAACTAATACACGTCAGTATTTAAGAACAACTAATTAGCCCACACTAGGACGTCAATAACGACTATGGTATAATTCACTGAGTAAAAAGGATTATAACTTAAAAATACCCCGGGAAACTCGAGAAGCCATTATCGCAATTTTGACTAAAATTTTGATAAAAAAATCAAACAAAAACGGCGCGATTAATGTTAAACTGAAATTCAAACTCGAACAAAAAGGAAAAAAAATTGTGTTTTAGAAAAATAGTTCAAATAGAAGGTGTAGACCATGAAGTATGGTTAAAACAATTACTGCTACGTGATTGTGATATCTCAGTAATTACTCTCATTTGTCCAAATTGAAAAGAGTGAAAATTTTCGGTTATGTATGCAAATGTTGGTGCGTTATAAGAAAGCAAAAAAAAAGAAATATTGTAAGCAGGTAGGCCAGTCGGCTGTCCGTTTGTATGTAAAGGAGGTATGTAAAAAGGTACTAGTTTAATTTTTTATGAAACCTAGGTGTTTACAATTCCGGAGCTGTTTTAACCGCCCAAGATTGTTTATTAGTTTTTGGAATGGATGGATATTCGTGTATTTCCCAACTTCTAAACGGCACGTTTATGTACGTATTTTTCTCCGATAATTTTGTTAAAGCCAATTGTTCTCTTAAACAGACTGTCACGTGAGGAATTCTCCAAATTATTTTGTTTATAGTTAATTTTAACTTTTCCTCTTTTGTTTCTTCTTTCGGTTGAACGATGACGTCGTTGTCGTCGTTATTACGAATTAATATCAATTCTTGTCTCATGTTCATTATAATTTTTTATAATCTTCGGCGAAACCCAATAGAGTTTTGAGAGGTACGCTGTATGAAAAATTTCCATTTTCGTCCGTGGTATTCAAATAATATTGTTGCGTTTCCCAACCGGCATTTTTCGAGTTTAAATATTTCGTTTTTGTTTAAAGAAAATATCCTTTCATACAAGAAGTTATACCGACGTTTTCGAACTACGTCTATCTGTACGCCGTTTAACAGATAGCGTATATCGCTGAACATAAAAGCTACCGGATTACTGGTTAAATAACACGTTTGGCTAGCATTTTTCGTAACCGTTCCGTCTTCTCCGATTTTTCTCAAACTACCTTCCACGTATAGATAGCTTTCGGACGGCAAGGTGTATTATCAATTTCAGGTATGGATATTCGAACTTCGTCATTGTTACCATAGCTGGTCGATCCGAACGGTTGATGAGAATGATATTCGTATGACACTATCGAATTGTCGATTTTAAGTTTGTCCGTCACGTTTAAAATATCCATTAAGCTATGACTGTATAACCTAATTGCGTTAAAACTTTCGATTTGAAGATGTTAAACGTTTCGAATCTCTTCGTTTACTGATTTTGCGATGACGTTTTGCTATGAAATTTATACTGTTTGTAAATTCTCTTTACCCTTAACGTTTTTGATTTTTGTGTAATCATTTTTTATGGTACAATATTACCATGATGATGATGATGTTAATGGTAACGATGCTAATGACAATAATTATAATTATTCCGATGTCTTCAATCTATCGATCTCAAATGAAGTCTGACGGTTACTTCTTCGCCTCTTACGTCGACTGGATTTCTATTTTGATCTAACAAACGTATCGTCAAATTACTGATAATTTTTGTAAACATGGGTAAATAAATCGGTTGTTGTGGCGATTCGATAATCTTAAATCCGGCTGGAACGTTTGGAAAAAATGATATAATACGTGTACGGGTTCTCCGTTATAATAAGATCCGTTGATTAAGTTACAATATATTTGTAATGCGTTAATACGATTTATATTTACGATTTTATCCGAATGATGAACCTCATAAGGTTGCAACGTTGAAACCCAATAAAGAACCGATGCTATTCTCTAAATCAAAATCTACGGTATAATTACTTAATATTCACACCTTTTGCGTATTATTATTTCCTTGGATTATAATTGTACCGAATTTTTTATTGATTTTGCTATAAAATTTGTAATTTTTTCTAAATTCTAATTTTTGAAAATATTTTTATTAAAAAGAAATCGTAGTTTTATTAATGCTTAAGTATGTACTATTATTATTATTACTATTATTATGTACATATCTAATAATTATTAAATCAAAGAATGTTTTATTTTAACATATTCTTTAAATTACAATCTACAAACTATTAAATTAATACAATTAGTTTCTAAGATACTGTTCATACTCAAATAAACAAAATAAAAATTTCTTCATCGGTAACAACCTTATCGGTAATCGCATTATTTATAGAAGTAACAAATGACTAATTGAAAACGCCATTTTACTAATTGTATTCAGTACATTACAGTTCATGGGTATGAGTTGTTCTTTAACATTGATAAAAATGAAGTATTTAGCAGTTATTGTTTTTATTATTGTAATTGTGGGTAGTGAATTTGTTAATCATCCAGAATCCGAAAAAAAGGAAGAAATTGAAAATAGTGGCAAGGTGCGAATAAGCACAACAACGCAATCAATAACTAGTCCTTATCGCAAGCCAACAATGAGCACTGTTGAAGCTGAAGCAGAAGAATTTTTGGGCATTACAAGAAATTGTTTGTGTAATTTTAATACTCGTTTGGTTGTCGTTGCTTGTGATTCTGATAATTATAATGAAAATGAATATGATGTCGAGGATATTAAGAATGTTCATTCCAAAAGCAACTCGAAAAATGCTACCAGAAAAGAAAACGCAACCCCAGACGCAACGAGCTCAAATACGAAAATACACACGTGTTTATTAATAACTTAGTAATTACACGGTAAAAGTGCCTATTTGACTTTCGATTTTGAAAATTCAAGATTTTAACGGTATTGCATGTTGGCAGCAAGTGTTCGCATTAAAGGAAGTTGATTATGGGTACTAACCGTGTTAAATAATTCAGTACTTACACAAATGAAAAAAATCTGTAAACTTGTATTTGCTTAATGTATTATAATCATATAGGAAATATAACCAGTTTAGATGTCACAAAAATTAAGTATCAAGAAATTGTTGTATCCTGAGATCTTCAGAATAAGTCATGTAATGCCGTTTATTTTTTAATATAGTTAATAAATGTTTAGTCTTTATTCAGCAGAGCTTTAATCAAAACACCAATTAAGAAGGGTATACTAGAAAATGTTTTAAGTGACACGTTAATTTTGCACTTCATTTAATTGAATCATAATCATCATCGTATTCATAAATGTTGAATACGATGAGTGAATGCGTTTTTTTACGTCATCACACAATTCGTATATAATTTTAAAGTTTTAATTCGTACATTACGTTTGTTTTTTCTGTTATTAACAACTAAAATAAATATCATGGATGGACCCTACTAATAAAGTCAAATGCAGTTTTTAAAATATTATCTACTCCTTAGTTTGTGAATGTGCCAATATCTAAGCAAATTAACACGGATGGGGTATCCTATAGGTGAAAATTCTTTTAATTTTAGTTTTAGCGAAAAAGTTGTTTTTGATGAAAATCGATAAAATAAAATAAAATTTGAAGAATTATCAAAAATAACAATACAGAGTAATTATGTAAGAAAAACTAACAGTAACAGTGTTAAAAAACATTGATTCAATATACAGGGTGTTCGGCAGAAGGAGGAACACAGGAAAATGACAGGTAGGTGGGGTCTTTTCCTATGTGCTCAGCCCATAAAATTTGACCTAGGCCCTACTTTGGGTTTTACCCGATTTAAAAAAAAGCTGACTTTCGCCGCTTTCACACCTTTAAACTTCCATAAGTTTCCTTTTTATTGACAAGTCTGGCAACAATTAGTTTTTTGTCTGATCTTGATACGTAGTAGGTCTTCAAGTAATCAATATTTTTTATAAGAATGCGGGTTAACAAAAATAGGAGCTTCTAAACTACAAAAGAGGCAAGAAAATTATTTGAAGACGAGCTTTGCATTGCAATGAAAAAAAAACTAGAAGAGATCGATGGCTTCAGATTTTATGTAAACATCTCTACCGTATGCCCTTTCTAACGGTATGCGACTTTATGTTTTTTTTAAGAATAACTGGAGTTATTCGTAAATTTTTCAAATCGGACGATTTTGACGAAACTCTACTTTTGGAGAAAATTAATTGTTTGACAAAAATTAAACAAAAGTAGGGCCTACTATGTATCAAGATCAGAAAAAAAATAATTGTTGCCAGACTTGTCAATAAAAAGGAAACTTTTAGTTTAAAGGCGAAAATCCGCTTTTTTTTTTAAATCGGGTAAAACCCAAAGCAGGGCCTAGGTCAAATTTTATCGGCTGAGCACATAGGAGAAGACCCCACCTACATGTCATTTTCCTGTGTTCAACTTTTCTGCCGAACACCCTATACAGGGTGTTTCCTAAGTAATCTAAAATATTATATGGGGCGTTTCTCGTTACTCAATTTTAAGACGAAAAGTTCATATAAACATGTGTGATAGGTCTTGTCGTTAATGAGATACAGGGTGTTAAATTGTTTATAATAAATCAGCTCTGATTGTATTTGAAATTAATTTTTCCTGGTGACGCTACTGGTTTTCGAAAAACATGCTTATTCTAAGTGGCTTTTGGAATAACGTTGACAACTGTGTCAAACCTAAAAACTAACGCAAACAACGAACAATAAATTGTTAATAATACGATTTTTTTGTGTTAAGTTAACAACGATGCCTGTGTTTACTAATGCCGAAATGGCTAATATGCAGATTTTGTATGGATTAGCGAATGGTAATGCCTTAGAGGCTAGACGTATGTATGCGTTATCCTATTAATCGTTTACCATGTTCAGATACGTTTACTAAGCTACATAATAAAATAATAAAACACCCTGTATCTCATTAACGACAAGACTTATCACACATGTTTATATGAACTTTTCGTCTTAAAATTGAGTGACGAAGCGCCCCATATAATATTTTAGATTACTTAGGAAACACCCTGTATATATCCTCGTCCAACTTCAAACATCAATTAATTTTCCTTCTAAATTCTGTATAAGCGTTTCGTATTATTTCTGAGGTAATTTCATTTAGGGCATCAATTATTGTTCGTTTTAAATTATCAATATTATGGTTTTCATAAAACTGAGTATGAAATGATTTTAATTTTGAAAAACTTGAATTTTATTTTATGGGGTTTCAGAACAAGCAAAACATTTTATTTAAAATGACATTTTTCGCTAAAACTAAAATTAAAAAAAATTTCGCCTATAGGATACCCCCATCCGTGGACGCACAGTGTAGTACTTTTGTGCATTAACATTTCTCATTGTAGTTTAAAGGTTTGTGCATACTTAATAATAATAAATTTTATTGCTATAACAATTGTATAACACATAGTTACATAAATTGGAATTGTCAAAAATAAAATTTACAAATCCAATCAACCCTTATCATTACTGAAAAATTCAGACACATTATAATAAGCATAGCCTTACCGAATATTTCATAATTTAAGCTTAAAGGATAAGTTACTCTTACTTTGCTTAATGTTTTGTAAGAATTTTAATGCAGCTATAATGTAACACTTTTCGTAATGATTAGTACGATGAATTGGAATCATCAAGTTGAGACCATTTATAGTATCCATCAGATTGTATACTTGATTATTTCTTGTAAATAGGTACAAATGTCTTTTAACAAAAGTGGCTATCGTGTATATGCAAAGACTTGGAAGTGTCAATGTATGTAATTTTTTGAAGTGCGGGCGACACGACGTTTCTCTATGTAGTTTTAATATCGCTCTTATGATCATCTTTTGGGAAACGGAAAACACCAAAAACTGCAGTTTTTGGTATTTTCCCGTTTGTTAAAATAGACGCTGCAGTTTAGTGTTCCATTCCTTTAATCATCTTGTGAGCTTTAATCGACTGATACCAAAACATAATACTATACTGAATAATACTTTAGATGTATGAAAAGTAATACATCTTCACAACATGCAAACTAAGGTTATCACGTACATACCTTATTACATAGTATGCCGAATTAAGCTTAAATGTGATGCAATCAATTTGATCGTGCCAATTTAACTTCGAGTCCAATTTCACACCCAGAAAATTGATACTGTTCGATGGATTTACCATTGCTATAAACCAAAAGGGATTTATCGCCCTTATTATTGAAAAATAATAGACTTGTTTTGTTAGTGTTGAGCTTAAAACACTTTCTAGAACATTATTCTACCATTTTATTTGCAGCAACAGATGTGCTGTAGGACAAGTTGGCAATATTCTTGCTAGCGAATAGAAATGAAGTATCATCAGCTTATTGGATTATCTTCGGTATAAATATATATTGATGCAAGTTATTAACGTATACAATAAAGAATTGCGGACCAAGTATTGATCCTTGCGGCACACCTTCATTAACATTAACTGGTCTAGAAAAGAAGTATATCATTACTTCACCCTTCTCGAATTGCAGACAAACGCTCTGGGTTATATCTGTCAAATACGAGCTTTAGACTAATTCCACGAATGTCGTAGTTTTAAAATTTGCATAACAAGAGCTCACTATCTATGATGTCAAAAGCCTTACTAAGAACAAAACATAATTTTTGTATTGAGAATATCATTTTGCTAGGTACCTTTGTACCATGTGCGGGACATTCTTGGTTGGTTTCCATGCAGCTGAGTGTCTATCAGAGAACAACTTATTTTGATATGGTTCAGAAACTGTACACATTTTTTTCTAGAAGTTAGAAATAAGTTAGTTGATTTGTTCTTGGGCAATAGGGCTGTGCCTTGACAAATGAAAATGATAAATCATCAGTAGAATGTATTATAAACACCAAAAATATATAAATAAATTACTTAGAACTTACTCTATTTTATTTGCACTACTTGGTGCAGTATTTGTCTGCTAGTAGAAACCATGTCATTGTCAAAATACTCGATTCAGATTAGCGGTGAAAGTTTTTCATAAGCATTTTCACGGCTATCCCTATTTTTATATGAATTACTATGTACATCCCATAAGCATGGATACTGTTCATAGCCCTCCATGGATTTTATTGTCATTTTGGTCGTCCAATTTTTTGCCATTTTCAAGAACAAACACTATTAAAAAATGTATTTATATGAACTTCACGCAGTCTAGCAATGAACTAGAACTGACGGATTTTACTTTTTTAAATTTTTATTATTTTACAATTTTACTTGCACCCCAAGAACAAATAATGATTTTGAAGTGTTGGTTAGTATTTTGTTTAGTGCCATCTGCGAATTTGTCATTTTAAAAAAGTAGTTTCTAAAATTATTCGTTTTTAAAGCTTGTTTTGAACAAAGGTTTACACCGCGATCTAATAACACAAAAATGTGAGAAGAATAAATGCATTTAAACTTCAAACCTGACATTTTATCTGTTCTTCTTGGTAAAATTGACCAACCAATACTTTAAAATCCCAGACAGGCACGGTTCCTCCATGTATTGCGTTTTTTGCTCTTTGGTTGAAATTTCATATACTGGTCAGTTTGGCGACCAGTTGGTGTCTTTTACATTCTTTCTGCCTAGTTTTAAGTAGTTTTTAGTAATGCCTGATCCAAGTACCTTTTATTATCATAATTGTTTTAATTTTCTTCCCTATGTGTAGAAAAAAGAAAATACCAAAAACTGAACAAAAACTAAAAATATTAAGTTAATTAAAAAAGTAGATAATAGGAAAGAAGTTATTGAAACAAAAATGTCTTCCGGTATTTGACCTTGTCGAAATGGTAACCGTAATTGCCAACGTTCTTTCCATCATCGTAAGTAGCTTCATCAGGACAAAAAACTTTAAAAAACAAACTTCAGAAACAACACCTTTACCTTAGATGCACCAGAGGACTAATCGATTAAGCAAAGTTCTTTGCCAAAACGGCATTAACCAATTTTTATATCTATCAAAATCTTACAACCAATAAGATAGTTGCGACATCTAGTGTCCGAAAAATTATCTCATCTTTGTAACTGCTTACACATCGGAAGTATAAAAATCATCAAGCACCCCAACAACTTCAATCGTGACTGCGGTTTAGAACTTTTACCTTTGTGGATTCCTATCGTTAACTCAACCCCTGTCCTTAAAATTCAAGCTATCAGTGTCAAGGTTAATGACCGATGACATCTTTTAATATAGAACGTGACTTGGTTGACAAGTTGATTACCTGACTTTTAGTTGTCTACTACGGTTACCATTTAGACACGGCTCATTGCCGCTGGACGTTTTTGTTTCAATAATGACTCCGAACGTGGAAACATCAGTTCTTACGGAACCAACTTAATCCATACAAACGCTTCAGAATTTAAAATTAATAAATTATAACCATAGCATAAAACATACGCAGTGGAGTGACTTTCAGTGTTAAAATTTATTCACGTCCTTACCGACATTGTAAATGCTTCTGGCCTTTATTCATCCCTTTAGTGTCTCCAAGTTTCGGCTCCATATAGAGCATAGATAATATTCAGCAAGACTCTTCTTCTTAGTTTTCATTTTTCAGTTTCTTTTTAAGTTATTCTATAGCGTTGATGATGTTACTATTGTTATCGTTGTCTTCTTTTTCGCATTCTCAACCGCGAGATTATACTAACAGATTATTTATTTAACACGTACAGTTCCTGTAACAAACAATTATTGCAAGTTATAATTTATGTCAACTTGTATTCAATGACAATTTGCAACTGAACTCAACAACTACATGACTACGCTTTAATAGAAGCTAAATAGTCTCGAACGTTCAGGATATAGAATGTTCATGCGAATCATTCTAGTAACTACAGTGGCGTAACACTAAGCTTAGTGTTATCTTCGCTGTATTTCACGTTGCAAGTTTTTAAACATGTGATTTAACTTTTGAAAAGCTTTATGGTACCAATGCGGTTTTCTAATACTTTTGGGTTAGATTTCTTTTATTTAATACTTTGAACAGCAGTACGCTTGGAAGTAACTTGAGTTTACAAGTTATCAAAGAAAACAAAACAAACCATTATTAGCACTTTCAACTACGATATTATTTGTTATTAGAGAAACACGAAACGACTTATATTTTCTTGGCTTTTTCAGCGGATTTTTTTACACCAATGAAAGTTATCCAAATCTGTGCACAAACACTAACCCCTTTTTCAATTACCATTCTCACAGTAACACCATACTACATATTTTCATCATCAAAATAGCAGCTATTTCTAAAATAATAGATCCTTTCTAAAAAGCTACTTTAAATATCCGGTACATTGAGCCATAAATTTTGCTGGGCAGATGGCCATTTAAAAAAACTAGTTAATATTAATCAATTGAATTTGTTTAATGTTTTATCAAAGGATATTTAAAGATTTAAATTTTCAAAATAAAAAAAGACATCATTTTTTAATGTTGAAATTATATGCTTATGATGCTGGAATGTCGTTTATTTTTTATTTTATGTATGAAGAAATTGAAAAACCAGTAATCATATTAGGAAATAACTCTTCAAAATATTAAAATAATTACCATTGATTTTCCCTTTTCACGATTCACTTGATTCACGAATCAATATATTAGTAATTAAAAACCAGAAAAGTGAAATAAAAAATGATTATCATTTTTTGGAATAATTAAGTGTCATTTTAAGTTATTGCCACTCATCTCTTTCAAAAGCTCAAAAAGAACAATTTGGTATCTGTGAAAATTAATTAACACACCAAAAATATTTAGCAAAAGTAATAGTCGTAATAAATAATAATTTTGTTGTTTTAAAAAGTACAATCAATGTCTGTGAAGGTTCGATAAATTTTAAGTAGCACTAGAGCCCATTATTGGTGCCGGAAACAGTTCATCAAACTCTATCTGGTTAATGAGTACTTGTTAAAGCGTATAGATCAGCAAAATCTAGTTGTGTTACTGAAATTGCAATGTTTTACTTATTTTTATTTTATAAATTATGCCAAAGTGGAATAGTTTAGTAAATTTCTGATTTTGAACAATAAAGACAACCATTTTTTTTGTTTAAAATAAAATATGTACATATGCGAAAAATGTAGTACCTACATACAAAAATCATTAAAAAAAAGGTACAGTGGGATAATACAATACATTATGCTAATTTACAAAACAAATAAATTAAAAGTTTAAACAAAGACACGTTCAAAAAACTGAGGTCAAAATTTGAGTATTTCTCTGAATTAATTCTAAAGGACAATTAAAAATCACGATGGATTCATTTTTTAAACAACTTAGTTTATGTAAATTGTGGTGCTAAACCGCAAACTGGGAAATACAACCATTAAATAATCGAAAATCGTTTACCAATGAGATGAAAGCTGCGTCAACAGTTAATAATTGTTTTCTTACTTCACGTTGTAGTCTTTTTTTAATTAAAAATTTTCTAATGTAGATATTGATGTAAAGTGATGACACTTGCCAGATGCCATAAACTAATAAATTGAAATTATGGGGAATTTATTACCTCTCCTGCTGACCATTTTCACAAACATATTAAGCATGGTCTTTTACCTACCGCCAAATCCTAACTTTTCAATATTGCCCCGACTGCTACATTGGCAGGTAGAATATTTAATTTAGGCTTTTACTGTTGAAGGAGCAATTATTGGTTCATTAGTGGCAAAATTGATCACATTATTAACTTCCTTTTCAATTAATATTAGTCAAACGCCACCTACTGAACTAAGCTTTATTGAAAAATTTTGTACCACCACCGAAGAATGTTCGAGCTACGGTAGGTCAGGTAATAGTTTTACAATAGTGCAATAAAAGTATTTGTTAGCAGCAAACTCCGTACAGTAGGAAATAAGTCTAAAAATTTATTCTTCTTGGCCTTGACATGAACACAATGCTACTTACAATTTTAAACCGATTTACTTTCGTTACTTACACCAATTCCCTTGTATCCGATTTTGAAAGAGAAAGTAATTAAGGCGATTTCTATTACAATACTTTAGGTTTTAAAATTTGTGAAAGAATTTTAAACTATATAATTTAACTAATTGCAGATAATAATTTATTTCATTGCGGTGAGACGGTATTACACAAAACAACCAATAGTAGACAACATAAAATTCTATCAGACTATATCTGATTCACATACTGAAACAAAATGGAGTTTGAACGATGAGTATTTAATAGTATTATTAAATTTTTGTTAATCTTCAAAATAAATTGTTGGGTTGTCCTTTCAGGCGCTGGTGCCATGGTGTTTTTCTTCATTGAATACGAACGATGGGTATTTCTCCTAATATTAGTATTCCATAACCTTCATATTCAACAATGAAGAATTCACGACCATGGCACCAGCGCCTGAGGAAGGAAACCCAACAATTTATAAGTAAAATATGTCTTATGACATCTCCTTGTCTCCATAAGAAGGATTAACTAAAATTTATTATCACTATTAGAGAAATACCCATCGTTCGTATTCCATTACCTTCGTATTCAACAATAAAGAATTCACTCCCATGACACCAGCGCTTGAGGAAGGAAACCCAGCAATTTATTTTAAATAAATGGAACGTTTCCGAAACGTCGCGATTTAGACAAAACAACGAAAGAGTTTTATTTTCTTGTCTCCATAAGAAGAATTACTAAAATTTAAAAATGGAGTTTGTTCGAAGTCGTTTCTAAATTACAAAGATTATTTTACTACACCTAGAGCACCAATTAGTTTCAAAGAAGAGAAATATGGTCAGTTCTCCATGTTCACGAATATTCAGTTCAATATACGTACTGAAATACATTCTCCACTAACCCCAAGCGTCCCAAACATTAAAAATGGAAGCGAAAATTTACACCACTAACTATAAACCGGAGTTGAATCAAATAAATTTTATCAATGATAACATAGATTAAGTGAACATTGAAAAATTCAGTATCGAAACAATTCTTTATTACTTAGGTATCAAAGCCATTTCGTTAGAGTTCGAGCAAGAGCGGAATTTTAGTTTCAATAAAGAAAATTCAAATTTTTCAGGGGGTAAGAAGGAAAACGTCAATCAAAATCGAATATAGAATTAAACCTGATTATTGTCGATAGAGATGATCAGCCAAAGATTTATAATATTATAATGTAGGTACCTAGTATAATTTCATTTCTAGCTACAGAGTTATAGTACGAACTTTTTGTGAATTATTTTGTAATCCAAATTATGTCAATATATGAAACTTGATTGGGCTAGATAAACGTTTAACAATGTTGCTCTAAAGAAAAGGAAAGAAAATGGCTTCAACATCAAAAATTCAAATAAAAAAAAAATTTTTTGCAAAAATTGGTTTAAAAGATGATTGAAGAATAAAATTTACTCTTGTAATGTAAGAATTGAGGCATCCACATCTACAAAAGGTGCTTGCTGAGACATATTTATTGTCAAACCTTTTTAGAACAATGACTTTTACAGCTACATACTCTTCACGTACCTCTTCCTCTATTTTTTATCTTATTGTCGCTGGAAAAAACTAAACCATGTATTCTATTTTTTGAACAGTGCCCAAACGAGCAAATTCCGTTTTATAAAGATTAACAAAGAAATAAACAGGTTGTCAAAAAAAATAATTTGTATGTTGCGGAATAATGGCATCTAGGCGGAGAACTAGGTTTGCATCTTCTTTCCTAGGCGCTGGTAGTATCTTTCCAGTAACACTTCAAAATTATGTATGCCGTATGTATAATATAATTGCGGTGTATTAAGTACAGGCGGTACTCCAGTAAAGTCAATGCCAAGGTAAACCAAAAATAGACATAGACATGTATATATTATAGTGTCGCTGAAAACTTATACTTCTGCATTGTTTAGATTTATTCAGATCAATCTGACACCCACCCACCAGTTGCTCTAGTCTGTAATTAGACCGACGATCTCATCTTCTAAGTTTTGTGTTGAATCGAAGCAAATTTTGGTGGCATTTTTATCTTACATCATTGTTATTTTGTTTATTTATTATTTTTTATTACATATGAATACTAAGGTGGGTAAGGGTTGGCATGTTTAGGTTTTAGTAGTTTTCCTAAACCCTTGAAGCAAATGCTTTGCCAAGACGAAACCAATCCACTATTGCACACGGTTTCGTCGCCACACTATACAAGTTTATACTGATCTTCTGGGAAACCATACATAACACTTACATCACAATACAATATTTAAAATGTACCATACGAATAAATAAATAAATAAATTTTGTTTTTCCTTATCGTAAATTGTTAATATATATATTTTTTCTTGTCAGTAGACACCATCCAGGTAGCACTACTGAAATCTTTATATGAAAGTTAGAGAAAATCATACTTTTTGTGGAGGTTAGCAACGTTCCGCATCCAAGGGTAGATGCTTCTTCAGACCAGTACTAGATTAATTGAGTTGACTAGCACTGCCCTGAAAAAGATTCCACATTGGATGTAAAACGTTTTCAATCAATAAAAAAATTGATTTCCTCCTAACTTCCAAATGGTGCTAACTGGGTAGTGTCTACTGACAAGAAAATATATATCAATGAGTTGTTACTTTTGTCTTTCTACCTCCACAAATTATATCTAGATAGCATCAAAAGGTATTTTCTGCGTAGGTATTATTCGGTGTCCGAATACAGAAACAGTTGTCTCTTGTGAAAAAAATGGATAATTTGAAACTTTTTGTTGTTTATCTATGGATTTAGATTCAATAGTTCAATTCAGAAAGATGGAACCAAAAGAAATTAAAAGCAATTAAACTCATCGGTGGGAGGGGTAGGTAGATATTAGAAATTATTCCTAAAAGGAATCCAATTTCAAAATCTCAAGAATACTATCCATCATCGAAAAACAATATAGATGAGTAAGTGCTTCTTTATGGAGAATTTAAAACAAAAAACATGTGCAACAGCAACTCTGCCACAACAATGGAAGAAACAGAAGTTGTGATCAACTTTTGATCTAGACAAGTGAAACTGTTGTGCTCCATAGAAGTACAATATAACTCTTTGGATCCAAAAACCTAGAAGTAATGCATGTATTAAAAAATATAAAAGTATGTTTAAGCTGATAAACCAAGAACAACGATCGTCATAAGCACAATATTAACTTTTCCCCCATCTCAGATCTTACACAGTTATTGTTCACACGGATATTAGAACGGAAAAGGTTATTTTCATATAAAAAAATAATAAACAAAATCAGCAAGTATATAGTATACTGAAACCGACCGAGCAAATGATGCAAACAAAGGGGGTTATTAATTATTCAAATATTTAATTGTAAAACAGTTGACCCTTATTAAAGGGGCAAGAATTTCACTTTGTTGTGAAAAGTTCAAAGATTACCCTTTTCAAACTACCATAAAATAATGTCCTTCTAGATAATACAGATATAGAAGAGTTGACTCTTGAATCACAAAGAAACAACCTTCTCGTGAAACAAAGAGTTAAAGAAAATCAAGTTCCTTAAGGAAACACATTATTGGAAGAAAATTCTGGGAATGGCAGTACAAAAACTACAAATTCTTAACAAAAGGTAAAAACTTGCTTAAGAGATTCCTTACTTAATAATATTGCAACTTTTCAAAAAAAGTGTTTTAACTTTAACAATATTTGGAGCCTTCAAGGCACCGGGAGCAGTTGATATAGTCCAAGCTCTTGTAAGTATTGGTACAAAGAAATTTCGAACCCTAATCCTAAAAGCAAGCAAGAGTAGATATGTTCTCCGATAGTGAAGACAGGTAATAGTTGTCTTTACCGAAATGTGGAAAATAATTAATTAAGAGGGAGAAGTGTTAAAACCAAATCCCTTGCAAAAATGCGATTTTCATACCAGAAAGAATAATATACCAAGTTACAAACGGCAACTGAAAATAACAGATAATAAACTAGACAACTAAAATGCAAAAAAGTGGAGAAGTTGTAACAAATTTAAGAGAGATGAACCTAAAAGTGACAATATTCTCAAAGCATCGTTTTTCATCTATTCTGTAATCCCAAATTCTGGTTGTATTGAATGGCAAGGGCTACTTATCCTATGCATAATACCCTGTCGTCATAAAAAGGCAAACACAGATTAATCATAGGAAAGTTAATGCAGAATTCCTTTTGTTCGACCATAAGTTAGAACAGGAAAGAAAAACAATACTGTAGATAAAAGGTTCATTTGAAAAGCACCTTTGAGACGTGGAAGGGCAAAGAACGTATGCAAAAAATTAACAAAACCAATAATGCTATATGCAGTAGTACTCTGATACCGAAAGTTGGATATTGTAACTTCCAGAACCAAACTACAGAAAATACAACAACTATCATCTCTAAATATAATATAAGAAACCCTTACATCAAGAATGGAAGCTCTGTTAAACAATTCATCTAACGTCAAAGATGAAACGATACGAAAAGCACAAAAATCAAAAGAACCATATAATTTTTGTTTCATATTTATAATTTCTTTCAAATAATATATTACCTACCTTCGCAAGAATCTAGATAAGACTTTTTTTGTTACTGTTCCTTCCTCCTGTGACTCGCTCAGGTCACTTTTATTGAATCAAATCAATTATTTGTTCATTGATACAATGTGAAAGGTTTATATAGTCCAAGTAAGACCCCTGCATAGCTTATTTAGTTTTTTCTCTCTTCTCTCTTTATTCTAATATAGTGATATATGTATTGGATATTTATATTGTACATTGTATTATTATGAATAAATTATTATTATTGCATTTCCAATTTTCGTGTATGTATGTATGAGAATATTTTTAACGTTTTTCCAATTAAGTTGTAGCGCTTAACGCTCACACCAAAATAAAGTTGAAAAATACACAATTTTTGGGTTGGAGAGACATCTAAAGAAATGCCTAAGAGCCTCGAAATTGTAGATTCACCCCTAAAATTACTATTTGTTGATGTCATAATCAACTATAATTTGTATGAAATTCAAAAAACCGGAAAAACCCACATTGGCCATATCAAAGAGTTGTGAGTTGATGTACTTGACGAGATCCATTATAGAATTAAAATTAGAAAAAAAGAAAGTTGGAGGGACATCTAAAGAAATTCCTAAGAGCCTCGAAATTGTAGATCCACCCCTAAAATTACTATTTGTTGATGTCATAATTAACTATAATTTGTATGTAATTCAAAAAACCGGAAAAACCAACATTGGGCATATCAAAGAGTTGTGGGTTGATGTGTTTGACGAGATCCATTATAGAATTAAAATTAGAAAAAAGAAAGCTCATTGTCTAAAGTTTTAGACTAAATCTTATTAAAAGAGAAGCTTGATTTTCAGGCAAAGAAAAGTTCAAAATATATTTTGAAAATACTGAAAGAAGTAGCAAGTGAAATGAACTTTCACAAGGAAATGTGATCAACTAAACGTTTGATCTCTAAAATAGTTTTTGAAAAGTGAGAACAACTGCCTCAGATGGGACTCGGGCGCCATGTAAAGAAAAGTCGTCCTTCACTGTTTTTACTCCACGCAAGACTCGAAACTAGAATGATCAGAAATTGTAAAAAAAAATAATATGCACTTAAACGAGTTCACTTCAAGTCAAAAAAACAAAATTGGAAATTAGTGTATTTGGGTCACCTAAACACTCCTTTATGACTAGAAGAGGAACTTTTGTAAAGCTTCATCGGCGATGAAATTAACGTTCAAGTCGGTCTAAAGAATTGAATGCACTTTTAAAATTGGAATTTGAAGAGGTGTAAATTCTGATAACATGAATGATTCATTTGCTGGATTAGCAAAAGTTCCGATTACTGTGTATACAGGGTGGCACTCCAACTTAGAAATCAATCTTCAAAAAACAGCAAGTAGTCGAATCCCATTGTCCTTTTTGGTTAAGACAACATAAGGAAGAGTGCCACGCAAAACATTTTTAACGATCATACATTTGTACAAATTGTTTGTGGGGTAAACCATCTCTACCTCCTGTAAAGCCGACTTCATCGAAAATTTTGTTCTCAACACTAAACTTCCTCCGGAGAAGGAAAAGGCCAAAAGAGAGCGTAAAGAAGAATATTATTAACGTTTACATAGTCGTCCAAGAGAGAAGCCATTCATACTTTCTGATACCTTGTAGTTTCTAAAACTTCTAACAAATTTGTCTCCAACTTTTTGGTATAAAATGATTTTGCAAAATAATACTAAAACATGAATCGCAGATGAATTCCAAGAAAACCGATCTGCTATGTACCTATGGCACAAAATTAATAAGTCTGAATGAAAATATATCAAAATAAACAAAATTTGGAAACAAAAAGTGTTTGATATTTGATTTTATTTTGGCATCTCAAGTCGCTAACATTAACTTTACTGACATATGTATAAGAAATTCTGAAATTTTTAAAAATCAAAATATATCCAGAGAAACAGTTTTTACTGAAGAAGAACCGTTTGGAAACGATAATATATTACCATTCAAGGCAAAACTCAACTTTTACTAGCAAAGACTATACAATTTTGTTCCGCGTAATGACAATCATCCTAATTTTTTCGAAACTAGGATGTTTTGTACCCTTTACTCTAGATGGAAGATGGAAATCTCAAAATAAATAAAAACTTTGTCACAGAATCTAGAAAAAACTCATTTTACACCCAGCCCAAAACAATTAGAGAAGGCTGTAAAAGCGAGGTGTTATGAACTGGACACATCCACATAATGATATTTGACATTTTTATTGTAAACAAAGTTTATAACTTTAAATTAAAACTTTATTCTTATTCCGTTTCAAAACAAAATAGCTTTTTGCTTTTTGTTGAGTAGTTTTTAAAACTTTTAAATTTTCCACCAAACTAAATTTAAAAAAAATGGACAAGAACTTTTAACTGCAGAAATGTCATTCTGTGGATGTGACTAAAGTTCCAGTTCAAAACAATTAGTTTTATAAGTCACGTAAACCGTTTTTTTATTTATTTTATTTATTTATTGTTTTGTTGATCTTTAGTTATTTTTATTAATTGCTATTTTTCTCAAAATTTCAGTGAAATCTTATAGGACAAGGTAAATTACATTGGCCCTCAAATGTAGGAGTTAATCTTAAAAAGTAAAAGTAGAACTTTATAACATTAAGCGAGATTTCAGTTTGAGTAAACCATATAATTTTAATTAAAACCTCCACAATTAGAAGTTGTTAAAAAAGCGAGGATACCGATTTTAAAACTGATTATGGTCGAAGGAGATGATCAGTTAAATCATTTATAGCACAATGTAAAATATTCTAAATGCAGTTCTAACTACAGAATTAGAGTACGCTCCACTCTTACGTTCGATAGCTTTGTGAAACATTTTGGAACTCAGTATTAATTTATTAAGCTACAAATGAATACTTCGGCCTCATCAGCAACTTCCTGGGATGGGATCTAAAAAAAAATTTTTGATTTACGTTTTCAAGGATCCACTATATACATATAGTTCCATTTAGATTCAGGTCTCTAAGTATGGGAAGAACAATCAACGTAAATTACATAAGCCCTCAGACGTAATTAGGTAGTCAAAGTTAATCATATTGATGTCTTACATTCTATCTGAATGTGTTCAATATACCTACCCAAACATATACTGGCCTACGCCTAATAGCACCATAAAGTAAAAATAGAAGTGCAGGGTTTACAACCCTAACCGATTCGAAAGATAACTTGAGCCCAAGTGCATCAAATAACTTTTAATCATAAATTTTCACAAACAGAAATGATTGAAATTAGGAAAATATTAAATCGCATTAAGATAAGGGATGATCAGCTCTTAGGTGAATTATCTCTTAATCGCAATAGCGTCATTTTATTGAAGCTTGCATCACTTCAACCTAGTTTATTCTTACATTATGAAGAGTGCTGCATAATGACTATCAGCGAAATTAATAAAGTTTCACTCTTAATACTCACATTAGTATTGAACACAGTTCGGTCTCATCGAGAACTTGGCATGCGGTCTGATAAAAATCTGTCCGATTATTCGAACGTGAAAAAATAAACAACAATTTCGTTGTGGCCATTTAATAAAAAATAAATATTTAAAGTAACAGGAAGAACTCGCGTGTGATAGAGGAAGTGTGTAAAATCAATTGATTTTATTCAAATTTCGATAGAAAGTGACACGGTGACCTATAACAAATGTCTGTACCCGTAAGTGGTGAAAATGAGTTTCAGTTTAGTCTGTAAAAGAGTGACGCGTATTTCTTTTGGCCAAAACACGTCAGAATTGCGGAAGTTTCTTTCCATCTCGCAAGTAAAGAAAAAAGATTAATCATTTTCACGCTGACCGGTGCCAAATAAAAATTTTTAACGCTAATGCGTAAAAACTAGTTTTGGTAGCCGATGAAAATGCAAGTCAGATTTACAAGATGAACCGACCCTTGAAAATTGCTTTGCTTTCGCTTCCGCAAATAATTCTCGAATTTCTACCTGTTACGGTTTCAGACAAACCGTTTAAGACGCGATTAAATGTCTGCTGAAATTAATCTGTATCTGAATGCGAATTGTTTAGCAATTTATCGTAATAAGCAATTTCTATTTTATGTTCTAATTATTTATTGTGGCGAAAATTGGCGCGCACGTTTTGCTGCCGTAATTGCCATATCAAATTGCGAGTCTATTAAAGGCATTTTAGAATGCTTATTATACAGTATTTGAAATATTGTCGTCAGTTCCAATTACGCTGAAAACTTAAGAATGGATCGCAATGTAATTATAACAAATCAATTGTTCCAATTTTGAAATTAGGGTCGTTAATAAATAATTATTGGCTGATGGCAAATTGCTACCGAGGCAATATTGGATCATATTACGGAAGGTGGCATAAAATATGTTGGATAAGCAACTAGACTAAGAAAGAAAGAAAAGGAAATGCTTGTCAATTTTCAGTGTAAGTGCTTGTTGCTGTAATTGAATTAGTGATGACCTCGGTCTAAGTGTTGCGACGACTTGGACAGGACGAAGTCGGACAGTTAGCGGCTCGTATTTAGCCCGTGGCGGGGCAGCCATCTTCAGGCCAATCTGCAGATAGCTGCTGCACCCTGAGTGGGGCAGAAGAGGGGACCTGTCATTGGTTGCGCACCAACTGACCAACTCGTCTCGCCAAGTGCCGGCCGTCATATAGAGGGTAGAGGTCCGGTTACTCACAGTGACCAATCTAAGTGTATTTGATGCAGACATGATTGCGCTCATCGTATTACTGCTGCTCCTGCTGGTGTGGTGGCGACTAACACCTAAGAAAGTTGCATTCACAGCTCCAGGTCCCAGACCACTACCCATACTCGGAAGTCTTCATCTCCTCGGAAAACATGAATCTCCCTTCGAAGCGTTCACGGCTCTTAGTAAAATCTATGGAGATGTCTTCAGTATTACCCTCGGGTCTACACCATGTGTTGTTGTCAATAATTTCAAATTGATAAGAGAAGTTCTCATTACCAAAGGTGCCGAATTTGGCGGACGGCCCAATTTCATGCGTTTCCATAAGCTCTTTGGAGGAGATCGCAATAATTGTAAGTAAAATTTAATAAAATTATCAATAATCGCAACCAAATCGTGGAGTTAGTGAAAAATCGCCGCGTTTATTAACCGTATTTTAGACCCGGAAGCAAAAATACAACCGGGGCTCAGTGACCGGTCGATTATCTAGTCTATTCGCGCATTTAAATCACCCGCAATCTTTTTAATAAAAACGTTCTTTAAAAAATAATACGACCTAACTAGGTCAAAACCATGACAATTTCAATTATTTAATCACATTTTTAGTCACACGACTTTTACTTTCTATCATTTATTGATGAAACTTGCTTCATTCATAAGATTACTTCACCGCTTGATATCCGTGAACTTGAACTTGGAATTCTAATGAAACTAAAACTGATCATCACCTCTTGGTTTGTTTATAGTAAATATTTACCTAAATTTAGTTTTGTTTTGAAATAAACGTACAAGTATTACATCCGATCGGGAAAAAAATTAATCAACTAGGTAGTTTAATAAACCCATCCGACCTACGATCCCGAAGGAATCTAATTTCTCAAAAATTTTCTTTTCGCGAAGTTGTTTATTATTATTTTGTGAGCGGGTATACGCGGAAAAAATAAATTGCACTTTAACAGGACGATAAGCAATCGGACTTGTACCATGTAAGTTAATTAAGCAATCATAGAGAGTGCTGACCCTATATTTTGGTTAACGGTGATTTGTCCTTGGCCTTCATCAAGATCTTCTACTTTCCCACACTTGTTCAGTCTATTTCCGCGCTGTCTTATTTATTTATTTATTTATTACTATAACATCCACAAATATAAAATTAGTTTTCGTAGGAAGTAAACTTTGAAAAGATCTGGATTCTACATAATTGTCGAACCGGTTTCGAAATTAATGTTATCGCGGTATTCTGAAAAGAATTACCAAAAAAATTACTGAAAAATCTCTTTGATCCCTTGATGTTGAATGTTCAGCTGCAGTCATTGTAGATGCTAGGCCAACCACGTCGCGGCCTTGAGACTGCGTTTTTATGCCCTCTAAAGCCTTTCTTGTTTCAGCACTTGCCCTCTGCGATTGGTCCTCATTGCAGAAAACGCGACGAAGCATTGCCCGTATTTATTGCGCTCCAAAATTTACATCTCTTCAATACGACGATGTCAATAAAGTTGGATGCGAAGCGGTCGAGGTGCTTCTTTCCGAATTGCAGAAAGAACCGATGGGACAACCGGTACAAGTTAAACCACTAATTTTAGCAGCCTGCGCGAATATGTTCACCCAATATATGTGCTCAATAAATTTCGATTATCACGACATGGAGTTTCAACAAATCGTCAGATATTTCGACGAGATATTTTGGGAAATTAATCAAGGATACGCCGTCGATTTTTTGCCATGGTTACTTCCTTTCTATTCGGGTCACATGAAGAAAATATCGGATTGGGCCAGCGAAATTAGAAAATTTATTTTGTCGCGGATTATCGATCAACACAGGACGTCTTTGGATCGCGGCGAACCGCCTAAAGATTTCACCGATGCACTTTTATTGCACCTGGACGAGGACCCGAACATGAATTGGCAGCACATCATATTCGAATTAGAAGATTTTCTCGGCGGTCATTCCGCCGTTGGCAATTTAGTAATGGTTACTCTCGCCGCTATAGTGAAATACCCGGAAATTGCTAAACGAATTCAAGCCGAAGTCGATTTAGTAACAGCTGGTACAAGGTATCCAAATTTATTCGACAGAAGTGCCATGCCGTTTACGGAAGCGACTTTATGGGAAACTTTGAGAACGGCATCTTCACCTATTGTCCCTCATGTTGCGACGACAGACACGGAAATTGACGGCTACACCGTTAAAAAAGGTACGATGGTGTTTGTAAACAACTACGAGTTGAATGTTGGTAGCGATTACTGGAATCAATCGCACGAATTTAAACCGGAACGGTTTATATCGGAAGACGGAACTGTCGTGAAACCGTCTCACTTTATACCATTCAGCACAGGAAAACGCACATGCATTGGCCAAAGGCTTGTTCAGTGCTTCAGCTTTGTAATTTTGTCGACACTTCTTCAGCATTATGACATTAGTACAACCGATAAATGTGAATTAAAACCATCATGTATGGCGGTCCCACCAGATTGCTTCCGTTTAGTGTTCACGCCCAGGAAAGTAAATTGAAACCTCTTTCCCAAAAAAAAGTTTTTGCATTTACATTTTGTAATCCGGTAAATCGAGAACTCTTGTAGCAGGTTAAAAATAAGAGTGTAGTTATATTGCAGATTTAGTTGTAGTACCTGTGCTATTAGTGTAAAATTACAATCACTTCCATCTTCGTGTACTTTCAAAGTCGTTGTTGATGTAGTTTAGCGTCGCTCATGTATTTCATTAGATTAGTTGTAAAAAGTAATTAGTAATTTATATATTAATCTTAATCTCCCAGTGTTAAGTCCAGTATTATGAGACTGAATAAATTATCTATTTTATTATATAATTTTGTTTTTCCACGTTTCAGAGGTCATCTGAAGACCTTCTTTCAACAACGTGATGCTTAGAATTCACCAGGAGTAAACTTGGTCGAATAATATTAAACAATTATGAAGTTTATTATAGTAATATTAGCTGCACAACTAAACATCACATATTCCTGCATGTGTGCTTCTAAAAACAAGTCTTGCGTTACAACTATTATAAAATCGATGTCATTTTGTAATTTTTTGCAAGCTTAGAATTGTCTATGACAATAAAACTGACATAAATTATTAATAACAACGCTAAGATCAACTTGTAAATTTGCTTCAATTCAAAACGTACATGCGTTGCAAATTGTTATTTCGAGCTATTGCTACCTCGAAATGTTTGTTATGGTCGAAATTTCATTACTGCGTTTTGACCCAAATTAAATTTTCCAGAATAAAAACAAATTCCGCTACTAAATAATGTACGATTTAAAATTCATTTACACAATTAGTGGTAATTTTACTTGAAAATGATGCACAACAAACTTTTTTAAAACTAATAAATTACAGCAGTTAAACAAATTAAATCTTAATTTGTGTTTGAAAATCGGGACGACAGAGGTGACTTTTCTGTAACAAAAATTTAGTTTAAAATTATCTATTGTTTACAACAATTTTGACCGGAAGTAGCCGCAATCTCTGACGAGTACTAAAAAGGAAAACTCTTTAATATTAAGCAAATATTTAAAAATATTTATTTATGATACAAGTGTGTGAAGTAAGGCCTTCATACGCTAGTTGTGGAGTTCTAAAACACGAGTGTTTTAACCGCAAGGAGTGCATAAAATCCAATTTTTGCAAATAGAAACAGTTACTACAACAGAGAAACGCATGCGGTTTCACTTTTTTTATTTTCACAACAAAAATCGTTTAATAATGAAAGTCCCATTTAAATTACATTGCACATACGATTATATTTTTTTACACACAATTAGAAAAATACAGTGTTTAAAATGAAATGTAATTTTGAAATTTTGGACCAAACCAAATAAAATTCTACATCTGGCATTTTTCTGGTTTTTGTAATCTAAAATGACACTGATTGATGAGAACGACTACCTAGTCTTGTTTTCAAAAATTAAATAAAAAATATTTGTTTTTCAAAATTCGTACAATACGTAAAGTAATATGAAGAATGCCCAAAAATTCAGAGTGTTGCATTTTCAATTCAACAGCAATCCGGTCAAACCTATAATTATGATACAAAATTTGTTCCCAAGTTTATACCAAAGTTATAGGGTGTAATGTCGAATAAGTTTGAATAACCTCGTAAAGATTTTTTAAGTGAAACTTTGTATCAGAATAATATGCGTCAATAAACTTTAACAAGATATCTATTAAGTAAAAAAATCAGTCAAAACGATCGTCTTCGGTTTGGGTATGTTTGCGAACGAACAAAACTTATAAATTAATTGTACACATCAAACTAGTTTAAGCTAATGACAAGGTGAAATGCGGACTTTCTATGTATATGCATTTTGTCACATTCTCATAATTTTCAAAATAGCTAAAAACTCGGACACATTTGTGTATTAAAAGTAATCGAGAAAGTAATATTTGCTAAAATGTAACGAAACAACACAACCACCGTGTAGAAATGAAAAAAAATTATTTTAAATTTCCCAAAAACCTCAAAAAATGTGTTGGACAAACTGCACTTGATTTGGCTGTAGAATTGAATCACGACTAATTGGTAATGGGGGTGTCCAAAAACATCAGTAGATATAAAATAATAGATTAAAAAAATATGTTGTAGGCATGTCATTAAAGTCGTGTCTTTTTATTGTTACAATCGCATGGCAACATCTTCTTCAATACCATTTGTTATTTTAAACATCATATTGGCCTTGCTGATTTGAGAAAATGTACTGTAACCAAATGAGGTCAACATCGTTGGCCCAGTTGCTCCCTGAAAGCGCTACCAGCATATAGTCAATAACTAAACTGCTGTTAGGTTGTCTATCACCATTGAATGTCTAAGAGTTTTCTATTATTTATTTTGCATTTGGCTTAATGCAGTTAGAACGTCTTTTTCTGCATAAGACTGCAGATGAATATTTACAGATTTTAAATTTTGGACAAAATTCATTTAGAAAACAATAATAAAAGGATTGACAGTCAACAGATCGGTTTTTGTTAGAAAACTGCCATTTGAATTTGCCGAACATAACAACATCAAGCATAAACATTAAACCTAACCAGGAAATGGCTTCTAGGTTTCACGTCGAAACATCGACTTAGCTTAGGAACTTCTAATTCGCATCAAATTCGGAAAAAATACGAGTTCCCACCGGAAATCCGGCATTTCCACTTAACCCAACAAACATTCCATCATTCCATCCATTCAAAAATGAACGAGTGTGTACTGACAATCGCATGTCAATAAATTTGATAAATCTGCTGTGGAAGAACTGTATTGAAGTTTTTACATACAGGTTTTTGCGCCTTTTCATTTTTTTCCCATGTAAATAAAAATACTAAATAAATTTTATGCCAGGCCTATTTGAAAGCAGCCACAGTGAAATTTTAGACAAAACGAAACGGGAATACAAAGCATCTGAACCTGATCCTCATGTAAACCTTCTGAAAAAACTTAACCTTAGACAGCTTTTCTGTCTTTAAGATGTTACATGAGTAACACTTTAGGGGATCACATACTATTTTGAGGGTCAAAGTATGAGTGCAAAAACTATAAACCAATGCACATCATTGACTTCTGCTAAACATTAAAATATCCCTCAACTGATTTGCAGTTTCACAGTTACCCTTATGACATTAATCCTCTTCCAAAATCAGAAAGTACAAACCAGTGAAGAAGTACAAGTAATAAGAAAACAAACCAAGGCACCAAAAAATTCCCGTTGAAAAAATCCCCAAAACAAAATCTATTGTAATATGGTTACGAAAAACTGTACAACAATCTTCTAATCAAAGACTGAATTGAGTGTTTCTCGTGTCCCAACTGATGAAATAAAATAAATTTTAATTTTGAAGAACAAAAATGATCCAAAACAATTCCAGGTCTAAAGATTGTTTAAATATTTAATAAATATCTGAAAATGACAATTACATCTCAAATTGAACGAATAATTTATAAAAAGATAAAAGTAAATAAAATATGTGCACTTACCCGCAATGTGTAATTGGGACGGGTTCCAATTGTCTCCCTAGAAAACAAATCTTGAATTAACTTAAATTCAAATATGCAAAATACACAAATGGTTATTAAAAAAATTCGCATTTAAAAAAAATAGTAAGTACTGTAGGTTTCCAAACTATAAAAGGTTTGTAAATTGTTACAGAACAGATTTAAATTACATCGAAATGAAGATTCAAAACATAAACATATAATCAATCAAATCCCGAATCCAAAGTCAAAAATAAAGTGTTAGTTTACTATAGGGTCTTAGGGCTAATATTTTGGGGCCACAATTTTTTTCAATTTTACATATATAATCTTTAATGTCCAACGATTGTTTCTTTGCTTACTATTTTAATATTTAATTGAGCAACATTAACAAAAACTGAACGGTTGCACTTTTTATATTAATAATTTTTTAATTAAACGTTTGTTATCCTTTTTAAGTTACCAAACTAGTTTTGTTATGCATCTTGTGTAATAGCTTCTTGTTGTTCCTGTTGTTGAACCTTCTTCAAAAAGTAAATAAATACATAAAATCTATTGGTGAAGTATATACAGGATGTTTACGAAACATTGACATTATTTTTAAGGGGTGATTAACCACCTTAAAAGAAGTTGATTTAACCCAAAACACCTTAATAAAAGTTGCATAATAAGCTAGATATGGCTTTTAAAATTTTATTTTTAAATAATTTAAGGATAATTATCTTAGATGTTCAATGTTACCGCCTCGTTGTTGAACACAAAGTCTGGCTCGATGTATTCACAAATCGGCATAACTTAAAAGATCGAATTTTGGTCGCAGCTGCTTTAACACGATTTCGAAACTTTTCAAGATCAAGTATTTCGTCGTTTATATATACCATACTCTTCATAAGGCCCCATAAATACAAATCTAGCGGCGAAAGGACAGGTGACCGAGGAGGCCATGGAATAGGACCACCTCGGCCAATCTACTTATTTGGAAAGGAAGTGTCCAAATGCTGCCAAACTATACTAGACTAGACTAGACATCTTGTAGAAACCACATTTGTCTACGTACATCCAAAGGCACATCTTCCAATAGTTCTTGCAAATTATTTTGCAAAAAAAATAAATATTGATCTCCAGTTAATCGATGCGGCAGAACAAAAGGGTCAATAAGTTGTCCATTAACCAATCCAGCTCAAACTTTTATTGAAAATCTGACCTGGCAATGATTACGACGAACAGCGTGTGGATTATCAATTGCTCAGATATGAGTATTATGGCAGTTGTTTATGCCATTACGAGCAAACTGTGATTCATCAGTATCTAACACAAAAGATGAAAAGTTTGAAATTTCATCATGTAGTTGCAAAAACCATCGGCAAAATTGAAGACATGGAAGATGATCTTCAGGTTGTAAAGCATGCACTTCTTGTACATGAAATGCGTACAATTGGTTTTCACAAAGCGTTCGCCAGACAATTCGATTAGAAACACCTACTTGGTCAGGTATTTTTCTCGTACTTGTAGACGGATTTTCTTCAGCGATATTTACCACTTCTTCTTTAGCATCTAAGGTACGTTGCTGTCGACTGCGTCCACTACCACGTCCTCTGCGCAGTGCACCAGTTTCTCTTGCACCACGTACTAGATCTGAAAATGTTCTTGAGATAGGCGTTTGCTTATTGGGAAACCGCACGGCGTAGAAACGACTTGCAGCCGCAGAATTTTGATGTGCTTCTCAATACACCAATATCATATCAACATATTCACTATTGGTTCGAAGAGCCATTATATTTTACTTAAATTTAATCAACACATACCTAAACAATCTAATGACAACAAAATGAAACAAATGTTTTTCAAATTGAAAAATTAATAACATTTGTCAAACATTTGTTTCATTTTGTTGTCACTAGATTGTTTCCATGTTAGAGAAACCGACGTCCTGAAAAAATTAGGCAGCATTTGGGCAATGCTTTAAAAATAAATGGATTAGCCGAGATAATTATTCAATTAAAAAAAAAATAAAATTTTAAAAAGCCATATCTCGCTTATTATGCAACTTTAATTAAGGTGTTTTGGGTTAAATCAACTTCTTTTAAGGTGGTTAATCACCCCTTAAAAATATAATCAATGTTTCGTATATAATAAATGATTGGTGTTAAATATTTATGGGTTGTTTCCAATTTTAAAACATAAACAAACATCTATTTGAGAAGTTGAAGCGACGTAGCGAAAAAAGCTTTATAAAATAAGAAAAAAATTACAGGATTTTAGGTTAAATTAGCAGGCAATTGTTTTAGAAATAAAATAATATTGTCTTTTCTCAGTAGTTTATAAAATATGTTCTTCAAAACAAACATTTAATGACATATTTAACTAACAATAGACGTAGATGGAACTTTTACCATTGAATGGTATTGTACACGCCGATAATCCTTGTTTGACCATCTGTAATCCATTGTCAAAACATATAATCGTATTGTTCAACTACACCATAGAAGCGACCCTTCTCAAAACAATCTAAGTAAGTGATTTGTTTGTTAGTTCAAGCACAGATACCGAATATATGTGAATTAAAATTATTATTTACTTGTAATAATAAAATTTACTTCTATTTTACTTCGTAAAAGATAATTTTACAAATATAATTTTGCTTAGAATTTCTTGAAAATGCGATAATTGTGAAAGATAACTAGTCGGAGATGTTAAAATAGAAGACGGTATTACAAAAATCTACCAAAAACAAAGAAATTGGGCGCCACACTAAAACAAAAAGAGGTAGTGATGGACAATCGGTCTGGCCTATTGATTCAAATCGTACCTAAAAATATTTTAAAGAAAATTTATAAACAACATAGATCTGATGATGATCTGGAGATACAGTCCCGAATTAAGTCTTATTTTGAGTTTACCGCTTAGTTATAGAAAAGAAGATTTTCAGGCAGAAACCCAAAAATAAAATAGATTTCTACAAAAGAAAACATAATCCAAATAATAATTTCGTTGTACACAAATAATCACACCTGTCTATATTCTGCCCATTCTATCCATAGTGACACGTTATCTGAGCCTCAGTTTCAGCCCAATGTAATGATTGATCGAACTTTTTACAGAATACTGAAAAATAAAATGTGTTGGATAAGATTTATTGCTGGAATAGGTGTTAGGAAATCAATCTTTAATAGATGATGTCATTAAACGATATTATTTTTAAATGTCAGATCATGTTTTATTTTCTTAATAATAGAATTATCCAAAAGTACATCCACAGAAAATGGGATTTTTGATAGGAACTATCAATATTTCGATTTTGCCGCAAACAACATAAATCTCCAAAAATTAAAGATAATAAAAATAAATTCTCGTATTTATTCCAAATTCGAGCAGGAAAAAAAATTAAATTTCGATAAACATTTTGCTTCAATATGAAACTAAATAACAGTAAACATTAAGTTCTGTTAGAATTTCTTCCTCTTCTTCTAAACTTTTCGTTTGTTGCTGCGGTAAACATCTTCATTTACGTGGTCGAAGAACTCTTTTCAAGTACTTTTAAGCACTCGATGCTATTGAAATTTGAGCGGTTACTTCACGTTTAACCAAACATAATAGTGAGTTCTTCCGGTTTGTCAAAGCGTGGTTTCCTGGAAGAAGAGCCATGCTAGGCAACTACCGATTTATCCTATTGATACAGACGACAGTTTCTTTTGTGCTCTTTTATACGCATGTCAAGACTGCTTTTGGTTGTCCTCACTTACACTAAACTATAAAAACATAGTATGCGGTAAAATCCAGCCGATTATAATGGTGGTCAATATCTTTCACTGAACGTAGTTGATTTTGAACTTGCTTGTGTAGGATTAAAACAGTTTTTACATTGTGTTTTTAGTGTTCTCGTTATATGGTCCGTAACGTTTTTACAATTGGAATTTTTTTTCCTCTGATGTATTCCTCTTCTAACTTCACGTTTTCTGTAACTATTTGCTTCTAACCCCATATCCAGATGCCTTAGTTTTTATGGAAATGAGTTGGGTCATCATAGTTAGCACGTCCTATACTTCTCACCTGAACTAGCATATTTGTTTGTTTTCATAAAGATTAGGCTCAACTGACCGGATGAACCGCAACAATATTGTAATTAACACTATACAAGGTGGCCTAAAATGAAATCGGAAAAACGCTCGTACCCGTCGATTTCTGATTCGCGGGAGACCAAGTTGTCTGATTGCTTTATCCGCGCAACTTCAACCAGCACAACCCTTTGATTTTAAATAAAATGAGGGGTGTTGAGATACATCATTTGGAAGATCTCATAGAGTACTATCTGTCCTCAACGTCAAAATTTTCATCAATAACAAAATGAGAGATAAAATAGTGGAAGAGGTAATGTGGAAAAAATAACCAATATTAATAATGAATGTCGTCAAATTACACTCGAAATGTTGCGTAATGTAAGGGAACGTTTCCAACAAACCTTAATACTATTGAATGGAAGTGAATGGTGGTCAATTCCCTGCATTTAATAAACTAATCACAAGAGTTAGTAGGCTTTTTATCACTTATTTTTTTCCACATTAGATATTCCACTATTTTATTTCTCATTTCGTTGTGGATGAAAATTTTGACTCGAAACTAGGGGGTCAGATAGTACTACTCGATGAGATATTCTAAATAATGTATCGCAACACCCTTCATCCCTATTTAAAATCAGGGAGGTGGTTCTCCCCGGAAGTTGCGCGGATGAAGAAAGCAGACAGGTTAGTCCTAGTATATATTTTATTATAAGAGATGAAAGTTCCTATATTTTCGTGAGAGAAATTTACTCACCAAAAACGAAATTCATCTCGAACTATTTTTTCTACGAAATTAGAATAAAATAATTAAAAAAAAACAATTAACTTTTAAATACACAAGATATTTCACTGGTTGAAGTCAATATAAGTAAAAATGGCGTAAGTTAGTTGGTAATGCAGAGTTCCCTCAATTTTGATGCAACAATTTAAAAGTGAAAGTTACTTTCACTACTAGAGAAATTGAACTTTTACACCATTAAAAACTTTCATATGTACAGGGTAATTCATAACTATTGGGATATAAGCTAAGGACGGGTTATTTAAACCAAAATATGACCATAAGACACAATATGTCTTAATAAAATATTGCTGTGGAAAAGATACAAGGCGTTGGATAAATAATGTTTTTTCTTTATTTTTGTTAATAATTTCACTGTAAATTTATCAATTCTTATCAAAATCTACAAGGAGCTGATAGTTGGTGTCCGGTCCTAAGATCCGGTCCGGTCCTACTAGACTATGCTTTGCAGTTACACGACCACCGTATTCTGAGAGACTAAAGTCGGCGAACTTTCGCATAATTAAATTTAAGTATGGAAATTTAAGTGAAATGTTTATTCTCAACACCGATTCTCGCCTTCGTGGAAAACTAAAAAGGAACGATTTAAGTGCGTTCAAAGACAAACATTCCTTACAAATCGAGTGTTTCTTTCCTGGAATGACCAATGCGAAGAAACAGTAAGATCATCTTCAGTTAATGTTTTCAAAAATATAATTGATGTTAATTTATTTTATAATCACCTGTTAATGCTATTGTGTTTACTTATTTATATTTTCTGTATATAGGTTGCCACAGGTTCAGTCCTCAACCTTAATTCCTAAATTCATTAACTTTCAATTTTCATTAGAGCTTTTTCGTGTGTGTTTTTAGGCGTTTTTAATACAAATATAAAATATGGAAGGTGATCAGTACCTTACAGTACTCCATGGTCAACAAGAAAAACATGTTGTTCCTGAGAATCACCACTTTGGTTTTCGGACCTGGTCATCAAGACCCTCCCGGATAATTAGGAAAAAATTTCACAAAACACAATCACACACTAATATAGAGCATACAACAAATATTCTACAAATTAATGTTGAGGAGTTGAGTAAGGACAAATCAGATTTCTTGTCAATCTTTGTTTCAGGAATAGAGTCGATATTTTACTTATACAGGAAACACACTGTGGAGATGAGACAAGTATATTCAATAAAGGTATAGTAAAAGGTTTTCAATTAAGGACTGAGGGCGAAAAAACATTAACATTGAAAACTTGCATAACTTTTAAACCGCTAAATAAATTTTCAAAAAAATTTAGTTTTGGATAGGTTATTTATTATATAAAAATTAAGAAAAAACAAAAAATCAATCAGTCCACATTTTTCTAAAACTTTCAATCGATTTTGTAGCTTTTTTTGTCTGCTTCAAGCTTCTTTTCACCAAAGCCCAGTACCGCTCGATTGGGCGAAGCTTAGGGCAATTTGGTGGGTTAGCCTCCCTGGGTACAAAATCGACATGATTCTCTTCGTACCATTTTTTGTCTGCTTACTGTAATGGCACAAAGCTAAATCCGGCCAAAAAAATGTGGATACCTTATGTTTACTCAGAAAAGGCCGCAATCTTTTTGGAGACACTCCTTCGTGTAAATATCGGAGTTAATTGTTCCATTTGTTATAAAAGATTGGCTTCTTTCACCGCAGCTACAAATCGTCGGCCAAACGAGATATTTTTTTGGAAACTTAGACTTTATTTTAGTTCTAAACTTCTTAGGAAAAAATCTGCTCTCAACTTTCTGGCTCGTTTCTTGACTTCAATGTTTTTGTCCGCATTACGATCTGGAGTTGTGTGAACTTTGTAGGACTTAAATCCACTCTTTTTTTTATTTTTCGAATTGTCTTTTCCGACAAGTCGACTTTTGCAGCTAATTTCCGGTTCTATATCAGCGGATTCTTAACCATCGCAGATATTGCCTTTTGCACCTTTTTGGTGAATGAAAACCCTCTAGTCGTCCACTTCCTGGTTTCCGTGTTATGGTAAAGTCTTCCTTGTACCGCCTGATGACTTTTGCTGCCACTTGCCTGCAAACTTTTGCCTCCTTTGCAATGCGAACGACTGACCATTGTGGATTCTCAACAAATTTTTTAATGATTAATCTATGTACTTCCACTACTTTTGCCATTGTGAACACAATTTGACTCAAATAAAAATAAAAATTTGACGACATATTCTGACAACTATTTCAAAGCCTACTATATCAAAATTTTGTAAAAAAATTATATGGTATAAAAAGTTATGCAAGTTTTTCAATGTTAATGTTTTTTCGCCCTCAGTCCTTAGTAGACTTTATTAAGAGCCCGAGTCATGGAATAGCAACATACGTCAATGAAAATATTCAATACAAAAATATACAAAAAAGTATAATTTTGTTTTTGTTGGCATGTTTAGGTTTTAGTGGTTTTCCTAAACCTTAAAACAAATGCTTTGCCAAGACGAACCAATCCACTATTGCACACGGTTTCGTCAGCACACTATACTGATTTATACTGATCTTCTGGGGCACCATACATAACACTTACATCACAATACAATATTTGTATAATGTACCATACCAATAAGTAAATAAATAAATTCCTATGTAATAATAATAATAGTAATAATAATAATAACAATAATAATATTTGAAACTCCCTTCTACCGCTAGGAATTGTTCAACTGGGTTTTCTCGGAAACAGATGAAATTATCTTATTTAAACAGAAGTGCCAATATAGTGTAGAAATGATGTTTACGTCATATCCTCTAATCAAAATCACAAAAAGTTTTCTCAAAAAAAGTTACCAGTCGATTTCATCATCAGGAATTCACGTGGGCCCCCCTACAACAAATTGTAAAATAGTACATAAAATAATGTTCTTGGTTTAAAGTTATGCCTCTTTGCCAATTTTGATAAGAATTGATTAATTTACAGTGAAATTATTAACAAAAATGAAAAAAAATTTAATTTAACGCTCTGTATCTTTTTCCACAGCAATATTTTATTAAGGAATATTGGGTCCTATGGTCATATTTTAGCCTAAATAACCCGCTCTTAGCCTATGTCCCAATAGTTATGAATTACCCTGTATAAGTCGAAAAACACTTTTTGTGGAGGTCGGCCTGCCGCATATAAAAAGAATTTTAATGAAACTTACTAGATAGAAGTTGTTTCTATAATACCATAAATTTGATTAGATTTTATAACAATCCCAATAATGCATTTTTTTATTTATGTAGAATATTTTCAAAAATATTACACATTTTTATAGCTTTATTGTCGACTTGCACTAATCTCATGTGACTTTTTAAAGTATATCTTTAAGTACACAAAAACAGTTATGAAATAACTTTGTTCGAACGTTTATTTGAACAATTCCAGTCTTATAACGTTTTCAAGGGGACGAGCAACTTGGTTTCGAGAAAGGACTCGTACTCACGGCGTAACCCCTGCATTGTTAAACAGTTAGATATATTTAAACAAGTGTATTAGTAAATTTTGTAATTGGATTTTACAAATTAATTGTTATTGTAGTTATAGTTCAAAAGTAAACAAATTAAAACAAGCGTGTGATATTTATTTTAAAAAAATCTAGGAAAGATCAGATTGTTCAAAGAAGATCGATACACGCGAATAACATAAAATTGCACGTTCGCACAGACTTCGGAAAAATTGTTTGACTACTTCTAACTTGATAGTAGTTATCAAACAAAAACATCCACCTCCTGCCATAATCTAGTAAAAATACAAATTGCTCTATAATCAAAGATTACAAACTTCTGTTGTAGTATATAGTCGAGTATGCTCTTAGACGTGTATTTTATTGCTGCACACTTTCTAAACGCTCTTACACGTTTATTAGTATCGATGCTACAAGAACGCTTGTTTTATATTGTGTCCAATTAACCAATACAATTGACAATTATTATATTTAAGTGAAACATCGACATTTTATAGAAAATAAAAACAATTGATTCAAATTCAAAAGGAAGTCGTTCGATATAGAAATTTGAATTTACAACCGACGATTAAATAGTAAATAAATTAATTTCTCGCCAACGTATCAAGGAAGAGCATTTACTTATCCATGTTATGTTTATTATTTAACTTATATTAATATGTAGTTATTTATAGTAGCATCACGTCCAAAGTCAAGGCAACAGCTTTTAAAATTCTTGTAACTTTACTTCGGTTGTGTGTGTTTGATTTCTGTACTACTAGAAACCAATACTAAACATTAGATATAAATATAATTTTTAATAATAATTAAAATTTTGTTTTCGCAAACAAACCAGATATAATTTCACCTAATTATTTATAACGCGTGGTTATAGTAACACAAACAATATTGTTCCTTTTTGTTTATACTTCGAGATGGTACCACTTTGAATAGTGCTGACATAGTGCAGACTTTTGCACTTGCACATTAGTATTAATTAATGATATGTTGGTGGTGAAAAGCGGTTTCAAAACTAGGTACTTTTGAAATACTACTCTTAAATAAATACTGAATTGCAACGTGAAATCATTTAACAGTAACTTCCTTACAGATTATAAGATCCCGTTATTTTATCAAGAAAATGTTAATTCAGAATGTTGTTGGATGAGAAATTTTACCCAAAACACGTTTGTTATTCAAATAAACAATTAATACATAATAAATGATTCATGACTTTCTCTCGTGCAGAGATAGACATCTGTAGCTTGCATGCAATATTATGGTGTTGATGAAATAGCTGTCCATGCATTAATTATTTTCTGCAAATGCAACAAGAAAAATTTTTTCTAATGCTTTATCGTGTTTTCAAACAAATTGCGCATACTGGTAGTCCGGTCCTGAGCGAACAATGCCGTAATAGATGATTTATTTAGTACACGATACAGTATGAAATACAAATTTCCACATGATGACGCGCGTGACATTCTTTTATAAGAAGAGAAATTAATTCACAAAATTTAACGGTTTCCAATCACTTCTGGGTAATCAGTTTCGGAAGCGATTTAATATGTACACGTGAAAATGCGATTGAACGTAGTTTGAATTTGCTTACAACTCAGCGACCTTATTTTCCAAAAGCTGATTCATTCTAAAATTATGTTTATGCATAATATCCTTTCTTTTCTAAGAAACGCTTTAAATTATTTTTTTTAATAATAAATTGTACAAGATTTCTAAAGACCTATATACGGAGGTGAGCCCAAGCACTGAGTACTAAATCACTGTGTGTAGTACTACAAGCTAAAAAAGCGTGGGGTAGGTGGTTTAGATCAAATAACAACGGAAAATGTAAAAAAAAACCTTCTGAAGAACTATACCGGTTTACATCAAGGGCGCCTACGGTGCCTGTTGAGGGATGTCCGATTTCAAGAGTGTGGAAGTAGATAAATGGTCTTGTGTTACTGAAACCCAAAGATTCATAATATAAATAAAACGTATACGACACTCCCATTTTGAAGGAAGACACAAATTGAAATAGAAATTGTAGCAAATTAAACTGGTTCCAATTTCCGGTAACCACGTGGTTTACTACTAATGGTGCAAAGAAGAAAATGGCAACGATGAGAATGGGTATCTTAGATGGAAGGTACTTATTTCGTGTGCAGGAAGTGATCAAAAATCTTTTAAAGAACAATTAATATTGAGTCTACATAGGAGGGACTAAACTAGGTCAACTATATAATGAGGTTGTTAAGACTTACTTTTATTAGATAAGAAAAAATGTGCATAACTTTCTCTTTCTCTTCACTTTTCTTGGTAGAAAAAATTGAAAAGTTTTATTAGTGCGCAGGTTATAGTCTTGGAAGATATAACAATAGCTTTCACTAGCTAAACGACCAGCTTCTTCGCCTATTTGGTCTCTCCAAGGTTTCCGTATTAATTAATAATTACACATAGTTTACGAAATTGAAAAATTTCAAAACATGAAGAATTTTACAGTGCTGTTACTAACTAGAATAAGTAATATATAGGCCAACAGTGATTAAACGTGAAAGAAAGGAAAAATAAACAAACGCTGAGATATTTGAGAATTATGTCAAAGAAAGTTGCTTCGGTTGCATCAGCTACAATTAATTAAATAAAAACGTCTATACTTATTTTGTTAAAATCTTATGAAAAAGCGTGTCTCTGTGTCAAGATCACATCACGTTTTCCTAGTAATTATCTGTCGAAGTTACATAAACATTATGTAACGGTAGATGCTGCTACTGTGGATTCGAATTGAACCTACCTGAAGTTGAAAGTAAAAAAGAACATTTTATAAATCGTCGATTTTGGCCTCGTCTTCTTTTATTCTTTTAACCATCCGCATCAGGACTGGGTCAATGTTATTTTTAACCGAAAATGAACTGTACAAAAAACGAGAGCAAACTCTACTTGAAATTAAATTTGGCGATTGCCGCTTGGGATGGCATCAAATGTGCACGCATTATTTAACATCAGTAAAAAACTTGACTTGCTTATTGCAACCCGTAACAAAACTTTTACTTTTTTAGTACCAACTACTCAGTTACTAAATCGTGGTAGAGTGCACGTATTATCGATATATGTATTAGATATCATTTTGAATCAAGTGAAAGTTTTACAAAAAAACTTGCGACACAATGACATTTTTCTGAAAATACAATGCTTTTAGCAGAAAAATTTCTTTTTCGCGTCTACACGAATTATCAAATTTTTCGTGGTAAATGCCTACTTCATTCGATTAAAGCTTGACATCATTGCCAAGATAGAAAAAGAATATAAAATTATTCAAAAATTTTTGATTAATATCTGGTATTTTATGTTAACATTTACAAAACAAGTTTAAAATCGCAATAACTATATTTTTTAATAAAATATGTAATTCTCTTGTCACATATGATTATATTAATAATATCCGTTCCATAATTTATAAGTAATTATGTAATTGAAGTTAAATCTGAAAACCTGACATGTTCAGAAAATATAGATGTACTACATTGGATGTAAATAGTTTTTACTGCACGCTAGCGCATCTACGCGCGTATTGCCAATTTAAAAAAATATTCTATACTAAAATTAAATATTTTTAAATATTTTTTTGAACTGGGAAAAAACCCAATGAATTATTCACGCATGTCCCTGAATTTTAAACACAATTATAATACAAAAAACATATATTTCTTTTGTTATAACACTGTTGACTGTAAATTTATAACAATGTATAGCAAAAAATGAATGGAAGATTTGGTAAGGTGAGCGAGAGATATTTGTCAAGTTAAAATTTAATCTATTGGTAAATATGTTTCGATGAAGAACACAATATACAATAAATGGAAGGTGATCAGTACTTTACGGTACTCCATGATCAACAAGCACATGATGTTGTTCCCGAGAATCACCACTTTGTTTTCGGATCTGGTCATCAAAACCCTCTCGGACAATAAGAAACAAAAATATTACAAAACTTCTAAACACACGATCAAGCACACAACAAACATTTTGCAGACTAATGTTGAGGGTTGATTAAGCACAAATTAGATTTCTTTAACATATAAAGCTGTATTTGGGCTTACTAATTTGAAGGACATCTGAAGTTAAGTAATATTTTGTATTCTCTGTCCTAATTATCTGTTTCTTTATCTTACTATTTTTTTGCCATTGTCATGACTGGTGCTTGAACCGGTCGTCATGCAATAGCTGTGCTGCTATATTTTATGTTCTTATTTACTTTCTATAATATTTACAAACTTAATCAATATGACTACTTACATACGAAAACTAAGCTGGGTCAAAGTTGGCATGTTTAGGTTTTAGTGGGTTTCCTAAACCTTGAAGCAAATCCTTGGCCAAGATGAACCAATCCACAATTGCACACGGTTTCGTCTCCACACTATACAGGTGGGGTCCCATACATAACACTTATATCACAATACAATAATAAAAATAATGTACCATATTTTAATGTACGAATCTGCTTTAACGAAAAAAAAAATTGTTTGAGAGAATTCAGTTCTTGAAAAAAAATGTATTATGCATCGCTGAAAATCTAAAAGCTTGAAATAATCAAAATTTTTACTGGTTATGGAATTCGAAAAACGTGCTACAACAAAGTAGTATACGTATTGTTGGCAGGTAAAAAATACGGATACCAAAAAATGAGAAGAAGACAGTATTACATTATTCTCTCTTAAGAGAGAAAAAACTAGAGAACTGTATCAGAATAATTGTACTAACCTGGACTCTCTTATACTAGGTTCAACAGGGTGGGCAAATCCACAGAAACCGCTCTGCATCAGTTTATAAGTGAGTAAAGAAAGTCTATAAGAGTAAAGAGAGACCGTTGTATGTTCTTTCCTAGATATCGAGAAATTCTTCGATAACACCTAGTACGAAACGATGCGTGGTTAATAATACACTGTCTTAAAATTGACTTCTAAAAACTAATAGAGCATAAGACAAAGTAGGAAATTCCATTGTGGCAGTAGGAAACATAGAGGACGCAAACGGCAAACAAGGTGTGATGGTGCCTACTAGTAAACCTATCTAGAAAAAGAATGCCTTGCCAAGGTCACGCAAATAACACTGTTAACATGACGCAAGGGAAATTTAAAATATATTCTGTAAGCTGATCCAAGATATAGATGACACACTACTAGTGGAGGACTGTTGAAAACGACAGAGTCAATCCAAAGTAAAAAGACGGGACTGGAATGACATGGGAGCTGCCATTGACAAAGCTACTAGATCACTAATTGTGTGTAAGCGACATGCAAGGAACAACGGCATATAAACCCAAAATCTTGCGATGTATGTTTTCAAAATTTTGGTTTTCATATCCTCACTTATAGTGCTGTTGTCTGGCAAGGTAAGACGAAAGATTCAATATCCAACAGAAAAAAAAAACATCTTCTCCTTCCACATTCATTAGTAACGTTTTTTTTTAAGTATAAACAAATGTATTAATCCATAAGTTGCATGGTAAATATATCTAGTGTATATGTCAAAATATTTTTTACAGAAAATATGAATTCGCTTTTGGCATAAAGGCGGGTCTAACACTATTTTGTGTTTACTTGTTACTGGTAAGTTATGACTAAAGCTGGATAATAGTTAAATTTACTAATAAAGGAAATCAGTTGTCTCTACAATCTGAGAAAGTTAAAAAACACAATTTTCAAAGCATTAGGTCTAAAAACTAGAATTTTGTTTCTCTTAGTTAATAATTCCTTCTATTGCCCACTCCCACACTATATACTAGAATTTGTTCTAGATTTTTCAATGGTGATCTTCAATACAAAAGGTTACTTTAATTATTTATCATATAGGTCTTACTTAGTCTACTACTAGCTTAGTTTTTTATATACCTACTCAGAATTATTTGCAGATTATGCTAGCGTCTCAAGCAGAAACATAACGAATTGGGTTTAGCCTTTTGCAGTCTGTTTTTGAACTAGTGTTGTTTAGATTTGGGTTTAAAGGCAATCCTTGATTGGAATTTCTTCCTAACGCACCTATGTAGACGTCTACACCAACGTGGGAGATGGTAGGAGCCCTGACCAGTCACGTTAGCGAAACCTTAGAAAGAAATACCAATCAACTATAGTCTGTATATTATTGGCGCGGAGTAATAAATCATAATTGCTTGAAATAATTCTTTATTTTCTTATGAAAGCGGTACTTCTACGGTTAAGTAAAACCAACAAATTCTAACCAAAATACGATCATTGTGCCGCTCTTGCAGCATATCGACCCATCTAGGGTCTGAGAACAATAGCTTAATCTGTATAAGCACGTTGTCATCAGCCCAGGTACTGACGAAACGACAATCATAACCGTAGATGTGGGTATTATACCAAGATACAAAAATAATGATATATAATACGTAAGAAGTAAAATTTGTGATGTGATCTACTATACAAATAAAATAAATAGCATATAACCACATAATAATTCATATCAAGGTAGACTTTACGATTATAATATATTTACCTACTAAAAATATGATTTTCCAAATGTATCAGGTACCTACGCCAATGCAATACGGGAGATTCGATAATTCTGACAGGTTTATTACTCCGCGCCAATAGTATACTGAGTATAAGTTGTCTAGATTCGGGTCTACGATGTAGACATGTACATCCAACATCGGAGATGGAAGGACCTCTGAAAAAGCTGACCACTCAAAATTAAAATCAACTACAGCATTTAGACACAAATCTAGACTTTTTTTTAATAGGTAATATTTGCAACCTGCTAGTGACAGCTATAAGTAAATGTGCTTATGGTACAATACATGAGGGTAGATGCTATTCAGTGATAACACTCCCGATTATTTTACAATTGATTGTTACTGAATTAATATATCTGTAGGCCATTGTTTTTAAGTCTTCTTGTGAATTCAGGTTGGATGTATAGTTGCCTAGCTTCTTCTTTGGGATGATCAGGGAGTCGTTTAAAGTATTTCATAGTAAGTCAGGTAATTTCTTCTTGTATAAATGATATTCCAGAGCCATCGTGTAGGGTTTTATTACTGACGTACCATGGTGCATTGAAGATCATTCAAAGTATCTTAGATTGGATTCTCTGTATAATTTTAGTATTTGATGGCTTTGCACATCCCCAAAGCTGAACCCCGAACGTTCAGATAGGTTTTATGATGCATTTGTACAGAAGTAATTTATTTTCTGTTGACAGCTGTGATTTGCGACCCAGTAGCCAACTCATTTGACGTGTTTTTAGGTTTATGTGGTTTTCTTAGCAGAAATATGTGGCTTCCATGTAAGTTTTTGGTCTAGTATTAATCCCAGATATTTCACCTGAGTGAAGATGTTCCTGTTCATAAAAGTAATTTGTGGACTTTGTATGGTTTACTTTGACTTTCCATCGTTTCATCCAAGCTTGTAGTCGGTTAAGATGCGTTTGAAGATTTCCAGATGCAATTTGTGCATTTTCATTTATGGATAGTAGAACTGTGTCGACGACGAACGTGGCGACTGTAGTAGTATTTGTAGTTGAGATGTCAGCCGTAAATATTAGATAAAGGAGTGGACACCTAAACTTATGGAATAATAATTTGAGGTTACTGTATTAATTGTACTTGAAAGTACATACCTGTCGGTAAAGTAGGATTTTATGGCAAGGTAGTAAGGTGTAGGAAGGAAAGATTTCAGTTTGTATAATAGTTCGTCGTGCCAAACTCGATTGAAAGCTTGTTCGATATCTAAGAATGCTGCTGTACATAGCTTTTTCTCTTCAAGGCTTGTGAGAATGGTTTTGACAATTCGATGACATTGTTGTATTGTTTGAGTGACTTTCGCGAAACTATATGTAAATTATTTGGTCAGATTACTCTTGTTATTTTGAAGTGAAGACCTATTTCACCTGGCAAACGTGAAAAATTAAAAAAAATAATAATTAAGGGCCCACCTAGTTTATTTCGTGTTTTTGACGCAAGAGCCCTATTTACATGGATTTTATCGTAAAAATAGACCACATAATTGCATTCTACGTGAAAAAGTATAATTAAAGCATGTATAATAAATTGTGAAAATAGTTTTGGTTGACCCTTGATATGGATAAAGTGATTTCCCGAAAATTTGCTGGCTTCCGGGTAGGCTAACGGGTTACACGTTCATTTGATTCAAATTCTAGGACAACGTAATAACATTTTCTAAAGTAGCATACATGTTTTGCATGTATTTTACGTAGAATGACAATAGTAATTAGTTTTATGATTAAATCCACGTAGGAAGGGCTAATCGTGAAAATTCACGGAAAATATTCGGATTTCAGGGATTGTTTGCGAGTTGTCCGCTTTGACGCCTCTCATATGAGTTTCACGAGAAAACTGATCGTATTCTACGTCAAAAAATACAAAAGAAATCATGTATTTGAACTAACATTTCCGTGTGTTTTCATCTTTTTTTTCATGATAATCATTTTAGCCTCTTTGTCACGTGTATTTCTTATGGGAAACTTCCGGGGCTTTGAGGCACGTGTTATATTAATTTTAATGGTCCCGTACCTGAACGCGCATTAGTTTTTAGGTATGTAGAAGTGATTTCTGCCCGGCGAACTTGAAAAAAAAATTAAAATTAATTAAGCCCCGGCCTAATGTATATTCGTATCTTCAAAGACTCGTTTAAGTAGAAGCCTTTCAAGAATTTTTGACATGATCGGGAGCAAACTTATAGGCCGGTATGAAGGCTTGTTGATCAGAATTATTTGTGCAAAGTAATCGGGAAGTATGTTAGCCTGACAATACTATAAATTATAGTTAACAATACTAGTCTTTTTCTAGGTAGTCATTTTAACTTCGTGTGGACTAAAGAATTTAATCGGCAGCATCAACGAACAAGAAGCGAACAAGGAGTTAGTAATGTCGTTATTATCATTGTTGTTATTATGTTCAGATGCGCTAAAGACTTGTGAAAAATGTTTTTCATTAAAAGTGGAATGTGATGTATTGGTTTCCTAAAAGATTTGGTGGCTTTTCAAATGCTGTGGTGGTCTGCTGATAAGTTGGTAATGTACGATTTAAACGTGGTGTTTCTGATTTCGTGCAGCAGTGTTTTTAGTTGGCGTGTTAATCTATTATATACATTTTTGTCTATAGGGTTACGACTTCTTTGCCATACACATCGTGCTCTTCTTTTCTGAGATACAAGGTATTTTATATGCACACGTCCCAGTTTTTCCGGAGTAGTGGCTAAATGTGCTGCTGCTTGTATGGTTTGGGTAAGGTCATGTACTGCATTATCAACATCATCAGGTTTTTGTAAGCGAATATTCAAGTTTAGATTATTTTGTATATAGTTTTTGAATATATACCAGTTCGTTTTCGAGGATATTAACTTTGGAACGTTAGGACGGTTTATTATATGAGTACTAAGTGTGGTGATTATGGGTGTCCCAGGGTGCTTCTATAGTGATATAATTAGATGCTATACCTCGAAGAACAAAGAAGTCAAGCAAATCGGGGATTTTATTTGTATCTGTTGGCCAATAGGTGGGTTGTCCTGTAGATAGAAAAGAACAGTTTAAATTTGTGACAGCCCTTCTTAAGTTTTTCCTTTTGTCGTACATAATCTTGAGCCCCAGTCTGTGTGCTTAGCATTCCAGTTGCCTCAATGATGAACTTAGCTGCTAACCTCCTGAAAAAATCTTCATATTCAAATATGCTTATATTGTGTCTTGGTGGGCTGTAGAATGCAGCAATGTTAAAGGACCATGGTTGAGCTGTAATGTAGACTACTATAACTTGTATTTTGTCAGTTTGAAAATTTCTTTCCTCGTAATGTGGTACAGTATTTCGAATTATTATGGCCGATCCACCATGAGCCGTTCCATCAAGGTGGTGGGTACAATATAAAGAATAATGTGGAATTTTGAACATTGTTCTGTCGGTAAAGTGTGTTTCCGATATATGAAGTACATCTATTTTGTTATGTTGCAGAAAAGTTATTCATTCAGGTTTATGATTAGCTAAGCCATTTGCGTTCCACTCAGCAATTCGAAGCGATTTAATGTCCATTAGTGAGTTTATTTATTACAGTGGATAGCATGTTTAGAATCATGCTGTTCTGACTTATGAGTTGTGAGAACGTTGTTTTGAATTCATTCAGGAAAACACAAATCTATAGTTTGATTGTTTCTTGTTTTGCTTTTACATTGAGTAAGTCCCTATAGACCGTACATTCTTTATAATTTGCGATATGGCCTCCGTTACAGAGTGCACACTTAGCAGGCGTGTCTTTAGGTTTTTGCAATCGGATGTTCTATGATTTCCTCCGCATTTAACGCATTGATATGGTCTGGTGCAATAAGTCTTAGAGTGTCCATATAATTGACATCTAGTACATTGAATTATATTTCTTTTTTTATGTAGTGGTTCTATAATTGCTTTCAGGTTACTTATATGCTGGATTTCATATACTTGTTTGTTATTTTGCTTTGGCTCGAGGTCTACATAGAACCCCTTGCTTTTTGTAGTTCTTGTATAATTTCTTGAGTTGGGATTGAGTAGTGAATATTACGTATCACCACTCTGTACGCTTTGTCTTGTATTATTTGATAGATGTGATGAACTATTTTATTGTTATTTAGATGTTGTATAAGTTTTCTGTAGGTATCGGGATTTTTAGTGTTTATTTTGATTGTATTGTTTTGTAGAGCGGTACATTGGTAAGTTTCAGATTCTGTTGCATCTGTCAGATTTTTGATCATTTTGTTATAATCAGTGACATCGTAAATAAAAATCGGATGCGGTATTGTCGTTATTATTTTGTATATTGTCTTTTTGTAAGACGCTAAATTTGTTGCTGGTACTCACCTGTTGGGTAGACGGAATAATCGTTGGAGATTTTGGATTTCTCTTCCGTTTGGCTTGACAGTTTGCCAATCGTGGATTACTGATACTTCTGTATCGCTAATTTCTATTTCAGAGGCATCATTTAGTGGCGGTGGTAGTAAGGTAATTGAATGTGGGAATTTGTTTTGTAAATGAGTTTGTTGGATTGAATTGACTTTAAAATTATGTTGCGGGTTTGGAAAGGTTTGTATAATTGGTTGATATTGGTTAGGGTGCAACTTGTATAATACATTTTGTAATTGCGGTATTGGATTTGGTTGAAAATATGTGTTTGGGATTGAAGGCTGAAATTGTTGTTGTTGTTGCTGCTGATAAGGTATTGCGTGGACAACGGTTGACTATTATAATTATTAGTTCTGGTGCTAGTATTATGGGTTTGTTGCTTATTCATTTCGGCTGAAATATATTATTTTACGCACAGTTGCAGTGCTAAAAATTAAAATTGTTTATATTAATGTGCACACACACACACACACTATCGCAGACGCGACAAGGCCTTGCGGCCAAGTTAATCACTTACTTACTCCGGTCAGAACCGATGCGATGTTACGGACCGAAAGTCAAATGACAACTAAATCTAGACAACTGTTGTCTAGATTCGGGAGGACTGTCTAGATTCGAGTCTAAAATGTAGACGTCTACATTCAACATTAAAATGAAAAGACCTCAGAATTTACAACTCAGTGGGAATGATTAGACGTTGAAGTCCTGGGCAAAATTTTATGTGATGGTTCCCAAGAATTTTGAGAAAGTATTCTAAGGATTCTAAAGAGCTATATGGTTGAAAATGAAATTAGCTAATTCCCGGAAGAAAGTTCATTTTTTTAGAGCTCTCAAGATCATTTAAAACTATGAACGTTGACAATATTTTATTCGTACAAAAATTAAAAACGCAATTTAATGTTAATTGACAACAGATGAAAATTTTGATAAGTAAAGAAACTTTTCAAACTTTTCGGCGCACATTTGGACAATAGGTTTTTTTGTAGTACAAGATTTGTTCTTTGGATGTTATTTTTGAAATCCCATAATTTTTACTTTCATTATGTTCAGACTACATTCTAAAATCTATCAAATCTTCGGTACCTACTATAAAAAATGTAAGAAGACCGGGTTTATGAAAATTCAATTCCAAGTTTTAAGTGCATGCCTGTTGCAATTCACTGAAATAAAAATCAACACGAAAGAAATATTAGAGAGGGTTTAGGATTCAACACCAGGTATGTACAAGTACAGACGGAGAGTGATAGGGTTGTTTTGTTAGCACAGTAGGCGGGATTTGGCATAAACATAAGTTGTATAAGCAGGGTATAAGTTGTATAAGCCGTTGTAGTTACAGCTCTAAAAAATGTTGAGTACTATAGTCAGTATCCCAAAAAATATAATGAAACCTACAAACTTTTATCACAAAATTGACATGAAAAAATTTTCGCTATACAGGGTCATTGATGATCGATGGTAGGTTAGACGTTTATGGAAAACGGGGCATAGGAGTAATCTAAAAATTGGTTATTGCAATAAATAGACACGATCTATCTTTCTAAAATATTTTCATTTTGGCGGTGTGGTCGCTTCTACTCAAAAGTAGTAACAACTTGTTAATTTTAAATGAAACACCTTATATATTATTCAATTTTTAGAACCGTAATTTAATACTGATAATTTTTCTTGAATAGTTTCCTATACCTATCTACACCGGTTTTCGACATAATAATTATTTTAGATTATTTTTTTTCAAAATATGATCCCACAAAAAATTAAATTTAGCTGCTATTTGAACTCACATAAGACTGAAATTTTAGATGCAGTTTGCTAAAGCATTGTATTTAACTGCTACCTAAATAAATTTATTAAAAATATATAAAATTAATGATTTTGACATGACATACAAAAAGGTCTTAACTATATTTTTTCAATAGAACACCGTATATTACTTGAAATTCTGATAGACAATGAAAATGCCTTCAAGTTCATATAGCACAGTGGTATAGCTAACTCGTCAACTTTTTGAAATAATCGCAATAATGATTAAAAATCACATTGTCTTCGCGTAATTTGCATTAGTTAGCCATGGAACGCCATGTGATTTGACAATTGCTCATTATTTACTGTGTTTGACAGACGTCGAGGTTTTGAGACTGTGATTGTGATTTACTACTTAATACTTATTCAAAACAAATTACAATGAGGCGATATAATTACTGCATGAAGTTTTGATGAATCTATTTATTCTTCATGGATCAATGTGACAAAATTGTGGCAAGAACATGTAGGAAATTCAATGAAATGTATTCTGATTTGCAACCAATTAACGAAAGAAAGTTTATGCTTTAAGCTTAGAACCATAATTGATAAAGTTCTCCTGTATTCGCAATAAACTTTCTTTCGTTTATTGGCTACAAATCAGAATACATTTCATTGAATTTCTACATGTTTTGCCACAATTTCGTCCATGAAGAATAAATATAAATTACTCCTATATCCCGTTTTCCATAAATGTCTAACCTACCATCGACCATCAATGACCCTGTATACTATTTACCTATGTTGTTGAATGATGCCAACATTTCACAAAAGCAGGTCATATAGAAAGAGCTTAATTTTTCCTAGTAAATTGCTCTCTAAACAAGTCCAAAAAAGGACGCAGTTATGCTAGAAAATAAAATAAAAATTGTAACACCTACAATTTGTTAAACGAGGTTATTGAAATTTTCATATATCGTCTATTATAATAAAGTTCGAAAACAAAAACCAAAAGTTAAAAACTAGAATTGCTCCGCAACGATTTATAATTCACTAATTTAGACAACGTAGCATGGTATCAATCAAGTGGTGTATCGTCCCAAGTTTTTTGAATACGTAGCCGGAAATTGTGTACGTTTTCTAGAGGAAATGATAAATTACCCAGTCGCCTACCGTACATGTTCAATGGGCGACAAATTAGTCAATCGAGCAAATCATGGCAGGGCAGGTAATGTTAGTTTCTTCCAAAAACGTTTTGTAGCCCTTGCTGTATGAGAGTGCACGTTTCCTGTTGAAGATATGGAAACGCTACCAGCTACCAGAACTCTGGTTTAAAAATTATAACACTCATTGAAAATCTTGAAGAACTGTTGAGCAATGTTACGAAGAATGAAAATTCATTAGTATTGCAGTGTTGGTCTGACATCAAAGGTTGAAATAATATTTAAAAATCATTTAACAATCGGAACTCTGTTTTAAAATGATAACACTTAGTAGAACTCGAAGAGAACTGTTTACAAAATCTTCGAGAAAATATTTTCAGTGTCCTGCTAGGTGCAATTATCTTGCTTGTTTAAATAATTTTTATTTTTATGGTATACTGAGATAGAACTCAAGCGTCCTGTCAGATTTAAGAAATCAACAGAACATTTTTTCAATTTTAGTTTTTTGTTATTAACAAAGCAGAACTTTTTTTCTATCGTGAACCCCAAGAACCATAAAAATTGTTACTAGAACTGATATTAGGTTTTTTTATAGTTAAAGAATTTTCTGTCCTTCACAAACTTAAAGAGAACAGGGCGGAAAACCACACAGTCGCAATAATACAAAGTTCCTAAAAAATATAGTTAGGCCTATATTTGGCATCAAGTGACATCTTACCATACTAACAGGAAGTATACAACAGTGTCGGGCAGACATCAAGAGCTGAAATAATATTTAAAAATCATTAACAATCGGAACTCTGTTTTAAAATGATAACACTTAGTAGAACTCGAAGAGAACTGTTTACAAAGTCTTCGAGAAAATATTTTCAGTGTCCTGCTAGGTGCAAATATCTTGCTTGTTTAAATATTTTTATTTTCATTGTATACTGAGATAGATCTCAATTAGAAGTAATGCGAACTTTTGTTAATAGTTAACATTTCTAAATTGGTTTCTTTTAGTTTAGAGGAAAAAGCGTCCTGTCAGATTTAAGTAATCAACAGAACATTTTTTTGAATTTTTAATTTTTGTTATTAACAAAGCAGAACTTTTTTCTATCGTGAACTCTAGAACCATAAAAATTGCTACTAGAACTGATATTAGGTTTTTTATAGTAAAAAAATATTCTGTCCTTCACAAACTTAAAGAGAATAGGACGGAAAACCACACAGTCGCAATAATGCAAAGGTTCCTAAAAATATATAGTTTGGCATCAAGTGATATATTACCATACTAACAGGAAGTATACAACCAAAAACAATCGCAGTAGAGATAGAGGTGCACGTATGCAACTTTAACAACATGATTGCAATATTTGATGGAAATATCCTCTTAAATACCATTGATAAATCCGAATGATTTTTTCAAAGTTAAAACTTAAACAGTTGGCTGAATTACATCTTCAAAGTACGCTAAGTGGTTAATAAACTACAATGGAAAATCGCTTGAAATATAATTAGTAGAGTCGTTTTCTGTTTCATGTTAATCAGACTGATGGTTCTTGAACAACGTCTAAAACGATTAAATTAGATGGGAAGATGGTTCTAAATACCTGTACAAGAGATCTTGTAATCTTGGCTAAATAAGGGACTACCTCCCGTAGTAAATGCACTTACAAAAAATAACATGATTTAATTATTCAAGACACAGTTGCTTTAGGAGATATTTTGAAAAAAAGCAATGAAAAAATTCAGACACTGTACAGACCCACACCAATGTTGGTAACCATTCAAAAGAAATAATTTCATTCAAAAAATATAAAATTATAGTTAACAAAAACAATCTCTAACCAAGCTCCAGTTTTGTAAAATTTATTGCAAATCTATGAAAGTAGTACCCCAAATGTAGCACAATGTGACGCGTTTGTTTAACTAGTAAATAATTCTAATTCATACGAGTGGGGGACTACTAGAAATTTTTGAGCAACACGAACTTGAGGACAACGTGAATAGTGTCATTCATAAAAACATTCATTCAAAACTCAGTACCTCTACTAAAGTACTAAAAAAACACACGCAAATAAGGACAGTGAGTCACCGTTTTGGTGGTAACAAAAATTGTGAAAATATAAAAGTTTTATTTTCATCGGATTTTAGAATATATATAGTATTTACTTTCATTGTCCTTGACAGCGTTGATTCTGTATAGTACCAGCAGATACTATCAAAAAGAAAAATCTAAGTACTGTAGGTCGATTCTTCTATTTTGCGTAAAAAATATTTTTGTTTTGAAATTATCTAAATATCTAAAAAATGTTAAATACGAACCCAATTCCCTTTTAAGTCGTATTTATTTAGATTTACATCCCACCGTCTCGTAGCGGTATTCGTGTTAAGGTGTTAATAGTATCAGAACAACTTGTTTATGAACAAATTTTGTAATCTCTTAAATACGGTCGAAGGTTTCTGTAGAAATTTGTATTAGAACGAGATCTCAATGAAAATTGAAGACCGAAATCTTGGCAGAAATTCTATGCAGACCAAACGAGAAAAAATTGTGATTGCCGAAAGATGTAATTTAATCACCGATCATGCAATACAAGATATGACCTAGCGCAGGTTTAAGGTATGTCTAAATATTCGTGAGAAGTTGCTAACGGTAAAACTGTGGTCAGGCTAACAAGTGAATCTGTAAAAAACTATACTTAAAATGCATTTATTTTAAACAGATTCGCACTTAAAATAGTTCCGTTACATCTTGGAAGTTATAAGAAGCCAAAAGGTAAATGTGTCAATAGAAATTTCCAGACGTAATAAATTCTTATCGATGAATTTTTGCATCCTCAATTACAAATTTTTATACATATTACATGACATTCGGTGAAAGTAAATTGTTTCTGTGCACCATTAAATAGAATCAATAAAATAATGATTTTTGTAACTGAGGTTTGAGACTACTGCGTACAGAGAAAGAAGTACCTACTGCAGAAGTACGTTAAGTTACTACTTTCTATAATAATATCAACGCACTAGTAATCAGAATTTTATCCAAATTTATACGAAATATGGCACGCACCTTTTAAATATCAGTTTGTCATATCGAGTAATAATAGGTAAGAAATCAATTCATTATCGTGGAAAATTTTACAACAACGCGAAATGAAGGGAATTTAAAGAACTTCATCAGAATACACTCCAGAATGTTGCATACCCACCAAGTTTTAAGGAAAGCTTTTAGAATCACGTATCACAAAACTAAGAGCTTCTTTGACGGAACTAATTTCGTATGCACAGAAAAAGATTAAGAGGTGAACGAATCCCGAAGTAGATTTTCATATAATCTGCATACAGCAAATACTTAACCCTAAAAATACTGCACACATCATCCATGAAAATTGTAAATAGCAGTGGACCCAACAGTGATCCCAAACACCCAAGGAACCATGTTGATACCGGATATGTAGTATGAAATCTGAACAAATTCATGTCGATGATAAGAAGTCTAAAAACTTTAAGCTTAGAGACAATAATCTGATGATCAAGACTATCAACTGTCCTACTAAAATCAGTCTATACCTATCGCCTTTCGGAAAACAAAATGTTAAACATGTGCAGAAATGGATTAAATAGTACAGATAAGCAGTCTTTGCGATGATACCTGGACCGATGACTAGATTTCAATCTCATAGCGGTTATACTTATTAATAAGCGAGGTCGTAAAAACCTCATTTGAAAACAATTACAGACTTACTAAACCAAACTAAAACATAGCGCTAAGTGGTAAACTAAAGTACCTTAAGCAAACAATTCAGGAGACTCAAAAATCTGGTAAATGAAACAAATACCGAAAAATTCCTCGAAGAACCAAAAAAGAAGAATTGAGAAGGGTTATGGAAAAAGGGAAAAAGGTTATCGACGAGGCATCAAAACATCCTAACCTATCAAAGAAACCGTTATACCTCATATCAGAAGATGGGGAGGTCCAACGATCCAATGTTTACTTAAAATGCTGAGGAGCTTCTGCGACTGACTAAGAAAATCATTATGAAAAGACAAATAAACAGTTAACACCTTTAAATCCTACAAGTCACCAGTACAAAATGGGAGCAATATGTTGGCGTAGCACATTTCAAGCAAGTACAGCCTTTGCAAATATGCCAACAACCTAAAAAACGATCAAAGTAGATTAGATCTCCTCTCCAGAAGAAAATCAATATTCAACGCCTGAACATTACAAAACAACGCTTAAGCCTTACAAGAACAATCTTCCAGGATTAACAGTGCTTCGGTCAGAAATTGCTAAATAAATGTAATGCGTTTGTGTGCGTTTTGTGAGAAAGCAAGGAATACTTCACAGCACAGCAAATGTCATATGAAGGGAAAGAGAAGTTAAAAAGCCAAAACTCTATAGTAGCGTTTGTAAAGACAAATGCCTAACTGTAAAAAGTAAAGGTGGGTCTAAACACAGATCAACCGGTAGAACTTACAAAACTCAAAGACAGTACTACTACAAACTGTAATAATCACATTGAAGAATGGCGAGAAGATGAAAAATGTTCGAGCCTTTCTGCATTTTGGAACACAGTGATCCTACACATTAAAATCGACCTCGCCAGAAAGTACAAAAGAGATATGAGCAGATTTGATGGAAGGTACCACAATTAATGTCCGGGATCAGTTTAAGGTAAGCGTAACCTGTCCCGAGTCATTATTTTTTTCTACATTACCCCTTCCACTATTTTATCTCTTATTTCGTTATCAATCAAAATTTTGACGCCAGATAGTGCTCAATGAAATCTTCAAAATTATGTATTGCAACACCCCTCATCCGTATTTAAAATCAGACGGTTGTGCTTCCTCAGGTAGGGGGTTGTCGAAAATTTCAGTAGGTTACTTATTACGAATGCAAACAATAGTTTCCAGTTCCAATTAGTTGAAATAAATAATTTTCATTTTGTATGTTTTTTACCTTTGTACTTTGTTTTAATAAACAGTGACCCGAACAAGCACTCGTAATATAAAGGTGCGAAATGTCATCAAAAACTGGAACATGTTGTTTGTCCCCTTAATACGTAACCTACTGAAATCTTCCACGTTAGTGATTTATGAATAGTCAAACTCTACATTAAATTTTTGAGCACCACTTCTGTGTAAGCCACAGGTGAGTTTCGTAACCGCAGTTAAGAGAAGAAGACCATTAAAATCAATCCCATCAAAAAGTCCAAAATTCTTCAATGGTTTATGAAGACACCGGATCACTTAAATCCAAGTTTTGAACTCTTCCGCGTTTCCTAATCGAAGTCAAGAAAGAAGTACCCACAAAATCGGTGGAATCAAAAAATTATTTTGCAGTAACAATTACTGATTTACGAGGAGACAATATCCAATTATTGAGCTTTGAGGGATAAAACCACTCTCGAGTTTCGTAATCGCAATTAAAAAGAACAAGTATCCAGAAATCAAAAATTCTTTTGCATGAATAATCAATGATTTATGAGGAGACAAGATACCTTAAATTCAAATTTTGAGGTCTAACCCTTGCTTTTCGTAATCGTAATGAAAAGAGAAGTGCAGTATGACTCAAGGTAAGCGGAGGCGGTGCTAAATTTGATGAAAGAGTATGAAAAATTGTTATAACGATATTATGTGCGCAATGAACATAAATAATAAGGTTGATATTTTAAAACCAAACAGCGGTGGACTCAGAACAGATGTTTTTACCCCCTCCCCACTTTAAAATGTAAATTTCTACCAACTCAAAAATCGGGAATACATTCTTGCAAAGCTCATAAATAACTCGTAATTTCTTATTTTAGATTTTCAATTTGAACAATGTGGGAGGGGAAGACCATTACAAATCATCACGCAAACACCAAAAGATAAATAAACCTGTAACTGTTATAGAAACTACCACTAAAAAAGTTTTAAGTGGAGATTAAGCCCCACTATTAAGCCAGTGGTTAAAATCTCACCCAGGGTGGGAAGCCGATACATACAATGAAGAATCAGACGATCTTAAAAATGAGTTTAAAGGTCCAAAAACGAATGACAAGAAAGCCAAGGAAGTGATCTTCTCTTCTTGTGGTTCCTATCCGTTACGAATGTTGGCAACCAGCATGGCAAGCCTAACTTTGTTTACGGCAATGAGGAAGAGTTCGGCTGATGTTTTTCCGGTCCACTTCCTAAGGCTATGCAGCCAAGATATTCTTCTCCTTCCTGGACCTCTTCTTCCATCAATTTTTCCCTGGATGATTGAGTGGAGTAAAGAGTACTTGGAGTTGTTTCTCATGATGTGGCCCAGATACTGCAGTTTTCGGATCTTGATGGTGTTCATAATTTCTTTTGTTTATTCATCCTTCTTAGTACTTCTTCATTAGTGATATGTTCGGTCCATAATATCCTCAGCATCCTTCGATAGAGTCACATTTCGAAGGCATCTACTTTCTTGGATGTGGTTTCATTGAGTGTCAAGATTCTGTCCCGTACAAGAGAATAGAAAAGATGTAACATCTGAGAAGTCTCATTTTTGTTTCCAGTGTAAGATCATGGCTTCTGAAGAGTTTGCTCATTTTGTTGAAGGCGGCTGTGGCTTTGGCGATTCGTGATTTGATTTCTTGAGTTGTGTCCCAGTTTTCATTTATACGTGTTCCCAGGCACGTGGTGTGTGTACTCTCTTTATTGGCTGGTTGTTGATGAATAACTGGATGTTGTTGATCTTGTTTTGCTAATGACCATAATTTTGGTAATTTGTATGTTTATGTCCAAACCATATTTCTTACTAACTTTTGCTATTTTGTTGATAAGTTGTTGCAGTGCTTGTGGGCTATCTGCGAACACGATGGTGTCGTCCGCGTATCTTATATTACTCAATTTCTTCCCATTTATTGAGATGCCTTCTTCCTCCTTGTCATCGAGCGCTTCTTTAAAAATCTGTTCGAGTAGATGTTGAATAACAGGGATGAAAGTACACAGCCCTGCCTCCTCCTCGCATTATTTTGACGGCCTCAGTTGTTTCTCCGTCGACTCTCATTGTTGCCGACTGGCCCCAGTACAAGCTACTTATGACATTCAGGTCATTGGTATCAATCCCTGTCTTCTTTAGTATTTCCATCATTTTGCCATGTTGAACTCCGTCAAATGCTTCTGCGTAGTCAATTAAACAACAGTAAACGTCACGGTTAACGTCTCTGCATCTCTGGACAAGGACTCGGACAGCAAAGTGCTTCTCTGGTTCCCATCGCATTGACGAACCCAAACTGGTTTCGGGAGATTAGGTTCTCGCATCGGTTATATATTCTTTTATGGATGACTTTGAGAAAGGTTTTCAGCATGTGGCTCATCAGACTTATCGTTCGATACTCTTCACATCGTTCTGCGCCTTGTTTCTTTGGCAGTGCAATGAATTCTGAGACTAGCCATTCTTGTGGTATTTTACCTGATTTGTAAATGTTGTTGAAAAGTTTGGTGATCTTCCTCAATCCATTTTCGTCTAGAAGTTTCAGGAACTCTGTCTGGATGTTGTCAGGTCCTGCTGCTTTTCCTTCTTTGCTCTGCTCTATAGCTGCCCTCACTTCTGCTTCCATTATTTCTGGCCCCTCTCTGTGTTACTCCCGGGATCTGGGGGTTCTCTCTATTATCTTCAAAGAAGTGTCCTATGTACCTAGTCCACGTCTTCTTCTTCTCTTCCATGTCTACAATGATGTTCCCGTTAGCGTCCACTAGCTTGCCGAAGTTTGTATTCCTTCTTTGTCCAGTGACTTCCTTCACCTTCCGGTGGACGTTAAAGTAGTCATATTTTAACTGCAGTGCCTCTATCTCCTCACAGTTCTCCCTCTGTTCCTTTTCTTTAGCCAATCGTATTTCGTTCCTTATGATGTTGTTTATCCTTTTGTATTCTATGGTGTTATTCTTGTTCAATCTTCTCTCTTCCATTAGGTTTAATATGTAATCTGTCATCCAGGTTTTCTTCTGTGATAACAAAAGGCAAAATGCGAAGATGATGAATATAAAAATGCCAAAAATGAGCAAACCTATTATAATATTGCTCACACTATATACAGAAACTGTAACAAAGCAAGCTTCAATAATGGTTGACGGAATGCTCAAAGAATATCAAACTAAAGCTTACAATGACTAGTGTCACTTTTCAATGATAATTAATTGTATATTGATGAAATTGGTCTTGAAAAACCATACAAACTATAAGCTTGACAACTTACTTAATAAAGAAGAAAAACGTTAACGGTTCTTATTTGAATATTGTTCCGCTTTTCAACTGTGGGTTCAGGAATTTGAAAAATGGGTTCTATCAGTTGCTGTTGTATCTTATATAGGTTCTCCAGTGGTCGTCACGCCATCCAGAGTAAAATGCGTTCTACGAAATTCAATAAATTACTAGCTACTTACGAATACATAATCAAAGGCAAAGGCGTGTTCGTGAAGCTTCTATGGAAATACATGATCATTGATGAAGGTGGCAGAATAAAACATTATCAATGTAAATTAACTCAAGTTTGAAAATATTTCCACATTGCACCTTTACAAAATAAGTTGCCGGAATGGATGAAATGCTCAATTTGCTGCTACCTCAGAGAAAATTGAACTCAACGAGGAAGAAACTATTCTCGTTATACGTCGTTTGCATAAGATATGGGAGTCCCAATTACAAGATAAGGTTGAGTACATTATTAAATGCTATATGTCTCACTTTTAAAGAGTACTTTATAAGCACACGCAGAGTAAAACTGTTCTTTTAACTGACGGTTCAGAGAAAGGTAATAAAGAAAGGGAGGGCCAAAGCTTAGATGAATACGACCGTTTAACTTAGAAAGCTTTGCAACCATTCTTTCAAGTTTTTAAACATCGAGGGTACTGTGATCATGTAGGAATTGCTTGATAGTTTGCCAAAATTGAAAGGTATCAATCATCGTGTATTACTTTTTCGCCAAATGACACAACTGATGACAGTTATGGAGGACTATCTTGATTGGAGAGGGTTGGATAATTTGCGTTTGGATGGTACGACAAAATCGGAAACAAGTTGTCGAGGAAGTTTAATTGCAAGAATAACAAATATTTTATATTTTTGTGCCAACGAGAGCTGGTGGTTTGGGTTTGAATTTGTATTGTATCGGTACGGTTGTCATCTTTGATTAAGATTAAGAATCCCCATCAAGATTTAGAAGCCCAGGACAGAGTGCATTGTAAGTAACTAAGAGTTCTAAGCCTCATGACGGTTAATTTGGTAGAAGAAACAACCAACGGGTTCCGAACTCAACAGTTTCTACAAGGATTTTACATTAAGACGGAGATGATGAAGAAGAAGGAAACGAAGTACCCGATGAGGAGACTATTAATCAAATAGGTTCGAAGACGAATTTGAGCTATTTCAAAAAATGGATTTGGAACGGAGGGGTGAACAAGCTAAATTAGGACCAGCCAGGAAGAAATCGAACTTCTCGAATGGCTTGTTAAGGAGAACGACGAAGTTAAACGCCTTACTGAAAAGGAATGGCTGAAGGGAATAGACGAAAGTAGAGATTTCGGCGATGAAGAAAAAAAAAAGTTCAAAAAAGGAGGTTGAAAATAATGAAGACTGAGCGAGGATTTTGATAATGAAGTTGGTTCTAGTGGGAAAAGACAACGAGGCCAAAATAGTTTAAATTTAAAAATGAGACATCAAATTCATATTGTGATAAAGGATACTGGCAGCGATGGTCGATTGAGATTATTGAGTTCAGAATCTCAAGGTGTGTCAGTAACCTGCAGAATCCTGATATTCTGCATCTATTTGTATTAAAGCACCTTCTTATACTGTACTCTCATCAACGAATCGTCTTTGATTATTTGCTCCAATTATACTCTTTGCGGGAACATTTCAAGTTGTTGTTCTGTGATGAAGTAAGATTTTCACAATCAGTATTGCAAATCATACAAGAGCATGTCGCAAGGGAGGTAGGGATTGCTTATTTCACCTCAAGCGGCTCCGTGAATTAAATTCGGACAATGAATCACTGCAAATTTACAATGGTTTACCAAAATCCATCTAGTACCTTTTTCTATGGAATGCAAACTTCTTTATAAGAGTGGCTCAAGTTTTGTGGTGTTGCCGAACCTGAAAGCAAATGGAAGTGGAATGGAAGAAGGTCGGGAAACACCACTTTCTGTAGATCTTAACTTAAAAGAATATGAAGTAAGCTCAGAAGAAATTATTTCGCATCTGCCAACGATATTAAAACTAGAAGTACAAAGATTACAAAATAAAAAGAAGGCAAGCTTTAAAGATTCATGTAACCCAGAGAAAAATCATTATACAGTGAAAAACCCAGTAGCGAACATTTTCAGTTATGGAGAGGTAAGTGAAGATGAACCAGTTGAGGAAGATTTTATCAAACAATTTTGCAAAAGTCAAAGAATTTCTATAGCTAATAAAGGAATTGAGCAAATAAATCAGACACAAAGTCGTTCTAATCAAGAAGTTCGGAAAGATAACAGAGAAGTACAAAACTACTCAACACAATCTGTGAATGTAGAAAAAGATGAGAAGCGATAATAGAAGCGGATACGAGAAAAGTTGCGCCTCCCTAAACTAATCTAGAAACTTTGAATTTAAACGATAAGAAGTTTTAATACAGAAGACACAGTTATACCGCCGAGAACAGAATTAATCTGTAAAGTTATAAATTTAAAGGGTAGTAATATAAATAGTAAGCAAATTTTATTAGAACTAGTTCCCATAGGAAATTGAGGAGTTTTTGCAGCACTAACTCTAACACAAAATATCAGGGATCTGTCAGTCCAAATGGTTAATCTGAATAATCACCCAATTAGGTTATCTAAAAAATACGCGAGTGGCCATCGCAGAGCAAATGCTCTGCAATGAGCATGACGAAGCGATACATCAGAATATAATTTGAAACAAATTTTGGAATGTATGAGCAATCATCATAATTTGTTGTTTCCATCAATTTTCAGAGCAATGTAGGCAAATCTTTGAAGCAAATTTATTGAATTAGGGTGGGTGAAATATTTATAACATCGTTGTCATTGATCAAAGAGATATTTCGGATTGTTGTACATATTATGCCATATAATAACACAGTGGTGCAATTTATACAAAACATATATACTAGTTTGCCGTGGTCAATTGCTTGAGGACACTATTACATCGAATCGCACCTTCGACAATAGAAATTTTTATCGACGGTTATGACAGTGTGAAGAAGAAAAAGCTTTTGAAATTCCTGTACAAGATCTGTGCGGAGTAATATGTTGATAAAATTAAGTAAAAACAAATTTAATAACATCAACATGCAAAAATATTTATCTGCAATTTAAATTCCAACTAGATGTGAACTTTTAACTGTATGCCTGGAAGAAGAATTTCTTAAGCTAATGAGCGTATAGATGAAAGTAAATACATAAATAAAAGATATGAAGTATTTTTGCACCGACTGCTAAGTATCAGGCGAAGCCTCAGGCGCGGACTAGCCCAAATCGTTTCAACTGTAAAAAATAAAAATGCACAACTTTTTACTATTACGGTTGTTTAGTTAGCACACATTATGAAATTATTATTCAACACTTGGAGAGAAAAAAAGTTAGTGTGTGTGGAAGAAGACATAGTCGGGCAATGAATGGGGGAAGTGTACTATAAAATGCGGCAACTTTAAAATTATTTTTTTCTTTTAATCGAATAAATGTTGACCCAATTCGAGAGTCCATTGCACTCAAGTTTATAAATTTGGATTAAAGACGAACAGATTTTACGTAGAACTGGCGTCAATCCGTTCCTGCTTTAATATGATTAAGAATAAATTTAAATGCAATTAAATATTATATAAACGTAAATCAAAAGCAAAAAAACATTTGCAAAACATGCAGGTCAAGTGGGTTTTTGCATACAATAAAAAATATTTACCTATACCATATTTGAAATTTAATCATTGAGTTTTCAATTTTTTGGAAAATTTCTACTGTTTATCACGCGAATTAATTTTATTTACTTAAAGATTTTGAGCATCCACATATATGGTCATTTTCAATAGACTAAAACACCTCTCCAATTAAAAATAAAAGAAGTCGAGCTAGTTTTCAAAGGCTGTTGAACTTTGTCTTGTTTGATTTACATAGTTCGTGTGGTTTTTTTTCTAGTCAACAAGATTTAAGCAATTTTTGATTGTGAAGACCCGAAAAATTTTTTATTTGCGTAATAATTCTCGGATCAACAATCGGTGCAAATTTTCAAGGATGCGTTTCGCAAATCGCTATTATTAGCTATACAATCAATTTGAATACTATATGTGTTGCAAAATAGTTGTACAACCATTCATTAATTATGCGAGCGGTCAATTTTTACTAATCGTTACGGAGACGCTTTTGAGCCAGATTAATGTTCTGCAGAAAAGTTGCTTGCGCACATTTTTGCTTGGGGTCAAAGATTTGCCAGTTTATTAGCATAATATACTTCCGTGGTTCGGTTTTAATTAAAAAAATATCAGAATCCAGGTTCTTCTTCCTCTTTGATAAACTAATGCTTCAATTTTTTAAGATAAGATATTCTTAGAATTCTTGGTTATGTTGTATAATGAATTTCCATATCATATTGAACAATAAGTGCGACAAAAAAATCTTATTAATTTCTCTAAATTAGGTAAAAGTAAAAAAATTACCATAGTGATTTCAATTTTTACATTATATTAAGTTTTCCATAACAATGACAAGAGCGTGCTACAATGAAACATATTACCACACGCTACTGCCCATCAGATTCCTTCCTGCATATTTATCACCAAAATAAAATGGATATTCGAATAAAAACTCCTCTAGATTCATGTTTCGATTTGATGAACATACTTTCATTTCATTTACTTTTAAAATTTTTGTTGTAACGGTTTGAGTATGATATTTTTTCAATCATTTTTGTAATTAAAAAAATAAATAAAAACTATTTAAATATCAATTAACTTAGGGAAATGCACCTTAAAAATGTAGGTAATTTTATGCCAAAATTAATTAACCAACATTTGAAAGCATTCGAAAATTTTCTTAATGCTACGTATAAAAAATTAATTTATATTTTAAAATGCAGTGGATCTGTCAATGTGCAACTATTACAGCATCATAAATTATCCGTTAAAGTTACGACCTTTTCTCTATTTAAAAATGGCACATATAAGCCGGAACTATAGTGCATTTAACTGTAAAAGGATTCGTTGTGATATTGTTAATAGTGAAAAAATTCAATTACAGTTTACAATGTTGTCTAAGCGAGAGATGTCATAAAAGTCAAAAACTAAAATATGTCTAAGCATTTATGGTCCATAAATTTTAGGTGTTAAATTACAGCTTCAATAAAATGACCTGGAGTCTCCACTTACACTGATGTGTATAAAAGAATGTAAATTAAACGCATAGTTTGTAAATACTACAACCTTGAACATTTTTGAAAGAGGCATTGTAACTAGTGGCCGATTTTTTCGGTTTTTAACTTTGATCTTGTATTTTACTAACAGCGTGGGTGCGGATGTTACTCCATTTGAATGTCGACAAAAATACTCACAATTTTTCGTTGTGGTACATTAGAAATTGATATTTAGGGATTTTAAAGGAATGGTCAAACCTTTATGCCATTTGATGAAATCAAGAAGGAATTTAATGGTGATGATTATCATTCAAGTAGGGAAAGAAAATCGAAATCTTCTTTTAAGGTGAACAAGAAGATTACAAGAAAATCACATAAGCCTAAATAAAAGCTCATAATTGAATTAGATCAGCAAGATAATAAATGCAAGAAAAATGGAACAGGGTGATCAAAGTAGAAAACGATTAAAAAAATAAGGTAGTCCCTAAAGGAGTTGAAGATTGACACAACAAATAGAAACTTTGAAATGATAAATTGGAAAATGTATGCAAAATAATCTGAAGGTAGACATAAAAATATAAAAGGAACTATGTGTAACTTTAGAAAAATCAAAGATGATGCAAAAAAATTTTGAACGTGTACAGGGTGCCACAACCATCTAGATATATTCGATAGCGTGTTTACTATTAAACAATTCAAAAACATTTTTTTGTAGCGTTAGGACAGTCCTGACCGACCACTTCTTCTAAAAATATTAATTGGGTGTGTCAAAAGAGCATGGGAACCCAACCTTGTTCTTTTTAAATAGATTCATAGATTCATTTTGGAGTAGGATTTCGGGAGCTGATCACGATGATGTACAGTTTTATGGATCTAAAATTGATAGTTTCTGATTTATAGTCCTGAAAATTATACCGGCTGATCTTTTGCAAATTTGCAAAAATCTCTGTATATAACTTATTTCAAATTGCACGCTTAATTTTATATACAGAGTGTCCCAAAGTTCTGCTCTCGGACTATTGCGCAGTAATGATAGAAATTCCAAATATGGTAAAAGTTGTACCATAAATGAACACCTATTCTAAAAATATTATTGAGTATATAGGGTGTTCTAGAAATGTGTGGCTATATTAACTAACATTTTTTTTAATATGGAATACCCTGTATTGTTTTACAAATTTGAATTCCCACATTCAAGAGCTTTTCAAAATTCCATGGTCTTACTAGGTTATATAGGGTATTTTGTAAGATATGGCTCACCATTCTCCAAAATTATCCCAAATCTGTTATTCCGCCATTTACTAAATCGAGTAATTTGTAAAGATTTCTTCATTTAGGTAATATTGTGGGGTTCTTCGGTTTTTAGAAAATAGGTTAAATTGGTATCTCGTATATTTGATAAAACAGGGTGAATTTGAAAATAAAACTCACTGTACGGCTATTTTGTAACAATATAATTTTAATTATGTATATTTTTTTATTTTAACAAATTCAACAAACATACTCTGTTGCTATCTTGAAGTGTGCTATGGAATAATCACAAATGTCAAATACTTGACATTTATCATTACTCCATAGCACACAGAATATGTTTGGTTAATTTTAAAATATGACAATAAGAATAAGAAATGCATTTTTGCAATTAGTACTTCGTAATTTGTTAAATAAGTTCGAAATTCATTAGTAACTGATAATGCATACAAGATCCACACTATAGCGTTAGAAATTTAAGTAACGAGTTAGATATTAGATAGATAGTAAAAAGCAGTGAAGTATATGTTCCATCGGTAAATTGCAAGTTCTCCAATTAAAAGAATAAACAAGTGCTTAGAAGTAAACGGTAGGCATTTTGAACAAATGTTAAAATAAAAAAATATAAATAAATTTATATTGTTACCAAATAGCTTTATATTCATGATGGAGTTAGTTTTTTTTACAGTTTTGATGATATTCTCATTCTGCTTAATGAAATTGACCATACAAACCCTATATCATTTGAAAGTTCAGTGTTTCATTTAAAAATTTTGAGATATTTACTTCACCCTGTATTACAAGAGATACAAGATACCAATCTAACCTATTTTCTAAAACCTTAATACATTACCCAAAGAAAAAATCTTTACATTACTAGATTTAGTGAATGGCGATTGATTGGCCATATCTTCCAAAATACCCTGTATAACCTAGTAAAACCGTATATTTTCGAAAAGCTCTTAAACGTGGAATTTAAATTTACAATTGAATACAGGGTGTTCCATATAAAAATTGTAAAGTTAACATAGCCACACATTTCTGGAACACACAACTTTTACCAAATTTTGAAAATTTTACCTTTCACCATAACTGGACAATTGTCAAGACCAGAGCTTTAGGACACCTTTGTATTAAACTACCTTGAATGGAACTTAAATCAATTTTGTGTTTAACTTGAAATCTCATTATTTCAATGGTATTCGAAGATGTTCAGATGTTTTGAAAAAAAGACGTGTGAGCAGAGTATGTCGTTGGCAATTTTAATTCAAATTTGATCAAAGTTATATTTATTTATAATAAATACTCAAAAACTTATCCACCTTCTCGGATGTATTCGCCTGAAGAAACTTTCAACAACATTTTCAATAACTCCAGGTGAAATCGTTGCAAAGGCTTTTTAGGTCTTGTTTGTTGGTTAGTCTTTCTTGGTAAACATAACCCACATAAAATCGCATGGGGGTCAGATCCGGAGATATTGGTAGCCAAAATATTTCCTCTTCTCTACTAATCCATTGGTTAAGCGTATAATCATCAACCGAACTCATCTCTCATAGTGGGATGGTGCCCAATCATTTTGATACGTTTAATTAAGTTGACATTCTTGTTTCTTCTCAAAAAATTTAAACAATTTTGTCCACCGAGAGCTCTTCAAAAAAGTGCGGCCCTATCACTTGTGTTCTTACATTTAATGACCATCTGTTCTGATCGATTTCCGTAATCAAGTAAGGGTTCATGTGCATAATAATACATCGAGGGTTGGTTTACGAAACCATTAACTATTAAATGTAGCTTCATCCCTAAAGAGTATCTTTTGGAGGAAATTTTGAACCAATGTTATGCGATCCGCCAGACTCGCACAAAAGTTTATTCTAAAATAAAAATCACGGCCATAGAACTCTTGATGTAACTACATGTGGTAAGAGTGATAGCGATGATTTATTTACCTTGTGCTTAACTGAGGGTTCTCTTGGATGGCAAGAAAGCTAATTCATATTAGCTGCATTTGTGGCATTGCGATTCGTTATCTGTTTTTAGGAAACAAAACAGTTCCAAAAGCTCTCTTAACTTCACAAATAATTTCACTAGGAGTTACCTTGGCTGGGGTACATTTGACCATATAGTCATGTAGCTAAGAATACAATTTCATTAATTTTCCTAGGATATAAATCATTCGAATTAGTTCCTGTCGGAAGTAAAGCATATTTTACCTATTTATCTAACAAAAACGAGAAACAACACACAACGAAGAACACAGGAACAACTGGTGATGCAAAAAAAACGAAGAAAGCGGCAATAAACGACAACACAGGATAACGTAAGAACACTACAATAACACAAAATTTAAACGAACAAGCTTCGGTAGAAAATAGAATTGCTAAGCAATTGGAAAGACCTTGATAAAATCAGATGCAAGTCAAATATGCAACTATTCCAACTATACTTCAAAACTGAGAAAGACAAAAATTAAATAAAACAAGAAGAAAAAGAACAACAGTTTGTCGATAGGAAACGCAAGAAGATGAAGTCAAGAAGTACAATCTGGATCTTGGATCCATTAAAAAAACAAAGATTTTTTGTATAAAGGGCTACTAGCTACTAGTAGTGGCGAAATAAGAAGATTTGAAGTTCGATTCTTGATATTTTACGAAAATTATTCTTTGGGAAAATCTAAACGCAAAAGTTGAAAGTATATTAAGTCTGTATTACGTAAACGAGAATGAAACAAAATCATAGAAAATGAAATGAAAATTATGAACACAAACTTCAAAAGAAAGAATATATAAGAATCGATCAGATAAAAAAATTGTTAAAGAAATAGGTAAGCGGTGTCACATACAAAAATTATTGAACACTTGCTTCCAACAGAAATATAAATATCAACAGCACATTTAAAAACCAAAACTATAGGGGCGGGAAACCTAACAGAACTTATGAAAAAAGCAACAGAAGGAGAACTGTCTCTTCTAAAACAACAAACGGAAAGTAAATAGTAGTATGATGAATACTGGAAGAAAAATAGTACAATCTCAAATAATTAAAGATAGTAGAGAAAATAAAGAATAGATCAACAACGCGAAATCAAGATGGGTATATAATAGAAATTTTAAAACAATGTATAGTATTTTAGAAGAAAGTAGGAATCAAAAATGAAGGTAAATAATTCGGAAGAATTTGAAATAGAGGATTTAGATTAGAAAAATAGAGAAAACAGGCAAAGAATTATGAATGGTAAGCTCAACTTGTGGAAAGGACTGGGTATTGGTTTTTTAAAAAAGTTGACACAGTGGTAGATTGAAATGGTGAATAATAGCTGGCGTTAAAAAGAGGTTCAGAGAAAAAAGCAAACACAAAAGTAATAAACAGATATATGAAGGCGAGAAGAGAATCAGTACATAATATTAACGATGTATGGTGAAGAAGGAAGCATTAGAGAATATTTGGGAAAAGGTAGGGGAGATAGAAGGAATAAGAAGAATAGCTTCCATGGAGAAATAAAACTGTAAAGAAAGAAAATTAATAGACCAATGCAAAGAGAGAGAGGGGGGAGAAAACAATATTTAACAGAAGTAGTAAGAACATACTATAAGGTAGTAAACAAGAGGTAGAAATGTTGGAGTTATAGAGAAGTTTCTAACAAAAATAAAGGTGAAATAATAACACTATTCTGGACTTCTATTGTCTATGTTTTATTTTAATAGAATAAACACAACGTTTCGATTGCTATTGAATCTGCAATCGTCTTCAGCAAATATACTAACAAACTTAAAAACTATATGGCTATCTTTGTTATTAATTGAGATACAATTTTGGTTAAATGGGCAATAATGTACAGTTTATTATGGTGAATCAGATTCTGCAAAGAAAACTAAAATTCCGAGTACTTCCGAAGATATCCGGAGAGTGTTTTCGAAAAAGTCCAATATTTCCGTAACCGTGCAAGTTATAAAAAAATTTCTCAGACAAAAGTTGCTTGTTGCTTCTAGGGGAATTTATTGTGATTATTTCATTAAGGTAACCACTTTCACGGTTTTTGAGATACTGCTACTAATGTCTTTACATTCTTGTTGTTTTCGATAAACGCTACCTCTTTAGCTGCTTCTGAAGCAACGTTTATCAAAGCGTAGAGATTAACAATGTGTTTTCCACACATTAATTAATTGGACGCCTGACTAATCTTAGTCTACGGTAACGTCCCCATTCATTAACTTTGTACGCTTGATCGCTTCACTAACTTTGTATTAGTATATAAGTTACAGTAGTCTTTAAGTTTGTTAGTATTCACCTGAAGACGATTGCAGATTAATAGCAATCGAAACGTTGTGTTTATTTTATTAAAATAAAATATAGACAATTGAAGTCCAGAATAGTGTTATTATTTCAAACATAACATTGTCTAAAACCATTCAAACGTAAAAATAAAGGTGTTTTTGAATAATAGAAAACCGTATGAAAAAAGAAGAAGAAAGGAGAGAATGTAAAATATAGAAGTTCAAGGTGAAGAAGTTTCAAAAAGATCAAGTTGCAGAGAAAAGACATAACATTGCTGTAAATAAAATAGTGGAAGCTCTAAAAATAATGGATATTGAAAAATAAAATAAGGGCGACAAAGAAATAAACAAAGTAAAGGACAAACTTAAAAAAGTATATTCGAAAACTACGATAGATAAGAAATTGATCCAATTTTTTTAAATAGGGTGAGATTAAACGATGAAACCTTTTCGACACATTCACAGCGTGTCATTTTTGATGTTTCCGCTATCGTTTCTTAGCCATCATCAGAAGAACTTTGATTCTAACGACTTCGACAGTTAGTTTTCAAAAATATTATGACAGTTACAGGTCAAAAGAAAATTTCTGAATTTCACATAGTGATAGATAAAACATTTATGAAGAATTGAGATAGGACTGTATCAACTCAAACTTGTAATTTCTTAATAGCACTACTTGAAATTGTAATTACAGCCTTAAAGTCAAGAGAGAGAGAGAGAGAATGCTCCTTAAAAAAAAATAACAAAACAATACCCTTTTTTTTAGATAGTAAAACATTACCGATAAAAGAGCAACATTAAATAATACTTTGGATCGATTACTAGCAAAGCAATGTGGTTTCTTTTAATTCACTGACAGAAACTCACACTATCTTATTTTTTACTCCAGGGGATGAGAAAGCAGCCCTAGAAAACTTCTATAGAAATTACATCTTCTTTACGTTCACTGCTTTCATAAAAGTATCGGTGCTCACACTTTGGTTTTATTAGTATTCAAAATGTTTTATCCAAAGAAGACTACGAGATGGAGTACTATCCAATAATCAGAACTTTAGAGACCCTATGGGTCAAAAATCACACACAATTGGCACAGTAAACATTCCATAGTTGATGTAGTAGTCGACATTTTTAGTCCAAAATAAACTAAAGAGAACCAGTGAAGTTCTTCTAACAGGATGCTAATACCAGACCTCTGCACGCATTACCAAAGATGCACAAACATCAAAATCGGCGACACATTATCTCTCAAAACACCTAGCCAATATCTTGCAAGTTTTATTTCAGAAGGTCACCACCATCCATCTATCAATCCATCCAAGTCAGAAGCCTGCATCATCATCACACGCAGATGACCGCAGACGACTGCAGTCATGACATGAGACATACTTGTAAACTTTGGCGTCACATGGATTTACAATGTAGTACTACGGACCTAGAATTAAAACAAAATCGTCTACATCTAGAGCGTCAAGCAATTGACTGGCGTCTCATTGCATATCGCTGTTTATCTTTTATTAGCACAAAAATATTAATACATACAAGTAATATAGAAGTTAAATCCCGAAACTTTAAAACACTTTATTACTAATGCTTAAAAGTTAGTAGTCAAAAAATTAAACTTTTAATTTTCTCCCAATCCGTAATGTAAGTAGGTAATTTTATTTGTTCTTTAAAAAATAACAAAGTATTTGGTTATTTAACTTAATTATATGACTACTATATCCATTAATATAAATTCGTTTTATTTATCATTTTCTTCACTATTCTCCTCTTCTCAAGTACCTCCCCCATCCAATCCACCCCCTCGTCCCTTTTTTGATATAACACCCTCATTTCTATTTTTTGTTTTAAATTTTCCCATTCTTCCCACACATTCTACATTTCTTATTTTACGTCCGCCCACCAATACTTATTTCCATGTTCTTTTATTTCCGGTTCTAAATCTTGCTATCATCCTTTTTTCCCCTAAGTTTTTTTTTCTATTAGGTATTTTGGTATTCTTTTGTGTTATCAGATATCTGAAACCTTCGTTGTATTTCCTGTCTTTTATCTTTGATCTTGTTTCCTGCGATTGGTTATCCTTATCCCTCATTATAATTTTCTATGTTTTTTTCTTCTTCTCTTAATCTTTCTACCTCTTCTCTCGCATACATTCCCCTTGGGTAATACAACCTTCTCTCTTCCTGGCCATATTTTATTCTTTTAAGCCTTCACTTCCTTCCAGCACTCATATAAAATTGCGTTTTCTTTCGTTTTCTAACCTTTCATCGTACTTTATTGCTCTCTTTCCCGCCTGTATTCTAATCTTTTCCAATTTCATTTTTTTCTACTATATATCCTGGTGTTTCTCTCTCTAGTTCCAACTTCCATTTCCATCACACTTCTTACCAGTTTATCAAAGATCCACCTCCGTTTCTCCCTGTCGTTTACAAACAGTCTTTCTCCTAGCCCCCATACTTGCCCTATTATTCCTTTCTGTGTTAATTCTTTTATGTGTCCCTCATCCTTACTGTCATACCTTAACTTGTATTCTAAATATCCACTCATTCCGTTATACTCCCGATCACCACTCCTTCTCTTTGGTACCTCTTCATTGTATCTTCTGGATCTTTTATGTAAATTTAGAATAAACTTAAACTTAACGGACATCCTTACCATAGCCCTTTCTTTGTTCAAAACGTCTCACCCAAGTTTCCTTTCATTCTCGTCCTACATTTTGTTTACTTATTTATCTCTCCAATCGCTTCCACCAAGCTCTCACTTATATTTCTTTCCTTTAAATTTTTTCATAAAATTTGCCGGTCAAAAGCAGTTTATTATGTCAAGAAACATAGCATACATTTTTTCTCCTTTTTTTTCTATTTTCTTATTCACTATCTGTTATAATATATAAATATTATCCACTGCCTTCCTTCCTTTTCCAAATCCTGTCTGCCAGTCCGCTAAAACCTTTTTTTCCTCTTTCTCGTTTTCCACTTTCCTTCCTATTATTTCTCAATATATTTTATATCCTGCATTGGTTATGCTCACTCCCTGTAATTTTTATTTCTTTTTTTTCCTCCCTTATAGATTGGACATATTTTTCCTGTGTACTTCCATTGTTCTCTTTGTATTCCATCTGCTTTTCCATTTTTTATTTTTCTTATTGTTTCTTCTATTTCCTCCTTATTTCCTCATTTCTTAATCTCTTTTCTCCCTTCCTGATACTGTTTTCCATTTGTTTTTTTCTTCCTCCCAATAGTTCGTCACAATGTTTCTCCCCTTTTTATCATCTATCCTTATTCACCCGTTTGTCTCTTTTATTCTGATTCTATTTATATATGCCCATGCTTGTACCTTATTTTTAATTTCTTGTATTTTCCTATCATTGCTATTATATATTGTTCATTTCTTTTTTACATACTTCTTTATGTGTTTTCTTTTATGTTTTTTATATTATTTTATTTATTTTGCCTTTTATCAATTTTCTTCTCCCTTTTCCCATTTGTTTCTTCGTCATTTCACATTCCATATTCCATCAAACATTCTTTACTCCTAATTCTTTATTGTTTATTCTATACCTTTTCTACGCTATTGCCTCTTCCATCTTTTTACTATCTTCCTTATTTCCTCTCTTACCCTTCCGATACCTCCTGTTCTTCTTCCATCTTTTATCATATATCTTCTCGATACTTTCTTCTGTCTACACTTTTCTAACTTTCTATTCTTTTCTTTCTTCTTCTTTGATTCTCCCCTGACTCATATGTATGTAAGTTCCTCTCTATCGCCATCCTCCATATTCCCATTTATAATTGTACACCCTTTTTCTCACACATTTCAATTAATTTTCTTCCTTGTCCATTAATTTGTTTTCTATTAAATTGTTTTTTTTACTTTTCCATTCATCATAAATCCTCCTTCTTCCTCTATTCTTGCATTAAAATCCCCTCCTATAATTAGCTTTTTTTATCTCCTTTCTTTAATATTTTCTCAATGCTTTTCCTAGTTCTTTCCATTTCTTTTGCATAAACTGCTATTATTTCAAACTTCTCCCCTTTACTTGTCTTTACGTATGTTCGTACTATTTTTTGTATTTGTTCCTCTTCCATTTTTTCTTCATCTCTCGATTCCTTTATTACCTCCGTAATTATTACCCTTTCGATCTTCCTTTTTCTCACTTCTCTCTGCGTACTGCATTTTCCATTGAAACTCTTGTGGCGTCTTGTCCTTCCATTCTCTCTTCTTCAAACCATGTTTCCACCAACCCCACTACTTTAAAACCCCTTATCTACCCAAAATAAAAATTTACTTTTATCTATTTTTCTCTTTTCCTCTCTCTTCCATCCCTTTTGGTGTCTTCGTCAGCTTTGTGTTTCTCTTTCTTTACTGTTTCCTCTTCCACTTCGCTCCTTTTCTACGGATTCCCCTCTCTCCCTATCCGTACTCATTAAAAAAGTCCTTTGTCCACCACCATCTTAATACTTTTCTGTCCTCACATTAATTAACTTTCTCTTTCGAAAACAATTCCTAAATTATTCACATGACTTTAAATGTTTAAATAAAATTCTACCCGCAATTAAAACGTAAACATTGACACGCGAGATACAAACCATCTTGTCGTTAGCGACTTTTGCTTTGCACCTTATCACGCAATTTTTATATTTGCTTAACTTAACATTACACTAAAAATTTTTTAAATAGTTAACTTTACTTTACACCACCTTTTCTGCAATTATAACTGATTACGAATAGACTTGTGTAGGCTTCAACTTCCGCAAACCGAATTCTTATCAAAAACCAAAAACAAAACAAAGTCTTACCATTATAGGAACCGAGAACTTAATTTTTTTAAATATTCATATATTTAAATATAAATATTCTGAATGAAAACAAAACAGGAAATACCAAAAACTTTAACGCGAAAGCTATCAGTATGCTTCTCTTTTCTGTCGCAGATTTAACGGTGCAGTTAATGGTTCCATTCAGTCGTTGATTGAAATATTGGTAAAGATAGTCAACCTTACGGGATTATGCGACCCCGAAATTTGTTCTAAACATCAGAGGTCGGTAGTATCGCTTTGTGCTAAGAAAATACGTCAATTGTATTGTAGAATTTACAGAACAGTATTGCCGATAAATGTGAAATAGAAAACTGTAATTTTGCTGATAGTTTATGCTAAGGCACGACATTGTTGCCAATGCATCATGCCGTTGATTGAAATATTGGTGCATTGAGTCAATGTTGACAAACAAACAAAAACATGCGTTCTACAATATACAAGAATTTATTGATTTTTGTCGACGTACTAATTAAATGTGTGTCCTTTGTTATATATTTTTTTCTATTGTCTGTTAATTGTTCAATGTAATAATATTTATTTGTATCTTTCTTACGTAAGGTTATAACAATGGTTATACCATCATGACAAACACATATATGTACAAAGATTGTATACATACACATGTGAATAAAGTTTATTATTATGAAAAAAACCTGCAGATTTAAAAGTATTAATTTCGTAAAGAAATCGTTGAAAAACGTTCTCCCAAAAAAAACAATTTCTTTAAATACTTTTGAAAATTCCATACTCATATATTTATTACATTAACATCGTTTATCCGTTGAAAATGTTTTAAAATCTATTAGGCTTACGTAAGTAAATTTCTAAATTTTGGTCATTGAAATTAAAATTTTTAACATAGAAACGCTATCCCTTTTTATGTTGGAACGAATGTTGAATTTTCTTATATTACAATCTAACGTACTCAACTGTTTGCATCTAAACAATATTATAACAAGCCTACTCATTTACTAAAGGTGTTGCTAAAAGTATGCAATTGTAGAATTTCTGACTAAGCCGATAAGGAATGTGACTCATAAACGATAATCCGGAAGACTCCTCGTAATACATTTGTTTCAATATCAACTTTAGGTGTACTTATATTTTAAGATATATTAAACAGCACAATTTCGGGTCTTTTAAAAACAAAAAACCGGCTTTGAAGACATTTATTAATATGCAATGTTTTCATCAAACACGAACTCCATGGAAGGATTCAGAAAAACAACTGGCATTATCATTGTATTATAAATCGCCTACCGCTTACAAATTTATGCTATAATTACAGTGATGTCACAAAACCACACCGTAAAATAAGAATATTATCTGCATAAATAAGTGTAAATGTTTGGATATGTTTTATGTATAGCATTGTATTAGGTACGTTATTATTTATGTGTAAATTGTTTGTAAATTATTACTATTATTTTAGATCAGTTGGAATTGTAATTTTTGAAACAATGTTTATAATTAATGAGCTATTTTTACTTTAATTAAACTATTTTAATTCGAAACCATGATATTTTGATACAGTTTCAAAGAGTAAAATCCTAACTTTTATCTCTACTAACAGATAACAAAGTGTCACTTTTCGTAAATTATTTTTCCCTCGGGAAAAAAGTGAGTACTATTTTTAACACCAAATTTCCCTCAATAATTTTCTAATTCTATTGTAATATGATTTTTCAATATTAAATCGTCATTTATTTCGTCACAGAAAAGAATAGTGTATTATACACGTATTATCCGCACCGCGTCGGGAGACAACACACCTCAAGCTAAAATCTAGTACTTTTATTTTTAGAAGTAATAGGAATAGGTTTTATTACCAAGTGAATTTAAATTTGAAGGTCTAGTGGAACCCACTTTCCTAAAAACACGGTAACTTGTTGCCTTTTGAATTGAAAAATTTGAAAACCAATTTTTATTTAAAATCCTTTTCAACTGAACACGTAAAAACAAGTAGATACAAAAACCAATAATTTTGCGTTTCTGAACTCTAGTGGTATTTCTCCCAGTATGTTCTACTTTATTCCTAACGAAGTTATTAAATGACAAACAAATGTCAACATTATTATTTGCAAGTTAAAAAATAAAGTGCAAGCATAATTTGTAAAATAATTGTTTCTTATTTATCTAACACCGACCAAACCAAACTGTTTTAACAAATAACGCTTCGCATGTATTTTAGTAAATTATTAAAAAAACATTGTCATTAAAATCCAAGATATGTATCATCAATGGTATTATTCATAAATGAAAAATTCGTCACTTTTAATTACTAGTTAATACGTTTACTAAATATTTGAAAACGTTGCAACATTGTATTGACAAAAGTAAATTTTACGGATTGTATGTTGCGCCATTTTTACAACGGTGGAATAAATTGAACTATTCTATTTCAAGAATCGTACACATTATAACTTAGCGCTTCAGTACAGGTGAAAAAGTAAACAAAAACGCAACCCAACATGCATATGTGAATTGCATCCGTGATACAAGCAAATACAAGCGGTTGACTATCTTTACCAATATTTCAATCAACGGCAATTGTCAATTGTTGACTTCTCTATGTTCATTTTATTAATGATCAATATGGCCTTGTCTTCAAATTACCGACCTTTTTAGCTTTATTGCGCTTCTATCCTGTTTCTTGAACAATGTTGATCTTTTTTACTTTTATCAGTACAGTCAATAAAATCAAAAGCATTAGATATATTTTTGAGATCATCATCAAATATTATGTTTATTTTACTATTCTGTCCAAAATTAAAATTATTTTCTAAATAAATACGAAATTCCATACTAGTACAACAAATACATTTGAAAAAAAGTTATAATTGAACAATTGTAAGAAATTACAACATCGTACAAAAAAAGCAAGTATACGACTACTTAGTGAAACTGATTCTAATTTTACTTATTTCATTAACATTTATAGGCATCATGCAAGAAATAAACACTGCGCTACCGTAAAAAAATTTTGTTCAGAAAGAGAACAATACAGAATTTGCAGTTTTAGTGCATTATTGTTATTTACCGTTCCTTTTCTCAGTAATAGAGTTTATCTAATACATCAATAAACCTTACTCATAATTATGTTAACACGTAATTAAGATAACCTTAAATTTATATACATCAAATTCATTAAAAATCTTGTATCTTTATTTTAATAGATTTATTCTTTTGCATTGATTTAGAAACGCCTTACAAATGGCAATTTTATATAGAGGTGGAGAAAATAGATTTTTGCATCAAAGTAACACAGTAACAATGTTAGTTAATCATTAATTTTTGGGTTTTAAAACTCCTTAACTTGGTTGTTTTCCAGACTAGAAACACCTGATTTACAATTTCCTTTAGCTTTTATTCACTTTTTTTATTATTTAGATTATTTTACAGTATTAATTTATTATCCTGGGTTTGTCATTAATTTAAATTAAAGATGTAATGCGGATAGAGATTGTGTGTACAACTTGAGACTAAATCGTTTTATGTATCAAAAATTAATTTTACTGCAGCGTAAACAAGAGAAGATTGAAATAAAATATCACAATTATTATAAAAATAAGAACTAATGTTAAATGCTTACAAGTAAGTGGAAAAACTTTACAAAACTTTAGATGCAATAAAGATAAAACGCTTAGTTTTCTGTTGCTGTTGTTGTGGTAATAAAGAAACTTTGGTTTTGTGCCAATAACTAAAAACCTACAGATATTACTGTCAGCACCATTAAGCATCAATACAACCATCTGCAAGTTTTTTTATAATAAACACTTTAGCTACCAAAAAGTATATTTAGTGCGGTCGTATAAAGCTCGAATGCAAAAATTAAGCTTTATTTTGCCTTCGTTTGATGTACTATTTTAGTAACAATGAGCGTTTTATTTGAAATCAACGAAACTGCTTTTTGTGAGCTGAGTTTATGGCAGCTTTTAATTCCAATTCTGAAATGCGTTTCTTTAGTAACTAAGTTGTTTTCTTTCTTATAACCATCGTTCATGCTTGACAATACAATAACAAAATTTTAGTGCGTATAAAATTTCGTATGTTGAAAGATTGATTAAAAATTCTTTGTTAAGGTTTTTCAAAATATGTAGCTTCACATACTCGTATAGAACTTTTCTTAAATAATTGATATATCGATTTGCACAAATTATAAAATTCTTCACTTTACAGTAAAATTTGTAATTTGTGCGGTTTTAATGTCAAACATATTTTTTCTTTTAATGTAAATGTGTAACATATTGAAGCAAGTCAGCGATATATTTAATTTTTTAATAATGCGATATAACTTTTAAAAAATACATTCTGAATTTATAGGTTTGATTGGTTTATAATAGTTTTATACATACTGTATTGTAATATTCTAAACATAATATGTAGAATCTAAAGTTCTCAATTAAAATTTTGCCTTGAGGTACTTTTATGTAGCCTTCATTTTATATAATTGTTTAACGTTCAATTTAATAACAATATATCTCTATAGTACTCAAATAAAGCAATTAATGATCCTATTACAATATGGTAAACGGCTTATTGTAATCCGTGGGCACTTCCGACCCTTTCATATTAATATTCTAATGTGTATTTGCGTGCTTGTAAACGGTCGAGTGCGTAAGTGTTGCTTTTAGCAATCTGTGTCAATACTGATTGCATTTTAAATCACATTTAATAAAATCAAATTTTGGCTTCAAAAATCGGTAGAGCACATTAAAACTGACGCATTTATTACAAGATCACAAAAAAGCTCAGTAATATTTTACTTAAAAAATTAGATGTGCACGTTTGTTACACTTTATCACACATTGTCATTGTTCTGTTGTACAGTTTGATGTTTTTTACCCCATTTCAAACGATGTATTACTACACGGGAAGCAATGGTTTTTTCGTGCTATGCATCATTTAAGTAAAAAAATGAGCAGCCTTCCTCTTACTGTTCACGTGCATAATTGAGACTTCAGTCTGCCAGATCAATTCTTCTTCACACGGTATCGTCTCTGAGGTTTTCCTTGGTCTTCCACTTTGCGGTTTTCTACATTCAGCAAACTTTTAATAATTCGAATTACTGTAGATTACTACTAAAGTGATTTCAGGACAAAGAGCACCTTCTTCATAAAGAAAAATGAATTTGAACCGTTTTTGTTGGACGATTTTAATTGTTTTGGTTTTCCACAAAATTTCCAAAGCAAATAAAACTTATAGAGTAATTGCAGTAGTTATGTAACGTGTTTAAGATAAAGATTTCCACTATGAGGATTCAAAAACGGTAAGAAATGGAGGGTCGGTTAAATAAAAACAAAAGTTACGCATGGTTTTGTAGAATATTTTTTTAGTTTTGAGATAACCAAAAAACAAAAATTTTTGATTTTCGTTTTTTTTCGGACTTTATTTGAAGAGATAAAAAAAGAAATACTTTTTCATTCTCACTATTCTAGCACTACTATAGGGCATTATACAATTTTTGATAAAACGTTTTTTATCAACCATTATCACCCTTTGTTCTTTTTTATTTGCCGACGATTTTCGCGAGGGTGCGACCTTTCTCAAGTCACCCGAAAAGGTCACAATCTCACGACCGAAACGTCGACAAATAAAAAGAACAGAGGTTGTAAGTACCTACTAAAAATTTTTTTTCTGATTTATTAGAAACAAGCTTTTACCAGATGTTATTGCAGATAATATCAGATCTCTTCTAGAATTTTGCTTAAATAGTAATTTTTTTCAATTTTAAGAAAACTTCTTCAGACAAACCCAAGGACTCCCTATTGGATCCCCGTTATCTCCAATTTGGGCTGAAATTTTCTTAGACAACTTAGAATCTAAATTTATCACTAGTGACCTATATATAAAAATCATATAATAATGTGGAAAAGGTATGTAGACGACATATTTTGTATTTTTAAGATTTATTATCAGAAGTAAATATTTTCTTAAACTTCCTTAACAATATTCACCCTACAATCTGAACTTTTAGTCTACCATAAACTACCGTTTTAAACCTGTCAACTAGATTAAATAAAAACAATTCGTTTACTTATGAAATATACAGAAAACCAACAACTACTACACATGATATACCCTTTAATTCTACTCACCAAATATCACTCAAACTCTCGGCTTTCAACTTTTCTTCAATAGATTGTTTAATAAACCACTGTCATTGCATGACTTTAATAAAGAATTAAACATTATCTCCTATATAGCAAGACAACATAATTTTCCCTTTAACTTTATTAACAATGTGTACTACAAATTTCTTTATAAAACAGAATTAACTGTTACACCACTCTATGTACCACAGTTAACTTGTCGGAATTTAAGTTCATATCAATACCCTATATTAAACCCTATTCAGATTCAGTCCAAAAATTACAGAAAATGATGGACCATAAAATTTATTTATTTATTTATTTGTATAGTACTTTTTAAATATTGTATTGTGATGTAAGTGTTATGTATGGTGCCCCAGAAGACACACGTGTGTTTCAAGCATTTAAAGTTATCGCTTTGATGACGACATGCGCTTTAACACTCACAGTCGGTACAGTTAACTGTTGGCATTTCTTAGTTTGATACTATTCATACATGTCCATGTTACACGAGATGTCGTTAGACACACATTTTACTTAAGTTATATTATGTTTTTTTTTCTTAACACTTTATTGACCTTTTATTTGAGTATTGAAAGTAGTTTTATGGCGCTAAAACACCGACGTAATTAATATATATGAAATCAAAATAACTGTGTAACTTTATGTTTGACTTTAGATATCTCGAAAAATAATGACTTTATCTTCACAAAGAAAGAGTATCTTATTTTAAAATAAAGAATTGTAGAATCGAAAAATGGTATTAAAATGGTAATTCCGCTATTGAGCTAGATTTTGGGAGAGACAAAAAATAACTTGTCTCTGTCGTATGCCTCTGGCAGTAACTAAAATCACATGTTTTATATAATTAGGAGGGTGTTCAGTACCCACACTTTTTACCAAGTATAAAAGAATACATCAAATAGTTTTATTAAAGTACTGGGTATAAATAGTTTTTAAATTTTCAAATAAAACACCCTGTAGTACTGTAAGGTGCCACATTTTTTTAAGTGATTTGGGTTAAATCTATAGGTTAAGCTATAGTTAAAATATTTTTAATTATTTATTAATCACCTTGTATAGGAAAAAAGATGATAATTTTCATTCTAATCTGCAATTTACTTAAATTCACAAAATTATCATAAAACTGCCAACGTTTTTCTAATAATTGGGAATTTCTGGATATTATAAAACAAATACGATAAACGCTAAAATCACGTGCTTTCCTTCTGCGCATGCGCAGAAGGGAGGCACGTAATTTTAGCGTTTACCGTATTTGTTTTCACGATATCGAAAAACTTCCTATTAAGTGCACTAATGTAATTGAAGGTCTTTATTACCTAAATTTCTCGATGTTATTTGCTTAAATGAATCTTGTCTAACACAACCTTTTGTATTCACTGCGAATTGGTTAACCAATTACAATGTAATTGAAAGCTTTGCTACTAAAGATTTATCAAAGCCGCGGAAGTGACGGTTTTATTATTTTGATAAATAAACAATCTAAAATTGAGTTCATCGGAAAATACAATTTATAGATCTTTGTTAACATAAAATTGAATTTTTTCATTTTTTTTTTTAGATTTATTTTATTTGCTTCTATCAATAAACAACACGAAGTTATGTTTGAGCTACAAATGATAGTATGTCACAAATCACCGATGTTATATGAAGTAGAGTCCTATTAATTGGAGATTTCAACTCTCATATCGGGCCAATGAATAACATAAATTTGGAAGTTTGTTACTAATGTTATTAATATAAATACTTGATAACATCGCACATGTAATTCTCATTATTCCGAAATTTTACTTAATAATATATATGTGTGTTAACTAAACGACATTTTAGTATTTTGAGAACTAGATCTTTTATCTTTAATAAAGAATGTATAGAATATATAATAATTTCACATTTTAAGCTTAAATATAGTTGTCAATGTCATACCAACCATTTGTAATATGCCACCTGGCCTTAAATACAATACAGTACTCTATTCTATTTTTTCTGTATTGTAATTCATATAGGTATCAGAATTTTACAATCGGTACTCTAATGAAATTTATTACGGTACAAACTTCGGAAGATACGCAAACTTTATTATTTTTTCATAACTACATCTCCCACAAGCAACGGATGCCCTTCCACCCTCGATCGCCAAACTGTTAATTTGTAAAGTGTTGCCACGAACGATTAATACTTTAACCATTGATTCTGTAACTGAATGGCATAAATGCAACATTGGTATCTACATTCGAGAATGATTCAAGAATCAAACTCAGCAGTTTCCAAAGCCGTTCGTTCTTATCGCAAAATAAGTAGTTAACTTGCACTTGCGCAAAAAATAAAAATGTGCACTCAACTAATTTATCTTGTCACGAATTTATTTGCATCAATACAAGTTATGATAAAATTTTTGTTTATGTATTTCCATATAATTGATAATTACAATTATATGAATTTACATAAACAATTTATTTGATTCGGGAAAAAGAAGTATCTGCTGAGTTTTTTTGAATTGAGAAAGACGTCCTTGTTTGTAATTTGCTTAGAAGCCCACTTTTCAAAATTAATTACACATAACTTTTAGTACCTTCTAATGACAACTATGATTGTTCTAATAAAAAATAACAAAAACGTTGTTAAAGAGCTTTTCAATTTTTTAGAAATCTTTTGATCGCTATATACGTACGCTACATAAATACATAAGCATAATGTATATCTCATCAATTTGAAATTTAAAAAAAACCAAGCAAATTAATTCAGTGGGTAAATAAAATATTAGTAATTTGCTTGCTTACCTTTACCCGAATTTTACAGGCACTGATTTGTATTTAATAATTTACGTTTATTGTTCATAATAATTTCGAAAGGTAAAAATAGTTTTTCACGTATTATAGTATTATTTAAATAAAATAATAACAAAATTCTTCAATTTAAAAAGAAAATTGCTCCTTCTATGAGAGTACTAGTCTGTATATTGCTTACTTTGATAAAGATGATAAATTCAGATGATCTTTGCAGAAATATGGTTATTGAAAACGGAAAATCTTGGGGGAAAATCACTAGTGACCTAGACGGTTGTAGTCAAAGATGCAAAGGTCATCAACAGTACGATCAAATTTCCATACGTTATAAAATTTTACTATATACAAAATGCCTGAAAATTTCCAAGGGAAGGTAGCAGAATAAAGACAAGCCCAAAATGTTATCTTTAATCCAGTAGTACCAAAAGAAATTTAAACCTAAAAACGGCAATTTTACAAGCACAGCTGCAATAAATAATTTTAACTTTAAATTGCGATTTGCAACAATGAACATTTTTTTAAATAATCATACTCACAGTCTACTTTCAATTGTGCATAATTTTTAAATGTCAATAACGACAAAGCCGCTTAAGATAAGTATGGGGATATCTTACACCTCTCTGATGAAAATAATGGTGGCATTGAAGTTGAAAAAATATCTACTTGAAGTAGGAACGAGGTAAGCGGAAGGCTTGAAAAAGTGGAAATACACTGACTAGGAAATAAAAATTGGAGCAGACAAGTGGAAATGAAATAGTTGCAATTTCTCTTCCTAGAATGTAATGTTATCAAAGTGTAATTGAAGTTAAATTAAAGTTTAGGAAACATGGTAGGTACTGTAGCGATAATAATGTTTGTCAAAAATTATAAAAAGTTATTTTATTTGATTACGTCATATAACTTTAACTTTACATTCTTATTCCTTATTCCATTTTGCAAATAGAAAAGTCAAACACAGTACTTGCCAATTTAGGTTAAGTAGTGGCACACTGAAAACCATTTGTATTTTCTGCACGCGAATTAATCAGTGGTGTATATATACTTATATTGGCTATTTTAGATGCTTATTTGTTATTTGTTTAATTATCTTGATAACTTAAAATTTTTGTGTTAGTATAAATACAGTAGCTACGTTAATTGTGGAATGCGTTTCTGTTTCGTTGGCCAAAATTTTTGAAATTTTTATATATGTTCGGTGCAGAATAGTTCCGTGTTAACTCTCCCGTCAGCTTAGGAACTTGACATCCGGCATATTCTTTACTTTTGACCCTAACAAATAAAATTTATTATAATTTATTTACAAGAAAGTAAAAATAGAAATGTTCGTTCCATCTAAAATACTGCTAATGAAGGTGGAAATATCATTTAATTCCACTTACTTGAAGTATATATTAAAAAAATAAGAGTGTATAGAGGGAAGTTTGTATAAGGCTGTCTGTGCTACCTTATTACTGCTTGCTGAAACGGGTCAGAAAGTGGAATGAAATGGAAAGAAAAAAAAGTAGAAAAAAAAAATATTAAAGGTGCTTGTTCAACACTTTTTTGAAACGGTCAAGGAACAAAATAAAATGTAAACTCTGGAAATGGAATTAAAGTGGTAATAAGGTATTGAAATAAGATCATGAAGTGGAAAAGTCTCTTCCTTCCCACTAAGTACCACTTAAGAAAGTCATCATTTTTGACGGGGTTATTGATGCGTAAAATAAATCATCATCTAAATGTGTACAAATATTTAAATTAAGAAAGTTGATGCTAATTATAATTTAAAAGTAAGAAAGGCTATAACTTATCGGTCTTCTGAAAGTTTTAAATTTCTAAATAGTAAGAAACCTTATAAACTTCTAACAAACAGGTTAGGTGGAAAACTCTATATAATTGCCTATGTCAAAAAAATTAAATAAAAAGAAGGATCGAATTCTAGGTTTTCCTCAATTTCTTCCACTAATTAATGTAAAATGCATAATCCCATTTTGTAAAATGCATAATTGATAAGAAAAGCATAAAAAATATTAACAAATATATTTTCGCAAAAAAAATACAGGGTGTTAGGAAAATGTCCTGACAAACTTTTAGGACACTATTTTGAGTCTATTACGTATTAAAATGTCTATTGTCACATTGAGATTAAATGCAAACTTTGTATAGAAAAGAACGGTTTTCAAATTTTAAGGACTGTTAAATACCTCCTTGTTGCAATAATAATTTTTTTAATTTGATTAACTAATACAATTGGAAACGAAAAGTAACAATTTAATTGTTCCATCGTAACTATAGAGTTTCCTAATTTCAATAATCAAACTAAAGTACGAGGATATATTGAAAAATTCTTAGCCTACTATAGAACCAAACAAAATTTCAATGTCAAAATATTTTATTACTCAACATATTCTCCTCTTAATTGGATACATTTATTACAGCGAACCTGCAACGTCTCTAGACCTTTAAAAAAAAATTTTTCTTCTTGCTTTGCAAACCAGACCTCCATAGCTTCTATTACCTCCTTGTTGGAAGAAAATGTATGACCTTTTAAACTTTTTTTAGTTGAAGGAAAGAGGTGATAGTCGGACGGAGCCAAATCGGGTGAATAAGTGGGGTGTTCTAGTAATTCAAACCCTAAATCACGAATTTTTGCATGGCAACATGAGATATGTGTGCAGGGCGTTGTCCTGCAAAAACAAAACACCTTTGGATAGCTTTTCGCGTCTTTTCTCTTTAATATTTTTCGTAGAGTAGTCAGTAATGTCGAATAGTAATCTCCAGTTATTGTTCTACCATGATTACTCCATGGCAATCCCAAAAACTGAAGCAAGAACTTTTCCAGCAGATTTTTGAACACGAAACTTCTTAGGTCTTGGAGAACTAGAGTGTCGCCATTCCATCGATTGTTGCTTTGTTTCTGGATCATAGAAATGTACCCAAGTCTCATCCATAGTAACAATTCGGTTTAAGAAGTCTAAATCGTTCTCAAATCGAGCACAGATCGAACGCGATGCTTCTACCCTTGCGCGCTTTTGGTCAACATTCAAACATTTGGGGATCCATTTTGCAGCAATTTCTTCCCGATCAGTCATCATCTTCAATGGAAAATTTACCTCTTTTGAAGCTTGCATTCCAATTTTTGACGGTCGCATACGAAGGACATTGATCACCTAGGGTATTAAGCATATCTTCGTAAATCTGCTTACCTCTAACCCTTTTAAATACAGGTACTTGATGATGGCTCGATACTCCAATTTTTCGATTTTCACAATTTCGGTGGACATCTTTTTTTATTTAATTTATTGCGTGACTCTGGTTTACTTTTTTGACGTCAATCTTTACACTGACACTTCTAATAAGTTATTATTTGTTGCTATGGTAACGCAATATTTTGTTTATGCAAGGAACTGGTCTAGGCTAACTAGATATTAATACATCCTCGTATATCATAAACGGTAATGTATTTATTAGAAAAACTAACTAAAATTAAGTAACTCAAAAAAACTTAAAGCAGATTAGAACATTAATTTATGTGCCTTAAATTGGCACAAGAGGATTATTTTTTTTTTATTCTGCAGCAAGCATAATTCGATTTTAGAGATCATTTTATTCTGTATAAAGGGTTCGGTACACTAAGGATTGATATGCCTCCAAAGATAGAAATCCCAAAAATCTTAGTCTAGTAATCTGGCTGACTAAAAAATAGAGCCATTTCTAATGTTCTACTTCTGCAAGTATGCCCCATTTAAAAAGTATCACACATTTAACCCAAAATGGAAGAACAGCACTATCACACAATAGCCACATTTTGCCACGGGTGGATAAGAGTACGGGTTCTGGTATAATTTTTGTAAAATACTTAAATAGTTTTCTGTTGTTAATCTAACTAGTAAAACATATAAGCCAAACAAATAAGGATGAACGATATCTGCACATACGTCTATGAAAAATTAGTTTGTAAAAATTTGTTTGGCGAATTTGGTGTGGGTTTACATCTGCCCATTGATGATGCCGTTATGCCTAAAACAACATTCATCGGTCATTAACATGCAAGATACGAATAATGGAAATTTACACATTTCTTTCTAACAAACAGTTGCAAACATTAACTCTTGTAATGGATAATCATGGTTTGTTTAAGCTTGCCTTTTTTAGACATGATAAGGATATAAATTATTTCTTTGTAAAATATTCCACACCGTCTAATGACTGACGTCCATGTTGCGGGTTATTTCTCTCTAAGAAAGAGAAAAATTCTCTGCTTGGCAGTTTCCTTTGCCGAAATTGTTAATGTACTTCCTTTCGGCATCGCGAGTGTTGCACACGTATTTTCCATACACTAAGTGCATGTCTGTGTGCATATTCAGCCGGTGTAAATTGAGATTCAAAGATTGAGATTGAGATTGGAAATTGAAAAATAATTTTCCAAGATTTTTCTTTATCCAGTCACAAATAAAAAAATATGCAGTTCTCAACTTTTGGGTTATTTTCAACATTTGTTTTGGAAGGAAATTCTCATCTGATTATAAAATTACAAAGGAAAGTTTGATTGCATTTTTCATTAATATGAAGTGTTTTCAGGACGTTTATCCAACACACTGTATATGACGTATAGAAAATTTACCGTCTAACACCAGATACTCAAAGTACAGATACGTTTATTTGTGTTTACAATTCATCTAAATAGTTTTTTATTTTTTCATAAATTATTTTACTTTTTTTTAATTTTATTAGCAACATTTTACCTTTAAAACGCATTCAATAAAATTAAATTACAGAAAATATGTATATTTCATCAAGTTATATAAACAAAGTGGAAAAAGTTCTTCTTTAACATCAGAAAATGCCAACTCTTTCAAATAAATTCTAATACCATACTTGAACTTTAAACGAAATAATAAGTGGCACATCAAAACTTTGAAGCTTTTCAATCAAGAAAATGAAAAATTGTTGCAAAAGTTTCTTTCGTACGTTTAAATGAACTTATGAAAACTAAATTGTAAACAATTTCAAATTTTTGTTTATTTTTTTTTTACGTTCTAAGTTTACTTTCGTATAATATTTTAAAGTTCGCACGAACATCTCCATGTGGATAAGTTTTAAAATACTTGTATTAGAGGAACAAAAATATAAACAAAATATAACGGTAAGGTTGATAAATTCTTGCACGTTTTATTTTTCTTTGCGAAAGCTACACCGTGCCATTTACCATACTTTTAAGGATGCGATGATCCGTGAAGTTAATGTAGTACGTGTTTTAAAGTTTTAAGGGGTTTTATTTATTCTAAATTTAGAATTTTCGGTGAACACTTTAGGAATTAGCAACTTTGACCAACCGGTACTTAATAATTTGCTACCATAAGCTTTAGTTGATCGCATTAAGAAAGTTTCCAATTATATAAGCAGCAAACTTTACTTTTAATTGTGTTATATAATTATGAATGAATTTTGTAATTATTAGGCTTGTTCTTGTGCCACCTACGAACAGATTACCAAAAAATAAATTTGAAGGATATAGTTACAATGTTAAACTTAAAGAATGCTTAAAAACATAGATGCTGCTATTAGAATTATACAGTAAAACCTCTAAATAGCGGTCACTAAAATTTGCTGCAAAACTGATTGGTATATGAAGGTTATACATATTGAATACATAATACATACATTTACATAATATTTTTGTATTTAGGTTTGTTTTACATTTTAAGTTTAGTTTGTAAAACAGAAGATTCACATTTAGATAAAATTTGAAGTACTTCTACCGCTAGCTCACTCTTATCATTAGAAAATATAAAACTTTGCACATCTCTTAGTTTTTTACACACTTCACCCATATCTTTAATGTTTGACGTAAAAACTTCGGATTCTTCTGCACCACTTTCATTGTTCGAATCACAGCCTTCACTATAGTCTAATGCACTGATTATATCTTGAATACGTAAATTGGGACTTTTGATCAAAATATCACATCAATAGATGCATAATTTTTAAAACTACGACGTTGATTACCTTCTAGTAATACAGGAAAAAACTGAGTTAGTAGAGTTTTGTGTTTTTCGTAGAAATCATCTTGCAGGACCGTTTTCGAAAATCCTGCTTTTGCAAAACATTTAGCAATTGTAATAGGCGAAACGTTTCTCCAGGTTACTGGTTAAATTAATACTTTTTTCCGCATCTTCAAAAGGACGTTCGGTATTTGTGAATGTAAGCAACTTTTTGATTAAAAACTTCCTGTAGGCCATCTTAAAGTTTTGGATATCCAGTGGCTGGCAATGGAATGTGGTGTTTGGGGGTAGAAAAACAATGTTTACATTTTCAAGAGTCACTTTGGGATGAAACGTGGCATTATCCAAAAATAATAAGACTTTTCTAATTTTTAAAAAAATTTTTTATCAATTTTTTTTAGCCCGTAAGTGATAATCTCTACCGTCATCCAAGCTTTTTTATTAGATGTCCGTTCAAAGGGCAATTTGTTGATATGAGAGCCTTTTTGGGTGTTTGCTTTTTCTAATGATTAACTGATTTTCTTTATAACCTTCCACATTTGTACAGAATAAAATTGTCAATCTTTGTTTTGCAGCATTTTTACCACTACATTTATCGTTTTTAAAGAGAACGTTTTGTGTGGCATCGCAAGGTAAAAAAGTCCAGTCTTGTCAGCATTGTACACATTTTTGGGTAAATATTCCTTCAATATTATTGACAGCTTTGCTTTCCAAGCTTTAACAGTGTCCAGGTTAATACCAGCTGACTCCCCGCAAATTGTTTTACAGGTTATGCTATGTTTTTGACAAAATTTTGCAAGCCACCCATTTGAAGCTTTAAAATCCTTCATTTTTAAATTTTCCGCAACTTCCAATGCTTTTTTTTATTAAAAGTTCAGATATAGGAATATTACAAAACCAATTGTAAACTACTCAATCAATTTCTAAACCTTCAGTTCTAGGAAACTTTTTCTTGTGATTTGTATTAGAACCTTCTTCAAATAGCTTTTATAAATCACATTTGTTTTTTAAAATATCGTTAACTTGTGTTCTTCCAAGACTAAATTTTTCAGCTAACTTTCTAGCACTGGTATTGAACTTTTTATTTTCCACAAGTATATCAATTTTTTCTTTAAGAGACAAACGTTTTCTTTTTAGCGACATTGTAATTTTTCTGTACGTCTGTATGTAACAGCACTGTTAAACATACTAACTCAAATTATGTACGCAAAATTTTAGGGTGAGCTTAATGAGCCTTTTAATTGCACTGTCTCTGTAATGACCATCTATTGTATAATAAATCGAACATGTTCTTTAAATCCGTTTTTAAGTACCGGTAATTACTTAAGCCTCACAAAATGAAACAATTATATATTATGCACAAATTGAACGCTAAGCTGTTGTGTACTAATGACCTTACTTGAGAATTGCCGGAAATGGGAGGTAGAATTACATGTATTTTTCTAAGAAAGTTTACAAATAAGTGACCGTGGCCGTTATCAAGAGGTGGTCGCTATTAGGAGGATCACTAATATGAATATTTCCAAATAATTGGTTATTGACTTAGAAAACTTGGCCGGTTTTAGAGGTGGCCGCTTTTAAGAGGTGGCCGAAAACTGAGGTTTCACTGTAGAAACAATTATTTTTTAACATTGTTGATGCAAACGGCCATTAAACGACTATATTTATTGCACCCTTATTTGTTTGTGAAGTATCATTTAATCGGTAAGTCAAGGATATGTATATTAAAAATATGAAATTTAAATGCCAATAAGATGTTAATTAATTAACGCATAGTTGCGACACATTAAATTATTTCAATAATGAATTGTGGCACTTCATATATATTTTTTAAGTTTTTAATTTAGGATAATAGTGTTAATGGACGTGCTTGCAATATTATATATTCAAATGTTTCATAGAAACTTAAACAAAACAAAATCAGTTGGCTTTTGCTTTAAAATCTGGCCAAATATTTTTATTTTGAAATTTTATCAGAACAGTACAAATCATCTGATCAATAAAGACAAAGGTTTAAAAAAAAACATTTATATAAATGTTTTCCAAAATGTTACATAATTAATTATTTATTGCAAAATTCGTGTTACGGCTTACGTTTTGTTCCAGAATATCAAATGTGTTTTGCAGAGATAACGGATTTTTAACTTATGCATTCTACTTTAGACTTTTAAATTTTTAAGAACTGCTTTGAAAATAGAGACATGTTATTTTTTAAGAAGCTTTGACTGCTTTGTTTCATTAAGTAACATTTAATATTTTTCTGTACTCATGATAACACTACGATGAGTTTAATTTATTAATTTATTACAAAACCAATAAGATTAATTGATCAGGGTTTTAGTAACAAATATTGATAGTTCGTACTTGCATTATTAAAATGTAACATAAAACATTTCTTTTTTATTGAACTTGGTTAGCGCTGATAAACGTCACTCTCAAAAAAAAAGAAATAAGACAATAACTGTTTTTTTAGAAAGAAATAGTTTAAATAAAATAAATTTAAATAAATAAGCATTTATAACTACTTTTATCACATAACTGTAATTAGTATTGTTAAAGATATTGTTAAATACAAATCACGTGAGATCAACACAACTCGGCAAACCGTAAGTTTACTATTTTCTAATTATAACAAAAACGCATGGTTGATACGTTATAGGATCACGTAATAATAATCAAATCCCCCAAAAAATGTTTTGCGTAAAAATATGTGCAAAATAAAATCTATGAATTTCGTAACTGCTCGAATGACTGCTTTATACTTTCCGACCTACATACTTTACACTATTCATGGAAAGTGAGGTTAAATTATAATTCGATATATAAACCAAAGTTACGCTATGTAGTTATCGTTATATTAGTGTCATATTACTTAAAAAATATACTTGACAATTAACAAATGTAAATTTTTGTTACAGAAATATACGGAAGTAAAAGTTTGAAAGGGGTTAGAGTAACTGTCCCTAGAGCAGTTAGAGCGGGTCACTCTGTTACCCTAGGGTGTGATTATGACTTAGAGGATGCTCCACTATATTCCGTTAAATGGTATCGTGGAACGGACGAATTTTATAGATACGTGCCGAAGGAAGAACCACCTACGCGAGTTTTTCCTCAGGGCGGACTTCATGTTGACGTAAGTTATGTTATATTCTTTTTTATTATAGCTGTTATTTCGAATACGGTATTTAAAAATTAGTAACACTTGAATATTTACCAATAGAAATACTTTATATAATCGTATAAGTATAATATGCATTAAAAAAAGGATGAAATTGTGAGACAAGTAGTTTTGGTCTGAGGCACTATTAATTAGTGTTTAATTAAATTTAGTAGCAAATCACAAACGTTCTATGCTTTTAATTTAATTAAAATATGTGTAGACTGATGGTCAAATGGATTATTTGTTCTGATTCCTTTTGATTGATGTCTTATTTTATTAACAAAATTTTTCGATTAACTACTACTTTTGCAATACTCAATATATAGGGTAAACCATTAGTGCGTGGAAGGTGGATATCTCGAAAAATAAAGGGTAAAAAAAAACTTTTATAATAAAAGTTGTGCAGATCAATGAGCTGAATATAATAAAATTATTTTTGTTTATACAGGGTGTTCTATAAAAGCGTGACATTCCAAACTTTTGTTTTTTTTAATAGAACTACTCATTTTTTATTTGCAAATTTGGATTCCTTAGAAAATTCTAACGTGACTGTATGTATTATACATAATGTCTAAAATGAAGGGTTTTTGCGTTATTTCACTTTTTCTGGAAATATTGACGTTTCGAAAAAATTAAATAAGTTAGTTATCATGAAATTTATCAATTTGCGATTTTTCAGCTTTAATATGCATTACATTCGCTAACTACAGCTAGTTGTTTACCTTCCCAACCTCGCTAGATTTTGAGTAATCAGTTATTTAAACTAAACTCGCTAAATTGATGGATAACTTGATTTTTCAAATGGTACCATGTAATTTTTATGTGCCGTTGAAAGTATAATCTCATAAACTTTCTAACAATAAGATTGTAGGTATCTAACTCTTACTCAAATATCCGCAAAAATCCGTTAGATACCTACAAACCTTATTATTAGAAAGTTTATCAAATTCTACGTTCAACGGCACATAAAAAATTATATATTGCCATTTGAAAAAATCAAGTTATCCTTGAATTTAAGGAGTTCAATCTAAAAAACTGATTACTAAAAATTTAGCAGTGTTGGAAAGGTGAACAACTAGCTTTTAGTTAGGACATGTAATGCATATTAAAGAAGCGAAATCGCAGTCGGATAAATTCGAGGATAACTGAGTTATTTAATTTTTCGAAACGTCAATTTTCCGAAAAAAGTAAAATAATGCGAAAACCATTAGAATTTCTCAAGAAATCCAAATTTGCAATAATAGATGGGTGGTTTTGTTTAAAAAACATAATTTTGGTGTGTCGTGCTTTTATGAAATTAACGAAAATAATTTTAAAATGTGAAGTTTATTGATCTGCACAACTTTTATTATAAAAGTTTTTTCTAAACCCAATATTTTCCGAGATATTCTCCTTCTTTCAACGCACTAATGGTTCACCCTATATCTAGAAACAAATAATGTGTGTTGCACAAAAAAATTAGTAGGTATTTTATCCAAAAACTAAATATGTTGTTATCTTTATCGTAAAGTCAATACCGCGATTAAAATATATATAGAAAATTGTTATTAAATTAATTAAACTTGAAGGTTAAATATACTTAATATTTTTATAATTACAACGTTGTTGCAAAGATGGAAACAAATTATAACAAGTACTACAGGGTATCCGGAAAATGTAGAAAATAAGACGAAAATTTCCTATTTTTTTTTTTTAATTTTAAATTATTTGATGGAATTTACAACAATTTAATATGATGAACACTACTAAGAACCACTTAAAACAATGTCTTTGAATCATAATTGTCTTGTTTCAAAATAATAATGGTAGCTTGAACCTTATGTTAAGAGAAGAGTATTCTTGTTTATTTTCCATAAAATGTAGGTACTGTTTTCGAAAAAAACGATTAGTTAAAATTAAATCCGAAAAATGTACTGATAAGATACTTTGCTATTAATTTACTTATTAAAAATCTACTAGATAACTTGAAACTTAAACGAAAAAAATAAAGTACTCTTTTTTATTGTGAATAAAATGTACCATTTTTGTAAAACAAAGTAATACATTTTAAAGAGTTTTTACGAACAACGGTGTTTTACAACAATTGTTATTAAACCTAAGGTTCAAGCTACCTAAATTAATTATTTTGAAGCCTTTATTACAGAGGATGTTAGAAACAGTAGCATTAAGTTATGAAGCTGGCAAACTAAGCAAGGTAATTATGATTCAATGACATTATTTTCAGTGGTTCTTACTAGTATTCAACTTAGTAAATTTTTGTAAAACTCCATCAAACAATTTAAAAGTTATCTAAGAAAAACGTATTTCCAGCGGAGTCCTTCAGGGGTACATATTATTCTAGAAAGGGCCTGCAGGAAATTTTTTTTAAAGGAACTTATCTTCTTATTTTTTCATGCTCTATCCGAATCGTAGAGATATCTCACATTTTCCGGACACCCGGTATATTATCCTCAATCAAAAATAAATACAATAAAAAGTTTATGAAAGCAACTAAAAAATTCATTGATAGAATGTATGTAATTTATTAGTTAATAACTGATTAAATTAAATGCTCATTGTATTAATAATAATAATAATAATAGTAAATTATTTTCAATTAAACATTAGTTTTATAAAAACAGCCAAACATTAGTTGAATATACGTAACATATCTACATTTACTAAAGAAAACATACATTTTAAATGTCACTTACATTAATAAATAGTCATTTATGCAATATGGTTCTAATTCTATTAGGAGGTTCTTTGTTTTATTTTTTAAATGATATATACTTTGTTATATTTTATTTCATGTGGCAATTTATTATATAACTTTACCGAAGCATACAGGGTGTGGCGCGAAGAGTTTTGATTAAAAGTAATGGCGGATAGAGTTATGTTGAAAATCTGAAATTACGAAGCTATAGGTTTTGATGACGCCGAGTTCAAATATAATATTGTCCTTAATGTGGCTCTTCCGGTTATACCGGAAGTAGACGTCAACTTTGTTATTTTAAATGGAACCTAGTATTTTTTGTTTTATTTTCGGATTCTACATGAAATTTTAGATTAAATTTGTGAACAATGTCCTATACCAAAAATGAAGTATTTTCGAGATATTTCGATTTTTTAAAAATTTTGAAAAAACCTAGTCTACATTGAATACCGATATCTCCATTAATAACGAAGCTAGTGACGTGAAATTGTAACTAATAAACAACAAGCGCTTGCCCGTTTACTCCATGTGTCCAACTCATTGATATATATTATACAGAGTGTTTAAAACTTAGCTGCCACCGTGGCCAATTTAAATCATTTATAAGCTGCTTACTTTAAATAAAACACCTTGTATTTTATTACATTTTTCGCTGTATTTTTTTAAGCCAATTCGTTTGGCATTAGTATTCTCTATACCTAAATCCAACCAGTTTTGAGATATTTTATTATCTTTGTTAAAACATAACAACATGGCTGTCAAAGATTTGATAGTTAGAACGTTAATGTTTATGTTGTTTTGACAGTTTTCTTTACCAGTTTGTATTTCATAGTAAATAATGGCAAATGTAGGGTTTACTAATGATGATTTCCTAAATCTTATTATTATTTACGGCGAGTGTAATAGAATTGTTGAAAGGACTTGTCGTGTTTTTGCAGAAAGATATCCAAATCGACCAAATGCAACTGGTGATATTATAAGAAGATTGCTTAAAACTGCCGTCAGTTTGGTCAATTTAAGACACAAATTAATAAAAATAAACCACCAGTGGACAATGACATAAACGAAATTAATGTTTTGGGTTATTTTACGGCCTCTCCAAATGCCTCTATTAGAGATTGTGAAAGAGATCTTACTTTGTCGATGAGAACAATTCATCGCATTTTAAAAAAACACAAATGGAAACCATTTTCGTATCATTTGGTGCATCACTTAAAACTAGATGATCCTCCTCGAAGGGTGCAATTCTGTGAATGGTTTTTAATGAAGACCCAAGAGGATGAAAACTTCATAAAAAAGTTATATGGTGTGATGAAACAAAGTTTAGCAAAAATGGATTATTTAATCGACATAATTCCCATTTTTGGTCTAATGAAAATCCACATGTTATTAAAGAACGTTCTTTCCAAGATAGTTGGAGTTTTAATGTTTTTTGTGCAATAAAAGACGATAAAATTTTAGTAATAAAATTTTATGATGAAAATTTAAACGGTGAAAGATATTGCGACATTTTAGAAGAAGTCATACGACCCGCGTTACATACTTTAAGAAATGGAGAGGCGACTTCAGCTTGGTATCAGCAAGATGGAGCACCTCCTCAAACTTTGGGCGTGTTGCTGACCATCTTTACGACATGTTTGATGATAGATGGATTGCCAATCAAGGTCCGTTTCGTTGGCCAGCTCGCTCTCCTGATTTGGCTCCTCTAGATTTTGGTATTTGGGGTTACATTAAAAATCAGGTATTTTCCAAACCTGTTACGACAAAGGAAGATATGATGCAAAGAGTCTTACTTGCTTTTAATTCTCTAACACCCGACCATATTTCCAGAATTACAAGACGTAGCTTAATGAAAAGGATTCATAAATGTTTAGAAGTAGATGGAGCTAATTTTGAACACTTATTATAAAACTTTATTTGTTTAATATTACATTTAGTTATTTTTGTTTGTAAGTTATCTAATTAAATTAATACAAAATACCTAGTCAACGTTTTTAATGATATCCATAATTAATAATCCTTTCAGGCTATTGGTTACTTTTCAGAATTAATAACTTATGAAAAAATATCAAAATATCACCTTAAATAATGGAAATCATGGCCTACCCTTTACTAATGTTGAAATAATTAAGTGTTGTTATGTTTTAACAAAGATAATGAAATATCTCAAAACTGGTTGGATTTAGGTATAGGGAATACTGATACCAAACGAATTGGCTTAAAAAATACAGCGAAAAATGTAATAAAATACAGGGTGTTCTATTTAAAGTAAGCAACTTATAAATGATTTAAATTGGCCACGGTGGCAGCTAAGTTTTAAACACTCTGTATGAAATATCAATGAGTTGGACACATGAAGTTAACGGGCAAGCGCTTGTTGTTTATTAGTTACAATTTCACGTCACTAGCTTCGTTATTAATGGAGATATCGGTATTCAATGTAGACTAGGATTTTTTCAAAATTTTAAAAAAATCGAAATATCTCGAAAATACTTCATTTTGGTATAGGACATTGTTCACAAATTTAATCTAAAATTTTATGTAGAATCCGAAAATAAAATAAAAAATACTAGGTTCCATTTAAAATAACAAAGTTGACGTCTACTTCCGGTATAACCGGAAGTGCCACATTAAGGACAATATTATATTTGAACTCGGCGTCATCGAAAACCTATAGCTTCGTAATTTCAGATTTTTAACATAACTCTATCCGCCATTACTTTTAATCAAAACTCTTCGCGCTACACCCTGTATAGTGGTTGTTTTTCTGTTGCACTGAGCCTGTGAACTGGATAATTTATCTGTAAACTTCTTATATTTATATTTTTTTCAGAAATTGTATGTTTGTTTCAGAATATATACAGGGTCATTGATGGTCGATGGTAGGTCAGACACGGTCTATCTTTCTAAAATATTTTCATTTTAGCGGTGTTGCTGCTTCTACTTAAAAGTAGTAACAACTTGTTAATTTTAAATGAAACACCCTATATATTATTCAATTTTTAGAATTGCAGTTTCTTACTGATAATTTTTTTTGATTAATTCCCTATATCTATCTAGGCCGGTTTTCAAAATAATAATTATTTTAGGTTATTTTTTTTCAAAATATGATCCCACCAAAATTTAAATTTAGCTGCTATTTGAACTCACATAAACCTGAAATTTTAGATGCAGTTTGCAAAAATCTTGTATTTAACAGATACTTAAATAAATTTATTTTATTTTATACAGGGCAGTTTAAAATTAATGATTTTGACGTGACATACAAAAAAGGTCAAAACTTTATTTTTCAAATGGAACTCTCTGTATATTTTGAAATTTTGATAGACAATTAACATACCTCTAAGTTGATATAGCATAGTGGTATAGCTAACTCGTCAACTTTTTTAAATAATCGCAATAATGATTAAAAATTACATTGTCTTCGCGTAATTTGCCTTAGTTAGCCATGGAACGCCATGTGATTTGACAATTGCTCAATTATTCACTGTTTGACAGACGTCGAAGTTTTGAGATTGAAAACTTGAAAATATTTTAGAAAAACATATCGTGTCTATGTATGACAATAGCCAAATTTTCAGATTCTTCCTATGTCCCGTGTTCCATAAACGTCTAACCTACCATCGACCATTAATGACCTTGTATAATAAACATTCATGTATATATAGACCATAAAGTGTCAACTTACGTTTTTGTTTAAATTTTTCTCTACAAGTTTCATTGTGCTTAAAGTAGAATATTAATCTTACATCTGGTTTTTTTAATTTTAAATATAAAATCAGTGGTCAAACTAGCCTCCCAAAATATAATCCGTATCTCATTAAAGATTCAACATTTGAATGATATACTATTTTAATCGTCTCTGTTACTACATATTTTTTAAATAATTTAATTTCATACGCAGTTTGGTTTAGTTTGTTTTTTAACTGTTCAATATGATTGTTCCAATTTAAAGATTGATCAATAAATATTCCTAAAAATTTGATTTCATTTACAGTTTCTATTTGCTTACCATCTATTGTAAATTTGTGTAGTTCTTTCTTAATTTTATTATTCTTACAAAATAGTAGTAAATTTGTTTTATTTTCGTTTATTTTAGTTAACTCAAACCAGTTTTTTGCTTTTAGATATGTTCATTGCAATTTATTTTTAAATCATTTATGTTTTTATTTCCTGTCAATAAGTTTGTGTCGTCTGCAAAACATGTAAGATATTCATTTTCATTGCTTATGATTGAGTTTAAGTCATTAATAAAGATTAAAAACAAAATTGGACCAATCACACTGCCTTGGGGGACACCCATCTTCCTTATTTTTGCTTCAGAATTTTTTGTCCTTTTTTGTTATCACCTTCTGTTGTCTGTCTGATAGATAAGAGTTAAACCAGTCGATAGTATTTCCACTCACTCCATACAATTAAAGCTTCTGAATAAGTAACTCTCTATTTAGAGAGTCATACGCTTTCGATAAGTCTATAAATAACCCAACCGTTATTTTTTTAATGCTTTATTATTTTATGAGTGAATTGAAATATCGCTGTTTGAGTGGAGAGGAATCAGAGATAGCCGTGTTGAAAATTTTTAAGTAACTTACATTTATGTAAAAAAATTAGCAATCTTTTAGCCATTAGTAATTCAAAAATTTTGAAAAATTGTTTAATAGACTTATCGGCCTATAATTTTGTATTTCTCCTATATCTCCATTTTTAGATATAAGGTTAATTAAGGCAACTTGTGGGGCCGCACAAGCTGTTGTTATCATTTTGTCATATTTAATTTTTTTTCTATGTATAAACTTTTAAAACGATTTTTTCATTTCTATATTCAAATCTCCCGCAATCATAATTATTTTATTTTTATCCCAGATTGCAGTTAAAAGTTGCTCTATTTTTTGTAGGAATAGTTTTATAATTCTACTCGGTGGTCTATAAATCGCTGCCACTATGAAAATGTTTTTACCAATATTGCATTTCGCTACTGCACATTCAAATTTACCAATTATTGAAAATTCGTTAATATTTTTCTTTTATTTGCACTCTACATTTTTATGAACGTATACTGCTGCCCCACCGTGTCTGTTTTTTCACGGTATATTTTAGAAGCTAACTTGAAGTTTGAATCTGCGACACCTTCAACTCATCCTCTGATTTCCAATGTTCTGTCACACATAAAATTTTACAGTATGTTTGTTTTTACAAAAAGTATTGCAGTTTGTCAATACAATTTTCAAAAGATTGCATATTTTGATGTAGTATTGTTATTTGTGTTACAGTTGTCTTTGGATTACTGGTGGATGTTATTTTAATTTTTCTGAAGAATCGAAAAAACTTAAATGGTTTTATAATAATGTTTTCAGGCCAGGATTCGGGTAATTGAATAATGATAGTAGGTAGTAAATGTTTAATCTTACAAATTTTATTATGTTTCTCTTATGCGACTTTGTTATACAGATTTTTTCTCAAAGTTGTACGATAAATAGTTTCTGAGATTCAGCGGGTTACCTTTCGTCGTCAGACACCTAGTATATTAAAAATAGGATAAGACCTAAAACTGACCATTGGGACACTCCCAAGTTATTTGTGATTTTGGAAGACTAGCCACCTTCATAAGAAATTATCTGACTGCGCGTATGTAATATTGAAACCATTTGTGTTCAATGCCGCGGATACCATATTTTTTCAGTTTTCTAACATATATTTGTCAGTCTTTCAACGCTCTCTTATAATCTAAAAATCTAAATTTTCTATTTTGTAAGTACAAAACTTATTGCAGTTTTGCACGAATATTTACTTCAAAAACCTGATTTATTAATTTTTTTAAACTCTTGCAACTGATTTTTAGCTGTAAGTTCTATTATTTTTTCATAAATTGGTAACACTTTGGTAGGACTAAATTCTTCACATTTTTTTTTGTATTTTGTACAAGTAAAGCTTTTGATTTATTTTAAAATTCGGAAAAAATCCATCTCAGGGCGACTTATTTTATTAATTCTACAAATGTATTTCCAGTTATTAGTAATGCATCTATAATTACTTTTGTTTTTATGTCTTTCATTCTACCCTTTGTTTAATCAAGAAAATACGGTTTTTAAGTCATTGAGATTAATTTCTTTAAATTAGAAAGTAGTCGTATTTTTTTGTTACATAGAATCTACGTTCGCCTTACATTGGTTCAATTAACTATTTTAAACATTTAGTACACAAAGAGCTATCTCCAGTCACACTAGAATGAAAATACAGTGTGATCGTAAAGTTTTCTTACGATTGACAGAACTCTATCAATCATTATTTAATCAAATAGAAACAATTATATGATTCTTTTGTTGTTGTGTAAATATCGTTACGTGTACAAATGTACTAAGTAATCGCAGTTTCCGTGTTATGATAATTTAGACTTTTCGGCATTGTTTACAATTCTTAGGATTAGAAACGACAAGATTATTAAGAAACAAGAATCTATATTTGCTGCTTAATAATGCTACTTATTCAAAAAGAACATACCCAAAATCAAATAAGTACCGCAAAATTTTTTGTTTTTGTTTTCCTTTTACTTTACTTTCTTAAAGGAATAAAACCAAATAACTTCTTACTATCATGACAATTCTACAAAATAAGGCAGTAACCTTATAAAACAAATGACACAAAAAAAAATTCTTATATTTCCAGCTGATTGAAAATATTGTAACTATAGGCTTATTTAATTGAATAAATGAAAATGCCGTTTGTTTTTGGTTTAGTACAGTTGAATATGACGATTTATTTTATAAAAAGTGTTTAATTTTAAGTTTAATTTAAACAGTATATATACATAGATGTTAAGTACTTCTTTGAATTGAAAACCCTGTATATTTCCATTAAAACTACTTTATGATTTTCTGCAGTGTTGCCGGTCGTTTTTAACAGAACAAAAAAGCAAAAAGTAGTTACAGCTGCAGTAGATATTCAACTGTGTATTTTATAGTTTTAAACAATAAGTTACAAGTTTTCTTATATAATTTAAAAACGTACGTTCTACTTACAATTTAATTAAATGGCAAATAAAAAAATTGTTTGCAAAGATTTTTTTGTATTAAGTCATTCATTCTATGGAATTTTTGTAATGGAATAGCATGCGGTAACTAATTTTTTTATTATTCATTAATGCTGCAAACTGATAAATTGTTTTACATCCTTTTACGCAATTACCGAATAGTCGATTTGTTTCAATAAAATAACTAATTTAAAACATTATTTAACAAATCAGTATTTAATTAATTCCAAATAAAATATTGTCGTAACAATGCACACGTTTGAGATAATATATTTTAAAAACATTATATACGTACTTTAACGTTGACAGGAATTTGAACCACTTCTGTTATAATGAAACTTGATATGTGAACACAGTTCAAAGTTGCAACAAACTTTTACTTAGTAAATGCTCCATACTTTTTGTTATTTATTATACTACAATAACAGCACGGTTACACAAACTGCCAGAACAAAATATTGATCGATTCAATAAAGAACAATTGAAATGTATTAACTTGTGAAATTTTTTACACAAACGAAAATTTCTTACTTTAACAAATATTTAAAAATAAATATTTAATTAAACGTACATACATAAGCAATTATTAATTGCACCCTCCAAACGCGAGGTATTAATTTATCAAAGTATCCTTCAGATAAAACTAAATTTGCTTTCAATTTATGAAACTAAAGCGACACTTTTGGATAATTATATCGAATTAAATGAGTTTGCAAACGACGTGGTTATTAAGTGTGGTAGCAAGGTTTTTGTTGAAAATTAGTTCAGTTGATTGGATAAGAAAATAACTTTAGGATTAATTTATTTTAAATTTTATAATTTTATTTGTGATTCGTTTCAATTTATTTCAATATAAGCTACATACTTTGTTGTTATGTTGTTTTTATGAGATTAAAGCGTAATAATAATTACGTTTGAATTAAACAACTAATAAAAAATGTACATTTTAATTTTAGTCTGCTTTTAACTAAGTGTGTTTTGATATTTATTATTCTGTTTCTTAACTTCTTGTTTGATGTTGTTATTTTTTGCACGTAGAAATATTCTAAAACGTTTTTATTCTTGTTTTTAAAACTGCATTTTTGAAAATTTAACTGAACAGAGGTGCCCGATAATCTTACAAGACTATAAGAAATTGTGCATTATGTGTCGGTTTATAAAATTTTTAATGTATCCAGTAAACGCGTACCTATTTACTAGAAGTACTAGTAATACAACTTTCTCAGACTTAAATCTCAAGAACCGTTTTATATCAAAATTTATTTTGAAGTGCGTATTCATTGTGACGAATAAACTCTTATTTATCCAACACAACTACAACAAATATGAACAAAAGGAGCAACTCATTAGCTAGCTAAGTAATATCAATTACCACGACAACTTTAAATGCACTCTCAATCATCACCTTCCTGAACAAGAATAATAAACTATGATCGCCTTAAACTTTAGTGGTTTACAAATAGGATTTATACATTTTTCAAGTAGTACGATTAAAACTAATTTATTTTCTACTTGTATATTATTGATTGTTTTCGTCTGTGATACTTGCTGTATAAACCTGTTCATTACGCCCTAGGGCCATAATAAACGGGTATAATGATTACCCCCGCTAATTGATACTAATGCTGACAAAAATAAAAACAGCAATTTAGAAATCTTTTTTAATGCTCATAAGTAAGCTCATTTTTGATCCTTAGCGAAAAGTTCTCAGGTCTAGTGAACGAAAACATATTCACAACATTGTTGGAGCTTTCGCCTTCCGTTACCTTGGCTCCGGCAACCATCTTGGCAATTTTGTTCTTGGACGCGATACTATCTTCTATGTACCCAGATGCCACTGCATCACTCTTCCATTTACCATGTCTCTTTAATGTCAACATGTCAGCACCAGCATCCACCAGCAGAGTTGCCGATGTACGGCGCAGGAAATGTCCTGTGTACTCTCTCGCATCTGCACAACCCAGATACTTTGCCACTTTTGAAGGTATACTCCCGAACGTGTTTTTGCCAACTGGTTACATCTCCCATTCCAGTAAAACAAGAAAAAGCGCCGCTCCTTTAGTCCTTTTGGACGCAATGCCGCATATTTCTTATATATTTGCAAAGCACTCATTTCGCTTTCCTCGACAATATTAAAACTTTTTAAACCGCGAGTCTTTGTGTATTAAATTTTTATCACTACAACGGCTCTTCGGTCGTCTATATCGTCTATAGTTAACCTTACCAACTCGTCTCTTCGCAATCCATGTAACACGTTCATCACCAGAACAACCTATAACATAATCATCAACATCATTCAGTTAAATGTAAAATTCGTGCCGTGCTTACATACTTTTTCCAAAAGGCACATGTCGTTTGAAGCATCCTGGAAAAATTTTAAGACCTCTTCTCGTGTTAAAATTTTAGACTTTCTCGGAATGTATCCTTTTGAAGTTTGCTTTAGGAATGCCTCCAGCCGGTTGAACTTTCCTATATCTAGTTTGTTGTATACTAAGAATGTGGCCTTCAACATGGAGTATTTAGACCATAAGAAATTCGGGGTAAATAATTCTGACTAAAAATATATACCATTAACACGATTAATAAAAAATACGTACCAATTCCTGGAAATACCCCATTAAAACTGTTTCACTGACAGTTGTGACAGAATTTTTCTTTTTCCAGTCTTCAAATTTCTGGAGCTCTCTCGTACAGTGGCCGTGACGATTTAGGAAGCAACTCCCTATCAGCTTTTAACGCTCTTTTGTACACTTTTTCCGAAATTTCGCTGTCCATCTCACGCGAGGTTTTATAATTTTATTTTTAAAATAAACAAACAAATGGTCATAAATACAAAACAAAGTACACAGACAAAGCAGCCGCGTTTCATTCACATGAAATGTTTGCAAGTATTTTATCAATGAATTTTTATATTTCAAGTGGAAAATAAAACGTTATATGAACCGCGGGCATAATTGATGTTTATAAATCTCGGGCACTATTGCCCTCGAATATAAACATATTGATTATGCCCTTGATACATAAATAACTATTATGTTTTACAATAGTTTCCTAAGAATTTTACTTAAGTACAATGCAAGATCATAAACTAAATTCAAAATTGATAGAATCATAACAATAAGTATAATATTTTATTGTTAAATACAAACTTATTAGATTGCACATTAAGAGCAGTAAATCACAAACATGAAATGAAACTATATTGATAGATATTACATTAATAATCCTAAGAAATATTTTCTTAATTAGAATAGAATAGAATCGTTTATTTTGTTCTTTACATTGTACAAAAGAATTCGGCTACATCATATTATACTGGGTGGGCCAACGCCGACAAAACTGAGCCAATTGCAGCCGCATCGATAATTAAAAAAAAAACCGTCAATTTTATTTCTGAGGGGACATCTTTTCAGCCTGTCGACATTCTAGTATTACCCTTAGAGGGCCGTCATATGTTTTTGCGAGATATTGTCATTTAGAAAAACAAACAATGTTGCAGTAACAATTTAATAATGCAATTGAAAAAATTGAAAAGATGTCCTCCTCAGAAATAAAATTGACGGGTCTGAGTTTTTTTTAAATTATCGATGGGGCTGCAATTGGTCCTGTTTCGTCGGCGTTGGCCCACCCAGTATTTACATAAATATAAATCAATAATTGTAAAAAATAAAAAGTATAAAAATGACTATAAATTATTAGCTTGCAATTCAAATTTAATTATTTTTCTTTATTGCTTCTCCATCTATTCCCTTCTCTCGATTATTTCCCTAGACCATTCGACCCCATCCCCATTATTTCCTAACAATATCCTTCTATCTCTTCCATCCCCTCTCAATTTACTATATTCTTCTTTCATGTGTTCTATGTTTTTCCCCATCTTTGCATAGTCTGCACAATCTGTCTTCGTCCTTCCGCCAGTATTTATTTTCTTTTTTTTCATTCACTCACTCTAAATCTTGCTATCATTCTGTAATGATTTTACAATAGTTTTCATTATATTTCTCTTCTTTTATTATTAATCTTTTTCTTGTTTTGTGTGCCTTGTCTCTTCTCAATATTTCTGTTTCCATACTTTTCCCTTCTCTCCTCAATTTTTTGATCTCCTCTATCACATAATCTCTCCTTTCATAGAATAATCTTCTTTCTCTTTCACCATGCTTTATTTTTTAAGATTCTATCTCTTTCCAACTTTCTAATCCCAATATTTACTTCCAGTACTTCTCTTGTTCTAGTTCTACCCATTCCTTTCATCCCCACAACTCTGTTCCATACATCATCACTCTTTTGACTATACTCTCAAACAACCACCGTCTTTTATCTAAATCTTTCCGGAATATTTTTTTCTCTATTCCCCACACTCGTCTAATTATCATATTTTCTTTGTTCACTATCTTTGTTATCTTATTTAAGGAAATTTCCTAGACACTTGTATTTGTCCATGATTTCTATTTCTTCCTCTCCCCAACGCCATGATAGTTTTTCTTTCTTATTTTCTTCCTTTTGAATTCCATAATCTATGTTTTGTTTACGTTTGCTTCTAACTTTTTCAATAATCAAAACAAAAACTTAGAATAAAAATTAATTAATTATGGACATTAGGGTATCATTATTAATGTCAAAAGTAGAAAGATTTAAATTAAAATTTCTACACATGGTATGAATTGGTGAACTGCAAATAAAATGTTTTACTATTACAAGTAATGACAGAAGGAACATGAAATTTTATTAGTGGTAATAGATAAGGACAGTCTATTAAGTAGTTTGTAGAGAATAATAATACTTGTTTTGCGTCTTCGCTGATGTAACGATTGTAAATAAATCTTTCTAAGAGTGTTTGCTGTGGGTATCCTCTATCTGGATAAGATTTGATTACTACGAACATATTTCAGTATGACATGCATTACTAAATTAGCTAAAATAAGAGATGCAAGATTCCTCATTGTCGTTCCAAATTGTTGGGTGTAAATTATTTTATTATAGGTGAAATAACTATATTGAACCAAAATTCAATTATATTTTCGAAACATTGTTTGAATTTTAATAATAAATTTTAATACATAACATTATTTAGATATTTATATTTAATTTTTTATGTATTTGCATTTTTATTTTATCTTATTGTTTTAATAAATAAAGGCCTGAGGAAGTGCAGATACCCGGTGATTTTTCTTGATGGAACATTAGACGTTAACTATGAGAAAACCTTTTAGAATAAACATTTTTAATTAGTCGTTTTCGGTACTGATCTACTAAATAAAAATATGTATGACTTTCTGCAACTTTCGGTTGTACAGGAAGTTGATGTCAACTTCGTTATTTTAAACGGAAAATTGAAATAGGAAGAGGTGTAGTGTCAATAAAAATGAGAAACATAGACGATGACAAGACTAAAAGAGAAAGGGACATCCAAATAAAGATAAAGCAATAGTCAAAAAAATGGAAAAGGAAGGTAAGAGGATGAAAGTACGATACAAAGGGGAGAAAGAAAAAAGGAAAATGAAGTAATAAAATACTATTCTGTAATGTAACGGGGAAAACATTTTGGAAATATACAGGGTGTTAATTAAGTATGTACCACAAATTAAACAGACGATTTTTGAATAAACTTAAGATAAAGGTTTATATAAACTTAGGTATGTTTTCGATTTTAAAAAAAAATTGATATTTAATAATATTTCAGAAACGGCTTGGAATATTTTTTTGAAATTTTGCATTTTGTAATAGTTAATAATGTAATTTTAATATAATGTTTCTTTGTTATTGTTACGATAATTGTTAATAATAAATTATTACTTAATCAAGTATTATTTTCCAAGGGATATGGGTTTATGGTCTAAGGATATGCAATTAAGCTGATTTTATTTTTTTCCTTAATAACGATGCATCTAACGAAAAAAACTGGAAAGATCTTTTTGTTTTAGAATTAATAGAAAAATCTTATATTAATTTATATTTCGTGAAAAAGCAGTGGCGTACCAATAGTTTTTCTTAAAATACACATGTGGATTTTTGTGTGCACGCCACTGATGAAATTAAGTGTTCATTGTTATTAATTATTACAAAATACAAAATTTCAAAACAATATTCCAAGCCGTTTCTGTAATATTATTAAATATTGATTGTTTTTAAAACTTTAACCCCCTGTGTTTCACAAAGGAATTGAAAACGGACCTAGGTTAATATGAACTTATTATCTTAAAATTACTCAAAAATTGTCTGTTTAAGTTAAGGTACATACGTAATTAACACTCTGTATAAGGCGATTTAAAGTAGTGGGGATGGTGGAGACATGGATGGAGGAGAAAAGTGGGAGAAGTAAAAAGAGGAATTTACATGGCCGATACAATTTGAGAAACTAATGGAGAAGAGGGAAAGGCAAAAGGAGAAATTCTAGTAGGTGTCAGAAAGGAATGGGCGGAGAAGGAGAGAGAGGAGAAGAGAAGTGCATAGGGTTGATGAAATCTAATGTAAAATCAGAATTAGGGGAGAGGTGTGTGATAATAACAATAATATATAAAAAAGAAATGCAAACAACAAGAAGATAAATAGAAAAACAGTTAGTAAAAATGAAGAAGAAAGGCTAATAATAGGGGAAGTTTAATGCAAGAATGAAAGAGTAAAACGGAGGAAATTTATAGACAAGAAAATAAATAGGCAGAGAAGAAAATTGCTAAATTTATGTAAAAAAAGAGAATGGACAATAATGAACGGCAACATGGAGGAAAAGGGGTATACGTTTATTAAAGAAACTGTAATAAACTACGTAATAGTAAACGAAAAATACTTAGAAAACGTAGAAAGTTTTAAAATATGGGGGTGGAGAGTAGGCGGATCAACAGCTGTTAGAATTAATTTTGGCGGAAAAAGATAAAGAAGAGAACAAGGAAGAATGGGTGGAACAGAAATAAGAAGATAGTATAGAAAGGTATAGGAAAAAATAGAGACAATAGCTAAAAATTAAGAAACAACGGATAAAATAGACAAGGAGATAAAAAAAATAGTTTTATTTTCTGTTTTCTTTAGCGAAAATTTTCAAATTGCTATTTTTACGTAAGTTTTAAATATTAACGTTACACAGTTGGAATTATTATTAATGAATAAATTTTTTATCTTGTTTTTGTTTTAATTAAAACCAGAACGCTTCATATTACCCAAGGGAAATATAAATATGTTATCACATATCTAAACAAGGTGATAATAGTCAATATTATGTCAATCGGAACCTAACACAAAGATAAAGATATCACGTTCGTTTCATATTTTTGGAATATTTTATAAAATTTCTAAAAAACCTTTGGCCACTAAGTATGGATAAATAGCAAGTGTAGGAGGAAACTTGTCGGGATTAATAAATTTAGTAAATTTTTGTAGAAATAGTTTTTTCTCTTCAGCTATGGTACTAGTAGACTAAAGAAGTGACATTATTCAACTAAAACGCCACAAAAATTGAAAATCAAGTAACGATGCCGAAAGATATATTGACAAATCAAGTATCAATATACGTGGAACAATATACTATTAAAAACCAACATTTTCTTTTTATTTTTTTTTATATTAAAAAATGTTATTGTTTTTTTGTGGTAATTGTGGTGAATTTATATAAAAACAATATAAAACATAACTCTATTCACCTCAAATTCAATAAAACGGTTTTTATGTAAAAGGGTTTAATTATGATTATTATACAATCATTATAAAATACTAGACAAAGTCAGCATGCTAGGCATGCGTTAAGTCACAAAATGAACTAACTCCTAAAGAGCAGACAATCATGAACTTGCACTTGCATTAACATTCATCTGCTGACTAATCAATATGAATGCAGAGTACATGGAATTTCTGAAATCAACTCGCACAAGTCATAACATATTAAAAAGAGATGAAACCTACTAAAAATTTTTACAAAATTTTTCCAGAATCACAAAGTAGATGTGTAAATAATTATTTTGTTTTATCAACGTTTTATATTTGCGGGAAAGTTAAACAAACACTTAAGAATTCTAATATTCTAACTTCTTAAAGTTTAATATTCAGTCAAACATGACTATTTATATTTGGAGATATTGTATGGTATATTTTCATTTAAACTTGTATACTTTCAATAATGTTATTCAACAAAAATTAAGTCTTAACTAAACCTATATACCTTTGACATAATTTTGTTGGTAACGATTCAAATAAGACTAAATTGTTTACATGTCACTACGGTTGGTTTATCGCCAATTTTTGCCTATGTCAACTTTTTTCGTCGGACACGCCGTATTTATTTCAGAATAGAAATAACGGATAAAAAATCGTTTCCAAGCTAGTTTCTTAAGCATCAGAGGATGCTTTAATATTAATTTTATTTTAAAGTAGGTAAGTATTGTAAATAAGGTTTAAAAAAGCACGAAATTTGCCAATTTATTTTTTACATGTATAAGTGCTGATACTGATATACATAATATTTAATTACGAAAACACCTATAATTAGTTTAATAATCATTTGAAAGTAGATTTTTAAAAGCTTTGCCATACTGTAACATTTGTTAATTTGTCATTTGTTCAAGTTTTCGAAGTTTTGAAATTTGTATATATAACAATAGTTTAAGCAAACATTCCAGAAACCTACCTAGCGAAAAACCCTCCCTGCTGTCACTGAAATATTTTTTTTCCGAAATCGTCACTAAAGTACAAACAAATCGGCAGTAAAGTAAATAAAATTGGCACTAAAATAATTAATTTTACAACAATATTTAAGTTCACTTTTTCACCGGTAGGGATGTGTAAAATGTAGGTAAATTTTAGATTCGAGCATGCGCAGTGGAAACATTTAACCCAAAAAAAAGAAAACAGCTGACTACATTTGCTACTTAAAGAACGTTATAAAATTTGTTGGAATTTTGGAATTTCAAAAAAAATATAATATGTACCTAGGCACTAAAGTTATTTTTATGACTCACGTGTTTTATATGTCTCGGCTTTCGCCGTTGCAACTAAAACACATTCGTCATGAAAAATCAAACTTTAGTGCCTTGATACATAAATAACTATTGGCTTATTGAATTTTCCGTCAGAATTTTATCAAATTTTGACAGTGAACGAGTTAATACTTTATCCATAGAAATAAAAATTTTAAATTTGAACTCAAATAGGTAAATTTATGTTAATCTTAATAAGTTTTATGGAAAAATGGCTTCTGTTGAATACAGATTAACTATGTTGTCAAGAAGCTTAAAGTAACTAGCAAATTAGTAAAACGGACCACATATGTGGTTTCCTAGAAGACGATCCCAAACATTAAGTTTCTGTGGATATTACGTATTGATTTTCCTAAACAAACGCGAATTCGTATCTAGTCAATACCTACAGTTATATCCCATCATTGTAGAACAAATGTACGTTGTTCAATTACGATTATTAGACCCAATTCTAGTATTCGATCGCTGCGGTCTTTATTTAGTTAATAAACAAATTTTATCTATAAGTAGTGTCTCTTACACTGCTTGTTGAAATTTTCAAGATTTGGAATATTTGACATAATAACGATTGCTATTGATTCACCTGCAACATAAACGTCAATTTTAAGCTTTTTATTAATAACTGCTGATCTTTCTGCTTAGTGTTTCTATTGATTTCGCAGTTAGTTTTTTTAGTCCAAATATTATTATAATAATGAGTTAAAACCACACATTAACTTTTGTGTATTCCAAATGAATTTCAAAAAAGTTCTATGGGTTTCTTAATTAAATGTTTAAACTAACATGCTATTTTAACAGCACAAGTGCTTTAAAAGCTGTTACTATATAATCGTACGACACATTACACAAATTTTCTTGCATGTTACTAAGTCAATATACAGAGTGTTATAATTATTACGTGTTACAGATTTTCAGGGCACACAGAACGTGCAAAAATAGGGTGAAAGTTTATATAAACATATCATTTTTGAGCTTTGGTTTCGGAGCTGGAGCGCTTTGAAGATGACGTCTTCAGGTTATTTTTTTATGCATATCTTCAGATCTCAGTTTTCAAAAAATATGTTAATTGGTAGAGTGAGTTAATTTAAAAGCCAATTTGTCTAATGCAGGTTAGATCATAAGCGTCCCATTTGAGGAAACCGAAATACATTTACACTCATATTTTTTGTATCTGTCACTTTTTTAAACTTTATATAATGAATTTGAGAAATTTTAACATATTTACTAAAAAAAGGTACTCTTGTTTCGACTACGTAAGATTTTAGAGAATTTATATTAGCTATCGCACTTCTTTTAAATAAAAGTGAACAATCAACAAAACTAAATTTTATTAGTAATAAGTAGTATAAATAAATGTTGAAAATAACGACCACCAACCTGAAGATATTTATAAAAAAAATTACCTAAAGACACCATCTTCAAAGAGCTCCAGCTTCGAAACCAAAGGTTAAAAGGTATATGTTTATATGAACTTTCATCCTATTTTTGCATGTATATTTTCCAATTAAATAGTTTAAAATTCAATTTTATAAAAAAAAACAAAAACTTTATTCATGGACGTTTTCTTTTCGGTTTCTGTATCGAGGGGCAAATATTTCTATGTTAGTTTTGATTTTCCTTTTTTATGCCTGACGAAAAAAATCAAAAAGAAATCAACGAAAATTCCTTCCATTTCCCTCTCTTCCTTTTCTTACTTATACTTATTTTGTATATTACAGTCTAATTTTTCCCGATAATATCAATTTGGTTTTCATTTTTTTCAAGTTTGTCACAAACCGATTTATTACCCGTAAAATATCTATCCGTCAATCAGCCTTTGGACATTACACATAAATAAGCAGTCTGTAGATATAAACATTCGTATATGCATATACTTCTCTTCAATAATATATTTTATGCACGGATGTACTATAAATTAACATTTATTTACGAATTTCTTTGTCATAATGGTCATTTTATAGCCCATGGACTCTTTATTTCCATAGGCTGATAATGAAACGTCAAACAACAAAATATCTAATTGAAATTAATTTAAACAATCGCAAAAAAATTCATTAGAAGTCAAAAATTGTACTTTACTGAAAAATTATTTTGGGTAAATTATGTTAACAATTTTCTATCTTAATTTTTGAGGTACTCGACTGCAACTACCCACAAAAGTTGAAGTGAAATTGTTGCCAGTTACTAATGATCGGAGGTAGTTACTAATTTAATAATAATAATAGCATTAGTAGCCGATGAATTGTTCTTTCCAGTCAATATTTTCTCAGTTAACCTAATTTTATTTGATACAGATATATTGTTCCGTAATTGACGTTGAGTTCCAGGTTCCTAATTGTTTACTTCCAATCATTTCTTCTCCGTCGTTTGCCAACAACGTCGCCGAGGAGCGACGAAATGAGTGTTCAGATATAGTTCCGGGTTCGGCAATTTAAAATAAATTGCAATTTTTTTCGGAATGTCACCAAAAATATTTTTCCCTACCACTTGTCTAGTACATATACCATTTTCTTTCTTTTGATAGATACCAAAAATAAGCCAGAAAACGGCAGCAGTTTGAATAGAATCCTTCCTTATATCGCAGCAAGGTATTCATTATACGTTTTTTTTACACTATTTTAGATTTTTCGGGAACTAAACTACTGTTTCTTGCTTTTCCCGCAGCGTCATCGATTTCGTTTATTTTCTTTATTTGAAAGACCACACAATTACCGTATACACGGCAAACACAAAATTAAATTTGAATTTTTGCAATATGGTACTCTTATTTACTCGCTGCCATAGTTACGCTTCAAATCTTCAAAGCAGTATATGGGTTGAAAATTTTATTTAATTATAGGATAGGTATTTTTATTTAAAAAATATTTATCCATACATAAAATTATGTATGTACTACGGGCATAACTTGCTGTCGATGTGTTTTTAGGCCTCGGCTGACGCCTCGGCTCAAAATTACGTTTCGGCAATAATAGCTTCATCACACCCTTAATTCATAAATAACTATTATTTGATTAGAAACAGGGTTTTCCTAAATTTCAAAGCAAGTTTTTTGCTAAAATGATCAATCCGAATGGTGTTATTAACAATTTGCGCATGCATCCTATCTCTATGAACAACTGTTTTGAGAGTGTAATTTTAGATGATACAGGCATCATATAAACAACATGGATTTCATTCAAAACAGAGACTTTATTCAAAAAGCCTTTAATGTATTTAAATAGCAAAGTATCTAGGAAAAAATGAAAGCAATTGAATTTAGTAAATCAAGAGTACATCACGGACACACTTGAGTTGTATAATGTCTAAATAGTTTTATTTATGAACAGCATTAAGTATCGTTCTACCTAGTTACATACAAAATAAAAATACAATATTAAATATATTGAAAGACTTCAGAAAGCAAGAATTAAATTTAAAAAAATAGGTACAGATGTTAAGGCCGGTTTTGAGGTACAACAGCGATTGTGAGAAGTGAGATTACTTATTTGTGTTTGCCGAGAATACAGTTGGTATATTAAAAACTATTAGTAAAAACTATTTGTATGCAGAGAAGTAAAGTAATGCGTCAAAGAACAGTTGTCTGTAATAGCAATTTACTCTTCTTAGATCCCCAAGTTTTTTAGAGATTTATAAAATATATGCATCTTTTTGCACAATGAATATGGATACTTGCCGTTTCTTCTTGGGAATGCACCAGACAAGTGGTCGGCAAAAATATTTTTGGTAAAATTCCGAAACAAATTGCAATTTATCTTATATTGCCAAATCCGGAACTTATGTACAAGACCCCTCATTTCGTTGCTTCTCGGCGACGTTTGTGGAAAACGCCGAAGAAGGAATGCCTGCGATCAAACAATTAGGAGGCTGGAACTCAACGTCAGTTGATAAATAGTATATCTGTATTAAATAAAATTAGGTTAGCTGAGAAAGTCTTGACAGGAAATGACAATTCATCGGCCACTAACATTAAATTTAACTACCTCCGATCATGTCGTAACTAGCAACAATTCTACTTCAAATTCAGAGGGTAATTGCAGTCAGTACCACGAAAAATAAAATGGAAAATTGTTCTAATTATATTGTTAACATAATATACCCAAAATAATTTTTTAATAAAGTACAATTTGTGACTTCTAATGAATTTTTTCATTTGCGAGTGTTTAAATTAATTTCAATTAGATATTTTGTTGTTTGACGTTTCATTATTAGCCCATGGGAATAACCAATTCCATGGGCTATAAAATGACGTTTATGACAAAGAAATTTGTGTATGTCAATTTATAGTACATCCGTGCATAATAGTATATTATGATACGAGTTTCATAAGAAGCATTTTGGCGCACGCACGGGTTTAGGGCACGACGAGCGCAGCGAGGAGTGCCATAAAGAAGTAAGTGCGACAAAATGCCTTATAAACGAGATATCATATAGTATTTTTCTACTTTGCGTTTTTGGGCTTTGTAAAATATAAATAACTTTAAAAAAATTTTATCACTAAGGTTGTCACTGTTGGCAACACTTTTTCAATTAAAGGCGGCTATGGTTATAAATATATTCGAAGCGTCAGTATAATTTTTCTGTAGAGTTAATTATAAATTTTATTCGTGTAAAGAAGTTGTTAAATATGGAAGATGATTTAGAAAGTACTCCTCCTGAAATACGAGAAATCGCACAAAACACAATGGAAAATTTGCTTCCAGTAAAGTCGCGCTCAACTTATGAAAAAATTTTACGGAATTTGAGAAATGGCGCAAAGAGAATAACATTTCGACGATTTCTGAAAACGTCATGCTGGCATATTTTGAGTTAAAACGGCAAAAATACAAAGCATCCAGCTTATGGAGTCTTTATTCTCAATTAAAGTCGTGTATAAACATCCATTTAAATCATGACATTTCGAATTATTACAAATTAAAAGCTCTTCTAAAACGGTGTTCAGAAGGATACACTCCGAAAAAATCCAAAATTTTAGAAGAATTCGAAATTAGTAAATTTATTAACGAAGCAGAAGACAAAATTTATTTGGCAATGAAAGTAAGTATAATTGTATTATTAGAAAGTGTATAAATTATGACGATTTCAAATTAGTAAAAATAATAACTAAATGAATAACTACATACTACATAAATAACTATACTCTTAATAACTACTTCTAAAAACTACATAAATAACTATACTTCTAAAAACTACATAAATAACTATACTCCTAATAACTATTTCTAAAACTACATAAATAACTACTTCTATAACTACCGATATAAATAGTAAAGGCAGCAATTGCACCAAACTCAGTTAAATTTAACTGTGGTTTAAAACAATCATTACTCCCTTAAATGAATCGAGTTTGGTGCAACTGACCCTAAATAAAACGAATTTTATGAATTTTAGGTCATCTTGATAATGGGATACAGCGGGGCCTGTAGGCGTGATGAGCTCACAAACATGTCCACTGATGACGTTAAATTACAGTCCGACACCATTATAGTCTCCATACCAACAACAAAAAACAACTTGTCCAGAGAATTTGTTATTACTGAAAAAAAAATGGATTACATTAATTAATGCTTATGTTGCTCTAAGACCCACCAACACCACACACAAGCGATTTTTTTTGACATATAGAAATGGACGTTGCATTAATAACCCTATTGGAATTAACACAATGGGCAAAGTCTCAAAAGAAATTGCCATTTTCTTAAACTGCCCCATCCACAACTTTATACGGGCCACTGTTTTAGGAGGTCGAGTGCCACTCAGTTGGCCAATAAGGGTGGAGACTTGCTGAGCCTCAAACGTCACGGTGGATGGAAATCGTCTGCTGTGGCTGAAGGGTATGTCGAGTCGACCCTAAGTAAGAAAATTGAAGTGGCAGAAATGCTTAGGCCTTGTGCAAACCCACCTTCTTGTTCCACTTCAGATAATAGTTTTAATTTGCCAAGTTCTTCGACACAGAATCCTCTTATTGACATCACCACAACTAATGCAAATACTCAAAACATTGTTACTGCCAATGAGAGTGTTCCGGGTGTTGTAATTCATGCAAAAGATTCTTCGTCAGTGACCGTTAACGTCTCCTATAATAATTGTAATTTTTATAGTCATAATAATTGAGTTCTAGTTTGTTGTTTACTTGTTTTTAAAATAAAAACTATATCTGAAATCTTCCTTTATGACAGAACAAAAATTAAGACCTACAGAATAATAAACATAATAGAATTTAGAACCATGTGAATGTGCACTTTGACAACGATACCCGGTATCCCCACCATTGTGTCGGCGCAGAATTCAAATTAGTCGTCTTTAAAAACACATTACTAATCCCTAATCAAATTATTAGACGCACCTTACTTTTGGAAACTTACTGATCTTGAACATACTTCTTTTATTCTTCACTTACAATATTATAATATTAAATTACATTACACAAATTTTCACAAAAGAATAATTTTAGATGTAATTAAATGTACATACTTGGAATCTTGAATTTACCAATCAAAACACCCATATTTGTATTAAAGTCATGCTTTCAATAATACATATATAAAATAATAATTACACAGAATTTGTTTCTTGTAAACGTGCCAATGGAGTTTCATGCCGTAAGGACAACAAGAGTTCAACTATTTCCAAAAACGTTGGCATTCTTTGAGCCCAAGATTCCAATAACCACCGAACTTATGGTATCTTTATTACAAACGTTAAAATGTTTCCAGAGCTTTGTTTTCTTTTTGAATGTTAACCGAACAACAAAGTGGCCCGTAACAAGTAACAATCTTTGTAGGGTTACAAAGAATCTTTTTGTTCGTGCCGAAGGTAACATCCACTTCAAAGTGTTGTGCTCTAGTTTTATGTACTGTAAAAGAAAACAAAATTACAATGTTATAGGGTGAGGCTCTTGAGTTTATTTATGTCAGTAACATAATATATTTAACTTCGCCAATTTTATCAAAAGCAAATCTGATATAACAAATAAAGGTAGTACTTACCGTCTATATACTTTGCTACGAAAATAATTAAACAATGTTTATAGTGTTGCTTAAAAATTGGAATTTCAACTTAGTTTTATTCCATTGAGGTTATGCTAAACATTTCTAAATATGCGATTAAAATTAAATGACATTAAGCCACTATTGCCAACTAAAAGAAAATTTTCACCGTTTTAGTGTAATTTTTATGAAACCGTATTTATTTTATGAAACGCGTTTGCGTATCATAAAAACTACAATATGAACGCAAAGTAGAAAAAAATAATTTATGTTTATGCTTGAGTTTGAAATTAACTTACCTACTATATAGATTGTTAGGAAACTTTTGTACCTTGACGCTGACACCTAATTTTACTCTAAAGGTTTCCTAAATTTCAAATTCACTCCCGTGATTTGTTACATTGAAATATCGTATATGGAAGTATTACTCGCGCCAAGCTATAACGCCACTTCTCTATTGGATGACGTCACAAGAAGTGACAAGGCTCAACGTAAGTAAAACGTCAATTAATAATTGAATTTATTATTGATTTTGATGAAAATCTAAATTAGTAATTTTGTAACGGGTTTTTCATAAAAGTTGTTAAAATTGTTTTATTTTTACATGTTTATAATTATTGACGTTTTATTAAATATATTTAATCAAGTCAGTTATAATCTAGAGTCTAATGAAAAATTGAATTGAGATATTTTTACCTTATTTAACATTGATGAAGATCACCCTTGCTCTGACCAAAATGTCGGCAGTATAAAGTATATGGAATTTTGATCGTTCCGTCACATATATTCTCTTACATGAAGGCCACAGACATAATTTAGGAAAACTAAAATTACAATCAACATTAACCGAGGAGATTCAGATTAAATTACTTTTGCGTTCTAACTCTCCTAAAAATGTGTTTCTATGGTGTTTAAAAATAAAGTTATACATTAAAGATGACATTCCCTGTATTAGATTACATATTTGAATGTTAGAAATACAGAGAAGATATAATGAGTCTCTATGAACCTATACCAATGTATTAGAAACTTCGTGTTATTTCGGAAAAGTTTAAAGCTTTAGAAAACATTTTTTTCCACGACCACTATGAAAACTTTACATTTCGCAGTCATAAACCACTAGAGAAATTTTGTCATATCTAAAGATCTGCAGAAAATCATTTCGTTACTAGTAACTGAATGTAGTTGCAAAACCTGATTGGTTGCTCGTTTTGATTTGAAACTGATATTTATATATCTAACCTGAAAATATGTCAAAACGACGTCTACACTTCAAATAAAAAGTAAACTTGATAATTACTGAGAACAAAAAATGTTTAATAGTCATGAAAACAGCTATATTTATTTTAATTGCCAAACTGACAGTTAAATCTTAAATTAAATTTTGATGAAACTCAGATACTACATACTGGTTGTGGAAAAAGTATAGTGCATTACTTGAGAATAAAATCATGTTTCATTGCTAGTTATTATCAGAGCTCGGGCTACCACCCTCGCGCAGCTAACACACTCGCATAAAAATGTGATTTTCTCCTCGTGTTATACAATATACAATTTTGCCTTTAAGGTTTTAATTTTAAAAGCGTATATACATATGGGTGGGTTAAAAAATCAATTATTTTTTTTACAAGTGACACAGAAAAATGGGTTGCTAGACACCTTAAAAAATTATCAACAAATATGAGCTCTTAACTTTAATAGGAAGATCCTCTTCATCGCAGTTTTTTATTTTTTTTTAGTCTAATAGAAAAAAAATTCATACCTTATCATTAATTAATTGTACAAAAAAATGTTTTGAGAGAATTTTGAAGGAAATTTAAGGCTCTACCAAACTTCACTATTTGAAAGATATTGAAGATTTAAGTTTGATTATTTTAAGACAAATTTCATTTTTGTTTATAAATTTTATAACTCGACAATAAATAATTATTATAAAATGCGCAATACAAATTTTTGTAGAAAATTAACTGCTCTATAAAAATGGTGTTTTATGTTTTGGCAATTCAATTAAGCGTTCGGAAAGTTCGGAGTTTATGATTAGATAATCGAACAATTTCAATTTAATTTATAAGTTTTGAGAAAATTTACACGAATTTTAGTTTTACTTACGACTTTCATCTACTTTCATCATATTTATAGTTCTGTTTGATTTATTTGGGTTATTAGAAAGAATTTTTTTCCCAGTATCACTTTTTTGATTTGAATATAGCTCTTGAATACCATCATCAAGCAGTTTTAATGATTTATGATCTACAATATCAAGTAATGCTTTAATTTCATTCTGAAATCTTATTTCATTTTTGTTTTGTGCTGATGATTTTTTTCGCACAAAAGATTTTTGCAATTTTAACCATCGGTTATAATAGCGAAGTATTTTTTTTAATTACATTATTTGATTCACTAGTCAGAATCTGGTTGTTTTTCCATAGTTCAATAACTTAATCAGCTGCATTTTTAGCACTTTGTTTGATAGAACATTTCAACACTTTGAGTTGATAAAAAAAACACTCATAACCTCTTTCAGTGTTGACAACATACGTTCTGAAATTTTTTGCATAGGTTTTCCGATCAAATGAATTTCCTTATCCATATTTTCGATAAATATCATATAAATTCATGTAGTAGTCGCAAAATTTGTAAATATTTAATCGTTCTATCACATATACGAGATCATAAGTTGTGGAAACACTAGAAATGCTGTAGAAAATTTATACAAATAAAAGAGAACATAACGATAAAGAAAATTGTAGGTGGCGCTAGTTCACAAGGCAAACAGAAGAAATAAAATACAAAACAAAAATTCTCTAGAGAAGACATTTTCCCTAGGGCAATATTCAGCTATAATGGAAAAATTTTAAAAACGTTTTGAAGACGTTATCACATAAAACATGATCGTGATTTCTAATGATTAAAAATAAAATGTTTAGAATTTTTGTAAAAAAAATTTTTTAAATTTTGTAAATAAAACTTAAATAATACTTATATTAATAACAAAAATGAAATTTGTATGAAATTCATAAATTAAATTAAATTTTTTCGATTATCTAATCAAAAACTCTTAAAATCAGTACACATGATAGTTTGATAATGAATATCTTTTGAACGCTTAATTGAATTGCTAAAACATAAGACACCATTTTTATAAGGCAGTTAATTTTTACAAAAATTTGTATTGCGCATTTTATAATAATAATTTATTGTTATAAAAGTTATAAAATTTATAAACAAAAATAAAAATTTTCTTAAAATAACCAAACTTAAATCTTTAATATCTTTCAAATGGTGAGGTTTACGGAAAAATATAAGATACCTTTTTATAAAGCATTAAATTTTCAACAAAATTTTTCAAAACATTTTTTTGTACAAATAATAAATGATGAGGTATGAATTTTTATCTATTGGACTAAGAAAAATAAAAAACTGCGATGCGGAGGATCTTCCTATTTAAATTAAGAGCTCATATTTGGTGATAATTTTTTTTAAGGTGTCTACAACCCATTTTTCCGTGTCACTTGTAAAAAAAATAATTGATTATTTGACTCACCCTAATATACAAAGTTATTTTTCACTTTTTTTTAATGAAATGCCCTGAATTTTATTTCATAGTTATTTAAATAAGCTATATTATGACCTTTCTAGCAATACAACATTCAGTGTTATTCAACTGAACGGTTAAGAAACTATTTTTATTTTTAAAAGATACAGAAAGTACAATGGTGTAAATCTGACGAAACCAGATTAGATTATCTCAATCGACAATGACGTAACAGAAGAAATATGTGAAACATCTTGTATAGCTTTAGTAAATAAGATTGAACGTTTTGTACAAATGCAACGTTTCTTATTCTTTATTTGATTTTGATGTTCGCAAAAATCTAAATAATTTTTGAATATCATTAGAAACACTAATTCATGATTTAAGTAAAATAAATTAATGGTTATTATTTAATTCATTTTGAACAAATTCATAATTTAACGAAGGTGTAATAGTAAGATAATCTCCTAAAAAGTACCATTTTCAGTAAGCTAATTATACTCATATCTTATTCAAAATATTTTGTTAATGTATAATTTATTATTTAGTATTATTTTTCTCGTTTGCTCCTCGAGTGTTGAGATCTTTGTAATGTACCTTAGTATCTTTGCATTATATCGAAACTTGGCTGCTTTTGTTCTTAATACAATAAGTTTCTTTATACTGTATGCGCTTGTATTTTTATGGAATATGTTATTGATAATATAAATTAATCGATTATATTGTTACTTCAATTATGAGCAGGAGGATAAATACATTATTCAATCAAAAATCAATTTTGCACATGTGTTAACCGCTATAATTTAAAAGAAATTGAATTATGTCGTATACACCTACATGTGAACGAACTCTTAACTGTTAGCAGAATCATAATTCAAACTTACACACGTCGGTCTATCTACATTACTTCCATGTTTCTGTACCAGATTCGCTAATGATTTACCCACTTACAAGTTTTGCAAGGGTTACATCTAATCGCTTAGTCAATTTTGTCAAAAGCACTTCAAATTTTATAAATGTCCTTTAAGAATGTACGTGTAGGAAAATACAATCTTTTAAGGGTACCTATTTTTTTGTAAAATAATAATTGGGAAATGTTACTCGAGTATGTAGAGCTAACTATTTCCTTAGACGATTATTTTCATTTAACGATGTTCCAGTAATGGTGAAAATTACGTATTGTAGACTATTGTTAAGTATAGAACGACGAGGTCCACTTCACAGAACAATTTCAGGAAGCAGCTGTTACAGATTTTCCGTGAACACACTAATTTAGGTTGTCAAGTAGAAATTAGAGACATGTTAGGGATGATTACAAATAATTCAATTGGGTAAAATAGCTCGACGTTTTCTTCTCTTTAACACACTAATAAATCGTGTGTATCGTAAACTTTGCTCAGTTAAAGTGGAAAAACTAATACCTAAGAAATAATTAGCAGTAGCTTCAAATGGGTATTACGTAACGTTACAACGTTAGTACCTTGAGGGTTTTACGTCAATTAATGTGTAAAGTCGTAACCCTATCCAACTTTACATAAATCTGAAGCGATCATCGGGGACTTTAAATCTCAAATACAAATTTAACCTCAACATGTCATTTGATCGACAAAGGCGTCTGTTTCGTAAGCACCTTAACAAACAATTTTCAAATTACCCTCATCATATTTAAGCTTATATAGTTGGTCAAGGTACGTAAATGTGATATATCACATAAGTAAATTAACCAAGTTAATAAGACTGTTAATTAAATTTTGGCGGGGATTAAATTAACATACTTTCTACACAAAATGTGTGTTATATTTGCTTAATGAGAGTTTTTATGCCAAATGTGTCGAAACAAATTATCCACTTAAATTTCTAATTATTTTACTTAACACAATTAAAGTTACGTGTTATACGTATATTTTAAACATTTAAAATTGGTAGCATTTTAGAAGGAATTAAGTAATTTAATTAAATGGAAATGTTGTGGACCTATGCGTAATTGTTTAGACAAATAAAATATTAACTAAAATTAGTACAAATGCTAAATTATTTGATGTTTCTGATTCTGTTTTATTAAATTATTATATCTAATATAGCCCTTAAATGCAATTAAAATTTAATTATTGTTTTCTTTATACTCTCAATTAATTTATTTTTAAACATATAAATTTCATTTTTTTTATGAAATACGCAAGCCTTTGATAAATAGTAGATGTTTTTAGTTTTGATCATTCTTTTAGGTTTCTCAGTGTCTACAATTTAAAAATATTATCAATTATACATAGTGTTCTACATTTATGGTTATGGTTATCAAATTTCTATTTATAGTTTAACGTCACTGTTTTTATTCACATTCACATTCACATCATAAGAAAGCATTCTTCCTTACTGAATACTGGAACTACTGCTGTTGTACTTACGAATATATACCGGGTGGTCAATTAAGAAAGGTACTATCTTGAAAAGTAAAGAGAAAATTCTGAAATTATTTTTTAAGTTTTTAGAATTGCCGCCAGGGGGCGTAATGGGATTTTAAATTAAAAAATTTTTTTTTATTTGAGAATTATTTTTATATTACAGATAGCTAAAATGGTGAGATAAATATGCTTCTTTTTGTTAACAAATTTTGCTGTACCTCTTAATGAAAAGTGGTGGGGGGTGTTTCGACATTTTTGCAGATAAATGTTAATAATTTCAAAATGACTGAACGGATTTTATCAATCTAGGAGCTTTTCTTAGGCTATCGCTGCCTTAATTGGTTTAGATTCTTTGTGTCGCCGCTAGAGAGTGTTTTGCGAAAGCACTACCTACAAATAAAATAGATTTTTCTAAAAATTAAATACAACAATATGACTTTTATTCTAGGAAAATTCAGTGAAAGAAGAGTCTAACATTTTAGTCAAAACTGCAATTCGATATCTCTTTCCTAACCTAAAATATGAAAATAAGAATTTAAAACTTGAAATAAAATCGCATCTTCGTGAATATTTTCAGTATACCTGTCATTATTAAATCTTAATTATTGTTCGTTAAGCAAAATATGTATACACATTTACTGTTAAAAGACAGACTTTATATTTCAAATGCTAACAACAATTAATATTTATTCAATATTATTCCCCTTCTGTAGATACACAATTCGAAATTTTTAAAATATAAGTGTGCTTTGAATTATAAAATAAATTACATTGTCGGTGTTTAAGTGCCAATCAAATTAATATTGCAGCTATTTTCTATTTATATAGGCTTATTTATAAAAACTGTCTTCTATTAAACAAGATGGGCACCATTTTAAACATTTGAACCCACACTAATTTGTTTTGTCTTAGTGTTTCATCTGTGTTATTGTTTCTTGTTATTGTTGCAACCTGTTAGTTTTAAACAGAATTCAAAATTTTAATTCTTAATTAATTAATTATTATTGTAATTTAAATGTATGTTGGTATTCCGACGTATATTTTTTATTAAATTAACAATAATTATGATTTACGAATGCAGGTATACTGAAATTAATCACAAAGATGCGACGTTATTTCGAGTTTTCACTTCTGTTACTCATATTTTAGGTTTGGAAAGAGATATCAAATTGAGGCTGTTTTGCTTGTCACCTCTTTTGGTAAAAAATTTTTTTTTTGTAGCACAGATTATTTTGGTCCGTTTATGCTCTTTTGATTTGAATTAGACTATAGTTATAACGTATTTCCTTGCAATTTGGTGGAATATTGTTTTTAGTTATTGGATACTTTTCTTAATTCAGAGATATAAAAGATGTTATCGTCACGTTCAAGCAATTAGGTTGTTGTGGAAAATGCCGATTTCAAAGTTCTCACCAGTCAATTTCTTCGAATTCTACTGCACCTTTCGCGCGTAGTTTTGCTGGATCAATAGTTTCTTTGTTTTATTCTACGAATTACGGTCGGTATGGCCGGCGTTATCAGTTAAATTGAAATATGTTTGTTTGAAAGAGAAATAACACACGGCTTTATGCCCACGGTCAAAAATTCTAGGTAAGCGGTTTCGTTTGTTAATTCTAAGAAAATTGTAACACGGTAAATTTTTTGTAACGACGGTGGTGTGGAAAAAACCAATGGGAGAAGTGACGCTTTCTTAACAGACGTTAGTTTTTAGTTAGTTAATAGGTAGACTCACCCCGAGCGACATGTAACCAAATTGCGCGGATTTATGTTGTTTAATTAAAATTAAAACAACTGCCTAAGTATCGTTAAACGCCGAATAATGCAAGTTTATACGAAAACATTTCAAGGGCGCCAGTGAAAAAATTAAGTTTAATGTGTATCCACAAAAGGACCTCTCGTTCGTGGCCGTGAACGAAAATAACGTTTGATTAATGTTGAAATCAAGTAGTCATTTTGCGGATGGTGAGCAATCTCTGGTGCACACAAACTTTTAATTAAGGAACTTGGCGAGTTATGGGCATGTTAGACGAGACTTTGGATTAAAATCTATGGTTCCTGGTGGATGACTTTGGAAATATATGGATCAACTTCCGCATTTTGGATTAGAAGAAAGAAGACAGTTACAGTAAGTACTTTTTGTTTCTTTAGTGGCGGTCGCGTTGAACAAATTTGTGTGCGCGAATATAAATTAGGGTCGGTCGCGTAAGTAGGTTAGATTGTAAAACATATTGTAATAATTTATCGGCGGATCCATTTGGGATGGACACCAATCTGAAATGCATGATCGTTTAGAATTAGGGGCGACGTATGCAACTAGATTTAGGACTCCGGGCATTACCCAGTGTACTTATTTTGTATTTTGTTTTAACGTTAATAGAGAGAACCGTTAGTGTGAATTTTATCTTTTATTTTTGCAAGTGTTTGCTTTTCTCTCTTGTCTTGAGTGAGCATTTGTCTAAACAAAGAAAAGATTAGGGTGGCGCCTGGCAACACCGATCGTGACTTAAGTGATGGACTTTTAGCCTTCGAAAGGTGAGTGAGAGACAAATTTCTAACCCGCCCCATGCAGCTAGCTAGCCGGCATATTCGTTTGTCACAAATCTGGTCTATCAAATTTCGTAGTGTAACATGCTAAAATAAATGTTGTATTTAATATTTTTGAAAAAATCCATTTTATTTGTAGTGTTGTTACAAAACGCCCTCTAGTGGCCATACAAGCAATCTAAATCAATCTGTTTAAAGCAGCGTTGATAGCCTAAAAAAAGTTCTTTTCAAGGACTGTAAGTTTGACATTTTCAAGTTACTGACATATATTGCCGAAAGTATTCAAAACCACTTTTCCTTAAGGAATAGAGCTACAAGTAGTTAACAAAAAACACATTCATCTCAGCTTTAAGACAGTGTCTATTTTAGCTATCTGTAATATTAGAATATTTCTCAAAAACAAGATTTAAAATTGAAGTATGTGTTTTTGCCCCAAGTCATTACGAGAATTACTTTTTGAGATATAGCCAAGTGCCCTCCTTCATTGGACACCCGGTACATTGACCATACCATCTTTAAGAACATTTTAATTTAACATAGTATGATTATAATACTATTACAAACAAGTGTCTTATTTTGAATAGAGTGGGTATTTAAAAAACATGTCTAAATTAGAGGTCCGTGTATTGTTGAGGATTAGGCAATTAAAAAAAAAGAATTCTGATATTCTGCGGTGTCTGTTGAAAAATGGGTTAAAACATCATAGCGGTTGGGATCTGAGGAGAGAGAAGATAATGGTCAGTAATTCAGAACCGACTCAACTCCTCACAACAGGTACTATTGTATAATTTTTCATATGTTAAAACGGTGTTTTTTAAAACGCAATTCAAATGAAATTTGACACGTCGTCAAGCGCTTTTCCAAATTCTACTAAATGAAAGGCTACCCAGTGGAATAAAACTCTAATAAACCTCCTCCTCGATTACAAAGTTTTGTAATCTGTTTTGATTTGAGCGTGAACCAAATTATTTATTAGGTTCTCACCTGAGCTAAACTTACAAAGTTAGTGCCATTCTCGCTAAACATTTTGCGAGGCATCTCGCGGCAAGAAATAAATCGCCAAAACTCTAAATGCAAGCCCTTTGTAGTCATGCGTACAAAAACAGCTAAATAAATCTTTAAGGTAGGTGAATTCCGAATGTAACAAGCTTTCATTGTAAGTGGGCCAGCAAAGTCAACACCAGTGTGGTAGAAACATCTTTTAATGGTGGCAAATCTACAAGCAGGAAGGTCGCTTATGATATGCTGCGAATAAGTGGATTTGGCCTTAATACAAGTAACACAGGCTTACACTAGCCTTTTACATGACACCATTCCAGCAATAGGCCAAAAATACTCGCGCCCTCGAGTTAAAACTTGAGTGGCACTACAGCACAAATTTTTCAAATGGAAATTAAGTTTGTTAAAGTATGTGACTTCGGCAATACAATTTTGTTAAAATTGAGACTCGAATGGCGGATTCTACTTCCGACTCTAATTAAATTATCTTTGTCCAACAGGGAATTAAGCAATTTTATGTAACTTCCCTTTATCCAAGTGTTGTGCCTCGGGTTAAAACTAAGATCTCTTTTGGGAAGCAAAATTCTGTACTTACTTTATTTGACTGACTATCGCAGAATTTAACTTGTTAGTAGTTAAGGATCCTAAAATACGAATTTCTGAAAACAATTTTAGATTTTCTATAAACCGCAAGATATAAACTTGGACTCTTAACAATTTCATATAATTTGAGAGTTTATTTATTAGATTGTCCATATAATTACCTTTAGCACAATTAACTAGAGAAACCTTAACCCTTTTTCTTTCCGGTAAGTTATTAATAGTAAGAATATCAACAAAGGGGTGTAGAATATCTAAACATCTTAAAAAACTCTGACTGCAGCAATTGTTCAGTGACGCATCCACGGGAAACTAAATCGGCGGGATTTAAGTCACCTAAAACATGATGTCAACTGTACACATTTGTGATTTCTTGAATACGAGCAATGCGGTTTGCCATGAAGGTTTGATATAAGTAAGGAGGTTGGCTGAGCCAGTTTTAGACTATGGTTAAAAGAAAATACCCTTGAATTTATTTTTGAATATATGACTTACTTTGTCCATAGGTTCTGCTAACAATACAGCAGCGAACAGCTGTGATAGCGGGAGTGAAACCGTTTTTAAAGATGTAACGTGAGCACAATAAGTTAGAATAAATCTCACCGCATAGAGAATGACGAAAATATATTTATCAGCCGTATGCCACTGCATTAGTATCGCTGAAACCATGTAGCTCAATTTGTTTTGCTGTCTGCTGGAAAAATACAACAAGTGAAAGATAGGACGCAAGCTTGTTCCAAGCTAGTCAAGAATTATTTTTAATTGTTTGCAATACTAAATGATACTTTATCGTCCCAGGGTATTCTGCCACAAACCCTGTACAATGATCTTGCCTATAATGACCAATGGACATATTAAACCCAACGGATCTAGACACATCTGATAATATCTTCCGCTTTGTAATGCTTGTAAAACTAATTATAGAAGATAAGTTAAATTGCATCTGATTTGTACTGGATACCAGATGACTCAAAGCTCTTTGTATTTCTGAGTTATTGCCAAAAGGTTGAACATCATTATTTTGACACGAAAGTAAATTATCATGATTTGAACAATAGTTTCTTAGTGGAATACCGTAATCGCTTAAAATCAAAGTCAACTGATGAGCAATGGTTTGCGCTTCCTGGGCAGTATTGGCATCCATATAAAAATCAATTTTAAGTTTTTATGAAGCAACAGGAAATTGATTAAGTGTCACTCAGCAATGTAATTCAGGCTGGCGATAAAGGTAGAGCTACGTAAACCGTACGTATAGGTGTTTAAACGTAAACTTGAATAGGTTCGTTACAATTGTCGCGCCATAAAATGCACTGATAATGGCGCGGTGTTTCATCTTAGCGCAATCAACAGTTAAACCTAATGCGAATTGTCGGAAATTAATTAAGATTGAATACAAATTCCGTTGTACGACCGGCCCGATGTGTTGGCAATCGTTTATTGAAATGCAGCTAGAGTTAATTAATCCTTCATCAAAAACCACTTTTAAAGAAGTTGTAGTAGACATCACGTCGTGATGAGGAAAAAAATTTAATTCCTCGCACCGGTTGGGGTGGATTTGTGTTAAAGGGTATATACTCATGCACAAATGAAACATACTGTTCCTTCAGTAGTTTGTTTTTATACAACCGTTATTTGAGGGATAAAAATATTTAAAAAGAGTTCGTATGATCTACCAAGACTTGACGGGTTTTTGTTAAATGGGTTGTCGTAAGTACGTTTGATGGTATTATTGAAATGCTCAAAGCAATAACGCTCGAAGTCAGAGAAAAGGGCATTTTTGCTTTGCGAAAGGGCGTGATTAATTTCCCAAAACCGTTGTAAATCAAAACTGTTGTTAGTTGTTAATAAACAATTCGATGTTTTAAATGAATTCCCATTGATAGGCATTGTTCCTGTTATCCAACAACTGAGTCAAGTAGACGTAAGGTTTTTATATTTAATGTGAATTGCTGAGGTAGCAGCATATCATAAACGCTTATACACCAAGCAGTAAATCTATTTTACCTGACACATTGAAATTTGGGTCTGCTACGTTAATATTTTGATGAATCTTAACTTGTGCTTTATTGAAAGTGATTGATGGTATGGCTGAGGTAATTTTCTTAAAAATTGAACAGTTTAAATTTTGACGATACTTCCACACCAGATAAAAATAACATTGGTATCCTGAGCAATTAAATGTAATCGATTAAATAATTTGTCAGTTATTAAGTTATTCATGGAACTATTGTCGAGTAAACAGCAAACCTTGAACGACTGACCTGAATTGTTTTTGACGATTACTTTAGCAGTAGATAAAAGACAAAAGTATAAGTGATTGTCGTTCCTAAGCAGAGCAAGCAAGAACCACTGCGGCCGCCTCAACATTTAATCCTGCCTTACAGCCATGCAATAAATAATGAACAGGCTCCTTGCGTTTGAAACAACAGAATTTTGACTCGCACTTTTGTGTGCCTGGACGACTTAAGCATTTAGTGCAAATCTTTAACTCACTCAAGATTTGAATTTTTCTGGCGACGATAGCTGTTTAAAGCTAGGACGACGAGAAAAATAATGCTCTTCAATACCATGAAGGGATTTATATGCCAATTGTGCAGCAACTAAAGTTTTACAATTTAAGACCATTTCGGGTTTTGCGTACTTAAAATCGTATTATTTGGTTGGGGTTTTGTTTTGAGAAGAAATTGTTCCATTTACCCGTTTCTGCAAGAACGAAATTAATTCGGTTACAATTGGTTTTTTTTTCTGAATACACTAATATTAAGGCGTTTATTGATTCAGCATCCAATTTGGATTCAATAATGAATCCTCTAAATGTTCACCAGTTATGTTTAAGGATTTTAAACAAGTTATTGAGCTATTAAACGTGTCAGTAAATTTCTGCAATAAATTGGGTTGCTTGGTAACATTAACTAAACTAAAGATTTATTTAATGATTATTTTTGATTTGTTGAAACGGTCATCTAATAACTGCCAACCCACTTGTAATTTTCAGTCGTGACATCCAAGTTAGCATTAATGTTAGAAGCATCAGCTTTAAGAGTATCTTTTAAATATAACAGCTTTTGCGATCCCTTGCCGCAATTAATAATGGCTTCAAAACTATTTTTAAATAAAATATAATTAGTAATTTTCCCGAGTAGTAATGTTTTGCGACAACGACACCACATTAATATTAACTAACTCATTTCTTAATAACTTTAATAATTAATTAATAATCAATAACTTTAATTTAATTTTGTTTGATAATACTTTAGTATTCTTTAAAAACTGCATTACATCAAAAATATCATCGGTAATCCCGTCTAGTTCAAATAACTCAAAGTAATAAAATCTATTTTAAAATTTTTCATTAAATCTACCTTTTTACAACATACGTATTGTTGTCGACTTGATTTAAAATGTTTTTTTAATTTCAATGAATGTAAACGCGCACTATTATTGCCTTTTGTCGTCTTTTGTTTAAAGGGTAAAGCTGACGTGCGACAATCAAATCTTATTAAAACAGGCATAAATTTTATCTATTTTTGCTCAAGTTTAATTTTTTATCCTTTGTATTTAATATTAATAGAATTTACAATGGGCAAAGTTCTTCTATATTACACATCTGTCGACAAAGTTGCCTTAATGCATTTTCGAAGTGTTCCGTTAACATGAGTCGACATTGTTGTCGCAACACTTATTATCCTTATCTATGTACGGTCAAAGTATTAAAAATTTTGTTGTCAAATATTTAAGTAATATGAAATTATAAAAGTGCCTGAATCCCTTAAGGTAAACGCGCCCGTTAAGTCAAATTTATAACTAGAAGAAAAGTTCCATATGATGCAAACTTTATTGGTCACATTGAATAATTATGTTATTAACAAAATAATAATTTATATTAAGGCTGGGGAATATTCTTGTTACAAAGCATTAAATAAATAGATGGGCAGCATACACAATTACTGTCATTTACGAAATAATGTTCCTTCCACATGTTGCCGCAATTATTTGTTGGACGAGGTAATAACACTGCGGCAACATTTTTGAACTGTGACTACACAGTAATTTGTGATAATTTTACTGTTGTAAAAAATAAATACCAGAGAATATGGCATTTCAACACTTTTGCCAAAATGGAGTCTGTGGGGCAAGCACTAGCGTAATCTATGCAAAAGTGTTTAAACTGTTTCTGTCAGACGGTTACCGTGTTTTTGGCACGAAACTAATTCTGGTTCAATTAATTTAAGGAATCAAAAACCCTTATTTTTTTTTTTTATGTACACTCATGAAATTTTAAACTTGGACACCACAATTTCTGTAAACAAAAGTTTGCACATTGTGAAGCGGGCTTAAGGGTATCATTTACAATTCTAACAGCAAGTAGTCTCAGCAGGGGTTATCTTATAGAAGGACTCTAGAATGAATCATTACATTAAGCACGTTTTAGAAAATAGGTAATTTACGTTGCTTACTTAATTTATTTCTTTAAAGAATATATTTGAAGGTATCGCTAATTAAACACCATAGCTTGATTAATTATTGAATCAAAATTTTGTTTAGGAAATGTTACAAAATAAAATTAGAAATAATTTTGATTTAAAAAAACGTCTACAAGCAATAACTTTTAAATTAAATCAAGAAACTAAACATGGTTATTTGGGTTGACTGATTATTACTTATTTTTAAATAAATCTAACCTACTAATTATTGTAAGTTATTAAAAAAATCATTAAACTCTCTATTCATAATATTTAGTCCTTACAAAATGTATATTTTATGACGTTTCATTTTTTCTGTAGTTAATATAAAAAGTGAAAATAAAAATTAAGGTAATTCTTATTGTCAACGTATATATTTAGTTTTTGACAAGAATTTATTACATAATATAATTAAGATACCAAGTTATAGTTTAAAATTAAATGAAAACTTTTTTTTTAAATAAAGGTATTACTATATAAATAAATATAAGAAATTAATAATGGGTGTGACCTCCATTATTATTGATACATTCTTGGAGGCGTCTGCTTATTGACGCTATCAAGGTATCAATATAATTAATATTAATCGTTTCCCATGCGGTATCAATGGCTGCAATTAGTGCATTACGGTTTACTGGTATAAAATTTGGCCCTTGTTGTCTTCGGATAACAGCAAGTATTCGAGCCCAAACATTTTCGATAATGTTAAAATCTGGGCTTTTGCTGGCCAGGGTAACAGCTCCAAGTTATTTTCTCGTATCCAATTGCGCACAACCCGCGAAGTATGAATAGGGGCGTTGTCCTTTAACAACAAAAATACATTATGAAAATGTTAATTCAACAGATCCCGAACTATTTTTTGGAGAAAGTATAGTGAAATAAGAATACTTACTTGTTGGAAAATATAATCTTCGTCTGGATAAAACACTTCGACTGAAGGTTTCATAATAGTTTCCAAAATATCTAAATACGCAGCAAAATCAAGACGTCCATCGATAGCCCAACAAACTCCTGGACCCCGCACGCTAACCCAACCCCACACATTCAAAAAAAATAACCACTTTGTTTTTTAAGACATATGTGATTATTTTCGTAACGAGTTTCTTCCATTCTAAAAACTTTTAGTGGTCCATCGTTGCGGCTATTGAACGTTTTTTCGTCGCTAAAAATCACTCGATTCCAAAATTCCAAAGGTTCGTTCACATATCGCCTTGCAAATTCCAGACGACGTCTCATATTTTCGTCACTGAGAACTTCTTTCGCAGCAGCATTATACTTCTTTATTCCCATCTCCTTTAATCTTTTTGTGCAGTTATACGGCATCCGGGAAAATGTGTATCTGCTATAGCCCTGGAGTATGTAGCAAATGGTTGTTCTGTTACGTAATGAAACAACTCGAGATCTTGAGCACGTGTAGATACTTTAGGTCTACCACTTCCGATGGCTCTTTCCAAAGTGTGTTCAAGATTCCATTTTACTCGGTAATGCCCTACGGTGCTTTTTGGTATATCTAACATACGTGAAATTTCACGCACGCTACGGCCCGCCGCTAATTCCGAAACAATCCGCGCTTTCAAATCAGCACCGAGATGAAACTTGAAATTTTAAACTAAAATGGAATTTACATTTCTTACTTTATTTATTGGTTCACACTACCCTTCTCAAACAGTAGGTAATTGTTTATTTATTACATACTTCTAATGACCAATGTAACAACCCTTAGAGCAATATGACTCAAAGGAAGTAAATTAAACAAGCAAGGATATTCTATTGTTATTGAAACTTATTCATAAAGTAAAAGCCATTTCCTTATAATGCTAATGGACAGGATTTTCTTTTAAGTATTAAGATTACAATAGAGGACTTATAAACTTTCGAAAATATCTAATTATAAATATTTACACTGCAATTGCGCTTTTCCTTAATAATTTCTTAGCAATAACATACACGTTCTTGGTTTTAAGTTGTCATAAATTTGATATGATATAAATTTGTGTTTCTAATATTACATCACAAACTAATCTTTATTCGCCAAAAATTGTTGCTTAAGTTGTAAAGCTTCGTACACACCTGAACAACAAACCGAGCAACAAACATAACAACGAACCGAAAGTCAAACAGAACGACAAACGATCTTTTATGATTTCCACAATCCGAACAACAAACGGAACGTTTGTGCTGTTCCCATAATTATTTTCAGTAGTTTTCAGTTCATATATATTTATTATTGAGAAGAGAAAATTGCGGAAAACAAGAAGATAGTGCCAACCAAATTTTTACGCACAAAGAAGAGTAAAAATTATAATTTACTTCGCTTTTTTTTTATTTTGAAAATTTCCCGCCCAAATGATGCTAATAGGGACATCATTTTTTTCTTGCATTCTTAAACACTGATTAATTTAAAACATTTTTCTTCTGTCAACTCCATAATATTACCTAAAACACAACAAACCCACAAAAGGGAGGACAAAAATAAATAATTTAATTCTCCTGCATAAGTTTGTTCGCCGTTTTGTTTAGATTCGTCCAAACCTGCAAACGCATTCGCGCGCATTTTCTTTGATGTCGGAGAAAAACCGACAAGTTGCGGGAACGCCGCAAACCGTTCGTGGAACAATCAGGACTTGCGAATCTGTTCTAAAATTCGTACGTAGCACCGTCCAAATTAATGTTCCGATTGCCGTTCGGTTCGTTGTTCTGTTTGTTCCTCGGTTTGTTGTTCAGGTGTGTACGAAGCTTTACAATAAGCATATTAATATGAACTATATCTTATGAAAGGAGAGTTATGTAACTATAATTAACGACTTAACGTTACGTTAGTAGATTCCATTTACTATTTACACATATTTTCTTGGAACATTCGATAATTAACTATCGGGATATGATGACCCTATACTTCGCAGGTTGTGCGCAACTGGATACAAGCAAATAACTTGGAGCTGTTACCCTGGCCAGCAAAAAGCCCAGATTTTAACATTATCGAAAATGTTTGGGCTCGAATACTTGCTGTTATCCGAAGACAACAAGGGCCAAATTTTATACCAGTAAACCGTAATGCACTAATTGCAGCCATTGATACCGCATGGGAAACGATTAATATTAATTATATTGATACCTTGATAGCGTCAATGAGCAGACGCCTCCAAGAATGTATCAATAATAATGGAGGTCACACCCATTATTGATTTCTTATATTTATTTATATAGTAATACCTTTATTTAAAAAAAAACGTTTTCATTTAATTTTAAACTATAACTTGGTATCTTAATTATAATTATGTAATAAATTCTTGTCAAAAAACTAAATATATACGTTGACAATAAGAATTGCCTTAGTTTTTATTTTCACTTTTTATATTAACTACAGAAAAAAAATGAAACGTCATAAAATATACATTTTGTAAGGACTAAATATTATGAATAGAGAGTTTAATGATTTTTTTTAATAACTTACAATAATTAGTAGGTTAGATTTATTTAAAAATAAGTAATAATCAGTCAACCCAAATAACCATGTTTAGTTTTTGATTTAATTTAAAAGTTATTGCTTGTAGACGTTTTTTAAATCAAAATTATTTCTAATTTTATTTTGTAAACATTTTCTAAACAAAATTTTGATTTGATAATTAATCGAGCTATGGTGTTTAATTAGCGATACCTTCAAATATATTCTTTAAAGAAAAAAATTAAGTAAGCAACGTAAATTACCTATTTTCTAAAACGTGCTTAGTGTAATGATTCATTCTACAGTCCTTCTATAAGATAACCCCTGCTGAGACTACCTGCTGTTAGAATTGTGCAAACTTTTGTTTACAGAAATTGTGGTGTCCAAGTTTTAAATTTCATGTGTGTACAATAAATATATTACGACATGACATAACGTTGGCTTAGTCTGCGAAACAAGTAAGTCCAAAAAGTAAAGTTTTGCAGGGGACTAATAAAATGAGTTTAAAGTAACCGAATGCAATATTCGACATAATTAAGTTATAAGTTTTCAATATTCCTGTAAATTGTTGCTTAACTAGATGTTAAATTAAAAAAAATCTATCTAGATTGATATTAACACGGACTTACGATATTTTCCTGCTATTTTTCCATATTTTTGAAGACATACGGGATTTTCTATTTGGTATTGAATAAAAATAAATTATTATTATAATTAAATAGGACCTACCTCTACCTTACTGTATTTTTTTTAAACTATATTACCATCATAAATCAAACGCACATACATAAAAATGGTCGAAAATATATTTTAGTTATATTGATAAGATTAAAGAACTACATAAAACTAAAAAAACTACATTCAATTTTGTACTGCTAGGTACTAAAATAACATTAACAAAATGAAGAATTATTTAAAATGTAGGTTGTCGTAAAAATTATGGTAGTCTTTTTCAATGCTTTTTTTCAAGTCTTGTAGATGTGAGTATTTTTCTTGTTTTATAGGAACTGGTCCCATGTAGAGTTGTGGCAAATTATTTATATCACAGGCTAAGTTTTGGGGATCTGTTTTCTTTACACGGCTATATTGTAGCTCTTCAAACTCATCGCTGTGTCTTAAGTTATACAAAACTGAACTATCAGGCTTATACTGCAAAGCTCTAATGTCTGTAACCACCGGGTCACCTACTTTCTTCCCAGGTCGCAAAGATTTTAAGAAGTTAAGTTTAGAAACATTTTTAAAGAAATCATAACTCAAGTATGTCACATGATAATGTGCGGGTTTTTCACGATCCGTTAAGCAAATCCCAACATTATCAGCCGGTACGTTTATATTGACATGACGCAACTTTCTCTCAATGGTGGCGTGCATTGAGTCGGTTTCCATTTGTGTATGACCTTTCTCAAGGAATTTTTGCTCTATGTATTAAGCATGATAGATAAGTTAATGAGTGCATTTGCTATACACCCATCACTATACATTATAATTTTCTCTTCGGGTTGGATTTCTCCAAACACGTTGAATTCAATAAATTTACTGATGATTGTTGCGTAATCGCTCGCTGATACTCCTCCTGATGACTCATGCCATAGATAACAGTAACCCTTCTGTCTTTAAATCAAATATAGTAAAATTGTGAACTATCAACTTGGTTTTAAAATACACCATGCTCACTATTTGCACCTGCTTCTACATTTTGTGGTTCTAAAGCTGGTGTATAATCAGGATCATCGTCTTCGTTCTCATGAACGCTTTCCTGTAAGTCACTATCATTTTGGATTTGAGTATTTTCGTAGGTTTGTTGAGAATTACTAACTACTTCCAGTGATAATTTGTAGTTAAATGACTCAGCATCACCTAGATCTGGATTGAGTGTGTTTTCTACATAATTCGGTAGGACTTCGATTTAGTCATTAGTGTCATTATTATTAGTGGTTTTCTCAGGTGCATTATCTAATCTCCATATTTGCACTACTTCTAAATCACAGCTTGTTTGAATGGCATCCGGCAGCAGCTCAAGTAGATCATTGTAAGACCCTGTACCGTTAATAATTACTTCAGGTACCTTATTTAGTCAAAATTCTTGCATTGGTTCTAAATCACAGTTTACTTAAATAATATTGCAAAGAACTAATTTGTTTTCATTGCTGGCTAAGACGGAGGTAGATTCCATTAATTCGAAATTATTGGACATATTGTCACAATAGATAGAACTTTGTTGCCCAGAGCCAAGTAATACGTTATCTTCTGTAAATATTGGAAGATCTAACAAATTGCAATCATTTTCTTTTGGTAAATAATTTTGGTCTTGTTCATCGTTATTTTGTGTTGCAATTTTGGTATTAAGATTTTTGACCATTGCCATAATCTTATCAATTCGTTTTGTGAAACCAGCCAATTTTTCTAAAACAAAATAATCCGAATGAAATCTTAAAGTTAGGATAATATTTTTTAACAATTTTTGTATAGTTTGGAATGGCGTTTCAAAGAAAGTCAAGAGGCATTCGGATGCAAGGGATTTTGAGCCAAAGGGTGGAAAAATCTGTTATCCAGTTGATAACAATGTAAAAACTATACCTATAACTTCTGAATTGAATGCAGTAAATAATTTAATTGATCAAAACTGAATATTTTAATACGGAAAAGCCTGTAACTCATTTTAAAAACAGCAATTTTGTTTGTCTGCCATTATAAGAAAAACACGTAAGTCCATGACTTACTTTAAACGGCAATTTGAGAAAAATAACATAAAAATCAAATATTGCTAACCTATAATACCTACTGCTACAAACTCACCTTATATTGTGTTTACACAGATGGATTTAAAATTGTGTACAATATCACATTGTCGGAAGATGCACTAGTATGCTCCACCTTCCATACTAATACTGGATTTACTGGTTTTGAGTATCTGTTTGAGGCAGGGTAGGACTTGCGGGCTAAACAAAACTTCAAATTTTAGGCGTGCAAATGAATTTGAAGTTGCTGGGTTGTCTTCTACGTATGGGTTGAATTTTTTCCAAACAGATGGTGCAAGAATCTAAATTTTGACCAAAAGTGGAATTACAGGTTTCGCAGATTAAGCCAACGATAAGCTATTGAATTATGTGATAAAACAAGTAATTAAATTTATGAAATTATGTTGTGTAAATGAAAAATAAAAAAATGTAGACATAACGTACTACATTGTTTATAAAGTAATCGCTGTAAGTTTATTACATTTTATAGTAGACGGGAAATTTTAAAACGCACAAATTCCCTAGCCTTAAATTATAAGTAATGTGAAATACTACATAGGGTGCGGCAGATAAACCGTTAATTAAGAATATTTCAAGAACCAGTGACACCAATAATTTGAAAATTTGGGACTGTGCTTACAAAATTAGGGGACACTCGGTGTTAACTTTTGTTTAAACGCATATTTTATTAACATTGTTGCGCATGTCAAATAATATTTTACTTAAAATGTTTTATGAAGAGGCATGTAATTTTCCGTTGCGATAGACATAGTTATAATACGAATTTCGTACGAGTTGTATTCTGTCGTTTTGACTTTACGTCGTACTTCAAAAGACTTCTACGCAAAAATTGAGTAGAAGAAAAAACATTTGGTCCACTTCGAGCTTCAATAGAAATAAAATTTTGGGTTGAACCAAAATTATAGATGATAACTAATGGTTCACAACAGATGGTGGCACTGAAGACATTGAATATTATTCAAGTAACCCTATTTTTTTTATTACATTATAAATCGTAAACTACTCTATTTTGACGTTAAACAAAGAATTAGATTAAATTTTAACATCGATAATTTTGCGTTTCCAGTGAAAATTTATAAATTACTTCTATCTTTTAAAAAAAATCGCTACTAAAGATAAAGAAACTAAAGGAATTTATCCAGTATTGAGTAAATAAATAAAAAATTAGATAATCTTAAAACTAAATTTATTTGATACTTAAGAATTAAATTAATTTACATTAGACGCATTCCTAGTATAGCAAGGCCGGTTCTGGACCACCACGACCCATGACCACGACCGATACTTTGTGGTAGGGAAACTAGGATCCTGGGCCACGACGCATACTTTGTGGTGGGGGAAGTTGAATCTAGGGCCACGACGGATTCTTTGTGGTGGGGAAACTTGGCGGGTTCAGGATCACAAAATGGTGAAAAATTTGTAGTGGAAGAACTTTGAGGCGGGGTTCAAAACCACAAAATGGCGTAAAATGTGTTTTGGAGGAACTTTGGGGCGGGGTTCTGGTCTACAAAATTCTGTTAAGGATTACAAAGTGGCAGAAAATTTGAGGTAGAGGGGGCAGATTAAAGACCACAAATTGAGATCATTAACTTTTATTTAGGTCAACAATAAGTGTAATTTTGATTTATAAGCAGAATTTACTAAAGTGGAATGCTGATGTGCATTAAAAACTTAATGTAAAACCAGATGTTGAAATCATCAACTTTTATTAGGTCAACAATAAATTTCATTTTGATTTATAAGCAGAATTTACTTAAACACCAACAAACAAACAACAACAACAACTAACAACAAACAACAACAATTTTAACAGTCCTGTGTCTGTATAAACAGACCTGTACCTGTATGAACAGAATTGTATCTATATAAACAGACCTGTACCTGGATGAACAGACATGTATCTGTATGAACAGACCTGTACCTGTATGAACAGATTTGTATTTGTATAAACAAAACCTGTACCTGTATGAACAGACCTGTACATGTATAAACAGATCTCTATCTGTATAAAAAGACCAGTACCTTTATAAACAAATCTGTATCTGTACAAACAGATCTGTACCAATTTAAACAGATTTGTTCAGCATTTCACTTTAGTACATTCTGTTTATAAATTAAAATTACATTTATTGTTAATAAAGATTAAGCAACATCCGGTTTCATATTACGTTTTTAATGCACATCAGCATTCCACTTTAGTAAATTCTTATTATAAATCAAAATTACCCTTATTGTTGACCTAAATAAAGGTTAATGATCTCATTTTGTGGTCTTAATCCTGCACTTCCACGTCAAATTTTCTGCCATTTTTGTGATCCTAAACCCGCTCTAAAGTTACCGCCATTTTGTAGTCCGCCATTTTGTAGACCATAACCCTACCCGAAGATCCTCCACCACAAATTTTTCGCCATTTTGTAGTCCTAAACTTGCCCCATAATTGCTGCTATCTTATGGTCCAAAGTTCCCCCATCACAAAGTATCCGTCGTAGGCCTGGATTTTAGTTTCCCCACCACAAAGTATCCGTTGTGGTCATAAGTATCCGTCGTAGTCCAGAACCGGCCCTGCTATACTACTCGCATTGTCAATTCGATTAGAGCAAATAAAACCAATCGCGGATAAGTTCGAAGAATTAATTATTCAATTTCAAGTTTTATCTGGTAACACTGACAGAATACCGTCATACGATGATTTTGAAGAAAAATACTTTTTAGTAGAATGTGTGTCTTGCGACATCTCGTGTAAACATTGACACGTATGAATATTATAAACTAAGAAAAATGCCAACAGTTAACTGTAACGGCATGTGTGTGTTCATGCAAAGCGCTATCTAAGCGATAGCCTTAATGCTTGTAACACACGTTGCCGATAAAGCCAAGATAACTAGTACAGAAGTACACACGCAACAAAAACACGAGATGTCGCAAGACACACATTTTACTTATGTTCATTGCTCCACGAGAGCTTAAAATACCAACCGCCGTCTTGTACAGTCGTATACCGCACTTAAGTATACACCTCTGATGAGCTCACAATAAAAGCGAAACGCTGCATCAGGTGTTCTTTTGTTGCGTGTGTACTTCTGTACAAGTTATCTTGGCTTTATCTGCAACGTGTGTTCCAAGCATTAAAGCTATCGCTTAGATAGTGCTTTGCACTTTAACACACACATGCCGTTACAGTTAACTGTTGGCATTTTTCTTAAAAATACTTTTGTTTAATTAGTAAAGCTTCTTCAATGCTAAGAAACTTTAAAAAACCAAAAATATCTCAAACCAAATCTTTGTTTGTAGCTAACCAATCACAAGTTACAAATGAGTTTAATGTAAAATTGTCAGTTTTATCAGTTCTGAATTTTAATGATACCAATTTAGAATGGAATAGTTCTTACGAAACATTTGTTGCCTTAATTGATAATATTTCTAATTTGTCTGACGTCGAAAAGTTTTTTTACTTCAACAAGCATTAAAGGGTCCCGCGAAAGAATATATGCAGGAATTATCAGTCAATAATTATAAAATTGCATTGCAATTGTTAAATGATCATTATAAGCTAATTATTTATTCTCATTTAGAAGGTATATTTGAAACAAATAAATTTCATAAATAATCGGGGTACGAATTGAAACAGTTACATGATAATTTAACATTGCATTTGTGTCCACTTGATAACCGTGTGTGATAACTAATTTAAAGCCGCTGTAATATCCTAAGCATTGAAATCAAAAATAGGTACACGTACGGCAACAAAATTTAGCAAACTCAAAGTATAGAAAATATCTTCTTTAGGGGAAATAAATGAATTTTTAATCCGTAAATACAAAGCTTTAGAAGACATTTTGTTAACGCAGTCCACACATCACCGATGTATAATTTAAAAAAGAATAATAATGTGAGATCTCCGCAAACGTCCAAAAGTAAACAATTTTACTAAGCAATCATTTGCAGTTACTAATGTTGATAATAAATTATGTTTGTTGTGTAACTTAATCATTATATTTCTTTCTGTGACAAACTATTGAAAGATTTCGTCAAAGAAAGAATTAATAAAATTCACAGTTTAAACAAAAATTGTTTGAAACACGTAATTCAGATGCAGTTATTGCTCTAAATCGCACCATAATCTTTTGTGTTTTGAAAATGAAGCACGTCGTAGACAAAATGATGTCACTGCTGATAATACCTAAGTTGCTTCGCCTGTTGTTGAAAATAGCAGAGAAACTTCATTATCTCTTCCACAAATTTCTTTGGTTTCTACAAACTCCCATCGTCATCAAAGTCTTGTTATCTATTGCAATTGTCTATGTAAAAGTAAGTAACAATAAATTTGTTAGAGACCGTTGTTTATTAGATTCGGCTTCTCAAGCCAATTTTATTTCGGAAAAATTCTGTTTGCAAAATCATATTTCACATTGGTATATCTAACATATCTGTTTACGGTATAAATTTCATCATCTCTTAAACAAAGGGTTGCACAAAAATTCAACTTAACAGTCTACAAAATAATTTTAAGACTGAATTATCATGTTTAGTAGTACATGAAATAAGTCAGCATCTTCTGTTGGTCGGTTTTGACAACAATATTTATTTAACCGATAACGATTTTAACAAGAGCTCTCTAGTTAATTAAGTTAATATTTTAATGATAGGTAAATATTTCCTTCTATAAGTTTTATTTAAACGATTTGTTCTTCTTTGAGGAGGGGCACCAAAAAATCACTAAGTTGTTTTTGCAGGCAACGTTTCGTGCAACGAATGTGGACTTTCACAGACCTTTAAAACAAAGAAATAGTCCGTTTGTTCGTTTCTACGTATAGAGTGGTTTATTAGAGATATTTATTTATATTATTATTTTATTATTATTATAATTTATTTTGTGATTGTTGAAATCCATATGGTTTTTATATTATTTTAAGTGACAGACCATTTCATTGTTTTAAAGGCCTGAAGAAGTGCACATTCGTTGCACGAAACGTTGCCTGTAAAAACAACTTAGTGGTTTTTGGGTGCCCTTCCTCAAAAAAGAACGAATCATTTCAATTAACATTTTAATTGGAAACAAAACTTGGTTGGTTAGTTGTTGGCCATTTAATAACTCAAATTAATTCTAACTGCGCTACTGTAGCAATTTTAAGTTTGCGCCAAAAATTCTTATTAAATTTGGGGAAATTAAAAATGTTATTTCTGAAAATAAATCTTCTTTATTATCTCCTGTGGAAAGGTTTTGTGAGCAACATTTTTTAAGTACTATCAATTGAAATTAAACCGGTAAATTTATCGTTTTAATTCTATTTGATTCAAATTTATGGGCGAATTCAAGAATATAGCACTTCGTCGTTTAAGTATTTAACTTAGAAAAAAGATTTTTGTTTAATCCTAGCCTAGCGGTGAAATATAAATCTTTTATGAAACAGGATGTTTCTTTAGGTCACATGACTAAAGTAAAAATTGTTTGGAAATTGTTTCGTCTTAATTGTATTTTATCTACTTTTGAGGCAAATTTAATCTTAATACGGTTCCTATTGTTTATTTAATACACCATCCGGTAATTAAAGCTACTTCTTTGACTACCAAATTAAGGGTAGTGTTTGATGGGAAAACTGAATCAAATATCTCTCTCAATAATGTGCAATTGGTTGTTTTTTTTTCCATTTTGTTAAATTTTCTAAAATATAAAGTTGCATTATCTGGTGACATAGAAAAAATTTACTGAATGGTATTTGTTTTTCCAGAATTGCGCAAATTGCAATGCATTTTATGGCGTGAAAATTCTAATGACTCTGTCGAAACGTACCAGTTAAATACCATCACATATGGAACTGCTTCAGCTAGTTATTTAGCCACAAAATGTCTTCAAAATTTGTCGAGTTTATATGTTAAACAATTTGCTAAAGCTATTCAATCTAATTTTTATATGGACGATCTCTTACTTACTGCTACAAGTGTTGCTGAAATTAGGCGATCGAAATTTCAAATAATATCAATTTCAGCTAGTGCAGGCTTAAAAATTCGCATTTTTTTTTCAAATTTTAACGAAGTAATTGATAAGAAAAGTAATGTTGTTGAAACTAGATTATTTACTATTCCCCTAGGTAAAAGTTCAAATGACAAAACGTTAGGCCTCTTATGGGGTTTTTCAACTGATAAGAATTATTATGATTTAAAATTTGGACATGACATTTCTGTTATTACAAAAAGATCTATTTCATCTTTGGTAGCACAAATTTTTAATCCGTTTGGTCTCTCGGCTCCAATAACTATTTGTGGAAAAATTTTACTCTAAAAATTATGGTTTTCAAAAATTCATTAGGATTCTCCCGTACATCTTAACGTATTTTCTCAATTTGTAAAATTTTAGGATCCATTTTGTATATTAGCAAATTTGAGAATTCATCGATGCGTTATTCCCTTTGCATCTTCTGCAATTGAAGTGCGCGGGTTTGCAGACAGTAGTACGCTAGCATTTGGATCTTGTATCTTGTATGTTAGAAACTTATATAAAAATGAAATAAGAGTTAATGTACCAAATCAAGAGTAGCTCCTTTACGTTCTGTTTCAATTCCAAGATTTGAACTTTGTGCCTGCTTGTTGTTAGCTGAATTGATGTGAAAGGTAAAAACTTCTTTAGAACTAGAAATTTCAAATCAGTATTTATGGACTGATTTTAAAAACGCCCTTGCTTGAATTAATTCTTTACCTAGCAGTTATAGGACTTTTGTAGCGAATCGCATTGCTAGCATAAAAAAAAATTGATTGAAAATATTGGTACTACGTTGATACCCAAAATAATCTTTTCGATTTAATTACTAGAGGTTGTTCTATAGAAAGTTTAATTAGTAACTAACTTTGGTGGCATGGTCCTCAGTTTTTTTAAGATATAAACACAGCTTTTGTTCTTGCTGTTGGTCAAACTTATAATTTTGAAACTCCAGAAGTAAAACTGCAATCTATTGTTTTTTTTAACATTGTTACATTTGATAATTTTAATATTTTTTAAAATGTTTTCTTCGCTTATCAAACTTCAAAGAGTATTATCGTACATATTTAGATTTTTATCAAATAAAGTACTTACCTATTGCCGAAAGATCTTTAGGCAGCCTCTCAACATTACAATTAAACAATTTATTAATATTTTTAATTAAATTATGTAAAAGTGAAGCTTTTCTGCACGAAGTTCAGTCATTTTAACAGGGCAAAAATTGATCCCCAAAGTCTAAACATTTACCTTTAAATCCCTTTGTTGATGAAAACATGATCATACGAATTGGTGGTCGTATTAAATGCGACCAATTTGAAAGTTATATATTTTTTGCAATGATGTTATCTTCCAATGCCAGAATTTTACGCCACTCTGTATACAAGAGTGATCTTCAGAGTACTATTACAAAATAAGAATCAACAGTCTTTAACCTAAAATATATAAGAAATCTTAACTTATATTTTTCTTATCACCTCGGTTTTCTGTTCACGTTGCTAGGATAGGGGAACAAACATACCCAGTACTGGGCCAGTGTTAAGTATATCGCGGCTTGCTGTTGCATAGGTAGGATAGGCAACGCACTTGAGGGAACGGTGTTACTTCGTTCGTGAGGATCCTACGGGCCTGGGGGGTAATCTAGTTTTATATAAAAATTTAAGATACCTTAATTTTTGCACGTAAAATACAATATTTTTGGTTTTTATAAAATTTACCGTTACCCTAAATAGGGGCACTGAAATAGTTGTAGTTCAAACGTTATTTTAGATGGCCATGAATTTCGTGTTTTATTTTATTAATTTTATGTTTATCAAATATTTTTTTAATACAATTTTGTCTTTTTCAATAGACTTCTGATAGGTTAAGAGAATAATATACTCATTTTGTTTTTAATTGTCGCACATTTACTATTTATCGTTTCAAAAGTTTTAACCGCAATATAAATAATAAAGTATGTTAGTACCTTTTGTGAATTTTATGAATTCGTCTTCTTGATAAATACTAAATGTCTAGAAATAGTGCAGCTATTTTTAAACAGATGGCCACGCAGATATTACGTATGAATCATAACAAACATGAAAGTGAGCAGTAATTTGAACACGTGTTTCAATAGCTGCAATAGTATGGTACCGGTTCTATTCATTCGATTATTATAATCTAAATAACTGATAACCATAACTAAAAACAACAATTAAATAGTATTATCATTGATTTATAATAAGTATTGTCATTGACGAATTTTATATACATCTTATACAATACAATTTTGCTAAAATAAACGTTTTTATTTACATAGATGTATTCTAAACAACATATTTACAAAAATTTTTGCATACTTTGGCATTGTTATATTGTGCTTATTTGGTACAAGAAATCTAACACGATCACTGTCCAAGCAGCTAGACACAAAGTAAAAAATTAAATATGATAAACATTTCCTTTTCTAATATTGACATTCAAAGTGTCATTTTCACATTAATGACCTAATTTACGTATAATAGTTTAACAATAATCTCAGAAATATGTGCGAAACGTTAAACTTACTAAATGGTATAAACTCTAAATTTCCAACAAAAGAATTAATTATAAAAAAAATAATTACAAAATTCCTTATAGGAAACTAGGAGCTAAGATAGACGCTACTGATAGACTTATACACAACTCTAATACTGTTAACAAAACTTTATGGGTTATCATAAACAAAAGCACTAACCGTAATAAAAAAAGTTCACACGATAACACCATTTTTTCAGCAGATAATTTTAACAATTACTTTGTCAATGTGGGGAGTGACATTTCCAAAAACTTACCTGTTTTTAATAGTAGTCACATATATTACAAAAAATAAAATCTCCCATTATATCTCGTTTTAAATTTAAACCAGTCATTTTTTTGCAAATTCGGGATATTTTAACATCCATCAAATCTAGCAAATTCAAAGATATTTATGGTCTTTGTTCACATGTAATAAAAATAATATCTCAAATCTGGTATATCCATTAACCAAATTGATTAACTTTTGTATAGATGAATCCATCTTCCCAGATAAGCTAAAAATTGCATACACAAAAACGGCGACAATAATGACATACATAATTATAAGCCACCGGGTTTCTCAAAAGTTTTTGAAAAATGGCTATACAAGTTTTGAAGAAAATCATTTGTTTAATGAAAGCCAGTTTGGCTTTAGGGAAGGCAGAAGCACTGCTAACGCTATTGTCAACTTTGCAAGTAATGTATTACGTGGTTTTGAGAACGGTGACCAGTAACCATACATTATCTTTATTTTTTGATTTATCAAAGGCTTTCGATTGTGTATGTCATAAAACCTTACTAGACAAATAATCTGTTTATAATTTTGACCAAACTAGCACTGATCTAATATCATCATATCTAGAAAACCGTCACCAAATCGTAATTATAATGGTAAATCTACTCAACTTTCTATCGGTATCGGATTACCACAAGAAAGTGTTGTAGGTCTATTGCTGTTTTTAATATTCGTAAACTTATTTCCAAACTGTATAGAAGATGACACACATGTAGTTTAATTTGCTGACGACATTACATTAACTATTAGAGAAAAAAAACATAGAAAATATTACACAAAATAGTTATTTATGCAACAAGTGTGTAAAGTAGGTGTTTTTAATCGAGTGATTTTCGCAATAGGCGTTAGCCGAGTGCGCAAATCATAGCAGGAGATTCAGAAAGACCTTTTACACACGTGTTGCATACAAGATTTTTTCTACAACCAAACGTTTAACACTTTTTATCAGTGCTACTGAAGTAACAATTTAAAATAATTCATTGAAATTCTATTTAACTAAGTTGGCGCAATTGATTCTTGTTGAAAAATGATTATACTAAATATGGACGTTTCTTTACCGGTTTTGCTGTTTTTATGTGGTGTTTTCTCAACATTAAAAGCTTTAGTTGCATTTTGCAAAGCAAAAACCGCGTTTTAGCGTTTTTGTTTGTATCACAAAGTAGGTAAAAGAATGATTGAATTCTTTAAGATAACCTCAAAATCTAAAGGAGTTAAACAGAGATCATTTCTGCAATTAAAGATGTCAGATATTGAAAGTACACCGCCTGATGTAGCTGAAACTGCAAAAGCTGCAATTCTGAGTCATCTACCCCAGAAGTCAGTCAATACATATGAAAGGCAGTACCCTTTTTTTTTATTGGTGTCATCGGAACAAAACTAATAATTATTTCAAAAATGTGTTACTGGCTTATTTTTCTGATAAGTTGCAAAACTATAAACCAGCAACATTATAGATTTTCTATTCAATGCTTAAAAGCACTTTGAAGATTAAAAATAACGTAGACATTTCAACATACCATAACATAACAAAGGTTATAAGTATACAATGTCACTATTTTTACGTCGCATTTATTATAGGTACTGCGGGAGCATGCCGCAGGGATGAGTTGGTGAAAATGCCAATTAATGACATAGACGATAAACAAACTGTTTTGATTATAAAGGTTTCCGATACTAAAACTGATATCGAAAGAGTGTTTACAGTTTTAAATCCAAGCGATAGTAGTATTAATTATTTATCCTTCTACAGAAGGTATATTGCTTTAAGACCACCACATGTCACTACATCACGATTATTTTTAAAATACCACCATAACAAAATCAAGTAATTGGTATTAACACGTTTGGCAATATGCCTTCTATAATCGCAAAATATTTAAATTTAACCAATTCACAACTTTACACAGGCCCCTTCTTTTGACGATCTTCAGCAACCATGTTAGCACAAGCTGGTGGTGATCTGCTTACGGTAAAGAAACATGGGGGTTGGAGATAGTCAACAGTGGCGGAAGGATATGTAAAAGTCACCCTCAGTAAAAGAGTTGAGGTGTCCAATAAAATATTAGGAGCTATTGTTCAACCTTCTAGTTTAGAACTAAACACTACAGGAGAAAACGAAAAACAAGGATTAATGTTTAAACATTGTAATAATTGCACATTTAGTATAACCATTACTAATAGTAAGAATAATTGATTAATTCATTTTGTATTCTAATTTGTAAAATAAATGAAGTTCTTTGTTGTTACTTTGTATTACAAAAAATAAGGTTATGTAAATAGACAACCAAACATATGGTTACTTTTTACGCTCTAGAGTGTATAAAGAACTTTTTGGGCACTGCCTTTTAAAAATAAAATTTTAGAAACCAACTAGCGTACTTACAGTTGTTACTTTACATACGGTTGTAGAAAAAAGTACATTCGTACAGTCAAAGTCTCTCGAATGGTTTACTCAGAATAAATTGCTTTTAAATACTTCAAAAACTAAGTCACTGCAATTTACATTAAGAGATACTAATTTAGAAAATTTTGATAAACATATCCGTACATACTTAGACAGTAAATTAAATTGGCTTTACCACACAGACATATTAGCCAACAAGTTAAGTAAAAATATCTATGTCTTTAGAACCTTACAATTAAAAGTATTTCCTAAAATATTACGAACAGCGTACTTTGCCTTGTGTCAGTCGATAATATCTTATGCAATTCTGGCTTGGGGACACTCTACAGGTTGTCACCGAATATTTCGACTACAAAGGCGAGCAATTAGAATAGTAGCTAATTGCAGTTACAAAGCTAAATGAAAGAAATTCTTTATCCAATGTAAAATTCTGACGTTACCTTGCGTATTTATTTATGACTGTTTGTTATTTGCTAAAAATAATTTAAACTGTTATATCACATATGGTAATATACACCAGCATCCCAACAAGAGCGCACAATAATCTACGACCATATTTTCATAGAATAAAAAAATCTTAATCAGGCCGAAATTACTATAGTATAATGTTTTATGACTTTCTAACATTAAATAATTAAACCTAAAACAATTTAGAACAACTACGAAAACATATTTGTTAAAAAACGCTTTCTATATATATATATTATCGAAATATATATTATTATTATTATTATTATTATTATTATTACTATTATTATTCTTATTATTATTATTATTATAATCCTAATATTACTAAAGTAAACCGAGCATATTCAAATCAAGTTTGAATTCCTTAGATCCTGCGTTTTCGATGCTGGTTACAAAAATAGTTATTATGAACTTACTAAATTAGTTACTTTTATGTACATAGATGATAAACACAATTATATAATACTGTTCCTAAACACTTTAAGGATTTAAGTTCGTCTAGTTTCAAACGGCAAATGAAAAATTATTTACTTCAGTCAGCTGAGAAGTGAATTTTTAATTTTGGGCAAAATATGTGTCACAAATTTTTTTTTCTTTCGTCATAATGTAATATTCCTTTTTTTTATTATTGCAAACTGAAACCAATTTTTTTTGTACTATAATATGTATAAGTAGAATGTAATGTTAATTTGTTCATTATCTCTTTTAAATGAAGGTTTAAGTGGTAGATCAGATAGTGGTGATTTTTGCCACTAAGCTGAACTTCGCCTTGAGATGAATAACGTCGTTTATTATTATTATTATTATTATTTAATCAAACAAAGTAGATATTCTGCAAAAAATAAACTTAATGCTCTAATAAACACGTGAACAATTTGAATAGGTATCAAATTTTATTTTTTATGAGTCAGGTTCAAAATAAAAGTTGCACTACATTCACATATACATGTATTTAAATGAACTCCTCCTATTTTTACATTAATTAGTTAGTGCAGATTATAAAGGGTGGGTCATTTAAAAGTTGCATTTTAAAAAGTAAATAAAAAAAACTAGTGAATATTTTTTTTAATTTCCGATTTTATTAGAAAGATGGAACCTTTAAATTTAAGAATGAAATGCAACATAATTTAAATGGTTGCCACGGCTGGCCTTACAGTGCCCCATTTGCTTGACCTAATTTTTCAGTACATTTTCGATTGTCTGGGCCTGTATCTCTTGAATGGTAACTTCGATTTCGTGTTTCAAGGCTTCAATTGTCTGTGGATGGTTCGCGTAACACTTACCCTTAACGGATCCCTATAGATAATAGTCCAATAGGCTCAAATCACAGCTCCGAGGCGGCCAATTGACATCAGAATTTCAGCTGATTATTTGGTTTTCGAAAACAGTGCTCAAAAGTTGGATTGTTACGTTGGATGTATGGCAAGTGGCCCCGTCCTGTTGAAACCAAATGTCGTCCTGGCCTCGTTCTTGATGGTATTCGATCTTTGCTCATTTTTTTTTAATTTCTCACAGTTTGGGTTGAAGACTCACCACTTTGGAAGTTCTCAATATTTTCCAGTTTTCTTCAAGCGTATAGATTACCATTTCGTAAAATTTAGACTTTTAACTAAAAATCTGTCAATTTGTGATGATATTTTACATTCACGTACTTCAAATAAATAGTGGTTTAAAATGCAACCGCTAGATGGCCCACCCTTTAATTACGGCAAATAATTGTATAAGCTAGATATTTTGAGGTTTCCATAATACTTGAGATTTTATTAGGTTATATAAATTATTATGCAAGGCGTCTTTAAAAGTAAAGCAAAAAAACTAGGCAATTTATTATCACTAAAGGATACAATTGCATTTTGTCAATCAAAACATGCAAATTTAAAAAAAACTATGAATTGACAGATTTTAAAATAATTATTTTCTAATTAATTACTTCTTATGTACGAACTGCACTAACTCTATTTTTTTGATTTTTGCAAAAGTACTCTTATTGTATATTTTGTCGTTAACTAATAAAGAGAGAAGGTAAAAGTAAAATAAAGAAGTTCGGCGTTTATGACTATGATTAAACTCAAAATTAATCAATTTTATTGACTGATTTGTATAAAGTCCCTATAAAGGATAAAATCTAGAAGAATTATATTAAAATATGAAATGTAAACCGTTCATTAAATCAATTTGAATAATTTTAATTGAAATTGCTTTTTTTATTATATTAATTGTACAATTCCATTGCAATATTGATGCGGTCATATCAAATTTATATGATAAGATAAGAGCGCGTGCAAATTAACACATTATATAAAGAACTATTTGTATTCTTAATAGTTCCGCTACTGAACGCAAGTGCAATTGCACTTAAATTTTTGATTATAAAATTAAGCATTTGCTGTATTTCCAAACTTCTAAGGGTAATTAACCAAATATGCTCAAAACGGGTAGTAGGGATAATAAGTGGCCATCTTAACTTATACCCAACATTTTTTTTATTAATTAAGTTTCCTCCGATGTCAGAAGTTTGCGCCACCCGGTATACTTTTGAAAATATTTTTTAAAACTACACACCTATCTAGTTAATGGCCCACATTTTCATTATTCACTAGAATCGTGGCAAATCTGGTATGATTGAATTCGTTTTTCAAATGTCTGCCAAGAAATGTGTTGATGTCCCATTTGAAAAGAGAAAATTGATAACTGTAGGAAAACCAGAAGTCTTTTTATAAACTTCTTCCCAAGAAAGAAGATCTCTGCGTCATAAGTATATGCATATAAATCAATATTAAAATCTTCTGAGTTAATTTATACATTTACTGTTTACTTCATGGTTAAAATTGGAAAGTTACTAAAACAGTGTGTTACATCTTCTTTAGTAGATGTAAGCATCGATTTTTACAGTTTATAACTACCAAATTTCATACTTGTCATGTGAACAGTTTTAGAAATATTGGATTGTCAAAACGGCGTGGTACACTCTACACTAGTAATACAGAAATTGATAAAACAAAGTTTATATCTTATATAACCGTTAGTTAAACTGAAGTAGAAGTTCGCAATGCAACGGTTTCATTTTTAGAAGTTACAGTAATTAATTAAAAGTAACTATTTCCAATTTCATTTATAATCTATATACATAGTAACGGTTTAAAAACAAAACTTCATCTTAGCAATAAAAGTTTAGTATAACGTACTAATTAAAATACAATTGAAACTTTGGTAATTAGAAGATTAAATGTTCATCTAGTAACAAAACTCGTAATTTGATTGTACTTTAAATTCACTAACCTATTTAATAATACGTGCGTCTTTGTTGGAAATAGTTTTGTTTTGCTATATTGCCGGTTGTAAAAGTTGTTAACAACTTTGAGATGGGTACATTAAGTGTTGTATTAAATTTCCGACACTGCTGTTAACTAACCAAGCCTTGCTTTTTATTACTAAAAATTTTCTATCCAAACACAAATAAAAAGAATTGGTAAATAAGAATTTAACAGATCTAAACAATGTACAATTGTAGTTTTAAAAGACTTTGATGTGATTTAATAAAATGACAGTACGTTCTACTTTACATTTACATAAAGAATATCTTTTACGTGGTTACGTGAAATTTCCCTAAAGACTAATACAAAACGATGTATACTAGGTATAAGTCCCTCGTATATTCAAGTTATTTTTTAAAACTGTAGTTGTAGCAAAATTATTGTAAATATTTTATACTATTGTTTGCTGATGTTGTGTAAGTTTTGCAAATGCAATTTTCATACAAAAACTAACGTGGCACTTCTTGACGATTATGTTTATTATCCATTTTGATACTAGAATAAAAGGTATATATACCAATGCATAAAAAAATCGATAGCGGTATTTATTTATAGTAATTAGGTTTTTTTCTTATTCTGTTTTTGAAGAAATAAGGTTAACAATTATTGGAGGCATATTTTTTAACTTTGGCTTGAATTATTAATGTAATTCATGCTATTAACCTCTGGTTAATTTGCTGAAAGAAAATTGTGTGAATAATATCAGCTTTCAAAACTGTATGTTAAACTCTTAAAAATAGTTAACTAAGTAAAATGTATTATAAACGGAAAGTAGACGATAAGTTACATTTTTTTAAAAAGTGAGTAAATTAGTTGCAATGGTGCCACGTGATAAAAATCCAAAGCTGCAATAACAGTCTGGAATGCGTTTGAAAAAATGAAGTCCAAAGTCAAAATAAACGCCCAAGCATACGCATTACATATTACAAGATGATTTTAAAATGTGAGGAAATTAATTTAGTTATTTTGTGATGATTTCGACTTACTCTGGTTTAATTATAAAGTGATTATTCCAATTATCAGAGACTAAACCTGTACTCTGTTATGTAAATATTTAGTGGCTCAGTTAACAATCATCAAATGTAATTACCATAAGTAAAATGTGTGTCTTACGACATCTCGTATAAAACATTGACATTTTCGTAATTACCATATTATTTCTCACTCCAAATCCATTCTGGAAAAAATTAAACCAAGTTAAGTGCAGAAAAAGATTGATGTGAAAAGTGATTCTACAGAAGCTGGGTCGGTTTGTTTTTGACCAAAGATGGAGTACACTTACAACAGCTGATTAACATTGCAGTTCATAATTGACCATTTACTTTCAAATTGATTAAGTAAATAAAATCGCAATCTGAAGATTTAATTAATGTTAAAAATTTTATATCAAATTTTGTTTCTATCCTAGCGATAATTTAATAACACTACTAAATTATCTTGAACCAGACCTAATAATACAGTATCTGTATTATTATTTGTAGTAGAGCAAAACATCAACTTGCCTACTTTTTGCTAAAAATTTGATCTAACACCATTTATACAAATGTAAAAATAAACAATTAATGCAGGACTTATTTCAACGTCGCTTGCTCAACAAACATACACCTTGACGTAACATTAGTTTGCAAAGCTTGAAGAAAAGAAAAAAAATTTGTCATATTTTGCCATATACAGGGTATTAGGTAAATGTCCCAAGCAAATTTTAAATACAACAATTTGAGTTCGTTAAGGATTAAAAAGTTTTGTGTGGAATTGGAAGTAGATGTAACTTTGTCTGATAATACAAAGCAAAATAACGGTTCTCAAAATTTGAGGATTTTAATAATTATTGCATTAATTTGATTAATAATACCATTGGAAACAAAATGTGATAATAATTGTTCCATTTTAACCATAGAGTTTGCCGAGGAGTTCCTTATTCAATAATCAAACTAAAGCAAATCATAAACTTTCTATTTTATTATAAAGACTTAATTCTTCAATATACAAAAGAGCTAAAAAAACTGCAGTTCTTATTTTTACCATTTATTTTGGAAAGTTATCATCTGATTCAAATATTATTAAGGAAAATTTGATTGTATTTTTTATGAATATTTGTCTAGATAGTTACCTAACACCCTGTATATATGATCTTAATAAAGTATAATTTAAAGAGTATCCGTTGTGTAATTTTTAGTTTTTTTAGCAAGTCACATCACTATAAAATTATTCAGAAAAAGTAAAAAAAATTTAATCATTTGGTTTGAGAAAAATTTGAATCTATTTTACACCGCATACATACTGCAGTGGAAAGTTTTTTTTTAAATAAATAAAAAATTGTTTTTAAAATCAAAAATGATCAATTAAAGATTTATAATAAATGTTTCTATTTAAATGAGAAGTGAAATTAAATTTATTTATGGTTTTGAATTTCAGCCAATCCATATTTTTATTTATAATATAATTTAGTTTGCACCTAAATATTCCGTTTAATTAGTAAACTAAATAATGTCTAGTAGTTAAGTTATATTTGTAGTGGTAATTAAAAGAATGCAAAATTGACATTCTGTGTAGAATAATTGTTATCAGAATTATTTTCTGTGAAAGAAAACAAATGACTTTGTGAGAGTTCACTGATGATAAACGTGCGTTCAAATGTTGAAGGTTACAAACAATTGCTATGACAAAACATTTTTAAAAAATAGTGCAAGACATTGAAGCGGTATGAAAGGAAAATAGGATAATTCAAGTTGCGACGGGAAGTCGAAGGTCTTAAGAATTACATTCAACGTTAAGTTACATATTCGTTGAATATGCAATTTGCATATTTAATTTCGGCCGTTAAATTTTGCAATACAAAAATAAATCCATATATCCATGTATAACCAAAAAGGTCGATTATTTTAAGTTAAACCAATTTGTATAAAGAATTTTAAATTTGTTTAATATCAATATGCATGTAACGGTTAAGAATTTATTTTAGAATTAAGTTTTGTTCGTTTATTTAGCATTATAGTTTATTTTGTAAAATTTTCAATTATTTGCGTATCTAAAGACGGGAGATCATAGAACTAAACCATAAACATACATTAATACCTTAAGTATAGACAATCGTCATGTCACGCTTCGGGCGTGCAATAAAAGAGATATTGTGTCTACCTACGCTAATATAATTTCAGGTTCCGGCTTCTTTAGAGGAGACTGGGGGTTTCCGATAACTTTGTTCCAAATGTTGTTTAAGGGCGCTAGTAGATCTCTGCCATCTGAAATACCTACCACACTGACCAGGATCTACACTAGTGTAGCTGTGGTGCTTGCAGGAGGTAAGCTCAATTTTGAGCAACAACAACGATTGTAACTAATTATGTGATTTCATTCAAAGCCAAACAACAAACAACCAAGTACGAGAACTAATTATTTTATTCCAAAAACCCGTAAATGTGTTTTATAAACATATGCAAAAAAAATAAAATAAAACAATGCAAATAAAATAAGTACCTGAGCTCTATTATTGTCTGTGATCCTCCAGTAATGTAAATGTTTTGTTCTAAGCAACCAAAAAAACTATGTTTCGAAATTTAATAAAAAAAAAGAAGATCAACTTATTATTTCAAAACCCTGTGAACTGACTTGTCTATACTTTAAATTCCCCAAATGAATCAAACAATAAATGCAGTACGCGTTATTGCGAGTTCGAGCTTAAATATCGTATGCCTATATCACGATAAATATAATAATAGTACGCCCAGTAGTTAGTACAGAGATAATAATTTTTTTTAACAAACAAAAAAAAATAGAAGAACTTCATTTATCAGAGATGAAACACGTGGCTAACGCACTTATTGCATATGTACAACAGAAAACAAAGAAAACAAATCAATATGGTGGCAAACAGCTATTCACAATTATTCTATAATTATTTATGGATTATTACAATGTGCAATGTGATAACAAAACGTAGATTAAGTTCAAAATAAAGTGGTGATTATTATTTACAACAGGTATGTACAATAATTTGATAATTAAAAGGGCGGCTTTTAAAACGTCAATGTTCATAGAGTGAGATTAGTTATCGCCAAAAATGATAAATAATGAAGACTGTTTATCTGACCTTACAAATGTCCATCGTTGACCACATGTAGAGGTCGCCGACACGAGCTGCATATAACGCCTTAGGGTAATCTTTTCAATCTTTTAAGTTGCAGGAGGTGATGAAAGAAATTTCTGTTAATTGCCCCGGTGGCTGATACAATTTTTGCCGTTGCTTTGACGCTTCTTGAAGAGGAGACGAACCCGTGTTGTGCAGCAGTATAGTGTAGTTCGGTCTGTATACTTAATTGATGCTTATTTTGCTGAGACTTGCAGGTGAACACAATCTCCAGTAGCCTAATCGCACTGATCCCCACGAAGGGTAGTAACTCGGTACATTTCACCAATATAGCATACACGAGCCCGAAATTAATATATTAGCTCAACTCAATCCCAAACTAATGTAGGAGGACTCCCAATCAATAATTGATATCTTATTTTGAAGATGCTAATAATTACAATTGGCGCTGAAGTTAATAGCGTGTTCACGACCAAATCGACCAAAACTGTCTGCCCGAAAAATACTATCTCTGCCACAAGAATGTGACCTAACGTGATGACCTTTTAGTAAAAATTTTGAATGTAAGAGTTTAAATAAATCATGTTTTTGACGATGTTGTAGGCAACCCTAAATGCGTGTCTGTCTAATATAATGTAAATTAAAACGTTACAGTCATTCTGGTAAAGATCTACCTACCGTTAGACACTAAGAGTCGAATTTAGAGAGCTTCTTAATTCTTCACTCACACTAATACCCTACTTATCTTACCGTAATCTTACTAAACGTCAAGTTGACGTCTTAGTTGCGTGGTATAATTTCGTTTTTCAAATAACATTTTTCATATTCGATACTCAAACGTAACTCAATTTAGTTACTTATTTTCATTGTTTCTGAATACCAAAGGTTAGAGTGAGGTGAGTATGAGTGACTAACTTTTTGAGTATGAGAGGAAAATTAGAAAGTTCTCTGTATTCTCACTCGAGCTTGAGTGGGATAAAGAATCACTTTCCTCACTTGTTGGACAAATAACTGTTCTTAGGCCTACTAAAGTGCAAGTAATTTTATACATTCTAATTTGATTTATTAATAGTACAAGAGAAGTTTTTGCTTTAGAATAATTGCTAAATATATTTGTAAAAACTTCAACTGATAATAATTTACTTTCAGTTTGATTTTCAAATATATTTAAAGTGCTGCGTACAACGTGAAAAAAAGTATTACCTAACTTCAACTACGACACTAGATACAATCTAGATACGTAAGATTCAACTCTGGGTTTATGCAATTAAGTTAATTTGTACTATTAGTTTTAACCCTTTATTTATACGTGTTTCTTTTTTCAGTTAATTCTTATGTTTTTTTGATCTCTTTTACGGTACGTTCTTAACGAAATGGTCTTAAGGTACAAAGATTTACTTACTTATTAGTTCTTAGTTAATTTATTTTTTCCAAATTGAAGATTATTTTTCTAGTTCCCTCCTACAAAATTATTAGCAAGTGGCAATTATTCGCAAATTGTCTCTGCCTGTGATCGAGTATTTATTGTAAGACTGGCATACATTTTCTGCATTAATTGTTGTATTTTAAAGTCAGTAAAAGATATTGAAGTTCATTAATTACATTTATTTTGCTTTTTTTTATATTCTGCTTCATTACTCGGCTTTCCAGAACTTTTTGATCCATTGTAAACTTATTTTTCTACTACTTATGAAAGGTACTTACCGAGAGGTTAACGCAATAAGACTACTTACTGATAAGTTTGTTCTTATAATTATTTTTGTTTCTTAAAACTAATTAAAATTGAGAGTCATGAAGAAAACCATTCCTTATAGCATTTACTCATTTTATGAAGGTTTTTTTATATATATAAAAAAAAAACAAAAGTAACAATTTAAGCATCAAAGGTCAACTGTTATACCTTCAACTTAAACATAATTTTTTTCCGGAATTTTATCTCTTCAGGAATCACAGAGTTTTTACTTTTTCTTCCGGAAGAAAAAAACATTGGGTCAAAACTGTCCCACCCGTTACACTCATTTTTTGGTGAATAACTCTGTTACAATTTATTGAGGAAAAATCAGCTTATAGCAAAAGTAATCTTCAGACAGAGATCTTTCCAGTCATGATCTTGTTTCCTTAATTTTACAGTCAAATATCGAGAAATTTGATTTCAAAGATGTCTGACTGTCCCACCCGTTACAAAAAAATGACCCTGAAAGCTAAGTCAGTGGTGCACCCAATAATTCCAGTTCATGGTCAGACATAAGTTTTTGGCAGGAAAGACCTTCATAAAGTTCTTGAAACAGTAGTTTTTAAGTTGTGAAATAAAATATAATTTACACTTATTTGGGTTGATCATCAAACCAATATCCTTTGATCTTTCAATCAATACCGTATTTACATCACTACATAACATAAATTCAAAACAAAGAATTCAACCGATTTAAATGCATTCTGGTAGTCGGTCTTAAGAATCACCTTGTGCTTTGCGGCATTCTTTTCAATATATGACCTCACTGAATAAATTATTGCTTCACAACCACCTCTTGTACCAAAACCCATTTGGCTGGGGCGCAAATATTGTTCCATTTCCTCTAAATAATGTATATATTCTAATTTAGCTACAATATGTCTGTACGTGTTCCCAGTTTCTATAGGTCTTACGATTCTATCTTTTATTGAGAGAGTGCATAAGTTGGCACCGTATAATACTGGTATAGTTGACTGTGAAACACCACTCTTCAGCATAAAGTTACAAAATCACGGACTGTAATAAAACTAAACTACATCCTCCATTTCCTTTTAGGACAAAATTCTTGAAATGTTGTGGCTCAATCCATCTATTCCGAAAGCTGATCTGTTCGGAAAACTAGTAATTATTGATAATACGTTAAGACTGTTAACTGTCAATGCATTCTTAGTAGATGTTGAAGGACCTGGGAGTTGTAAAGGTGTCTAAAGTTCTACAGTTCGAAGAAAGCTTATTGTCAGACTTTTTTTGATTTATAGTCAGGTTGGAAACGTTTCTTATACTAAATTTTGTATTATTTTTCTTGACTTCAATTGTTAGTGACTTTTTTTTAACAGGGATGCAAAGAGAAATATAAGAAAACAGTAATAAATACTGGCAGGATTTATCATCATTTCTATCAATTGCGGTCCTAATTAATGACGATAATTTATTAGCAGCAACTTGTCTTGGAACTCTCCTTAAATATTTTATTTGTTTTAATTTAGCAATTCTTCTACTAAAATCCAAAATGACGTCACTTGGGGATATTGAAAATTTTGTCTCTAGAAACTATTGAAAATCTTGTCTTTTAGCTGCAATTCTCATGTCTAGTCAGACCAACTAAACCTTTATTGTTCTTCCTTTCAAGAGTAGTTCTAATACATAGTTTTCATTATAATAGCTTTGGTTCAGACGATTTGCTTGGCTGACAATCCGATTTTTTATGCAAATATTGCAATTCCACTTTCCGGGATTCTTACTTAGTGTATTGATTGTTTGTTTGTCAAGGTCAGTGTAAGAAAAATGATACCACAAATTGCATTTGTCGCACCATATTAGTTCACCATCTTTTTCCACTGACCTGCAACTCAAATTAATAAGCACTAGGCAACTCCAAAATTCATGTATTGGTGAAGGAAATTATGAGATCCACACTTAAACGATAGTGGTAGATGAACCAGATAAGTACTGGAGTACAATTTTGATTTGTATTTCAGTTACACATTATCTTTTACAATATTTTGACAGCTGACAAACACATATTTATTTATACTATATAGTCTCTCTCCGGATGGACCTAACTATTCTTGTACACTTTGTAACTTTCCATTTTAGGAATAAAAGTCATACTTCACAAAAAGTTTTGCTTCCTTTAGCAAGTTTCCTGTCACCACCAAAATTTTGAAATAACATACAGAGTCGTTAGAAAACGAAACAACGTGAAATTTGGTAAGAGTAAAGTACCTTTTATTTGAAAGGAAAGTCAAAGTACTGCTGGAAAAAGATATTTGAAACGTCAATACAAGCAAAAAGTTTATGCAACTGATTTCCAGGATGATGAAAATATTTAGAACAATAAATTACAGAAATTACCAGTGTTCAAAAAATTTAGAGCAGTTGTGTTGATAAATGTATAGATTTTATATATAGGGTGATGCTTTTGAAAACGGGTCATAGGTTAATGGTTTTGGTATCAAAATAAAGCTAAAATTAGTCCGTATAGCTGTTGCTATTAGAAGTCACGTTGTTTTCAAAAATTTGTCAATAAAAATAAAAGTAAGTTTTGATAATGAAAGAAAAATAGTATTGGGTTGCCTAAACAATTAACATTTTTACGTTTTATCAATAAGGCTGAAAAGAAAGTTATTAATAAGCAAATAAAAAGCTTTATTCTCTAGGAACAACTTTGAATGATATTAGAACTAAATTAAATAGAAAGGTTACAATAAATAAACATAAAAATTACTAATTTTTATTGATAAATTTTCAAAAACACCTTGTAATTCAGCTGATTTCTGATAACGAGCGCTATGCGCAATAATTTTAGCTGCGTTTTGATACCAAAACCATTTTTGTCACTTGAAAGAGTGAGCAGGAATTAAAAAAACAGCTTACAATGCTAAATTCCTATGACTCATTTTTAAAAAGCACCACCCTGTATAGATATATAGAGTGATTGATAGTCAATGGTAAGGTAGACGTTTATAAAAAACGGATCATAGGAGTAATCTGAAAATTGGCTACTGCCATAAATAGACACGATTTATCTTTCTAAAATATTTTCATTTTGGCGGTGTTGCTACTTCTACTCGAAAGTAGTAACAACTTAGTAATTTTTTATAGAACACCTTGTATATTATTCAATTTTTAGAATTGCAATTTTTTTACTGATAATTTTTGTCTGAATAGTTCGCTATACCTATCTACACCGGTTTTCGACATAATAATTATTTTAGGTTATTTTCTTTCAAAATATGATCCCACCAAAATTTAAATTTAGCTGCTATTTGAGCCCATATAAAGCTGAAATTTTAGATGCAGTTTGCAAAACCCTTGTATTTAACAGCTACCTAAATAAATTTATTTTATCTTATACAGGGCGGTTTAAAGTTAATGATTTTGACGTGACATACAGAAAAGGTCAAAACTTTATTTTTTCAAATAAAACACCCTATACATTACTTAAAATTTGAATAGACAATTAAAATGCCTTCAAGTTGATATAGCATAGTGGTATAACTAACTTGTCAATTTTTCGAAATAATTGCAATAATTATTAAAAATCACACTGTCTTTAGTTAGCCATGGAACGCCACCGTTGATTGAAATATTGGTAAAGATAGTCAACCGCTTGTATTTGCTTGTATCACGGATGCAATTCACATATGCATGTTGGGTTGCGTTTTTGTTTACTTTTTCACCTGTACTGAAGCGCTAAGTTATAATGTGTACGATTCTTGAAATAGAATAGTTCAATTTATTCCACCGTTGTAAAAATGGGGCAACATACAATCCGTAAAATTTACTTTTGTCAATACAATGTTGCAACGTTTTCAAATATTTAGTAAACGTATTAACTAGTAATTAAAAGTGACGAATTTTTCATTTATGAATAATACCATTGATGATACATATCTTGGATTTTAATGACAATGTTTTTTTAATAATTTACTAAAATACATACGAAGCGTTATTTGTTAAAACAGTTTGGTTTGGTCGGTGTTAGATAAATAAGAAACAATTATTTTACAAATTATGCTTGCACTTTATTTTTTAACTTGCAAATAATAATGTTGACATTTGTTTGTCATTTAATAACTTCGTTAGGAATAAAGTAGAACATACTGGGAGAAATACCACTAGAGTTCAGAAACGCAAAATTATTGGTTTTTGTATCTACTTGTTTTTACGTGTTCAGTTGAAAAGGATTTTAAATAAAAATTGGTTTTCAAATTTTTCAATTCAAAAGGCAACAAGTTACCGTGTTTTTTAGGGAAAGTGGGTTCCACTAGACCTTCAAATTTAAATTCACTTGGTAATAAAAGCTATTCCTATTACTTCTAAAAATAAAAGTACTAGATTTTAGCTTGAGGTGTGTTGTCTCCCGACGCGGTGCGGATAATACGTGTATAATACACTATTCTTTTCTGTGACGAAATAAATGACGATTTAATATTGAAAAATTATATTACAATAGAATTAGAAAATTATTGAGTGAAATTTGGTGTTAAAAAATAGTACTCACTTTTTTCCCGAGGGAAAAAATAATTTACGAAAAGTGACACTTTGTTATCTGTTAGTAGAGATAAAAGTTAGGATTTTACTCTTTGAAACTGTATCAAAATATCATGGTTTCAAATTAAAATAGTTTAATTAAAGTAAAAATAGCTCATTAATTATAAACATTGTTTCAAAAATTACAATTCCAACTGATCTAAAATAATAGTAATAATTTACAAACAATTTACACATAAATAATAACGTACCTAATACAATGCTATACATAAAACATATCCAAACATTTACACTTATTTATGCAGATAATATTCTTATTTTACGGTGTGGTTTTGTGACATCACTGTAATTATAGCTATTAGAAATATGTTTATTAGCCTCCCACTTTAAGGTTCGATATAGTTTTATTTTAACCAACTGATCGATAATTAACAGTTTATGAGTGTCGCATTCTCTGAACCATGAATTCACACTGCTGTTGAGACATTTTTTTATACGGAGTTTAATTTTTTCCAATAAACCATAATCTGTTTTAAAAAGATGAAATTCTTCAGTAAAAGTTTTAATAAAAAAACACAAATTTTGAGAATTCGGGTGATGGTCTGTGTAAGTATTTAATTCCATCAGATTTGCTGTAATCTTTATATAGAATTAATGATTCGTTCACATTGAAAACACTTGAGTCGTTAACTGTTAGCATTTCCTTACACGTATTACAATGTACTTTTTTATATATGTAGTGACTTAAATAACCCGCAACATACGACACTGAACAAGATTCTAAAGAACTATTAATTACGACATTGTCTTCATTGATTTTGTTCTCCAGACAGGTTCTAGACGATCTCTTTGTTTCATTATTTTCTACACTTTCATTTGTCCCAAATTGTAACAAATAAACAGATAATCATTAAGCTTTGCATAGATGCTTCTTTAATGCGTTTATCATATCTTAAAATATAAGTACACCTAAAGTTGATATTGAAACAAATGTATTACGAGGAGTCTTCCGGATTATCGTTTATGAGTCACATTCCTTATCGGCTTAGTCAAAAATTCTACAATTGCATACTTTTAGCAACACCTTTAGTAAATGAGTAGGCTTGTTATAATATTGTTTAGATGCAAACAGTTGAGTACGTTAGATTGTAATATAAGAAAATTCAACATTCGTTCCAACATAAAAAGGGATAGCGTTTCTATGTTAAAAATTTTAATTTCAATGACCAAAATTTAGAAATTTACTTGCGTAAGCCTAATAGATTTTAAAACATTTTCAACGGATAAACGATGTTAATGTAATAAATATATGAGTATGGAATTTTCAAAAGTATTTAAAGAAATTGTTTTTTTGGGAGAACGTTTTTCAACGATTTCTTTACGAAATTAATACTTTTAAATCTGCAGGTTTTTTTCATAATAATAAACTTTATTCACATGTGTATGTATACAATCTTTGTACATATATGTGTTTGTCATGATGGTATAACCATTGTTATAACCTTACGTAAGAAAGATACAAATAAATATTATTACATTGAACAATTAACAGACAATAGAAAAAAAATATATAACAAAGGACACACATTTAATTAGTACGTCGACAAAAATCAATAAATTCTTGTATATTGTAGAACGCATGTTTTGTTTGTTTGTCAACATTGACTCAATGCACCAATATTTCAATCAACGGCATGATGCATTGGCAACAATGTCGTGCCTTAGCATAAACTATCAGCAAAATTACAGTTTTCTATTTCACATTTATCGGCAATACTGTTCTGTAAATTCTACAATACAATTGACGTATTTTCTTAGCACAAAGCGATACTACCGACCTCTGATGTTTAGAACAAATTTCGGGGTCGCATAATCCCGTAAGGTTGACTATCTTTACCAATATTTCAATCAACGACGCCACGTGATTTGACAATTGCTCAATTATTCACTGTATTTGACAGACGTCAAAGTTTTGAAGTTGTGATTGTGATTTACTACTTAATACTTATTTAAAAACAAATTACAATTGGGTGAAATAATTACTGCATAAAGTTTTGATCAATCTATTTATTCTTCATGGACAATGTGACAAAATTGTGACAAGAATATGTAGGAAATTCAATGAAATGTATCCTGATTTGCAGCCAATGAACAAAAGAAAGTTTATGCAAATACAGGAAACTTTATCAATTAAGGTTCTAAGCTTAAAGCATAAACTTTCTTTCGTTCATTTGCTGCAAACTAGGATACATTTTATTAAATTTCCTATATGTTCTTACCGTTCGTGGTTATTATTTAATTTGTTGGAACAAAAACCCAACATCTATTCATGTTTCACTCAAATTTCACCAGCTTTTTCAATTTTTTTAGGAAACCTGAAAGAAGAATTGGCGTGTTACACGACGATATAGGGGTTTCTTGCAGACTGACATGACTACAAAAATTAACTGCTAAAGTGATTTTTGACAAATTCTTATATAACATCATCTTTATAATCATCAGTAATTGTAGTGGCATTGTGGCGTGCATCTGAAGCAATTGTTTGAATGCATTCTCTGACAATTTTGTTGCTAGTCTTAGGAAGTCTGCGAATCGTAAAATATGATACGCATTTATTTTATTATGTATTATTATTCTATTATGTATCAGTGAAAAGAAATAGGTTTTCACGTAGTTATTAGTTCTTTTACAAAGACTTAATTTTCTAACCGCTGTGTTATCTTTTTTATAAGGTAGTATTTCTATACTTGTGCTTAATTTCGACGCTTATAAAACGATTACAGCACGTGTAGATATGCATAGTTTACGAGCGTATATCACGCTCCGCCCCTCGTCGCATGAAGATTTACACTCTTAACGATGAATTTAGCCAAATTTGATACAACATAAATTAATTCATTTTGTTGTTATTAAATTTGGCCGGTCAAAACTAAATTATTTCCGTTAGTATCTTCTACTTTTTTTCATTTCTAATTTTTTTTTACTAGTTACATTTTTTTATTTTTTTGTCCAATTTACAACGAATTTCAAAAAACTAAGATTACAACTCTAAGAACATTTGAAGAAAATTTCACTTCAATAGATGAAAAACATTGACTTTATCTTTCTGCGGTAAAAAAGGTATACGAGTATGTCTTTTTGAATTAATTACAGCTCTATAATTTTGATTTGTTATGAAATGTTTTATTGTGCCGGTGTTAATAATCATATCATAACCAGTAAGTATCGCAAAAAGAGTTGATCGCGTCTAAATACTGTTACGCTACTGGAGTTTCTAGAATAAGTTAGAACGCTAGAATTTATTTAAGAAGTATAAAAGCAAATCTAGCATTTATTCAGTTCAGTTCAAAGTTATCTGAATAATAACTGAACGTGTTATAAACAATTTTTTAATACCGCATGAGTGTAATTTTATCATAGGTGTTTACTAATTTCGTTATTGTGAATGCGGAACAAAAACAACGATAAGATTTGTTACAATACACATACTTTCAGACCTCATTATTTTTATAGTTTAATATAAAATTATATATTTACAAATATAAATATAATTTTGTTGATATCTTCGTTACTTATTAATATTTATTTAAATCGAAGGTTATTAAAATAGTTAATTTTAATTGAACGGTTATACGTATATTGAATATTAAAAATCAAATATTTGTTTTTCGAGCCATAGCCTCAGTCATGCGAGCACTAGCGTATTTGAAATGCTTGCTTTAGACAAATATGTTCAAGTTGTTTTCAGTAAATATCAACTCAAGTTTGTTCACATATATTTTAGAAGGAAATAATAAATTTATTTAACTATCTTCAATTTAAAATTTCCGAGACGGAAACTTAATGAAAATTGTTTACATCATTTGAAAAAGCGATAGTAAATTGTGTGTAATCTACTTTAGAACGAAGAAGGTGGAATGTTAAAAGATTAGAACATTTTGAACGTAATCGTTTCATACATTTAAATGTTGCACAGCTTGATTTATTTATATTCTCAGTGGTGGTTTCCTAAAAATATTTGTTGGAATTATTTATACCGTGAGCGGCATAAGTAACGAATAAATTATTTTTGGCGTTATTATTTCTTTTTATGAAAAACACGTCAATTTTGTTGTTAATATAAAATTTTTTAACGTGACTATTTCAACCCTGCCGTAAATTTCTTCGTAGGGTCTAATTTTTTTGTAATCGGGAGGGTGGCTTGTGCTAGTTCTATTGAAAGGAAATTTAATCGTCTATTTGATAGTGTAGTACTTAAATAAATAAATTAATTAGTAAGCCTTGAAATTAAGACAAAAAATTAAATAAATCTACGAGGAAATTGAAATTGATTTATTGACAAGTATAAAAAACAATACTTATTGCCACCCTTCCCAATTAAAAAAAATGAGGAGCTGCTACCCCTACAAAGGAGTTTACGGCAGGGTTGAAATAGTAACGTTAAAAATTTTATATTGACAACAAAAATTGAAGTGTTTTAGCAATTTTCATAAAAGAAATAATAACGCCAACAATTAATTTATTCGTTACTTATGCCGCTCACTGTATATAATTTGAAACATGTGTTTAAACTAATAATCAAAACAAAATTTTAATCCTACAGATAATGAACTGTTTTTCTATTAAATTAATTTTTATAAGTATACAGGGTGATTCATTACTATTTGGAAATAATTTAACACTAGAATCTCGACCTTTAATTATGAAGATTTAACCTAAAACACTTAGATGAAAGGTCGCTCATTACTAAGTTACAGGATGTTTTGTTTAAAAATTTAAAACAATTTGTGCTTAGTATTTTAAAATTAATTTACGTATTTATTTCATGTTTGGCGGGAAGTGTAGACACTGTACACCCTACACCCTTCTAAATTACGTTAAACAAACATTTCTGTCTACTATCAGAGACGTACGACAGGGGTAAGTGACCGGTTAATTCTGCCCAAATTTTACGCCACTGGCGGAATAAAAATTTTAGTACAATTTTTCGATCCTCCAATATTTATTAAGTAAATAATGTACTCTTTCCTCATAACGATTAAGTGAATATTTCTCGAGATATGTTAAGTTAAACATGAAGCTGTGCCATTGAATTGAAAAAAAAAATGAAAGCACCCCACTAGATCAAAAGAATTAATTCAATTCAGAGCCAACTACACGAAACAAATAATATTGAAAAATTATCCATCAAATGTGACTTATCGGATTGTAATTGAAATAGAAATCAGGTTATTTGCTTTAATAATATTTTAAAATCACTTTGAATTATTTTAAAGTTAGAAGATCTATTTTATTTTTGTCAATAAATTTTAGTATCTTTATTGTTAATACGAATTAAAGTTTAATTTGCGTATTAAATGCAATCCATTGGCTCAAAACGTCGATATTAGTTACATACCAAAATTTAAAAAATGATACAGCTTCAAGTTTAACTTAAAATATCTCCAAAAATATTGACTTAATCGTTATAAGGAAAGAGTACGTTAGTTACTTAACAAATATTGGAGAACCGAAAATTCTACTAAAATTTCTATTCTGCCATTGACGTAAAATTTGGGGACGATTAACCGGTCATTTATCCCTATCGTACGCCTCTGGTAGTAGACAGAAATGTTTGTTTAACATAATTTTGAAGAGTATACAGTGTCTACATTTCCTGCCAAATACGAAATGGATACGACAATTAATTTTAAAATACTGAGCACAAATAGTTTTTAAATTTTTAAACAAAACACCCTGTAACTTAGTAATGAGCGACATTTTATCTAGGTGTTTTGGGTTAAATTTTCATAATTTAAGGTCGGGATTCTAGCGTTAAATTATTTCCAAATAGTAATGAATCACCTTGTATAGTTATTTAATAAAAAAATGCTTAGGGTTTTCTTCGAGCTGGTGTGTGATTTTCTAGGGTAGTGTGATAATAATCATGACATAATATTTTATTTTTTTAAAGAGGTTATTAAAAGTAAAGTGCATAAAATAATGAAATTATTCTTTTTTGATAATTATTAGTTAATATTTAAATTTATTATTAAGTAATTAAAGGACGGTACATGTAATGTCGGCACTTCAAAACTTTGCTCGTAACAAACTAGTGGTGGTTTAAAACTAAAATTTACACAACAACTATGTTATCTGCTTAAATTAAATATTGATTCCATAAATTCAAAACAATCTCAACTTGGACCAACACAAAGTGACTGACTATAAAGCAATTAAAATATTTTGTTTATGTTTATAAGCAAATAAGTTTTATCTACGAATTTGTATATTATTATTATTAACAGTAATTTTACTTTACCTATAAACTTTGAGAAATAAATTACAATTAATTTAGAGAAAATCGATACAGTAAAACAGTTAATTTGAAACAATACGTGTTTTCCATTTAAAATAAATGGATTTAATTAACAGCAGGGTTTTGTTTGAATGGAAAAAATAAATTATAAAATAAATTTATACAGAAAGTTCTTACATAGGGCTAGTATGTTACTATAAAAGTTCTATAATACATATTGCGATGTTATTCCGCATCCCAGGTCCAATTTAATAATTAAAAATAATCCCACGATGATTTCCGTGTAAATAAACACCAATTATGAAAATAGTGTAAAAATCGAAGGTGTTCGGAAAAGATTTTTGTAGCTGTTAGTAATTTGATGTCATTTATCCATGTTCCTGTGTTAATGTCGATTGATTATAATCCCTCAGCGGCTTCAAAGGTTGAATCCAGCACCAAACCCTAGAATAAATTAGTTTCAGTAACAGTTTTTAAAGAAATTAGATAAATGTCAAGGTCACTGGTCTTATAATAAAATGCGAATTTAATAACTAAATGTGCGATATGTGAGACTATGTGTTTTTAACGCAAAAGGGATTTAGAAACGTGATTTAATGCCAAAAACTGTCCGCCAAAGTGAATAAATCAAAGTAATTGAGAAAACGCCAATTGAACAAAGGTTATGTAAATGCGAAAATTGAACATCCAATATCTTTGTGGCGCATAGCATTCATGCAAAACCCGTGTAAAGGAAGAATAAGGGAATGCTTTCCTAATTATTTATCATATAAGTAATTAACTCCGAAAAAAAAACAAAATTACAGAAAACTAGTCAAAAAGTTGGCTGAATGAAGAAAAGTACCAAAAAATGGCGGTACGAAGTGTTGCAAACTTGAATAAGTTTGAATTTAAAAATATGAAATAGCAGGCCATGATTAGAAAACTGATAAGTTGATTCGAGTTGCACGCAAACAAATACATGTAAAAAAGAAACAAAATAAATAATTTAAATAATAAAAGCAAGAATAATTACACAACAAGGTGTTCGTCGAAAGTTTTAAATACAGTGTTGGGCCACAAACTGTTAGGTATAAGCCTAGTGTTGAAAAGGTAGGCCTAAAGGAGCTGCAGTTTGCACACTTTCTAACAGAATTTGAGTTGTAACGGAGTAACCTGCAAAGCGGAAAATGGTAGATCACGAAAAAAATAATAAGGCCAGAGGTTAGTTTTAATTATTGTAGTAGTTTGTAGTATAGTTATAAGTTCATTCCTGTGTAAACACTGGTTGCACGTCCGAAATACATATGCGTTGTTTGATAACCACGTGGTCGCTTATATCCAAAGCGCTGTTGCAAAATTTTAATTTAAAACTTGTAATTTTATTTGATTTTATATGAGTGAAAATAAAGAATTTATGTTGTTGGTTACATTGTGGTTTTTAATTACTAGTAAGATCGTAGAAGTCAGTCCAGATTTGGTAATCTAAAAAAAGAGAAATAATTATTATTCCTGGTATAAAGTACAGATCATTATTATTAATTTTAAAAAATGAAGTACATACAAAATTTTACTTGAAAAAAACCCTGAGATTATCAAAGAGTTATTTATTTGAATGATTTTGAAAGTAAAAATTAATATTAAAATTTCAAAAACAAAGAAAATATTTTTTATAAAGTTTATAACTTCATATCATTGCAATATAATGTTTGACTAATGCTTTAACAAGTGTTAATAACGCATACGAATAACATTATTGTGGGTGAATTTATTCATTTAATGGTACATGCAAGTGCAATTATGAGTCTGTCTGTAGTAATAATGTACAGGGCAGGACTGTATTTAATAACAGATATTAGAATTAGAGAAAAACGTTTTGGATAAAAAGTCATTTTATAATTTTTACTAGCATACCTCAGTCAATGAACTCCCATTTTCTTGCCGATTTAGATGAAATTCTCAAATGTGTGATCGATACAACTTTGCAAACCTTATATCTATTTTAAATAAATAAAGTAATAGTAAACTTTATTATTAAGAATAATCTATTGAAATAACAGCAGTGGCTTAATAAGATGATTACAAATACCAGCATTTTCAATAAAAATAATCCTTATTTAGTAATAATCAAGGCGAACAAAGGAAATGTAACAGTGGTGTTAACTAAAGAACAATATAATAGATAAATTATTATTTTCAAAAAGAAATGAATGCATTTCTGGTATTGGTGGTTTTTTTAATAATTTTGTCTGGTTTCATCATAAATTCATTGAATCTAGTGTTGCTATAAACTGACATTTTGTTGGACTGAGTATTAAAAGACTTAAGAACATTTTGAGATAAAGTGAAAATTAATACAGCTATCAACTTAGTGTGTTTCAAAGAACTTACCACCTTTATATTCAACAACGGCTGTTTTTCACATAAAAATCGACATTTCCGTCAAATATTTGGTGCTCCAATGGGTTCACCGCTACCATAATATTTTGGAAGCATATTTGATGAGGTTACCTCCAGCATTCCCCAAAAGTGCAGCATTTCTATACAAATGTGTTCATCATGAACACACGCATTCAGTGTTAGACCTTTTCAATTCGATGAAAAACCATATCTAGTTCACTATGAAAACGAAAAAAGAAGGTAAACTACCTTATCTTGACGTTTGTCATCAGACAACGCTAAAAAATTTTATCGATTAATACGACAAATCAAATTTCTCAGGGATATATCTCAATTCCATGTGAAACTACACCCTTTATATAAAAAAAGAAATACTATACTAGGTCTAAAGAACAGATTTAAAGAAATGTCTGACTTACGATTACTTAACAAAAATCTCAATATTTAAAAAAATATTTTACTGAACAATGGTTATCCACTCTCATCTCAAGAATCTACTGTATAAAATACGAACCTAGAAAGTCACTCTCAGCCAACATCGACTCCAAAAGTTTACAAGAAAATTCCGATCATCAATGACCTCACAAATAAGGTTTGCAATATTCTCAAAAATTCTCAAATTAACATTGTCCCATATAATAAAATTACAACTAAAAAAATGTTTTTCAAATTATATGATCAAATTCTTTTAGTTTTGAAATCTAACATATATAAGATTAATAATTGTTTAAATGTAACGGTTTATACATTAACTAAAAAAACATGTTAAACAACACAAAAATGATATAAAAAAAAACAAAGTTGCTGGACACGGACTTGATTTCACAAATACTGAAATCATTGGTTCTGTTATAAATAGAAGTTAAAGAAATTTTCGTGCAATGTACCACATTAACAACAATAAAAATTTTAATACTTACACGAAAAATTTAAATATTATTTATAATTATTTATTTTACTTTTGATAAACCCATAAAACATAAAAATATTATTAATGTAATAGCTTAAGACAATTTTAATAACCTTTTATATACATTTTTAAATTTAGCGCTTAACTTAACCTAAATTGTGTTGGTAACTACAGTTGATAGTGTTTATATCCGGCTTTAGTTTTTTAATCTTCTTGTTAACCTCAAAAGTTAGCACATGTAGCTACAATTAACTTCTATGAACCATCAAGACATCCAAGCAGACATTGATATACAGTGTGTTTCAGATTAAATGTTACAGCAAATATAACCAAAACAACTACAAAAAAATATCTTAGACAAAAATTGATAAATTGTCAATCCTTTTTTGCTATTGCAACATATTTGGTATAGAGTGGTCACAAAAGTCATGGTGGACTAAACGTTTTTTTTTTTTTTCAAATATAACACCCTGTATAGATGTATAGTTTCTATGTTTAATTGTACTTGTATTTTGTCCTTTACCTAGATTGTATATTTTAAACAATAGCGCTTTATCAAGCAAGAATTTGATAACTTATAAATAAGATGGTACACCATTTTTGGCTAATGTAATGTAAAACTTCATTTGCACAATTTAATAACGTTATTATTTATAACATAACGTTCTATACAATGAAGTATATTATTGCGTTTAATTAAAATATAAAATGGGTTAATTGCTTAATTGTTCTTGTTATTGTATTAATTGTAAGATCCCAGTAGTAGTGCGCAAATAGAAACTGTGAAACAGCGCAGAAAACTATACTTTTTTATTTATTAACGAATGTTTCGACCTTACACAAAGAACTCCTGTTTTTAATGAAAGACGTCAATAATAAAAAAAAGTACAATAACAACTGTTAAATTTTTTGTAATCAAAAATCGCAAGTAAGAAAAATAATGGATTGCGTTTTAATTCAATCTTCATATGATTTTTAATAATTGCCATTTTAGCAATTTACTTTCCAAGCTAATTTGTAATACAATAAAAGCACTACAACTACATATGTATTTATTAAACATTTGTTAATTTACTAAATGTTCTCTGATAGTTTGTTTTGTTAACCTTTTTAAAAATTTTATAATCAGAGTAAATAAAAGCTCTATTATATTGCTGCAATTTTTAAACAAAAAGCAATCATCAATAAAAATCTATTACAAATAAAAGGGCAATTTCCGGAATAAGAAAAACGTGAAATACATTTCGCTACCACTCCAATGTATATGAATCCAAAGTATAACGTTGATGTATTGTAAACATTGTGTGACTTCTAAAATTGTTATTAATAAATAAAATTCAAAATTAAGATAACATAAAATATTTCATTTACTGCAATCATTAAAATATATATAATTGAAGTGAGAATTAGCTTTGCGAGTTATTGCGTAGATTTTGTGAGTATCCTTTGAAAGAATTTTTAATGTTTGTCAGTTACATAGACCGTTGAAAGGGTCCACAACTAAAATAAGCTTGACGTATCGTTAACGGATTAAGTATTTGCAAGTTTCTGTTATTTTTTCATTAAAAATTTCTGGGCTGTGAGGTGTAAAATATCACAAAAACTTTTTTTATAAAGATGAAAATGCAAAATTTTACAAATATTTAGAAGTTATAAAACTATTTTCAAAATTACTGGAAGTACTTAGAAACCAAAATTTTGATATACATACTTTTTTATCAAGAAATAGACATTCTGAGTTCTATTCATTTTGTCATCTAGGACACTTTTGACTATAACATGAGAAGTAAAGTAAAAGTAAGTAAAAACCAAATTAAATAAACTTTTCCAAATAAAATTTTAGAAAAAATCACTACATTCAAGGTACCATAACCAGTCTAATTCTTCGTTTTTCTTTCACCGAAAGGTTTTAAACTTGATAATACATATTTACATAAACAAAGCATTCAACAGTAACACTCAAATGTTCCAAATTGTACAAATGAGTTAATCTCGGCGAACTTCGTTTATTAAATAGAGAAGGGTAGGTAAACATTCGTTGATTGCCGTTTTTAAATTTAATCTCTTTTGACGTTTCCAATTTATTTCCGTCAAAACACCTTTGGAATTTGCAGGTAATTTGAAATCGTGTTCAAGTCAATGCTCAGTTGGGGTCAATGATTAAAGAATCATTTTTTTTGTAAATTGCTTACGCAACTGTGGGAAAATGTTTGATAAATTTTTCCACTTCAAAATTGAATTTACTGATATATGTTCTACCACTTTATTGTAACAATTTTAAAGCCATAATTAAAAATATTGCGGAGGTGTATCAAATTCAACTGTTTTAGAGAAATTTAGGTGCAACATTGCTTCATACCTGTTCCGACTTTTAAAAGGAAACGAATATACCACTTAAATGAGGATATAACTTTCTATTAGAGCCATAAATTAATTATATGAAAATTTGGAGTAATTAAATATTCTGTTTTAGAACAGACGACTATTTTTATGACATTTCTATCCGTGGTAAAATGCCTTTATTTACACAAAACCAACGTCACCGTCAGCTTCATTTTTTTTTACAGTACGAAAATCCTGACAAGCCAGTTAAATCTAAAACCACTTACTCTTTTGACTATAAACGATCATAAACCAAAAATGTTTACTTTTTTAGTATCTCTGCTCTGTTGAAACCAAACGCTATCAACGTGTTTTTGCTCGAATATCTAGATTAATTTCTGATGATGTCGTTGATAAAAAACTTATTGTTGAAAGTTTGTCGACTGTGTTTCCTCATCTCGAAGGCAAATTCTCATAAGTCTTCATTCCTAGGTGCTACCTCTATCTTGAATATGCCTAAATCTGTGTCACATACTCACACTACTCTTCTTTGTAAGAGGAATTTGAAATTTTTTGGCAGTACAAATAGTACATGTAATTTGATACAGTTTCTCAAAAATGTACATCAATTACGAGTAGCTCGTAAAATATCTGCAACTGGCACCGATCCATCAGACATACAGTTTCTTATTGAAATCCCATAGAGTCACTTTTAAAGGACAGTTTTCTTCCCTCTTCCTATGATGACGATGTCTTATCTGAAATAAACGCACCCAGGGTGAACATGAAAGTGTTGCGATATATGTAGCAGTTATGCAAGGCTTTTTCAAACGTTTATCTACTACTCCCTTTGTCTCAGAACAATTAAAAATTGTTAAAAGAAATTTACAGCCTTATTTTATACTGCATTTCTCTTTGGATGATTTCACATTTTTTTCTACACTTATCAAAGTTTGTAAAAATTTTAAAGGGAGTAGACTTCAAATTAAGAAATCTCCCACCACCTTTTCAAAAAATTAATTCTCTTGCAGCTTTTGAGTGCCTATTCTAATGATATAACTTTACCGAAGCAACAATTTTCTTCTAATATTCTAATAATCTGTTAAATCTGCCAATATTGTTTTTTCTCTTAAGTTAGATTGTCTTAATAGTTGACATTCTTATCACAAATGCAATCGTCCTAAACAACTTTTCTGTTATGGTTCTGGAACCCCCAGTATCTATAAATTGAAATGTGTTTCTTGTAACTCAAGAAATTCCGCTAAGTTAAGAAACAAAGAGACGCTGTGTATACAGGCTGAATAAGTTCTCCAAACCCTACCGCTTATTTTGATTTTACTGTAATAAATAATATTTCCGTCAACTGTGCGTTTATGGCTTACATTAATGCAAACAAAATTGATTGTTAATGACACCTATTAATGAACAATTTTCTATTAATTAACGATTTTGGTATAAACTTCTTGCCAGGAAAGTAGATCCCTGCGTTATAAGTATAAACATATAAATCAATATTACAAACTTCTGAGTCAACTTAATCATCTACTATTTAGTTACTGGTTAGAATTAGAAAGTAACTAAAACAGTGTTAGCAAGATATGTGGTTGTTAGTTGAAATACTAACCTTAAAAAGTAACAATTGGCAGCAATTAATAACCAAAAATACAGAATGAACCAAGAATGACAGCGACCAACATTTGACAGAACGTCAACTTAAATGAAATTGAATTGACACAGAGTAAAAGCCCCCATTCACGTTGAGATCGGTATCGATACATGTTGCAAGTATCAGTATCTTGATCCATATCTTACAATGTATTTGGCTGTATCGGTATCGCTGTATCGGTATCAGGTGGTATCACCCTCTGTATTACCGTACTGAAACTTCGATACCGCCCGCATGCAACAGATCTTGTCGCAACGTGTATATTGGAGTATCTTGTATCAATTCAGTATAATACAGTTTGAAAACGTGTAAAAAGTCGTTGCGTTTTAATTATTTTATTTTAAACATGTCAGATTGCGAGTTTTGGGAGGAATTTCTTAATATTTACAAATTATATCCATGTTTATGGAACTCGCAGTCCAAAGAATACTCAAATAAAATCATGAGGAATTCGGCATTGGATGTTTTGGTAAACAAGTGTAAAGAAAAGTATGCTGATAGTGATCGCAGTTTTGTGATGAAGAAAATACATAGCTTTCGTTGCGCCTTTCGAAGAGAACTTAAGAAAGTGGTTAACTCTTTAAAAAGTGGTGCTGCTACCAATGAGGTGTATGTTCCAAATTTATGGTACTACAATATATTAAGTTTTATTTCCGACTCTGAAATGCCCAGAGAGTCGAAATCAAACGTAGGAGATGACCATTTGGAAGATGCATCGGAAAAGGAGGTAAGAAAAGTAAATTATTATTTTATATCTCTATGTCTATTTTCCATTGCCTAAGCATACAAAATGTATAATAAGCTACAATTTATTGAAATATTTTATATTGAAATACCACTCTCCCTTCTTTATTGAAATACTCTTTATACAAGTTTCTTGATAGTTTGCCTGCAAATGTATTTCCTTGAGGTGTACGTTGTAAAAGTGTTAAGAAAGGTCCATATTCACGCCATAACCCAGCAATGACTTGTTTTGAATTAGGATCTTCCTGGTCAATATCGCATAAGTATATTTCAGAGTGTCGTCTCAAATAATTATGCAGAACACATGCGGCCAAAACAATATGGTCAACGTTTTTTACATCGATAGCAATATAGGTGCGAAAAATACGAAAACGGGCAGCTAGTAGTGCAAATGCATTTTTAACTACGCGGCGTGCACGGCTCAGCCTGTAGTTAAATATTCTCTCTTCATTTGTTAGTCCCCTTTGAGGGAAAGGTTTTATAATGTTTTCCAGCAATGCAAAAGCTTCATCTGCCACAAAAGTGTAAAGCAAAGAATATGAAGTTCCTTTAGGTACGACAGGCGAAGGAAACTTTAATGAACCTGACATAAGTAGCTCAAAAAATTAGTTTCATTTAAGATGCCCCATCTGACACTTTACCATTGGTTCCAGTATGAACCATTATAAATTCATAGTTAGCATTCACAATAGCCATTAAAACAATACTAAACTTTCCTTTATAATTATAGAAGTACGATCCGCTATTAGGGGGTTTAACAATATTAACATGCTTGCCATCTATAGCCCCACAACAGCAGGTTTAAAATATGCTCGAGATTTGGCATCATTAGACACAATGCAACGAAGTTTTGTTGAGAAATTAGTTGCATACGCGATTTTTAGTGCAAAATTGGGAAAATTACGAAATAGTCCACTATTCAACATACAAGTAGTTCCTTTCATGTCTCAAGCTATAATACCAACTACCCACAACTAAGTAGTTACAGACCATTTACACCAATGCATTCTGGGCTTACCGCAAGCAATTCAAATAAGAATGTACAATCTCAAGCAGATGACGTAAACATGGCCCAGTTTCTGAGATTCAATAAGAACCACACTTAATAAATGTTTATTCTATACATTGTTACTTCGTCAACACAAAAATATTAGTGCAATTAAAAAACACATAATTAAAATTTACCTGCATATATTCATTTACCAGCCCTTCATAAATTGCCTGGCATGTTTCAGGGATTATCTTTCCAAGTAATTGAGGAGAAATTGCCGTAGAAAATTTTTAATCTTCGCAACTATCTCCTGTAGCCAAATACCTTAATGTTACAATTAGCCTTTCTTCGGCACTAATTGCATCTCTCATAAGAGTATTTTTTTCTCAATTTTTGATTTTATTATACTCAATAAATTATGAAATAACGTGTCATTCATTCGTAAATAGTTTTTGAAATCATTTGGTTCGTGGACCTTTAATTCTTGCAGTAAATTTACCACAGTATATTTCTTTCTTTCACAAAACCACTGCTTTGCCCATATATTTTTGTCGTTTCTTTTTCTTTGAAACATCTGACAACGCAACTGCTACTGCTATAAGCTCGGGTGGTGGATGCAACATTTCTGTTTCACATGTAAAATTGAACTGATGTTTCATGAGATTTGTTTCAACGTGTGGGAACATTAAAAACATGGATACAAACCTCGATACTAGTATCGTCTTTGTATCGATACATGTATCGATGTATGTATAGATACCGATCTCAATGTGAATGGGGGCCTTAAGATATATTACAGAGGAACAACTCAACGTCGGCGCGTTTGATCTTTGTAAGACAACGACAGCCATGTTGTAAGACTAGAATCACAGAACACTAGAATTCAGGATAGTATTTGTTGTAGATGGATATGCAACCACATATACATTGTTGCTTACAAGAGCCATATACCTATGTTTGTACATTAGTGCGAAATTAAAAACTAGTCATAAAGAGAGAAATTAGCAGATAAAATCGAAAATTCCAAAGAAAACGTGTTAAGAAATTAAACTTGCATTAAACTTGTCCTGGACTGGAAATGTGTCTGAAAATTTAAGCAATTAATTATAAAGTAAGTAGCAATTTTACTAAATATAATCGGTCAAGAAGGAGTTGACATCTTTAATACATTTCAGTTAAATGACATGAAAAAGAACGATTACACAGACAATTATAAAAACGTTACGCAACAATTTGAAGAATATTGCAATCCAAAAGAGAACATAGTCACAACATAGTTGACGAAAGTTGACATGTGAGTTTAAAAATCAAAAGAAATACATTGTGCAATGTCCTAAAAATTTTTGTTGTACATCCGCCTGTGTTATTAATGAAATTAATGTCTTTAGGCTCTGGGATCGTTTAATGCTGAACTTCGCAGCTGTTTATTGTAATATTGTTTGTTTTAACCAAATTATCTATTATAAAAATTAAAAATACTTACTTAAGCTGTACTTACTCAGGCAAACTGTGTTAAAAATTGTCTCAAAAGTAGAGCAGGTTTTATGTTTTATGACAAAATCTAATCATACGTTTGGTTCTTTGGTTAACCAATGTTTAATCTGTACGTTTAACTTTGTTTTTGTAAAATTTACAGACGCATAGTACATATGCTACGTTTTCGTTAAATGTGTGGTATTTATTATTTCCTTTCAAATATTTTACTTATAAATGCGCAGAATTTTACACCAAAATAGTGTCAGTATCAAACAGAAATATTTTGAACAAATCAATATTCTTCACAATTTAGATTGATCCAAAAATTGTATAATTTCTTGTTCAAGAAACAATTTCAAATTCAAATATAGCGCGTCTGATCTAGTCTAAAAACATGGCGAATACCAATGCGCGAGATGCGATGCGCGTACGTTCCCCTTCTACGAGAGTTGTTCCTCTGGATAATATCTTTACTCTGTGTCAATTGAGTAACTTTATTATAAGGCATATAGTACATCTTCCCTCTTTATTTTACACATATCTATGTCTTATTCATACAATTATCGATACGTTATTTCGTATTTTCGATCGGAAAATAATGACGCAAGTATCTTCTTTGGTGCCACCATGTTTATGCAACTAAACATACATATTAGTAAATCAAGTTGCCATTCCGCCAATACCTTTAAATGAAGTTCAACATGAAAACGTAAATAAAACATCTATCGTAATTTGTAGCAAAGAAAATTTTAATAATACGAAATCGACATTAATCTGCAGTTATATTAAATGCTGTATTGTACGTAATATTCGAATGATAACGTTTAATAACATTTAAGGGTGTTCAGCTGATGTTACAAACTATTCTTTCACACAGTTCTTTAATATTGTTTACCCATTGTTTAGTCAACAGAAAAACACCAAAAACTGCACCAATTGGTGTTTTTCTGTTGGTTAAATAGACGCTGCAGTTAGTGTTCCTTTCCTTTGATCATTGTTTAAATGTTAAATTTTTTATGTAGGGCTGTAAAAGCAAATCATTGAAAAGTAATGCCGCTTGTACGTTAAGGATATAAATGAATATCTTTCTTCGGTATGAAGTCATATATAGGAAAGCATAGGTTCGTAGTATGTAAATCTAAAAAATCTGACAATAACTAACACAAATTTTGTATTTGTATAGTTACAATAAACTATGAATTTGTATTTTTTAATTGATTTGAATCGCTCTGGTTTATAGGTACCTACTGACAAATTACACTTACAAACAACTTTCATAATATTTAGAGGTTACATTTTTTGGAAGTTAATTTTACGTTTATGTGTCTTTAAAAATGGGTTTTACCAGAACTTAAAAATTAAATTTGTACCCGATATTACAACAATTAAGCATCGTTAATGAAATTTTTTCTAATAATTGTCCACAAACGCAACATTATATGTTAACAGTCACGAGATGGCCATACCTGTGTTCATTCCATAACAAGTGCGATAATATTTTCGCACAATGTTTTAGAATCTAACTATTCTGTAACTAATCTAGAATGTTAGTATTCTAGAATAGGAGTAAAAACAAATACGATTGTGCTTTTAATTGTTACCGATACAAAGGCTATACAACGCTTGTTTGATATTGCCGCAAGCTTTGACCAGCAAACAAGAATCTATAAAACATTGTTTTCTAGTTTTGCAGACGCTGGAAAACTTTGATTCAATGTTTTTGTTATTAAAATTGTTATTAAATTGTTTTAATGTAGATGGTTACTTAAATATAGTATGTAATTTTGTTACGTTTAGATAATGTGTTTACTTTCATTCCTATGTAACTAATAAAATATTTTGGATCTTTTTTCAGTTGGGGGAAATGGTGATAGTATTCACCAAATTCTTGCCTCACGCTATTAACTTGATAAACTTTTGCAAGAAATCTTTAAATCAATATTATCTAATACAAAAAGTTCGTCTTTATTCAAAGACAACATGTTCATAACTTTCGTGTGTAAGAACACCTAGAACGCTGATGTTGTTACTTGTACATATCGGCGCTTAGTTAAAGCGATTTACCTCTATTTAGGCGATTATGTAAAATGCCAGTTACAAACATGTCGTCTTCAAGTGATTACAAAATTTTGTTGCTAGAAAAAGAAACGTACAGGTGTTTACACAGTTAATTGCGGGAGGCGACAATTTGGTGAATACCATCGCCTTTTCCCCCAACTTAAAAAAGAACCCAAAAAAATTCTTTAAGTTATTTTACCACTTGAGCTAGTCAAAGCGGCAGGCCAACGCCCACACATTAATAAAAAAAGTTCTTTTACTCTTTTGTCCCATATAAGTTGCTTTTCGTAATATTAATACATCAGTGCCAATCACATTCATTATCTAAACGCAATAAAAATGCATACGTGCAGCGTTTACCAGCGCTTGTGAAACTGGAAAACAATGTTTTTCTTGTTCGCTGGTCAGCACTGGCAGCAAAATCATAGAAACACTATATAGTATTCTTCGTATTCGGTTACATTTAAAAGCACGATCATTATTATCGCGTTTATAAGGGCCGATTTGCAAGCGCTGGCAATCAGCGTTTTACGGGTTCTTGCCCTTTACTTTAGTTTTAATTTTTTTTTGACTTGCTGAGTTGGTTGTTTGTGTGTATATATGGAATATGAATGCTGCATGTATGAACTTATTATGTCTTAGTTTAGTATATCTCTGGCGTTGTCAAACTGCGTAAATTCCTTAGCTAGTTTAAGTTGTGAAATCTTGGATGTCCTGTTGTGTGGTGGGTAATTTTGTAACTTTTGTCTGCCAATTAACTTTTACACGAATTGGACTTTGTATGTGCATTATTGAAAATACAAATGTGTGGGTATATTTTGTTGATATTTGCTTTCAATCGTTCCTGCTGTGAATGTAGGTTTTTAGTAATGCTGTAATAGATATTTTCGCGACAACATAGTGTAAAATTATTTTTTTTTATTTAGTATTTAAGATATCAAAACTTTTAAAGTCATTAAAGTTAGTGAAACTCTAGTAATACCGTACATAGATGCATCATATAAAATATGTAGTTGTTTCGCATCCAATTAAATTTTAATTGCAACAGATGTACATGTACCAATTTCAAAGATCAACTTAACTGCAACAAACAATTACATACTATTGTAAACTAACTTGAAGATTTAAACAATTTTGGACATCAACGCTAATTAGTTTAGAACAGTTTGAATGATTGAGTGTTGTGAATGTAGACGATCGATTGATTTAGTACGCCCTAGAGAACTATGTGTTTTCTCATTTTCAACGCAATGTTACAATTTTTAATTCTTTTAATTTAAATTTAAATTAGTACAATAATTTGTTTGCGTTTTAATGAACATAAAATCATAACCAATGTGTAATAATCCTGCGGAGATAATTGTATTTTACATTTTTAACAGCTTGATAAACATCGAAGATTCGACGCAATAATTAGAACCTTTTTTCTCACTTTGTTTCATTTCCTTTGTCCAACAAAAAATCTCTTATCTAAACGTTATAGCAATTATAATTTAATTGAATTCACAGTTGTTTGATTCTATTTAATCAGTAAGCGTTTTTCTTTTATTCTTTGTCGAATTATTCAAATCGAAGTTTTATTATTTTATCTAATTTCTATAAATATTAAATTTATTTAATTTTTTTGAAAGAGTATGCATAGTTTTTTGCATGTATACGTTTTTATTTTAAAATCCTGTGTATGATACAAATTTGCATTTACTCGTATTCAAGTATCGGCAATGATGTCATGAAATTGCTTGTAGGTATAGAACCCCAGAGTTGTTAATAAAAAAAAGAAAGAAAACAGGACATATGAATGAACAAATCAATATGACAACCATAGTTTAGACGCAGATAGTACATTGCTGTGGTTTATGATAATTATTTAAAAAAAAATTAATCTTAGTCATGAGACATCTTATTTTTTTATAATCTCTCAGAGGCGATGGATTCGTTCTAATAATAAAAGACTAAATTATGAATACACAAATTTAATGAACAAACAATTAAAAAAGAAAAATAACAAACTAAATCTAAATTACGCCTTGGGAGCAAAAATAATGATAAAGAGAAACCGCATTTTTAATACGTAGTCCTATTTGATTTAACGTGAAGACAAATTTCAAAAGAACTGACCTTTACTAGTTTATTGTTGTAGCCTTGTTGACGGTGGAAAATTTAGTGAATGCTGACTTCAGCACATTGATTTTGTTGGTTAAACTAATTTAATCACTTAGTTTATGTTTCGTATACACTCAATTGTTCATGTTTTTATTTTATATTGCCTTTACTTTACTTTCGACTTTTATCCACTTTTTTAATTATTGTTTATGACTGTTTTGTTTCATTCTTCAACTCAGACTTTCCGATTTTCTTTAAGCTTTTCCCCACCTTTCTTTGCAAGTACATCTATACTTAAAAAATGTTTTTCACCTACCACTGTTTCCCACACAACATGCACTGATCAAAAATAATGCAGATTAATCGTCTCTTTGTTATTCGCAAAACTTTTCATCTCACACACGTGTTTTTATTACATTTCTCCGGTGCTTTTAAGTATAGACACTACTCAGCATAAATTATTACGTACTGTCCTTATATTATTTTATCACACGGAAACGCAATTTATAAACAATCACCTATTTTAAGTTTATCTTAATTTATATGCGTACAAACATTTTATTGTAACTAAATGATCTGCACGAATCGTTTGATTAATTTTTTAAAATAAATTTAGGTCAATTTCTAGAAATCCAAATCAATTTTGTAATCTTATTTTACTTTTCAATTTCAATGGAAACGCTCATTATAAATTTTACTTACTTTTAATTCAAACAAACTCATTTTCATTATTTAAAATATAACATTTCCATTGCAATATATACAGGGTGAATCACAATTAACCAGACGGAGGTTTATAGCAAAACAGTAAAAGTTTAACAAATACATCTTTATATTACGTAAAGTTCCGCTAATCCGGATCAATTAAATCTAGCTTGATCCGAACTATGAGGACGTCCGGATTTGTGGAACCAATATTAAAATTAAGTAAAAATGCGCAATAAATAAAAAAACGTTTTTATATCAAAAATATTGGGACCATATTCATAAAGTATTACAAAACCGAAAAGAAAAGTAGTCAGCAATTACTAAAAAAAATCCAAAATTTTGGTTTGGCGAATGCAGCCTTGCTTGGCTTCCAACGCTTGCTGCCGCAGCATTCTGAAGTTAGTTAAACTGTTTAATTCAACTTTGTTTTCCTCAGTCCATTAAATTCAGGTACTGAAACTTTTAATAGCCTTTTCATGCTTAGTTTTCGACTCATCTGTTGCTTCTTCATTGAAAGATCATCGTTATCTAGTAGCAAACGCTCTACATCTACAACGGTCCAATCACCAATTTCAGATTTATTAGGTAGATAATTGTCATTATTAAGTGGCTGCAACATATTTTTAATTTCAAAAAATTCTTGACGATCGGTATCCCATCCTTCTTTGAGAGTGGACAGTGGAATGTAGTCATCAGAGTCCCATTCATTTTTTGAATTTGTTGAGATCTTATCAGCTGAATAACATAGTATCTTTTTCTAACATTTTTTTAGAACGTCTTGTGCAAGTTTGTCTCAGGCATCAGCAAGCAAAAATATTGCATCCTTTAATGCGTTTAAGAATCTTTGCAATGTTATTTTCTTCTACAGACAAAAAATGGACCAAAAGGCTCTTTCGATAACACGTTTTGGTTAAACGTATTGCGTTCTGGTTCATGGGCTGGATAAGTGATGTGGAGTTAGGTGGTCGAAACATTGCGGTAATTTGACCATCATCATAAAATGGCTTTTCCATTAAGATTATTTTGTGATTGAAATTATCTAACTTACAGAACAAAAGACTCGTGAAACCATTTTACAAATAGGCCAAAAGTCACCCAGGCATTTTTTGTCGAGTAGTACTCAACGGGGAGGCTGCCGCAATTCTTAAATGTCATCATTTTGACTTTATGAGTACCATCACCGTTCGTAGAAGTCACTCTCCTTTTTGAAGTTTTTTGTCCTGGAGCAGTTCTCTCTCTAGCAGGTACTAATGTTCGATCGGGTAGCAGTTTCCAAAACCACTTTCAGATGACGAATGCCGGGTCTTTTTTTAAAAAGTCCTCTTTAGAATAATATAAGGGTTTCATATGCCTAAGTGTTACAGTTTTTGGGCAATTTTCAATTTTCTTTAAATTAATAGTGAAACGATTTTAAACCAAAAAATGCATACGTAATCGAATTAGTTAATGTCTCCTAATAATTGTTTAAAGTCCATAAACAAAAATGTTTACGTTTATCATAATTGTTTCCTGTCAAATGCTGGTGTGGAATGTAATACAAATAGCAGTAGTTTTTCTCTAGTATTCTACACACGCCCACTTGGTATGTAAACTTGTAAAATATTTACTGTTTTGCTATACAATTACTTCCCGTGGTGATTCACCATGCATAATGTTAGTTTTAGTTTTTGTTAATCACAGGCCTCCGAAGGTATCTTAAACACGGCGATCGAATTAATTTTTTTTTTTTTTTTCTTTTTTGTATTAATTGAGTTTATAATGCCCATTTGAGTTTTTAATAATTAAAACAATAAATCGGTGATTATACTTTGATGTTCAAAGAAGATAAAAAAGTTGTACACATTTCGTCGATCAAGTGATATTTTCTTAGCTTTGTTCTGGTATGTGCTTATTCGTCATGATTAAATGAAGTTTTAAAAAAGGTTTTTTTATTTGATCGTGAATGATGAAATTTTATCTAATAGTATCCCAGGTAGAACAAAACGTTTTTGGAACATAATGCACGTTTCAGTTAAGGAATATATTTGACCCGCGTGGAACGTTTCAAATCATGTCTTTAGAACGTGCGGCGTAAAACGTAAAATTGAAAACGTTCCATAGTAATTCATTTTGACGTTTTTTTGAAACGTTTTTTTTTAGTTTCAAAAAGTGATTATGGAACGTCTGTTCGAAATGTAAAATGTAGAACGCCGCGCCGTAAGGAAAATGCTTTTTGTGATACAATTTAGAATATTCTATGTATGCAACCAATTCTGTGATATTATAACTACTGCTTTTACATGACAAATAGATAAATATATAAAATACTCAAAATAGTGGATCAGGCAGATATAACATAGTAGTATAAAATAAAATATTTATGACGTGTTTATTGCAATAATTGCATGTAAAAAAAAAGATACGATTAATACATGCAGTTTGAATAAATTATGACCTATTTATTGTTTTTCCAGTGTTCATCCTAGAATTCAATACAAGAAAAACTACCTGCAACAAACTGTTTATGGAAAAATGACCCTCATTAGTACGAAGTGCGGCATATTAAACGCAAATCCCTTTCTACTTGAAAAACAGGGTAAAATTGTTTATATCGCCAGCACTCGCACAATGCAAACAAAAAGATGAACTTGCCTTTCTATCTAAATTCTTACAAATTCCAAACAAAAAATATGTAACCGTTGATATATCAGTAGCCCCGCAAATTAACTTTAACGGTTATTATGCAATTTTACAAAGAAACCCTAAAATTACATTAGTTACCACCTGCGGAATAGGTAACTCTCCATACCTACGGTTAGAGGTGTCAACTTCTTGCAATTTTAAAATTTGTAATAGCGACAATTGGATTTGGGGAATTATTGGATTTTTGAATTGACTTTCGTTCTGTCACCATCGATTTCCGTTACAAATTTCCCGCTGAATCTATTTTGTTTTTCTAATTAAAACCACGCTGTGATCTGGAGAATTTTTGTTGCTGTCCATCTATTAAATCAAGGGCGCACCTCACAAAAAGGGAACGAATTTCAATTGAATGAGCACTGTTTGATTATCAGGGCACCGCCGTTTAAGAGGATTCTGGCTATTTCACAGGTAAATAAAGAAATTCAATTAAGGTTTCCCAAGTTGTTAATACGTATTTGGAATTTTTTTTGGGAGGTTTCTTTTTCTTGTCCTCTATTCTACGTGTCGTTCTGTTCTTACAGTTAAAATAATAATCGCTTTTGCATGATCGGCTGGCGTTGGTTAAAACCGATTCAAGATTGCGCACATGGTGATACTATGTCATCGACATAGACACTTTACTAAATTCTTGAGGACTTAAAACATTGGCCTTGTGGAGACCACATAAGAACCAGAGGGACTTCGAGTACGTCTAGGTTAGGACCGTTCCCAGTCGTCTGCACAGGCTGTTCTGGTGAAGACACTGCTGACGTCCACCTGCTAAGGTCGTCTAACTTTAGTTCTTTCTCCGACAGTGTTGCATCAACCCTTACAAAAGACAATTAACGCAAGCGGTCGTGTTCGTAGCATTAAATTAAGCTTTTACCAGTTTATGTTCTCGTGAAAAGACTATTTAGTTCGCACTCTATTAATTTGCTTTTATATGTATGATGCCTCGTGTTGTATAGAACTGAATAACAAATTGTTCGGGGCGTGGAAGTTTTTTTGTATAATTTCTAACTTTACCAACTTTCCGGTATCTCCGTCGGTCTAGTGCACTCGCTCGAAGGTTGCTCGGAATACCTAATATACGAAAAATAATTGGCAGATTTTCTACTCAAATACTGTCACTTACATTAGCTTAAAACTTAAATGAAGCGGTTTGTTTACAACCCGAATTTGATTATTGTTATCAGCTGTCGTTATTTTGGTATGCATTGACCTACGGTTTAAGTAGGTAAATTTATGAACAAATTAAACAGTGGCGGGTTAATAGAATTTTGTAGTCAAATAAATAGAACGTTCCAAATTTGGTTCTCCGTATGTTTCTAAAACGTTTAAATAACGTTACATCTACATTGAAATGAACGTTCCAAATTGAAACGTTTTTGAAGACGGATTTTTTACATTGTAACGTACAAATTATAGAAATAGACCAAGTTTAGGATTCTCGACGAATGTAATTAAAATAGGAGAGAAAGAGAGTGAACAGATAAGTAATTCATTGAGCCCGATCTAAACTTTGTATACGACGGTGCCAATCGTATCGTTCGGCTAGGTCACTAAAGTAACGGGAGGCGTGTGTTTGAGATATTAGTCAAGATACTGAAGAGACCGTCTCAAATGTTGGTTGGTCAGAGAATGCTACATTTCTGCAAGATAGAACGGTTAATGTACTCGTACTTAGGGCTACAATAAAATACTAGCACTGAAAACAAGTCACAACTTAAGTTTATTTTACGGCAACAATAACACAAATTGTACAAAACGCAGGAAAACGCGTATCGTAACGGGCTTAACGAACGCAGTACCCGTTCCTAATTGGGCGCACTAAATCTACGACGCGGTCAGCGATAGGCACATCTTTGATTATGTTCGACGGGGAAGTCAGGGTCGATTTGTAACTGGTTTAACTTACAATACCTTTTACACTCTGGTAGGTAGCTACGAAGGCAGATACGAGGCGGGTGTGGTTGATGAAGAAACTCGTACGGTTTCTGAGATTGGGTGCCGTCTTCAACACTCACAACTTGCATAAAGAAACAAGGTAGTAGTAATGTCGTCGTAGTAATTTCGTCTCCGTATTGCGTGATCCGTATTTGTGTGATCCGTATTTGTGTGATCCGTATTTACGTGATCCGTATTTACGTCTAAAAGAGAAGCAAAGAAGATGTCAACCCCGACCGCCTAGACGCACATGTCAGACTACTTACGGTGTTCGAATGCGGAAAACGCATAAAATATGCGAAAATATTATGGAGAACTACTGGGCGTTGTTGTTATAAATAGATATACCCTAAAATAAAAGATCGATTACTACTGATGTCATCGAAAATAGTAGATTTTATTTACCTAAGCGTCGTTAGAGACAGAGCGCAGGCAAACACCACGGCGTTTAAAGTAACATTGAGTAGGACGGAAATAATCAAACAGACACCGTGAAAACGAACCAAAACCGTCCTCTATCGGCGCCCCGAATAATTCCACCAAAAATCACACCAATTTGGCGCGATATACAAAAAATCACGTAACAACATTTTGAATGACGTCTTTAGAACAATTTTGGGACGTTACACACAATGTTTCACGTTTCAATGGAACGCACTTGTAACGTTTTAGAAACGTAAATATTCTACCTGGAATGGCTAAAGAAAAAATTGTTACGGTCAGTTGTTAGAAAAGTATGCCTCTCAGTGGAGAGTAGGGTGCGGGTTAGAAAAGTCAACGTTATTCCTAGAACCTATAGAAAAAAATTAAAAAAGTAGGGCGCCAGGTTCGAGTAACGCTGGAGAGAAGAATCTGACCAAGAACCAAAGGTCAGCAGATAACTGTCCGCAGCAGAATATACAGAAAAAGGGGAACAAATTACGAAAGAATTTGACATAAAGTTAGAGAAATCTTCACCCAATATTTATTCGCCCCAATACACAAACGAATTTGTGATAGTTCACAGCATTAAAAGACACAGATATATTACGAATACACACGAGCTAAAACGGGTAAAGTACAGCATTAAACATTTAGGTAACACGAAAATGACTAGAGCTACATAAAATTACCAGTTAAAGTAAAGAGAATTACCTAAATATTTACCACTGCTACGCCACTGTCTCGTATATGCAATGGGCATGTTTCCAAGATTTCACAATCATTTTTTTACTATTACAATCAATAGATGATGTTATTGTATTACGAAAACAACATTTTTTAGAATTTTTGGGTTGTTCTTCAAATTATTCTAAAAAGTTTAAATGTGCAATATTTTACCGCCATATCCCCTAACCAATGAGTAAGCAGTAACAAAATATTGTTTACTTGCGACGTTGCCAGATTTTCTAACACGCTCCTCCTAACCTATAATCTAGTGCAGCGATTTAGTTTTGTTTGTTTAAATCAAAATAAATTAATTTTGTGCAAGGAATTTTATTGCTACCATGACTAAGCGATTTGCGGATTTTGAAGAGGCAACTTCGTTTAATTTACCTGTAATAGACTATGAAATGATTGACAGGTTTATAGAAGAAATTGTGATTTTCTTGCTCATGGTGTACGAAATGTAAAATCTGAAAGGTAATTAAATAATTACTATACTAATTCGAAATTAATTTAATACGATTTGTGATTTATCTTTACAGGAGTGCACGTACAACTTATAATAATTAATTTATACAAATGCAATAGGTAACATTTATTTAGTAAAACAATGATTATGGTTGTGGAAGTTTAATAAACAAAAAAAAATACAATTAGTTGAACATTATTTAAACTTTTTACTGAACAATTGTTTTTTGTAAATTCCATGTTAAAGCTTGTTGTAATGCATTACTGGGTTTTTGGATTTCAATTCAATCAAAATCAAAGCAATCTATAATGCTCTCCACATGATTATGGAAGGCTTGAAACTGGCTTGGTACAAGAACCTGTGTTACATGTGGATCTGGCCAAAATATTAATTGCTTCATATATGCCGCCAATATGGGTACAGTCTTATTAAACACTTTGCTTATAAGTGAACTGCTCTTACAAAAATCAGTTGCCATTCGATTGAAAGAGTCGTCTGTTCTGATTTTTTTTAATGTCATTAGCACATGTGTATACTCTATCTTCGTTTTTAGAATTGTAAGTAAAATATACACATCTTCTGGCAAGCCAAGATACAGCCGACTGTTATGTTGTATTTTCCATACTTCATGTTCGAAAGTGTTTGTTTGCTTTCGCACTTCTACTTCGACCGATGAATTGGTGGCTGTAGATTTGTCATCAGTTGAACTTGGTTCCGAATAGTATGATGAAGAAGAATCACTAGCAATTATGGCAGTACTTTGTATTACTTTTGATGTATTAACACCAACATCTACAGTACTTGATTTTATTGTTTGGGTGGCTTTTGAATTTTTAAGCGTTGGTAGTGCTTTTACCGGGATTGGATCATCTGCCAATAAAACTTTTTTTTGTGGAATATTATATGATGTTGAAGGCTGTTCAAATTCTAGTCTTCTTTTACGAGACTCTGGTGACCACTGTGATAAATTTAAGGGCACTTCTGCCAGTGGTTTTGGTAACACCCCTTTTTTAATGCTAAGTTTTCTGCCAACCATCTTAAAATATCCCCAATTTTCCACATCCTCCTGCAACTACATAGTACACAAATTAAAACAAGATCCAGCAGATTTAAAACTTACATTGAAGTGATCTTCACAGCAAAACAATTTTTGAGAAGGTTTGATAGCTTTTGCTTTTACAGCTTTACTCCAGGCTTGCCTCCTGGTTTCATCTAAAGAAACTTTGATAAACAATTTATTGGGTGTTGACAATGAATTATTTGAACAGCATGGCACAAAACACCGTTTTACAACCATTACTATTATTAAGATAATATTAACAATAAAAAAAAAAAACACTTTACATGAACCGATAACCTTCCTAAAGCACGCGGGAAAACGCACATGTTACAGCGACAACAATGCCGATACACGTACTTGATTGTTGCCAGTTCTAAGGGTAATCATTTTAAAATAAAAATTTTAATTTTCTATCCTTTACGAATATATTTCTTATACTGATATATCATTTTTAACAAGTAGTTAAACTTCTTCAAATACTTATATCTAAGATATAAATATTTATTTACTTTTCATGTCACACTAGGTTGCAACGTCGTAGAATGTAATACGCATGTCCAATTTGCTCTTTATGACGTAAATAAGTACAATTTTTAAATCAAGCTCTAAAAATTACTACTTTGAAAAATTAATTTAAAAATAAATATTCAACGCAAACAAATAAATACACTTTTATATTCGTAGAGATACACTCTACCGCTTGAGCAAATAAAAAAAAATTTGAAACATACCCATTGATATTTCGCGTACTGAAAGTACGCCTATGGTGAACTTAACCTAGAATGTGTCGATTTATGGTACTGAGTAACGTTACAGATTACATGAATTTAAGGAAGACGTGTAAGGGAAGTTTTACGACTAATTCAGTCACCGCGAAGTTTAAACGATTGTTCACTTTGGCCTGTCGGGGAACGAGCTCATACCGGGAGGGTCAATGGAACTAAATGCGTTCGGCTTAATTAAGATTGAGGTTTAAATTCTTACAAGACTTATACACCACGTAGGTATTAAATACTCTTATCTATAACTAGTTAACGTTCCATGTATATTATGCAATTACACATTCAAGCGACAAATAATCCGCAATAAATTTTCTACGTTCGCGCCTGATAGTTAGTGTCAAGGGGTGACTTCTACTGGAGTGATAGGTCGACTGCAGGTTCACGCGCAATTAACAAGATATTAAAACATCTGACCTTCCACGCAGCAGTAGGAGTATTACTCTTGCTCTCAATGGTACTAACGGTTCAGAATGAGCTTTCACCGTGGTCTGCAAATCTGACAGAGTATTCGTGGGTAGCTATTTCGGCACAACACCTCCAAAAGCCATGGGTAGACCCGCAATAGCCGTACAAGTTGACGAAGGAACAGGAAGAGAATATATTCGTAATAGGGAGACATAAACCACCCTCTCTAGAATAAACATAGGGATGTTAGCGATAGATAAACTTCAAGGGCAATCGTATACCTGATGTAAAGCGTTCCCTAGCCTGAAGAATGCAGGACGTGCTTATTGAACAGTTCACGTGGAGCACAACCTTTTAGCAAATTTTAAAAGCCACTTTATGCGGTATCGTATGTTTTACCTACAAAATAGAGTTTTTAAAACGTTGAAGGGTTTCAGAATCTCTTACCATCGGCCTGATTACCCCTTCAAGCGAGAAAATTTTCAGATGAGGGTATCTTCTTCCTCGTGAACGGTTGATTCAGAACAAGCTTTCCGGAAGCGTTAAAATGCAGCGGACCAATCGTGGACAGTTTCAAGTTATCAATGTCGGAAACCAATACAAAGTAATGCCCGCGAAATTGGGTTAAGGAGTGTATACACAGGAGGAGCGTTTACACTTCAAACGTTACAAAATATATGTATAAAGCAATGCAATTAATGTCAAATCAAAAACGGCCATACAGAAGAGAACTTATTTCAAGTAAGTGTATGAAATAGTGAACTTTATAGCGTGAAAGTAAGCTTTGATTTTTCTAAAACTTCCGATATACTCTGAATACAATATGATAATTTAATTTGCTTAATGGAAATTTTGAATTGTTAGTGGAAATCATCTAATAAGTAGGTACATATGGCATAATAGTTTATAAATTGTCTAATTGTATCCCTCTGTCAGCTACGTTTATAGTTAATCTAAACCTTAATTACATCAAGATAAAGTAATAACGTACAATTAACATAAGATAACCAAAACGAGATTTGGGATACATAGAATATGCAAATACGAAGGCAAGTGGAAGACAGTTGACAGATCTAAATCCTTAGTTTAGAAGCGCCGAAATATCTATCAACTGGATAATATTACAGTCAGGTCAAAGGCTAGCTAATGCAAGCCGTAAAGTCTTTATCAAAGGGAATTATTTCTTCGGTTTAACAGTGATCGCGTACGTCTTTACAGTATAATTGTTTCATTAATTATCTACAATTATTTTACTTTTCTTGCTTTAATTTACATAATTCTCTTTTGTAATTTAATTTTTTAAAGTGTTATTAATATCTTTAAATATTTAGTTCTTCGGCGAAGCTTTGTGGTTTAAACTTCTTTATTTTAAATTCGACAAATTCCTTAATTAAAAGGTAGAAATATACCGAATTAACGAATTTTATTTAGTTTTAAGCTTGAATAACAATCACATTTCTTTGTTTTTTATTAAGACTTACAAAAATTTATTTACTTTTTAATGTAAATGTAATCCTAACATTACCGAGAGTAATTATCAATTTAAATAATTAATTAGTAATACTTTTAACAAAGTTTGTACATCAATAATGAAGAAATAAAAACGATGAATAATTTGTTCTTTTATTGATGAGTTGTATACCATATTAAGAAATAATGTAGAAAATACATTAATCGGCTACGTAACAAATGTGCACCATGATTTCTTAGTTTTAACGTAACTCTAGAAGATGCATAATTACCTATACAAAAATCACTTTTTTTTTGTTGATTCCGTTAATAAAACGCGGTATTTAACTTAAATCTGCATATCTGATCAAAATTAATAGTTTTTTACTTTAATTCTTTGATTTAGTTTTTTTGGTGGGCTGAATCTTTGAGATCTGGACATGATATTAACTCAGAATCATTAATGATACCCTCACAGAATAATAAACTTATTCTATGATAACAGAAACTACTCCGCTTTCGTAAGCGTATTACACGCGAGGTGGAAAATTAAAGCGCGAGGGTGTAATGAAATTCCCACCGAGGGATATACACTATTTTATTCACAATCAAATAAACAAATAGTTGAAAGTAACAACGACGATTATATGTATAAGACATTTGAACACTTTCGCTAAGATGGCGTTTATAGTACGAAAAAACCGTGTTTGTATTAGAGTATGTAAATTGTTTCCTGCGATATTTTCTTAATTTTATGGTTGTTTAAATTAAATTGACGTTGAAATTGTTGATTATTAACATGACAGTATTGAGCGGGTTTGATTCGTTACTTTTGTGTTGTAATATGTAGGTTAAATTCTGTATGCACTTCTTTATGTTTACTAATTACTCTCAAATATCTAACAACATAACTATATTGTTAAGAACGGAAATATGAATGTATCCATACAATAGTAGATTATTTTACTAAGAGTTAAACAATTATACTTTTTAACTCCAAGTAAAATATACAGGGTGTTTCTGAAAGGTGTGTACATAGCTTTACCAGAGGTTCTCTGGTTTAAAATAGCACCGTTTGATATCAATTTACCTATAACCAAAAGTGCACCATGAGGGCGCCAGAGGGCGTCAAACTTTCCAAAAAAATATTGTATATTGGGAATAACTCGAAAACGGTTTGACGGATTTTGTTCCGCTTTCGTATCCTGGTTGTCTGCTTCCGAAGACGTTTTTCTGTGTTGTGGAAAAATGTTTGAATTCATTCTGTGTGGAGTTGGGGTTTCACTGGATTTTAGGATTACATACTCTTTTTCTTATTTTTTTTCTTTTTCTTTGGTTTGCCTTCGAAGTGTTAGATGGTTTTTCCGTTTTAGAATGTTTCTAATTGAGTTTCTACTTTACTATTGATAACACAACTTGGTCGACTTTCTCACAAGTGCCACTTGTTTAGTTCTCCTTGCTTTCTTGTCCTATGTTTAGGATTACCTTTCTCTGCAGCGACGTAGAAACATTTTTTGTAGTGCTCGAATATTTAACACGACGGAAATGTCCTTTTACTTCATGTGGGATGCAACGAATTTAAACAGGAATGGAACGAAAACCAAATCACGGATTCAGAAAAATTTTACAACCAGAAATGTAAATATTAACGAACGTGAATTTTATCGTAACAGGGGAAGAGTAGCTCCGTTAAAGACGTTGATAATTCCGAAGTTAGAACTTTGTAGAAAATTAACTTTACTTAGATTAGTTAATAGTTGTAACGGGGTTATTTTAAGTTTAATTAAGAATAATGGATTTTGTTTGAAGTTTTCGTTAACTGTAATATTGTATTTAAATTAAAAGTTATAGAATATAAGACGCAACGCGATAGCGAATACAATTGCGAGGTTGAAGCACACCTGCATTGTAAGATAAGCGTTCGAGTGCGACCATAAACTTAATAAAAAAACATTTAGTCGTAGTGGAGATTTTCAGAAGAAAATACCAAATCGAGTGTTGTTACGTTTAATATAAAAAAAATAAGTGCGGGAGCCGAAATAATAGGCTTATTGTCGCCGGTCTAGTGTGACTTTTGTAATTGGTGTGGACATTAATTCCAAATAAATTCTGAATTTGAATTTATAAAAGGCAGAAGTCTGGGCCAGTCGAATAATCGAAAGAAGAGCACTGATCTGGGAAACATAGTTCGCATAGTGTTTGCAAGTTCTTTATGTGAATTATGTTATACTTACGCACCTTGGCAGGTACTGTTTTGATAAATTATATTTAAAGCATGTGTTTGAACTACATATTCTTATACGTTGTTAAAATCAAAAGTATGGATTGTGAATTGGTAATCAATGCCAAAAATTAGAATTTTTTGCGCTCTTAACCAAAATTTCATTATTGTTGAATTGATTCGTAATGAAATAAATAAAATGGTAATATTTCAATTTTGGATTGTTTAATTGTCATTAAATGGTTTTGAAAATTTAAAGATGTTTTTGTGAACAGACTCAACAATAGTCTTAAGGTGGTTAACAACTGTGCTCATTCATAAAAACCGGTAGTTACTAAGTTACAAAATCTAAAAATAAGTCACGAGTGGAGACATTAGAGATTAACACGAAACGTTGCTTCATGCTGGGTCATTGCACTTACTAGCATCAGTTAGAAGTTTTTGGCCTTTACAGGGTTGAGATTTGGCTCAAAAATCCTCACGTTTTAAATCCTATAATAGATGATTTGCTTAAACATCGTTTCAGTGAAGGTTTTCCGTTTTTAATTGTGGGTGTTGATTACAGAAGATATATTTTAATAAAAAGGCCAAAAAGCAAAATTTAGAAAATCTTATTTGTGTGCTTTTCTACAAACGCTGTTCATTTGGAAGCTTCAAGTGATCTTATTGTTTTGTAGCTGCGTTGCACAAATTTACATAATTTCATGTAAGCGGCGGTATTGATTGGTAGGGTACATTTATTTCAATTCTGTTTATTAAAAAAATTACATGTTTTTATGTGATCGGGGGTAAACGGTGTTGGTTGGTAAGTTACAGTTATTACAATTTTCTCAATAAAAAAATACCTTTCATGTGATCGGGGAGTAAACGGTATTGGTTGGTAGGTTACACTCGCCATCGAACGTATAATAGTATCTAACAGATTAGGTTCAATCAGTAGCTACAAGAGGACCGGGCATAGTTTTTTCAAACAATAAGGGTTTGGTATGTTTTGAAATCATGCTTTAATTTTTGTATACATAGCGTCCATTATTTTTACCGAGCAAACTTGTTCAAAGTTTGCAATTTGTTTGTATTATACATTGACATATTTGATAAGCGCTCAATTTATCTATCTAGCAAAAAGTATTAAAAAACTTAGCATTTTGATATTATGATACATTACTTTTCTAAAATATATACTTCCAAAAACTACTTAGCAAATAATTACTATACTATACATACATGTCAACTCAAATTATTTAGTTCACAAAACAATTTAAAATACGTACCAAATAATTACAACCCATTCATAAATATTAATAAAATACAAATAGATTTGTTTGATTGCGCTACAAATATCTAAATAAAAATTTTAAAGTATATATACGTACAAAGAATGCAATATTAAGTAGTGAGTCATTAATAATCTGTATAAGGCACTCGCACGACTGATCGTTATTCATTTTCATTTATTTCATAAGATTTCTGCATCTCATTTGGTAAGATTTTGTTTTTTTAAATTAATCTATAATTTTATTGCGAACGATTTAGTAATGTTCAGTTTGTTACTGGAGACTCAAGATTCCTTAATTCTGAATACAAACTTTTCCATCGTTTGTAAACGACGCCGGCACACAAATAAATTTAGTTTACTAGGAAATTACATACAAATTTATTTATTCTTTTTAGAGGCTTTGGTTACTTTCTATTTGGGATTTTACTTCGTGTTCCTTGATAAATTAGATATACCTGAACGCTGCAATTCTTGAGAACGATTTTCTCTTCCTTCTACTGTAGAGCCTTCCGACTACAACAATATCATTTTTTTTTGTACTGAGACCGGTTTGTTAGTATTTTCATCTCAAAAAAATAGATTTTTTAAGTCAAGTTAAACTGCAAAACTTTTTATAGGATCTCAACTATGCTCAACATTAGATAACAATTTTTAACAATTATGAGTTATTTTATTTGTATTAAAAATTTATGTAAAATTAGTGGTAACATTTATTATTATTTATTGTTGGTGTTGTTATTAATACTGACAAGAAAAAATTTGCTTTAACCAAAATTTTAAATTGCTTATTTCTCTACATTACATTTTGTATGTATCTTTCTCCTACGTTGCAACTCTTCCATTCTCCAAATGTTTTTATGACTGATACATTTGTTTCTGCATTTGCCAAGAGTGTATGTAGCTATGCATAATAATAATTACATTGACCATTTCTATGAAGTAATAGATGATATTTTTGAGATGCATATTAACATATTTTTTGAAATAAGTCCAAAAAATATATTTTATTACTTTTTTCTAATTCTGACATGTAAAGTGATATTTTCGTAATCAAAGTAAGTTTTGTCAAAATTAGAAAAAATCTTGTATGTAACACGTAACGAAACATATTTTTTAACTCATGTGACAAAAAAAAATCATACGTTTCGTCACTGATTTTCGTTTTTGGCAAGAGAAACAACATCTGGAAACCAGTTTCTTCTATATCTCTAACAACGGAAAATATTTATATGACCTCTCACTTACTATTGTTAAAAGATGTCCTTTGTTTAGAGTGCCTTTTAAAAAACAATTTAATTCTTATCTCCTAAAAACTTATCGGTTACTGTGCCTACCTTGCTTCCTGTACCTTAGGCAAATTTTATTCAAAAAATTCGATTTTTATTCGAACATTTTACAAAACGTAAGTGTAAACAAACATCAAAACAAGCATCAAAGCAAGCATTTTGAAAGGTGTAACTAGGTGATAAGCAAGTCAAATTAAACAAAAATGCGAGAAAATCTCGGAACATTTTTGATACGGCTGGATTTTTGCATACGACTAGATTGCTATTAAAGAATGTATTTTAAAATCACCGGCAAACGAAATCTGAAGATTCTATGATCCAAAAAAAGACAAAAATTGTTATCATTGCTTTTCCAAAAAGCTTCTTAACCGAGATATACAAGGATGTATTGATATCTAGTTAGCCTAGACCAGTTCCTTGCATAAACAAAATATTGCGTTACCATAGCAACGAACAATAACTTATTAGAAGTGTCAGTGTAAAGTTTGACGTCAAAAAAGTAAACCAGAGTCACGCAATAAATTAAATGAAAAAAGATGTCCACCGAAATTGTGAAAATCAAAAAATTGGAGTATCGAGCCATCATCAAGTACCTGTATTTAAAAGGGTTAAGAGGTAAGCAGATTTACGAAGATATGCTTAATACCCTTGGTGATCAATGTCCTTCGTATGCGACCGTCAAAATTGGAATGCAAGCTTCAAAAGAGGTAAATTTTCCATTGAAGATGATAACCGATCGGGAAGGCCAGTTTCTGTGTCAGTCCCCAAAAATATCGATGCAGTTCATGACATGATTTTATCAGACCGTCGAATTGGGCTAAAACGAATATCTGAAGCACTGAATATTTCATACGAACGCGTTCATCATATGGTTCACGTCAATTTGGACATGAGAAAAATTGCTGCAAAATGGATCCCCAAATGTTTGAATGTTGACCAAAAGCGTGCAAGGGTAGAAGCATCGCGTTCGATCTGTGCTCGATTTGAAAACGATGTAGACTTCTTAAACCGAATTGTTACTATGGATGAGACTTGGGTACATTTCTACAATCCAGAAACAAAGCAACAATCGATGGAATGGCGACACTCTGGTTCTCCAAGACCTAAGAAGTTTCGTGTCCAAAAATCTGCTGGAAAAGTTCTTGCTTCAGTTTTTTGGGATTGCCATGGAGTAATCATGATTGATTTTTTGGATAAGGGTAGAACAATAACTGGAAATTACTATTCGACATTACTGACCACTCTACGGGAAAATATTAAAGAAAAAGACGCGGAAAGCTATCCAAAGGTGTTTTGTTTTTGCAGGACAACGCCCTGCACACAAATCTCATGTTGCCATGCAAAAATTCGTGATTTAGGGTTTGAATTACTAGAACACCCCCTTATTCATCCGATTTGGCTCCGTCCGACTTTCCTCAACTGAAAAAAGTTTAAAAGGTCGTACATTTTCTTCCAACAAGAAGGTAATAGAAGCTGTGGTCTGGTTTGCAGAGCAAGAAGAAACAATTTTTGAAAGGTCTAGAGACGTTGCAGGTTGAGTAGGGGGAGAATATGTTAAGTAATAAAATATTTTGACATTGAAATTTTGTTTGGTTCTATAGTAGGCTAAGAATTTTTCAATATATCCTCGTACGGTGTTTAAAAAATAATTGTTTTGAAGTTTTTTTGAGATATCCCAGAAATTACAAAAGATATTAAACTGAGATTTCGTACACGTAAAGTTCGAAGGTTTAGTTGAAGTGCTTGCATATGTGTTTTCGGTTGCAGCTAACACCCTTTGTTTAGAGTTAAACACTGCTATAATAAGTTTTCCATTACTTCTTCTGCTCCTTTAGTAATAAACATTTTTGTTATTATAAACGCATAAAGTAATTTATCTGTAAATTACTTGTCCTTCTATTCCTAATTTTATATTTTCTGTCACTTAGTCTTTAGTAAATTCTTTAGGAAAATTTGAGGCTATGAATCCCTCTTCCCAATTCACTTCATATAAAATATATGTCAGTATATGCGAATGTAACAACATTACAAAAAAAATCACCAAAAATAGTTTAACGATAAGCATCTTTGTTTAACTGCTTTTGATGTAATAAAGGGCTTATTAGAATGTCAAATTAGAAAATAGTATATTATAAGCAGAAGCAGTCTAGTGTTCAACGAGAGGAATTATGGAAGCGAGTTGAACAATAGACTCCTTTATACAACGAATTTAATATCATAGTTTTTCCAATTGCATTATTAATTTAGTAAATGTAAAAAATTTCTTTGCTAAATAGTGAACTTATATAGAGTGCGCTGCTAAAATATTATTCAACTCGTTTGGTTTGAATAATAAAATGATTACACCACGCAATTGGAAAAAAGACTTTCGCTCTATTTAGATTGTAGTAAAACTAAACCATATTTTTGCAGATTTTTATAAATACCAAGAATAGTAAGAGATTTATAATTCTTTTCTTCCTTCCGAAATGTGAAAAGTTTTAATGCAGTTATTTAATTACCTTTGTTTGCAAGAAGTATAACGTAGCTAATAATAACAGTAGTTTTTCAGTTTTATATTACGAATTACATTGTAGCTACTCGCAATCAAATTTACTGTTTTCAGAAAATATTTACGTTAATATCTGTTGTTCTGTAAATACGTGCATGAGAACTATTTTCCCTAAACATGTTTAGATAATCCTCGCAAAATACCGTTATGAAAATTTATACAAATGCATTATAAATGTAAGTCTTTATTTTTAGCTATTTGTACTGAATTTTGAAAATCAATAAAAAGCCTTTCAGGGGTATTATATGTAGGTAGATACATTAAAAACTTTTAGATATATTCAATGGTTTTTTTTGCAGGTTTCGGTTTCAAATGCCCGTAAGGTAACATTATTATCGGTGGGGCGACCCTTTCCAGTCTCTTCCAATGCGAAGTTTCAGCAGATGCTCCATTATTTCACACCGAAGTAAGAGCAGCTCCCATGACTGTCGTAGGTGAGTACTTAAGAAAAAATATTGTTGAATTTCATTGTGTGCTAAAAAGTAAGTAAAGCTCATTTTTTTACTCTAAAATCTGTTCTTTTGCATAAAGTTAGAAAAGAGAAACTTGCTTTATCTAGTTATTACTTTTATTAATGCTGCAATGTTCATTGTGTTTGGTACTGCATCAAGCAAATGAATTATTTTAACATAGTTAAAATAGAAGTTACAAGTTTAGAGTTGTTTTACGAATTTTAATAACGCAAAAGAAATATTTAATTTTAGAAAGTTTATTGTTGGCACTTTTGTTGTAAGTTACGCTCTGCATCTTAACAAATGATAAAAGTTTGTATGTTGCTTTTGGTGGATGTACAATAAGACTTAAATTTTGCTAATTATATGCACAACTCGAGAAAACAAGATTGAGAAGAAAAACGTTATGAATAATTTTCAGACGATGGTACATTTAAGTTAAAAAATACAACGACAAGAAAATGCATATTTAAGATTCGAGGTAAATCCTCAATTTTTTATTCCCTTAGGACCCTTCCGTGTAACAAATTTATAGTGGATCTGCATATTTTGTTACGCACCGTAATAGGGTAAATATGAAATTTAGTTGGCGTAAACTATTCATTATTCGGGGATGGCTTAGTGTAAGATTTAATTACTGTTTTTGGTTGAGTAAAGGAATTTTTGTTGTGCAAACTTACAAATTTGCTTATATTAGTGCGTGTAGATTATTAATAAGGTACTATACGCGATAAAAGCTTAAGAGCTTTTTGCCAATACGATCTTTCAAAGACTTTACGATCTTAATTGTGTACACGTAGTTCCGTGTGCTTTACTAATTTTTTAATTAAAAGCTGATTGCCGCCGTTCCTAATTAAACATCTTAATTGAAAACAAATTACACTAAATATTAAACAAATATTATTCTCCATTTGATTTTTATTTAAATAAAACAATAGCATTTTTATTTAATTATTTTGTTTTTTTAATTTTTAAAATTTAAACATTTTTTTAATAGTTATTTAACAAACGAGTGTATTAATAAGGGCGATTAACAATCGAGATATTTTTAATGTTTGAGATTGTTAATCGCCGTTTAATTCAAGAGTTAGTTACACAACTTTTCCGTCGACCGTACTTTGTAATTTTAATAAAATTATAATTTAATAATTTTAGAAAAGATATGCTATTGTGAACGCACCTTTAGAAAGTACCGTTTTGTGAACTCACCACAATTTTTTAATTGTATAACATAACCTAACTTCATTGTTTCTACTTTTTTGTGAGCTTTGTATTTGATTATTCTTTGCCTTTTCGTCTTTTGTATGGCTATTTGACAACAGTATTTTAATTAAGGTCACTAAGTTGATGGAGAATTGAGGTACTAAATTCCAATTGTTGCGTCAAAATACAATAGTTTTCATCACAGCGAAACAAAGTGTATAAATCTTTTTTGTGAGAACGGATTGGTGCTTATTCAAAATAGTGATGCACCTACAAAGACCGAACCAGAAATGGTTGACAATGTTTGATAAATGATACAAGAAGCCCAAGTACATCTCTACGTTGCCTGTAAACAAGTTGAACTTTTGATAATGACTTGTCACATCATACCAAACAAAGATATTCATTCACATCGCTATTGTGTACAAGTGGTCCACCAACTTATTGAGACAGGATTGATTATCTTGCATCTGTTCCAACTTAAGATTCTTTAACGATGAAGCTTGATTTCATCTTAATGTTATTTCACACAACATGCTCATGTAGAGTTTATTAAAAAAAACATGGTGGTTCTACTACACCTTCAAAAGATATTTGTAGGAGTCGGAATGTTTATCGGGCCATTTCTTTTTTATAGTTTTTATTTTCTCTTACAACCCTGCTTGAAGAATTTAACTTTTGAACAATGAGTAAACAATGTTGAAAAACTGTGTGAGACAATAGTTTGTAAAATAGATGAACTAAACATCGTTAAATGTTATTAAGTGTTATCATCGAAATGTTGTATAAAGTACAAAAATGTCTCAAGGTTTGTGTGAACAAATTGAATATTTATTACAACTGTAAATTAATGTTGATTCGTTATTATTAAATTTTCTTTCCTACAAATTATGACAGATAAAATTGCAACTTTAGGTATTTACATGTATGCTTAGTTGCCTATACTCAAATCGTTCATTAATAGAAAATCGTTCATTAATAGGGGTGATTAATGAACAATTTTGTTTACGTTAATGTAAGTCATAAATGCACGGTAGACGAAAAAATACTTTAGAATATTTCCACTTTACGTGTCTTTTCAGCAGTATTTATCCGTCTTTTTTTATTTTAATAGTATTTTAAAATTAAAACACAACTTTTGATAATGTTGATAAAAATAACAGCACACTATACAGGGTGTTAATGAATACGTGTTACAAATTTTAAATGCAAACAAAACATGCAAAAATAGGGTGAAGTTCATATAAATATACTCTTTGTGAGCTTTGGTTTTGGAGGTAGAGCTCTGTGAAGATGATGTCTTCAGGTGATATTTTAGCTAATAAAATTTTGTTTTGTTGATTTTTCAAAGCTTATTTTTATTTTAAAAAAATAGTGCGACAGCTAAAATAAAAAACAGATAAATTTAAACTGGTTTTTTTCTCTAAAACGGTGCATCTTGTGTGCTCTAAACAAGTGTACCTTTTTTTAGTAAAATGTTTGAAATTTCTTAATTTTTGTTACTGGTTTTGTTTTTAATCTAATCAAACCATTTTTGTCCAAAATTCTTTAATTTCTTATCGTCAATCCCTTCAAACACTTTCAAATCAATTCATACCAATCTTTTGATATGTCACGACTTATTAATAAATTAGTGATATTCTTTTGTTTTCACAGATATTTTTTTCTCTATCAAACGTAACCATACTGGTTGGTCAAAAATTTAGAGGTTCCTTAAGCTATTTTGATTCATACCACTAAATGTAATGTGATGTTTTATACCCGTAAAGCAGAACCAATTTTGTATCCGTACTGTATCGACTCTAATGTTTTAACGCGGTGTAGAGTCTTAAAAGATCTTGATCAAAGGAAAGGAACACTAACTGCAGCGTCTATTTAATCAACAGAAAAACACCAAAAACTACACCAAAAACTTTACTCGGACACGTGTTTCAACAGCTAAGCTGTCATCATCAGCGATACCGATACTAAAATTAAAAACAACTGGAAGCTTATATAGAGTGGAACAAAAGTCTGGAAACGCTCAATTATTATATTCCCGATTTATCACACATTTCTATTGGGTCTTTCGGATTGCCCAAAAGATTTTGCAAGTTGTTATTACTAGAAGTCACTGTTTGATAATCAAATTTTGAAAATATTTTTTGAAGACCTTTTGTGTATGTGGGATAATTTGGTAGTTTGACATATTTCTTATCTATTTTGCTACTACTAGTTCCTATCGTTGTAATGTTTCTAATGTTTAACTTATGTTTATGTTTTCTAATTATGTTTGTGACAATTGATTCTTGAAAACCATTGTATGATGCAATCTGCTTAATATTTCGCAGTTCTTTATCAAAGTTTTGTTTCGACAATGGGAAATGTAATAATCTGTGAATCAAAAAGTTGAAAGATGCAAGTTTATGTTGCATACTATGGTTGGAATCATTTGTTATAAAAAAAATCGTACTAATTTTGAACACTGAAATTTGATTGTTGATATTTAAAACTGTTGAATTTATTTGACAACCATTTAGATATTAGATAAGTGGGAGCATTAATACCTGAAACAATGGGACGCATTGCTTTTTCGGGTTTATGTGTCTTAGGTAAACAATACATTCTACGAAGAACCGGGTTAGATACCGTTAGTCTAAACCTAAATTGTTTTGGTATAATATTTTCACATTCCAATAAGACTCTACGGGTATCAGCAATCATTTTGGGAAGAGAATTTTTAGATATAATGAATAGGGGCTTTCATTAAGCATCACCTGAACTGACTCAAAATAATCCTCTTTGTTCAAAATAACTACTTTATTGCCTTTATTTGCTTTGAGATAACAACAATTTTTCTCTTTAAGATTTTTAACAATGTTGATTTCTCTCGCGTTAAATTTAAATTTTGTTAACTGCTGAATATTATCTGAAATATGAATTTTACAGGCATTTCTAATAAATTTTTAGAGTTATCATCTAAAAGTTTGATCGAACTTTCAATTCCTACAATAATCTTATCTATGGGCGCTATGTTAAATTTGAGTCTGTGCACCTCTTTTTCTTTTTTACATAATTCTGTGAAATAAACAGTTTTGTATATCAGCAATCAAATTTCAGTGTTCAAAATTCATACGATTTTATTGAAAAAATTAAAAACATTGAGCTGACTCAGAACGAAGTTTTAGTTTCATTTGATGTCTGTTCATTATTTCCAAGCGTTCCGATAGATATCACTTCAGATTATTTGAAAGATATGTTACACCAAAACCATTTAGACAATTTGGAAGTAGATAATTTTATTAAATTAGCAAGATTATGTATGAGTCAAACCTACTTTCAAATTAACAATAATATTTATCAACAAAATTATGGTACAACAATGGGTAACAGCTTATCTCCGTTTATGGCTAATCTGTTCATGGGTTAATTTGAAACTGATTTAAAAATAATTTAGAATACTTTCCTGGAATTTGGTGTAGATATGTAGATGATGTTTTTGCAGTCATCGACATTAATGTTTACAGCCCTCATCAATTTGTTAAAATTTTAAATTCAAAATTTGAGACGATCAGGTTTACCTATGAAACAGAAGCAAACCTTAAGTTACCTTTCTTAGACACTTTAGTGACAAGAATTGGCAACAAACTAGATATAGATATTTATCGTAAAGACCCTAACACTATGAGGTTTATAACAAATGATTCCAACCATAGTATGCAACATAAACTTGCATCTTTCAACTTTTTGATTCATAGATTATTACATTTCCCATTGTCAAAACAAAACTTTGATAAAGAACTGCGAAATATTAAGCAGATTGCATCATACAATGATTTTCAAGAATCAATTGTCACAAACATAATTAGAAAACATAAACATAAGTTAAACATTAGAAACATTACAACGTTAGGAACTAGTAATAGCAAAATAGATAAGAAATATGTCAAATTACCAAATTATCCCACATACACAAAAGGTCTTCAAAAAATATTTTCAAAATTTGATTATAAAACAGTAACCTCTAGTAGTAACAACTTGCAAAATCTTTTAGGCAATACGAAAGACCCAATAGAAATGTGTGATAAATCGGGAATATATAAAATTAATTTAATTAATTAATAAAGAGCACGTAGCTCATGTCAAATATCATCGCACAGATAGGTCTAGTGTTGCCGTGCATATGCTTGAAAATGGCCATAGAGTAGGCGACATTGAATTAATTAAGAGGATAGATAATAAAACAAACTTGATTCTTACGAAAATTTTGAAATTTTTAAAAACAGAAATTTGCTTATGAATTATGAAGATAACGGTCCATTAGGTTTTTCGGAATTATTTAAGCTTATCTAAGAATGAATTAAGGTTAACAATGCGTGATAAGCAGATAGTATATATATATATATATATATATATATATATAAAAGCTTCCGTTGTTTTTAATTTTAGTATCGGTATCGCTGATGATCACAGCTTAGCTGTTGAAACAAGTGTCCGAGTAAAGTTTTTGGTGCAGTTTTAGGTGTTTTTCTGTTGATTAAAAGATCTTGGTGTATTTTTTGATGATAGATTGACATTCACAGATCATATTAAAAACCTATCACAATCTGCTTTAAAAACTTTAGGCTTCATTATACAAAATTGTAAACAATTTAAAAAATTCCATCGTGATAAAAACTTTGTACATTACACTAGTGCGTTCCAAACTCGATTATTGTTCAATAATATGGTATCCCACACAAAACAACCATATCGACTCTGTTGAAAAAGCCTAATGAAAACTTTTGAAATATTTAGCTTTTAAAATTGATAGAACTTATTCTAAAAGAGGATGCTCTCAAGAAACACTTTTGTTAAGATTTGACTTTCAGTGTTTACATCAACGCAGACGTACATCTAGTATTATTTTTCTCTACCAACTACTTCATAATCTAATTGATTATCCTTACCTTTTATCACTAATTAAATTCCATGTTCCATTTTTCACTACACCTAACAAAATAACATTTCATTTACCATTGGCACGCACAAATATATTTATAGATCGCCAATTCATATCATCTGCAGAAATTTAAATTTAAGTTTTTTTCATAATGATATTAACAACTGTACGTTAATGTCATTACTTAATAATAAATAACGTTTATTTTGTGGTTATTCTCTTGTCAACTCGCTTATATATTACCTCAATTTATTGTTTTAGTGTTCATATATTATATACAGTCTGTATTACCTTACATGTAGTTTGTCCTATAATTGGGTTTTATACCTGTAGGGCAAATAAACAAATAAATAAATAAATTTAGAAGAGAAATATTATTTTCTCTTACAACCGCAAGATAATAGACCTGGATGATTTAAAGAACCTTTTTGATGACGTCAGTTATGTTTTTCAGTTAATTGCCAAATTTGTTTACCCTATTTAAGGCAAAATTATCATATTGTTTCTTTCTTTGTATCCATGCGATCACTGCAGTTGCATTTGAGCAAAAAATAATTTCTACATTTTTCCAACCACAGTCTTCAATAATGGTAAAATATAGTCTAGCACAAATTTTAGCACCTCTAACAACTCTAACCTAAAGATGGTAAGCTTTTTAGAAGTTCTTCTAACTGAAGCAACTCTAGATTGTGAAGTAATAAAATTTACTTTTATTTGCTCTTTTGTTTCTATCAGAAGCAAAAATGATGCCACATATGATTGTTCGCAAGTTTCTGAGGAAACATGCAAACTTCAATGAGATTTTTGTTCATCGGAAAATGTTATCCATCTAGGTATTTTAATTTCTTTAAGAACATTTATCTCTTGTAACCAATTAATAAATAGAGATGTAGTTTTATTATTTCTATCCCAATTTCTTTTTCCAAGTAATTTAGGAATCAAAGGTGCAGTAGTAAAAAAAATCTTTTTGTAATTTTTTCAAGTGTAGTGCACACAATTCTGATAAATTTATTCTTAAAACATCGTTGTTCTGCACCACGGCAATCCCAGGACACTACTTTATTGCAAGGAGTCAAACTTCGCTCCCACTCTCTAAGTTCCATTTTACCTCCCATCATTATTTAGGTTGCTTATGTAATAAATTCTTCTGCTTTATATACACCATCTAAGCTAGTTAAAAAACTGTCAATGTAAAAACTTCCTTTTAAATATTCTATAAAATTTGTGAATTTAAAGTCTTCTTTATACTTATGTTCCATTTGATTTAGATGAAATTTGATATTAACTTCTACCAATTACAACTCTACAGTGACGATAAATATGTACTTGTCCTTTAGGTGAAATCCACAAATTGCAAACAATTTTTATCCTTAAAAACAAAACTTATCTTCCAAAACTTTAATTTTCGTTTTCTAAACTTGGCTAAAACAGAAGGATTTTTTTCTAACAATTTGGGGCATACTTCCAAACGCTGATTTAAACTAGAACTATACTTTTCATTCAAAGAAATGTCAAAAACTAGACATACTATTAAGTTTAATTGACGATGTGAAAGATTTTAATGTTTTTTTGAGCTCCACTTAGGCGGCAAATTGGAACGAATTTTAACCCTACGTTGTTAGCCAATATGTAATGTGCTTAATTTACTATACGTTTTAATTGAATAATTCTAGTCGTGCATGCAAAACAATTTCTCATCAGGGTGTCAGTGGGTACCTGTTTTAAAAATTCAAAGTTACAACAGCAACGCATATTTATTATCATTTCATTACAAATACGCTTAAATGAAATGGAAAGCTCTCGCAATTGATTAAACTATATTTCATGTACAACATTACATATAATCTTAAATTCTAATGTTTTTACGTCGATGATCGGTGTTTGAGTTCTCCAAGGTTTAGACAATCGAACGGTGCTACTGTGGTGTTTAGCCGAGAAATATCCAATAATGCATAGAAACTCAATATTTATTTGAATATTAAAAATAACTGATATAACAATAACGTTTATGCTTACTTGCTACACTTGGAAGTGGTAGTGTCTCCACGTACTTAATGTGAATATAACACTCCTCTCCCCTAAGCTACAAATCAAGAATTGTAGTCTTTTGTTGGTCCTTGTCGAACGCCTAATAAAAGGTAAATTAGGATTAAATTCGTTACAGTTTTCACTAGCAGTATCTCTAACGATATCTGAAGAATTAACATTTTCTGTATTGTTACTACTAGCTATTTTAGGTACATACCCTATCTTATCATTTAAATTTACTTTAGATACAGAGTTCTCATTTTCATCAACAATTTTATCGTCATTAAGTCTAGCTTTTAATATTTGATCTATATGGCGTTTACTAATACATTTTAGTTCATATATCCAACATTTATAAATAACACTACCTACTCTCTCCACAATTTTTGCTTTAAACCATTTACATTTATTTGAGCAAAAATCTTTTACGTAAACAATTTTATTGATTGAAAATTTCTTAGTTTTATTTTCCTCAAGGTTACTAGTAGTTCTAGATATTGGTTTATCAGATGAAGAAAAAAGGTCAAAACGCATTCTGATATTTTTACCAAACATCATTTAGGCTGGTGATTTATTTGTTGTAATATGTTCTGAATTTCTGTACCACAACAAGTATCGTGCTATTAAGGTTGTCATAGATTCTTGCGCGTTCTTCGGATCAGTTATAGTCTTCTCAATACTGTTCTTAAATGTTTTAGCAGAGTTTTCAGCTGATCCATTACTATTTGGTTGATAGTAAGGTGTAGTAATGTGGGTTATTCCATTGTTTTCACAAAAGGTTTCCATTTCAGCTGAACAAAATTATTATCACTAACTAACAATTTAGGTATTCCAAACCTCGCAAATGTTACACGTAGTTTTCAATTGTAGATTTTGTTGTAATACTTGACATTTCGAATACTTCGGGTCACTTAGTGAAAGCATCAACTAATATGAAAACAATTTTATTTTTGAATAGGCCCGCGTAATCGATGTGTACGCGTTCAAAACCTTCCTTAGCTGCCGTCCATGGTGTTGGAACAACTTTTGGTGGATTATTTTTAGATATTACACATATTTTGCAATTTAAAATTAAATTCGTGATGTCAGTACTCATGCCAGGCCAAAAAAAAATAAGATCTTGCTAAGCTCTTAGTCTTAACAATTTCCAAATGTGTACTGTGCAGTTCCTGCAATATATTTTGCCTGCAATCTTCTGGAATTACTAACTTATGTCCCAACATTATTAATTCATTTTCCAATGTTAGTTCATTTTTATGGTTAAAATAAATTTTTAAATGTTTTTCATTAGGCCATCTATTTTAACATAATTCTTAATTGTTGTTAAAATTGTGTCATTGTCCGTAGATGTTTTAATGGTTTCATAATTGACAGGAGTTTCTGTACTAATAAAAATAAATAACTATAACCTTTATCTTCTTTGTTCAAAATTTTCATTTGTTGGTAATCTGGATAAACAATCGGAATTTAAATTTTCAATTCCTTTTTGTAGACGTTGTTAAATTCGAAATTACTTAAATAAATTAACCATCGCTGAAGTCTTCCGGCCGCCAAGATTGGTATAGATTTGGTTCTATCAAAAATTGCTAGTAAAGGTTTATGGTCTGTAACCAGTTCGAATTTGTTTCCCATTAAGTATTGAGCAAATTTCTTTACACCGTAAAAAATAGCTAATGCCTCCTTATCGATTACTGAGTAGTTCTTTTCAGGTTTAGACAATATGCGAGATGCGAATGCAATAGGACGCTCTTCTCCGTATTGTAAAACGTGTGGAAGCACTACACCTATTCCGACCTGTGAAGCGTCGCATGCAAGTCTTAACTTTAATTTAGGATCGTATTAGATTAGAACATCATCCGACTGTAATTGCTTCTTCGCTAATATAAAAACCTTCTCACAATCTTGACTCCAATGAAATGTTTGTCCTTTTCTTTCTAATTTATACAATGGTTCTAATATTGCTGCTACATTTTTTATAAATTTCCCATAAAAGTAAAAGTTTTAACTTCGGAAACATTTTTAGGTCTAGCAACTTCTAACATTTTTTTAACTTTTTCATCATCTTCACATAAGCCATTTTTGGTAATAATATGTCCTAGACAAGAAATAGATTTTTGAAAGAAACGACATTTACTTTTATTTAGTTTGAATCCTGTCTCAGAAAATTTATTTAAAACGCCTATTAAATTCCTAATGTGTTCTTTACGGTCTTTACCAGTGACTATAACATCATCAAAAAAGCAACATACCTTGGGTAAATCTCTTAATATTTTATCCATTTGCTACTGGAAAATTGAACATGCCGTTTTAATTCCATAAGGCATTCTGTTAACTAAATATACACCCCTATGAGTGCTCCAAGCAAGAACAGATTTTGCTTCTTCTGTAAGTAGTAATTAGTTGTATGCTTTGCTCAAGTCTAATTTGGTAAATTCCTCACCCCCTTGTAGAGCACTAAAGATGTCATCAATCAATGGAATTGGATAATTTAAATCATTGATTCTTATTAACAGTGACTGTAATTTGCGCAAAGTCTAATTGTTCTATCCTTTTTTATGACGGGCACTAATGGCGTCCCCCATAAGTTGTTATGGTTAACTATTAATTTTTAAATGACCCCCAATTTTCTAAATTATCTAGCTCATCATTAACCTTTTTTTTTTAAACACATAAGGAATAGCACATCGCTTAATACAAATTGGAGTTACATTTTCTTTAACATCTATGCTAACTTTAAATTCTTTAAGTTGACCTAACTCATTATCAAATAATTTAGAATACTTATTAAAAATATCAGCAACTTCTTTATCATTTACATCTAAATTATTTATTTCCTTTGATCCAAAAATATGTAATTTATCTATTAAATCTCTCCCCATAAGGGGCGGACCACCGTTTTTAATTACAAAATACGTGCATCAATTTTTATGTTTATCATAACACTTTAGTTTAGTAACAGTGCCATACATTTTAAGATCATAGAAATGTTGCAAATACATGCCTTCATTAATAACACTTAATGCTGAACCTGAAACCAGTTCAAAATTAATTGGAATATCGTTTAATATAACTTTACATTGATACGGTACTGAATGTTCGTTATCAAGTTTAAACAAAGAATCTAAATTCATATCTTGATCGAGCAATGAAAAATTTTGCTTTGATTTAACAAGTTTGCATGCTTTGCTTACATGTCCATATTTGCCACACTTTGAACATATATAACGCTTAAATTTACAATATTTAAAATTATGGTTTACATTACCACAAGCGAAACAAATTGATGAACATTTAGAGTAAACTTCTTCGGGTTTACTATTGGTAGACATCTGCTTCCCAGTTTTCTTTCCTATTTCAGGTGCAGAACTCGTACTGGGAGAAGATGCTCCTACAGTTCTCGTTTTCATGCTATAGATTTCAGGTTTCACCTTACTAGTAATTACCATTTCTTTGTTGAGTGCGATTGTTTTTACTTCATCTAATGATCTCTTCGTATAATCTTCTTCGCACAGCCTATCCAAAATTTTACCTGGGCACAATCCAGTAATAAACTTGTCTTTTATTGTTTCTTCTAACCTTGCTTCAAATTCACAAGTCAAGGCTAAACGCTTAATTTTAACATACTAATCACTAATCGATTAGTATTTTTCTTGTTTGGCATTATAAAAATTAATTTGCCGTTGGTGTAAAAGGTCCTTGCAGTAAGCTGACTAATACATTATAGGTTTTGTCTTTCGGCAATGCTGAATCACAAAGGTTTCAAAGAATTTTGTATGCAGGTGTGCCTATTATGGTTAACAAAATTGCAACTTTTTTTCTTCGGAAGAAATATGTTGGCAAGAAAATATTGCTCTAACCGTTCGTGATATAAAATCCAGTCTTCTTCCACGCAATATTCGTTAATGTTACCAATAGCGGTCTAAGTAATTACAACTTGAGTTGTGCTGGCGGTATCAGTCATTTTGGTTATAGAAAAAATGTGATTAACCTTAATTCTCAAAATTACTGAATTTCACCAACAGCAGATTAATTATGTAGATATAGTTTTACGCCTCGTCGCTAAAATGTGGTGTTTAGCCGAGAAATAGCCAATAATGCATAGAAACTCAATATTTATTTAAATATTAAAAATAACTGATATAACAATAACGTTTATGCTTACTTGCTACACTTGGAAGTGGAAGTGTCTCCACGTACTTAATGTGAATTTAACAGCTACCAGCAAAATTTACTTTTCATCTTATTATTTGCGATTTTGATGTTGGTCACTTTATTTTTTATTATGTATTTGACTTAATTAGTTTACTTTATAACTTTATATTCCCAATAATTTTATTTCACTTGTAGTGTATTTATCTTCAATATTTTTAACTTATCCACAAAAAAATATTCTTTAATTATCTGTCGTCTCTAATGCCCATCAGCAACCTCTCTTGCTTCTAACTACCATTCAACTCCCCCGTCTTTGTTTACAGTTCTTTTACACTTTACTTAATGTTTTCACTTTGATATATTTTAATTGCACAATTTTTTCCGAACCCATACTTACCATTTAAATCTGCATACATGTAGAAAACATGTTTGTTTTAAGGAAGGATAAAAAAAAGTACATTACAAGATAATGACAGAACATATTTACTTCATTAAAATGCACGATGATTTTTTAGAAAGCCATTTTTGAAGTAAGAGTCGTAAGTTTTGAAACAACTATGTCTTTTTAATTTACTAATATAGTATGCAGCTTCTTTAATTATGGTTCATAATTACTAAAAGAAAACTGTGATTTTCTTTCCAAGGAAGATGTACTTAAAAACGTCCACTTTTGTAACCGTCACTGTATTTAAAAATAATCCTTCAGTAGTTTTATTTATTTCTTCTTTGGTAAATTTTTCTATAGTATCTATTATGCCTAAAGTATCAAAACTACATGAATCGTTGATTTTTACTTCTTTAGTTAACAAACCTGTTACCAACATATTTGTTTCAGTAATGTATTCAACATACAATAGTAATTCAGTCATAAGAGTACATCCTAACTTTCAGTACTTAAAGCTACTAAACTACAATTTAGTTGTTTTGTTTTTGCCAGAAAAATTAGTTCCAAATAATACATCAATTGTTTTACAAAGTTTGGGAGAGTCAAGGTTCTACCCATACCTTTCTTCCGGAAAACATCAGACTACCTTTGTGAAACTGAGAATCCAGTAAATGAGATGAAGTAGAATACATCAATTGGTTCAGGGTGTTAACATCAGTAGGAAAGGTGTTCTGCATACCAAGTTTATTTAATCAAACACCGTACAATACCGGGTCAATTGTATTACAAATAATTAATTGTTATAATACTTTAAAATAACATTCATAATTACGTTTAAGTCAAATACGTAAATAGTGTAAAGTGGATGATTTGTAACAACGGTAGTAAAGACACCAAAATAGGACCAAAATATGAGTGTTAAATTTTTTCAATTCCTTCTGGTGTACAACCCATCTTTTGCGTAGTTTACGTATGACCATTGTGATGCTGTGTCTATTAATACCCGCATTTATTTTTGGTGTTTTTGTTATATACTTTAACAGGAATTGTATGCAGAAACATTTTACAAAAAAAATAATAGTTGTATCAATTATTATAGAAGTACTATCGTTATGATTTATAATTTTGATTGGTATATGTTTACAAACAATAGGACAATCAGTGAGGTTTCTTACAAATCACACACGAAAGTCGGTTTCTACACAATTTTGCAGAATGTCTCAATCTTAAACAACAAAAATAACCGCGGCTTTAAAGAGCTTTGAAAAAACCATGGTAGTGATATTTGCTCTGCAAAGATAATTATCTATAATAATAGTCATTCTTAATCATTTTAAGTTTAATAGTAAAAAGTTGCTATCAACTATCTTATTTTAAATATAAATCTATAATCTCTTTTATATAAGTCAATTGTCTATATAATTTTGAGTTTATATAACTTAAATTACATAATCTTATTCTTGACCGTTTTTGACATTTGTAATTTTTTTTTCCAAAAAATGGTTTTTGTAGTAGTTAACAAAAAAAAATTTTATCTCGCAAATCAGTTGAGATTATAAAATAAAATTTATGGAGCAGTTGGCAGGAAATCCATGCTTACTCCTGATGTCTTTCCGGTAGTTTCATTTGGTACTAAATAAGCACGGGCAAACTTGAAATATCACAATCAAAAATTGAAAATTTTTCATACCCATTTGCTCTCGAATAGCGTAAAAAAAGCAGAAAGTGCCATTTGAAGAAATTGACTTTTTGATCATTTTTTATTGTGAAATTGCTTGTGTCCATTTGGACCAAAATGGAACCACCAGTAGGACATCATGGGTAAGACTGGATTTCCAGCCAATTTCTCCATAAATTTTATTTTATAATCTCAACTAATATGACAGATAATTTTTTTGTTAAGTACTGAAAACACCAATTTTTGAAAAAAATGTCATAGGTCAAAAACGGTCAAGTATAAGATAATATAATTTGGGTTATATAAACTCAAAATTATATGGACAATCGATCTATGTAAAAGGAATTATATGTTTGTATTTAAAATGACCAAGTTGATAGCAGCTTTTGGCACACCCTGTATAGCTGAAGGTCTGAAAATATTTTAGGTCGAACAAAAATGATTGAGTATGGCCGCGTACCAAATTTCATGTTTATGATTCATCTACAAGTTAAAAAACTTTTAATGCACGCCCTACGCAATCACCCTGTATAGTGTGTACTAAGCTGTTCAAGTGCTTAGTCACCAAAATGTCGGACAAATAATGGAATAAATGAGGAATAAAATAATAATACAGATAATTTGGACATCAGATGTTAAAAAGAATATTGTTGTGTTTCAAATATGGTTCAAATCATTAAATCATACTACAGGCACAGCTTCACTTTAGTATTTCAATAAAGACATTGCTGCTAAATATAATTTAAGTAAACTTGGTTGAAAGTGTGCCTTAATAATTACACAGAATGTATAATTACTACAATCTATAATGCAATTCTTGTTAACTTATACACATGTACATTATATTTCACTACGCTTACGTCAAAATGAATTGTGATATAATTAATTCCAAGAACAGTTCACTGCTTTAAAACGCTCAATTTGTTCTTTTAATATACATGTAATACATCAATGTTTGCTACATCATAGTAGGAGGTATTTTCTGTACTCGCCTATATAACCGTATATTTAAATTTATGCAAAAATTAAAATTTAATGGTTGAATAACTAGCGGTAATTTATGCAACATATTTTAATAGCGGTTTAGTTCAGACATAAAATTCGCAAAACATTTTAGATACAATTGACTTTTTTCACAGATGACGTATTATTGTTATTTTAATTTGGAGGTCTACCCGCATATTTATAGTTATGTTGGCATCCATTTTTGGCTGTAGTTGGTATCCAATCCAATGAAAATTGTACAGTGTTCTTAACCTTGTGGTAACCTTACTTTAGAATTTAAAGGTTTCATCTACTCTATATTATTGAAATATGAAAAAAAACGCTACACATACCGTTGAGCAAAAAAATTATTTAGTCAATGTTAAACCTAACACTATAGAATTTTATAAATTAACGTTAAATCGTTCAAATGCAAACAAAAATTGATGCCAACAATACCATAATTAATGTACCGGGTGGGCAAATAAGCGAGGTAAGCGGCTGTATCTCAGAAACTAATGATCGTAGAGAGTTACGGTAAAAAAATTGATAGGTAAAGTGGGCAAGGTAAAATGCTGGAATTATGTTTAAGTTTTCAAGATCGCCGCCAGTGGGCGTTTCCGCCATCTTAAATTACATAAAGTTACGTTTCTCGCGATTTTTCCCAATGAATGTAACAAAAAAGTGTTTGCGATTTAGTGTTAACTTAAAGTCGAATATTTTTTGTCAAACCAATTTTGCTCTATATTTTGAAATAAAGTGGTGGGGGGTATTTGAATGTTGTTTTAAATTAATGCCTGTAACTTCGAAACGGCTTAATGGATTTGAATAAATTTGGTATCATTGAAAAGAGCATTTCTTGGGCTTTTAGATTTCTTGTACTTATGACAGTTGTGACCTACACGGCCGCCGATAGAGGGCGTTATTCGATATTATATCCAAAATATTAGATTTTTTAAAAAAATTTAATGCAATGATATACATTTTTTTGAACCACATAATAGACAAATGACTAACTAATGAACCTGCGCAAACCGCATTTTAATATCTTGTTACTAACTCAAATTATTTAAAAAAAATTCTAAACCAGAAAAATTCATATATACCCATTTAAAAATGCATTGGTTGCTTTCGATAAGAAGGCAAGTAGTAGGCCATGGAAATAAAAACAACTCCTGTCAAAAATATTTCCAAGTAACGTCAAATTTTTGTCACATGCAGCCTAATATTGTTGATTGCGTATAATTTGAGTACTATTTAATCAAAATGCCTTTCACAAATAATAAAGCCGTTGACATGATTGCGAGTTATTTCGAGTGCTCACCCTGTACAATACACTACGGGTAGACCTCTAAATTAAAATAACAGATTATGTACATCATCTGTGAAAAAGGTCAATTACCAGTTTAAGTTACTTATGTCGGGTTTTACTAGAACCCAATGCTTAAAAACAATCTTGAAACAACAATGGTATCTAAAGTTTTACGCTTTACATAAGCTTACACATTATCGAAGTAGGTTTTGTAAAACTGATCATTAATTTACAAATTTCACAACTTCCTTCAACTAAGAAGAGACAAGAAGATTAGTAAAACTTTTTTTTCAGTAACTTTTGCTTGTCTAATAAATTTAAAATTGTATTTTTGAAGTGAAATGAATCTAAAAAGTTAATTGGTCTATATTTGATGTTTTCAATAAACATCTCATTGATGATCCAACAATTTAGGTCTTTGATCAAAAAAGAAAAATTTGGTCAAAAGTCAATCGCATAATAACAGGCCATTTAAAATGCAACTCTATGTTGTTTAAATGAGGTGCGATTTCTATTTCAAATTGTGACTGTGGAAAAAAACCAGAGGCCGTAGCACATATTGTGGAAGATTGTCAATTAACAAGGTTTAAAGGAGGGTTTGTAAACATTCATAACATAACGAATGAAGCTTACTAATTTGAAGGACATGTGAAGTTAAGCAATATTTTGTATGCTTTGTCTTGATTACCTGTTTTTCCATTATCTATTTATCCTACTATTTTTTTGTCATTCTCGTGACTAGCACTTGTACCGTTCCATTTTATGTCGTCATGCAATGACTGTTCTGCTATACTTTACGTTCTTATTTACTTTCTATAATGTTTCCACACTTAATTAATACTATTCTATACAGGTTGATTGTAAATTCAAGGCCACTAGATTGACTCTTTTATTACCCATGATAGGCATAAAGTTTATTATGAAAAGTTATACAAGTATATGGGTATTATCCAAACTTTGAACAAAATGGCTGACTTCCGGTTTAAGTGAAAATGATATCAACTTTATTTTTTAAATAAATTATGTAGTATTTTTAGGCTAATGTGACTCTTTGATAAATTCTTTTAAAAAAACTATAACACAAGTATAGCGCTAAAATTACTAATAAATTAGTTATTTATTATTCTATATATTATCTAAAGAGATGCTTACGATTGGTACAATTATTCTTAGGAAGCTGTGAAAACTAATATGCACAACGGTCAGAATACGATTGTTAGTAGCCTTTAAAAAACTATAAAACAGGTATAGCGTTTAAAGTCACGAATCATGAAATCAAAATTTAACAGCAGTCGATCATCAAATTAATATTTTGCGACTTATGAAAACAGAAAACAGCTAATATAAATAACAGCTTATAAATATTTTTAACCAAACAACAAAAGAAAAAATAACTAGTTTAACAAATGTTCAAAGTGCCCCTCATTTTGTTGTATACATAAGCGGCTTCTATTCACAATACTTTTTTGTACATCTTGCAGCATTTCGGGTGTTATTTCATCGTATTCTGACCGTTGTGCACATTAGTTTTCACAGCCTCCTAAGATTAATTGTACCAATCGAAAGCGTCTCTTTAGATTTTGAATAATAAATAACTAATTTATTAGTAACTTTAACGCTATACTTGTGTTATATTTATTTAAAGAGAATTTAACAAGGAATCACTTTAGTTTAAAAAATACTACATCACTTATTTACAAAAATAAAGTTGATATCATTTCCACTTCAACCGGAAGTCAGCCATTTTGCGCAAAGTTTGAAAAATACTCTTCTTGTATACTTGTAAAACTTTCTTAATAAAATTTTGTCTATCATGGATAATAAAAGGGTAAATCAAGTGGCCCATAAATACTAAAATGGGTAAAGGTTTGCTTGTTTATGTTTTAGTGGTTTTCGTAAACCTTGAAGCAATTGCTGTGTCCAATCTACAATTGTACACGGTTTTGTCACCATACTATTACAGGACGTTTGTACCGATCTTCTTTGGTACCATACCTAACATTTCCTTCTTTATACAATAATGAAAATGTACCATGCGAATAAATAAAGAAATCAAAAACTCAACAAAAGTCAAAACTATCTAAAATTCATGAAATAAAAGGCGTTCTTTAAAGGTTCAAAGTGTTAAATTAAGATAGAACAAAGAAAAGCATTTTAGTGAAACTTGTTTTATTTGGCAGATAATTTTATGCCATTAATGCTTTAATTCAATTACAGCCCTGTAGATGGCGCAATCGAGATGTTTAATTTTTACACACTTTCTGCAGTAATTATAGCCGTATCTCGCTAATAACATGCCAAATGCTGTATTCCAAGGGTTGAATCGCCTCTGGTTGATTGTGCGTAGCTTGTGTGTATTGTGTGGTAGGTCCCACCTTCTTGGTATATGTAGACTATCCCTACATTGGTATAATTAGTTAGAAGTACACTGCAATGACCCTTTCTAACTGTTGCTAACATATCCAATAATAATTTTTTGTTGTTGAACTCTCACTTGAATTTTTGAAACTTTAAGAATGAAACAAAAATAATTTATACTTTTTTATGATATTTAAGAGTGAAAAATAATTTTTTTTGTTAACTACAATTGCAAAAAGTAAAAGTGTAATGGAAATTTTTTCTTTTGAAGAATGAAAAGACTTTTTTTCGTTTATCTTTTTGTATTTACACAACATTTTTTTCTTTTACTGCAGTTTTCTCCAATTCCCATTTTTGTTTGCAATAATGTGTTTAATAATATTTTGGCCAACGATCATCATCAAAATATAAAAAAACAAAATTATTTGTACTGATTTTAAATAGGCCTAATCATTTTAACATACACCACCTAATATGTGTCAATTCATTGGTTTAACTGACGTATAGATGGCGCCATCAATATCAAAATCAATAAAAAAATTAAATGCGTCCATATTCTGTACATTATCGTATCAAGTATAATTTAAAATAAATTTTTTAAAATTAATTTATTGGATTTTATACTTTTATACTGAATTAGCCACTACTTTACCGCATAGTAGTCGTACTTTACCGCATTGTGTGTAAAAACAAGTTTCAAGACAAGTATGAAAAATATGCTTTCCACAATTTTAGTCCAAAAATTTGTGAATAATGATTGCACATCTATTTCTACAAATAGTGTATTATTTTAAAAAGTTTCTAAAATCTGTATGCTCTTCGAATATCTGTTTTTTTTTAATAGTTTGATTACAATTTTAAAAACCAGAAAATTTTAAATCCTGACTAAACAGCATTAAATTAAAACTTAAATAGTTTTTGTTGTTACACACAGTATGTTTTTCAATATAAAAACAACAGTACTTTTGATGGGGGTCAATACAACTGCAATGATTTACTTTGTTCACTGTTAATAATCTTTTGATAATACTTTAATGATTATTTAACCAAAATAATTAGTTTGTTAGAGTATGGACAACCTGGAGAAACTAGGATATGTTAGTAATAAGTACTTTACTAAAACAAACATTAATAATAAAAGGTTTCACGAAACGCAATTCAAATATTGCTTTAATTCTCTGCTTCTTATGATTTAAATTTATGTTGAATTTCCCATCCATTATTTTAACAGTAAACTCGATTCCAAGTATTTAGTTTATACAGAAGTTGCGGTATCTTCATTTACTTATATACAGGATCAAACATACCGACGTTAAACTATTTTACAACTTTTGTCTCTAGACAGTTCTCTTGATATTACGAAACGCATGCTACGCACATTGTCATTATATTGTGCTAATGGATGTTTAACAGTACTTTGAAGGATCACATTATCTTTCTCTGTTTACAGTGGAACAGATGTAAATGTAATTGCTGCTGAACATATCAGAATACTAATTTATTGTGAAATTTTTAAATTATTACTGCGGTACCTACTTTTAATTAGTATTTTGTTTATTTTAAATTCTGTTTGGTTTAATATTACATAGGGTTATACGAGTATAATATTTTTCATTTGATATAAATGTATTAAATTAATTATAGAATTAAAGTCTCGATCCATGCAACGGGGTTTACTTATCGATGGACAATAATCCTTTTTTGATTGAACTTTTCAATTTATTCTATTTCTACAACGTTTTGCAAATTTGTATATGGAAAAGGTGTGGCATTATCTCGACTTTTATTTGCGATCCTCGATCTCTGAAGTCTTCAAAATTTATAGTTTGTGTACTATCAATTCTGTGAGCTATCTAAAAGTGACATATCAATTTGTTTGTGATATGACTTTATAAATTAAAACAAGATTTACTAAAAAATCGAAATTAAACTTTTATATGGATTTACTTAATAAAGTATTAGAAAACTTATTTAATTTCTTTTTTTATATATTACAATTGCTTTATCCGTTTAAACCGTTTATACTTGTATCATAGTTTACCAAAGTAAAATACATTTATCTAGTCCTAGTCTACTGAGTGCTCCACAGAAATGCCATAGGCATTTACTAGGTTAAATTTAAAATTACCGTATATCTGTTTTCTGGCACAATTGGAACACAACATAACAACATATAATGTTGGATAAATAAAATAAAACAAATTGATGAGATAAATGGGTATTCAAAACGCGTTTTACTAAAAATCAGTATAATAAGTTATGTTTGTGAAATTTTATTCATTATACCGAATTAATTTTCATTTATTAAGTGGCATTTGTGGACCAATTAGATAATTTATTGCCTAGTAATGTTTTGCGCTTCCTAACCAGGGTTCGATTTTGATTGCACCATTTTTTAAAAATTTTAATTTATTATTATTATTATACAATTTTAAAGTAAATTTAATGTTTATAAAAAAGAATTGAAAATGTTATACTTATTTTATAAAAATTGTATTAATATTAACATCCATAATAATTTTATTAATAATAATTGTTAAATGAAATTTTCTTAGTGTAGGAGGTTTTTTTATTAAATTAATTAATTATTTTTTTGTAATTAATTTAACTGGCGACAAACTAATTATTTCTTTTGTAATTATTAACGTTGGCCTTAGGAAGCTTTCTACTACAACGAGGCAAAACGTCGCCAGTTAAGATAATTACGAACAAAATAATTAATGCAATAAAAAAAAACCTCCTATACTAGGACACATTCATTTAACAATTATTATTAAGTGTGTATAAGAAGGAAGCACATACTGATTGAACATCTCAAATTTTATTAATAAAAAAAATTATGACCATTAAGATCATACCCAGATTTTTTGGGGAGAATCGTTATAAAAATGTTATTTTTTTTAATATGTTTTACCAGAAAAAATTAATTTTAAATTTAACTGTAAAACGCCTATGTTAACTTATCCGTGAGTCACGTGGTATAAGAAGGACATTATTTAATAAATAATTGTGCGTAAAAAGTAGTTTAATCAAATCGTGCGTAAATGAACATAATAGTATATAATGTATAATGTTAGTTATGTTTTTAGCATAACTAACTATTTTTATTAGTTTCTTTTTGTTTCAACTATCCATTTTTATTGCTATGGTACAGGATGGGCTAATAAGCGAGGTAAGAGGCTGTATATCAGAAACCACTAATCGTATCGACGTACTATAAAAAGTTATATATTTCAAGTTTTTTAAATGGCCACCAGAGAGCGTAATTACCATCTTGAAAATTAAAACCCGTTTTCTAAATAATTTTCTTACATAAAAGATAGTTAACGATAATGCTGTTTTAACCAAATTCAATTTTTTTTTGTTAGACGCTATCTCTAAAAGGAAAGTGGAGATGAGTGTTTGTACATTTTCGGAAATAAATGTTGATAACTCCAAAAGTCATAATAGTTATTTAACAAACGATTGTATTAATAAAGGCGATTAACAATCGAGATATTTTAACGAGTCGCTCACTCGAGCGAGCGCGTTAATGTTTGAAATTGTTAATCGCCGTTTAATTCAAGAGTTAGTTACATAACTAATCCGTCGACCGTACTTTGTAATTTTAATAAAATTATAATTTAATAATTTTGGGAAAGATATGCTATTGTGAACGCACCTTTAGAAAGTACCGTTTTGTCAACTCACCAAAATTCTTTAATTGTATAACATAACCTAACTTTATTGTTTCTACTTTTTTGTGATCTTTTATTTGATCATTCTTTGCCTTTTCGTCTTTTGTATGGCTATTTAACAACAGTATTTTAATTAAGGTCACTAAGTTGATGGAGAATTGAGTAACTGAATTCTAATTGTTGCTTCAAAATACAATAGTCCTTATCACAGCGAAACAGTGTATAAATCTTTTTTGTAAGAACGGAATGGTGCTTATTGAAAATAGTGATGCACCGTACAAAGACCAAACCAAAAATAGTTGACAATGTTTGATAAATGATACAAGAAGCTCAAGTACATCTCTACGTTTCCTGTAAACAAGTTGAACTTTTGATAATGAGTTGTTACATCATACCAAACAAAGATATTCATTCATATTGTTATTGTGTACAAGTGGTCCACCAACTTATTGAGACAGGATTGATTATCTTGCATGTGTTCCAGCTTAAGATTCTGTAACGATGAAGCTTGATTTCATCTTAATGTTATTTCTTTATTTTCTTAAAGTGGTTTCACTACACCTCCAAAAGATATTTTCAGAAGTCCGAATGTTTATCTGGTCATTCCTTTTTTATAGTTTTTGTTTTCTCTTACAACCCTGCTTGAAGAATTTACCTTTTGAACAATAAGTAAACAATATTGAAGAACTGCGTGAGACAATAGTTTGTAAAATAGATGAGCTGAACACAGTTAAATGTTATTAAATGTTGTGTACAGTACAAAAATGTTTCAAAGTTTGGGTGAACAAATTGAAGATGTATTACAACTGTAAATAAATGTTGATTTGTTATTAATAAAGTTTGTTTTGCTACAAATTAAAACAGATTTTTTATTTACATTTTCATATTGTAAAATAGTAACTTTAGGTTTACACATGTATGCTTAATTGCCTATACTAAAATTGTTCATTAATTAATCACGATCGACAGAAAAGTATTTTAATGGTTTTAACACGGTTGTTAATAAGTCAGTTTTAACAGGGCTAACATAGACATATATACAGGGTGTGTCTCGACGATAGCATGTTAGACGAATAATGAGAACGAAAAAACCGATTCAGCTGAAAATTTGTAACTTTATACAAATGGACATGGTCTACCTACTGAAAATATTTTCATGGTAGTGTCACTTTCGGTTGTACCAGAAGTTGATACTAACTTTGTTATTTTAAATACAATGCCCCAATTTTTATTTTATTTTCAGTGTTTGCATATAATTTTACGTCTTTTACTACTAAGTATGGCGTACCTATCTCATACCATTATTAAGAAAAAATATAATTTCAGGCGTAAGCAACGAAAATTTGAATCTACTGAAAAATTAACATTAGACTATGTTAAGAAAACTAATGCACTTTAAACGATTACAGTCGTTACAGTTAAGTGTAGGAATTTCTTAGTTTTTACTATTTATACGTGTCCATATTACACGAGATGTCGACAGACACACATTTTACTTAAGTTTATTGCTCTACGAGAGTTTAAAAACCAACCGTTTTCTTGTACAGTTGTATACCGCACTTAAATATACACCTCTGATGAGCTCATAATAAGAGCAAAATGCGCAGCAAGTGTTCCTTTGTTGTGTGCTGCTGTACAAGAAATACTTGGCTTGCTATCGACACGCATATTTGGGCATTTAAAGTTATCGTTTCTGATAACAATAATGCACTTTAAACGTTCACAGTCGTTACAGTTAACTGTTGGTATTTCTTAGTTTATAAAAAAACTAAATTGTCAAAGAGTCATTTATTTAAATTGCAACTATGTTTTTTTATATTCTCATTTGATGCTTAATTTAATTATCCATCTGCTGATATAATGTTCCTATACCTAAACTGAATAATTTTCGTGTTTTCTTCTTTTTATTCTACTTTTTCTCTTTTGTGTTATCTGCTTTTTTTCCACTTTTCTGGAGATGATATAGTAAAATAATAGTTTGTTTTGGTAATTTATTTGCTGCTTGTCGCATGATACTTTCAATCAGTTGGCGTAAACAGATTACACGCACACTATACCATCTCCAAAAAAAGTAGAAAAAAGCAGATAACACAAAAATCATTCAGTTTAGGTATCGGAACATGATATGTCACGCGATAGGTAATTAAATTCTGCATGGAATAAAAATATAAAAAAAATCACTTGCAATTTAAAAAATTGACTCCCTGACAATTTTAATTTTTTTAACTACCGTAACAGAGTTGCAGAAATTCAAACAAAAACAAAATTGTCTAGTTGGCGTCATATCTCTGGTACCAGGAAATCCTCACATATGCTTTCTAGGGTTGTAACTCCAAGTTCTCTTGTGTCATCTTAACTTTTTGGTGGTCAGTAGTAGCTTAACGAAGAGCTTATAGAATGGTTTAATTCAATTGATATTAACTGCTCAAATAAGCTCCCCTTTCATGATAGAAAATTTCTCAAGTTTCATTAAACTTAAGATTTATTGCTAACGCTAGTTCACCCAAAAACCAGAACTTTACGTTAGAAAATTTAATAAATCGACTTTAATACTGGTGGGAATAGTTTACAGAAATTGTTTTCCTGAAAATTCCTTAAAATATAATAAACCTATCAAAACAAATAGCGAGGTGATTAAGCTAACGTCTTTTTGCTATAGCAAGAATTTTATTATAGTACGATGAAAGCTTTCAAATTTTAACTTTTCCAAATGCCACCTTATTTGTACAACAATGCATAATTTGCTTTAGGGCTGCACCCAACACACATTTTTCATTTAAAGGAGAAATTTCTAATAAATACTGCAGATTAGTTTTCCATTGTAATACACCGTAGTTTATTAAGCCGTGCCGATTATTTTAAGGGATCTCAAGAGTCGCCTCTATCAAAGACTTGCAAAGCTTGGATTTGCTTGTTATAATTTCTTTTAGTACAAAGGAAATCCCACTTGCAGATTGCCACTGATCTTTACAAAGAGTCATTTTTGGCCGCTCTCAGGAGGTTTCTCGCCCTTAGAGGTAAATCGAAAACAATCATGTTTGACAATGGAACAAACTTTATTGGAGATAAAAACGAATCAGTTTAATAAACTAATTTTTTAAAAGAAAACAAAGGCGATCTTGTTACATATTGCGCTAAAGAATGCATAGAGTGAAAACTCATTCCAGCCCGGTCTCCACATTTTGGGAGAGTCTGGGAGACAAGGGTGAAGTCAGTGAAACGTCAATTAACTGAGGTAAGCTACTCCATTTGCATCAAACCAGCTAGGACATAGTCAACCAACGGTTGTTGCCAGGCGGCTTGAACCGCTCCCTTTCTGACGAACACTCCCCAACGTTTGTTAAATCAAAAATATCAAATAATTCCACGGTGAAGGTGTACAAGCTACTTCACTTGCAACAAACCAGGTAGGACAATTAAGTCAACCAACGGTCGTTACCAGGCGGCTTAAAATACACCCATCCGATTCGAACTAAATCAATATATCAAAAAAAAACAACATCGATAAGAGCATTCACTCAAAAACGTTTCCCAACTTGTAAAAGTTAAGTACAAACGAATTCATTAGTAAGGTATCGTTCACATCCAGTTAAACTAAATCAATGCAGACACAAAGAAAATAAGAATCAACGCACGAATACACGAAGCTTTCCGCTTACATTTACTAAGTTAGTTTAAGAAGTTCTCATTGAACATTACTTTACAATCACTCATGATAAAACTACACACAAACATAATAAACTGTCTAGTAACTTCTTAAGTTGAAGTTGACACAACAATTTCGTATACACGTTAATTTTCCGTATACGAAATGGTGCTAAACATTTGCCAATTCTTAATTTTACGTACGTTCATTCAATTCAAATAGATGTAAACGCCCCTTAAAACAAACGATTTAAAACAAATAATAATTTAGTAGCGTTCCACATCTTGTTGCATTGTTAGAAAAAAATCCCCTTCATATGTTTTAAAATAGACTGAAAACGCCTAAATTTATGCCTCCGCGACAGTGGTTATTTTACAATCTGAACTAAACATTGTTAACTTATATTTTATCTATTGTTTCCCATAGCAATATATATGAACTCAATTTAAATTAAACCGTAGTAAAAAAAAAACATTTGATAGACAATTCTCTACGCAATAAATTTTCAGACAAAGAAACTACATTAACGGTTCCTAATTAGTTAATTTTTCTATAATTGTGGTTTAACAATCGTAAACGGTAAAACTAAAAACGTGCAAAAGGGTAAAATTAAATCTGGTTCAAAATAAAGCATTGCCAAAATTAATCTAAACATACATTGTACATACCTCTAGTAACATGTTACAAGGTTCACACACCAGTGTCCCTGCATCGCCCTTATTTCATTAGTTCAAACAAAAAAAAATTTAAGGCGGAGAATTCTTTCCGATACATTTTGAGAGCAAAAGCGTACAAAAAAAAACTAGCGGTTTAATATGTCGTCCACCTTTCAGGGTAATTATACGTAATTTTTTTTTTATTATTATTTAATTTTTAAGTCTGGAACTCTACAAAACTATTCAGAAAAAATATCAGTATAAAATTGCGATTCTAAAAATTGAATAATATATAGGGTGTTTCATTTAAAATTAACAAGCTGTTACTACTTTTGAGTAGAAGCGGCAACACCGCCAATATGAAAATATTTTAAAAAAAGATAGATCGTGTCTATTTATGGCAATAGCTAAATTTTTAGATTACGTTTTCCATAAACGTCTAACCTACCATCGACCATCAATGACTCTGTATACGGTGTCTAAATTGTGTTCGGCGCTATTGCCTTCGTTTATTTGTATGTTTAGGTTATCCATGTATTAATAAATTTTGTTTAAAATTGAATTAATTTTTAAATTATGCAAAAAATATACAGGGTGTTTCATTTAAAAAAAACGATGTTTTACTTAATATGTCGAAAACGATTTTAATCATCGAAATCAAAAAGAAAATGTGTTACTGTTTTGGCTTTTAACTAACACCATATCTTTAGTAGTAGTAACAAGGTTAGAAATAGTGCCGACTCTAATTTGGACATTCTAGTAGTTATAATACTAAATTGTTATACTAAAGCTTTTATTTATAATACCGCCATTAAACTTTTATGATGTTATTAATGTTTTCAATTAGATAAATTGGTTGTATTTTTAATATATTTTTGCTACAATCTTATAGCTTAAAATACTTGTGGGGAAGTGGTTATTTAAAACAAAAAAAAAATATTGGCAGTAATAATTTGCACATAGTTAACCAACATTTTAATACTAAAAACAAAGTATATTTATTCTTCATTTATTTTATAATTATATTAACAGAAATTCTGCGTAACAACCCACGTTCCAAAGTTACGACTTAGATGAACTGATAAACAACACGAACAACGGATGCAAAGGACGACAGAATTATCTTTTACTATTTCTTAAAATTTAATTTTATAAAATTTATTTAACTGTTTTTATAACGGAAAAATTTATATACAACTTCTATGAATATCTAAAATAAAAATTTTGACGTAAAATATCATTTGAAATTTTACATGTTGAGTTCTTATTAAAATTCTGATCATAATGTATTCGTTTTTTAAAATATAATTTTCTGGATAATATCCGACGAAGGGTTTCCAAGGGTTCTGCTGCTATAAGAATAAATCACTGAAAAACTTATGCTACCGTTTGGTGCACGTTTCAATATGTTACAAGTCACTTTACATGAATCGACAACGCGTTTTAGATGATAATAAAAGACAGATAAATACAGGTTTTGCGCAGTTCTACGAAAAACAATTTTACAATAAATTACGATGTAATTGGAATATAAACAAAGATTTAACAGGTCGGCCTAAATTCAAAATCATTGTTACACATGTGGAGACTACAAGTAAAAAGCATTAACGATACCAGAAGTAATTAACGCTATATTGCGTTTTTGTTGTCAGTTAGAATGTGGGGCAATAGTAAATAAAATTTTGTTTACAATGTTACGTATTTTAAGATGGAAAAGAATGAGGCTTTTTCTTCTCAAAATCTAAATTGCAATTTGCAATTGAAATCATTACATATTAAAAAGGATATTTAAAAAAAAATAACACTTGCTAGGGTAAAATAAAAAAAAAATTCCTTCTGCAACGCTTAGTTAAAATATTTGCAATGCAGATTCATTGACGCATTTAAAGAAAAATTTGTGTTAGGTTTATCTGGATAAAAATTCTTGAAATGCCCAACTGTTCAGAATTTCAATTTATATCAAATAAGGTTTTTAAAATAACCTTTTATTTTATTTACTTAATTAATTTTTAATGCCGTTGTCTATATTCAATTTGCATTCAATTTGTAGTATTAAATGAAGCGGAATTTAAATGATAAAAAGAACCAACTAAGTATTTTAATACTGTACTTGTGGTAGCAGTTGGTGTGAATAATTTAAAATTAAAAATTGCAGTCGAGACAAGTATGAACTGCGTGTACCCTTTTATATAATAAGTTTGTTTTTAGTTTGAAGCGAATGCTGAATAGGGGTTTTTGTTTGACTGAAAACATTGCTTTTGGGAAAACATATTTCTTAACAATCACTTATATTATTATATTATATTATATAAATTGGTAATAAACTCCCACACTTTTTGTACTTCTCATGGAAAATGTAATAAATTGTAAAGAAAATAAAATGCTGTTTTTAGTGATTCTTACACTGTGAACCTTTTAAAATTACATTTGTTAATTGCAATAAAATAATATTTTTTAGTTCCGTTCCGTGGAGAAATTTTAATAATTATAATGTCCATGTTCGCTATACAAACGCTTCGTTGTTGAGAAGTGTTTGCTGTTTGCAGTTAACAGGGTCTCACTGTATATTGCAAACAAATACGTTGGAAACAATAAGCGATTAAAAAAAAAACTAGGAAAAAGTTGTCCTCTGCACAGTTTTAAAGCACAAATAATAACAAACGGTGAATTATGACAGTTTATTCTGTAATAAACATACTACAATAAAATTAAGAAACCTGCTATAAAAAAAAACGTAACTTTAAGACATAATACTATACTCCAATCGGCTCCTGTAAATTTGCAAGAGATTGTTCAGTTGCAAACAAATACCGAGAATTACTCAACAGCTGCTTCGTTCTTTTGAAACTATTTAGGGGAAAGAGAACTCAAGAATAATTTATTATTGTAGCCGGTCCTTTGGGTAATAAATCGACAACCGCGCATATTATACTCCTGAAGAGTTCAAAAAAGACGAAATAACTGTCGAGTCATTCTCGGTGTTTGTTTGCAATTGCGTACAACCTCTTGCAAATTTGTAGGAGGCAATTCGAGATTGTCTTTATGCCAACGCTTAGTTGACGCAATGAGAAGGACAATGACATTTTTAACACTGCGATCTTTCTACACCATGCTGCAAGATTGTTTAAACGTATAATAAAAACTCGAAATTTGCAAGAGTACAAACGTAACCCTAATACCGATTTAAAGGTAACTAGTTTCTAATTTTAAGAGGCTACAGAAATACAGAGTGTTCTATTTAAGTTAAGCAAGTTATTTAAGTTTTAAGTCGTTAGCGTTATGCGGTAGTATTTAAAACACTCTGTACACCATAACATAATAATAAATATTGCAAAAGAGATGTGAAAAGCTCTTAGTAAGGTGGTGTAAACCAAATTTGCTAGTTCTTATTTATCTTGAAGTTATTGCATTTTTTTGGAGGGTCGGCAAATCAGATAAAATCAATGTATCTCAGAAACGGACGTAAGTAGATATAGAGACATGTTAAGGGACATACATTATTTGTTATTGTACAATTTAAAAAATAAAAAAAGAATACAGGGTGATCCATTTAAAATAACCCAAGTTTGATATGGTACGTGTTTCTAGAGCACCCTGTACAGGGTGTTCTGTTTCGACTTTTTAGGGTATCTCCGTTATTATTGCAGTTCGAGTTTTGGAGTTTTCACGAACCTGTGTCACTTTTTGTAAAACAAACAATAGCGCAGACAGATTTATTATGGCCCTCTTCGTTTTTGAAATACAGAGTAAAATTGAAAAGTGTGCATTTTCAGACACCCTTTGTAATTTAGGTATCTGATAAGTTATCGACTAGGTAAAAACGGAATCTTACATATTTTTATGCAGAATCCAGTGACGTGCTTAGTTTTTTCTAAGTGTTCCCATTTTTGAGAAAGTTACCAAAGTTAGGATTTTTTAAATGGGACCTCTGTATGTCAATTTGTATTTACATTCCACTTATTAAGAGCTTTCAGAAATATAATAGTCGGCACTTTATTCCCAATCGAAGGTTAGAATCTCCTTTTTTAAATAAGCCTAGAAACTAAAAGCCAAACAGATTTATTTTTATTAAACTTATAGTAAAAACCAATAACCAATAACCAATAACGCGTATATATATTTATAGGTGTTGTTCAAAATGGTTGCCATTTTTCCTAATGCAAAATTGGCACTTTTGCGAAATTTTGTTCAAAGCATTTAAAATTATTATGGGGTGACCTATAAATATATATACGCGTTATTGGTTATTGGTGTTTACTATAAGTTTAATAAAGATAAATCTGTTTGGCTTTTAGTTTCTAGGCTTATTTAAAAAAAAGGAGATTCTAACCTTCGATTGGGAACAAAGTGCCGACTATCATACACTGGAAAGCTCTTAATGAGTGGAATGTAAATACAATTGACATACAGGGTGTCCCATTTAAAAATCCTAACTTCGGTAACTTTCTCGAAAATGGGGACACCTAAAAAAACTAAGCACGTCACTGGATTCTGCATAAAAGAAGTGTAAGATTCCGTTTTTACCTAGTCGATAACTTATCAGATACCTGAATTACAGAGGGTGTCTGAAAATGCACACTTTTCAACTTCACTCTGTATTTCAAAAACGAAAAGAGCGATGATAAATCTGTCTGCGCCATCGTTTGTTTTACAAAAAAGTGACACAAATTCGTGAAAACCCCAAAACTCGAACTGCAATAATAACGGAGATACCCTGCAAAAGTGTCGAAAACAGGACACCCTGTACAATCCAAAATATTTTTAAAATGTGGCTTCAAATAATCTTGACATATGTATGCCTTAACATTATTTGTTGATTTAATGCTATAGAATAATTCGTTGGTAGTGAGTGCTCCATCCTGTAGAAGGCGTGAGTTATGCAATATGTGTGTAGCAGACATAGACGTTTAAAATAAAACTATTTAAGTAATTAAGACACATGTAACAAGAATGTTTGTGATTAATGAGGAGCTGTAGATTAATTTGTAAAAAGTGCAATAACATTCGCCCAAAAACTGCAAGTACAAAACGTTTCTTTTTGACATATAGGAAGGGACACTATCATTATCAATAAAATTAGTCAAGTTAATTTTATTTACTATTTTAAGATTAATTTCATTTATTAAATAAGTTTAATATATTTATTTTTAATTAAAGTATTTTAAATACTATATATTTAATTTTCTTGAACAATATTCCAATACATTCAATACTATTCATTTAATGTTTTTTTGTTGACTTATTGAATTAATTAAAAAAATGAATATTTTAGAAATTACAGTTAATATCATAATTACTCAGCTAACTACTTTACGAAAAAATGAACAACACTTAAATTAACTAAATTGAAATTATTCAAAGCTGGTTTTACAAATACTACGTTTAAGCTAAAGTTCCGAAACCGTATTGTATGCAAATGGCGCTCTAAAAGTACAGTTTTTACCTTTAGTTACACGTTAATTAAAATGTAGGGAAACGTAGTCGCTTAAAAAAGAAGCAATATCTTTTTCTAGCTTAATCTTAACTTCTTTGCCTAAAGCTTCAGTTTTTTCGTCGTAACATTTGAAATTGCCATTACATATTTAAAAGATTTTTATTTTATTTGTTAGCCACAAAAATTCTTATTGCAACTGTAAAAACTTTTAGTGTTTGTGTTAAGAATTTATTTCGCTACATTTAAATATTAAAAAAAAAAAAATTAAATTGGTTTTATATGGTGTGGTATGCTGTTTACTTGAATGAAGAACATAACAAACTTCATAACTATAGTTTATACTAGTTTCGATCAATTTAAATTCTGTTTCATCTACCGCAGAAATATTTGTATACGTTTCGTATAAACTCCAATGCACAAGGGAAATAAATATTGATCCTGAAATTTACCCACGAATTTCAGAGTCATTCTTAAAAGCGAGATCTTATATAGAATTTATTTTAAAGTATTTGCGTTGCAAATTGAAATAAAAAATCTTATATAAGGAGTTGACAATTTTATGTGAAAGTACTTTTGATAGCAGCACATCACATAATTCGCATAAATGAAAAGACGTTGAATACGTTTATGAAAATTTGGATATAAATATGAATGTGACGTCATAATATACCTTTGTATGAAATAACAAAATTGTTCTGAATTTTGTATTTGTGTAATAAATAAGAACACATTTTATCAAATAAAAGTTTTGGTAACATTGAATTATGGTTAATAATCTTACCAATACTTACTTGAAAATAACGTTAATTAATTAAAAACATCAACATTTTAATTTACAACGAACAATTAGAAAATGTTAAGGTAGAATTAAAGTTGTTGGAGGTAATCTTAAATGATCCCACTCCATAAAGTTTTTACATTAAAATTTCTAAATAAAAAAATTTAATTAATTGATATCATTGACATAAGTTTATATAAAAGATGCATTTACTTTATGTAAAAATTGTGACGGTAATATTTCGCAAATAATTGATTTGTGGACCAATTTCTCCCTACAGTATAGGCAGCCGTGTTTAAATTTATGCGTTTGGATATGAATTTTTGGTTTGAGAAATCTTCTGGAAATTTTATTTGTTTAGAATTGCCAGTATCGATAATTTGTCTGCATTTGCAAAAGTTACACTTCATTTCCTATTTACTGACTGTCGCGAAAAGGTGTACATGGAAAGTGCTGTCCAAAAATTGAATAATTAGACATGTACTTAGTAATATTGATTGAAGTAAAATCATCTCGTTCAATTTAAGGAATAAGTCTTCGACTATTGTTCCTGTGTAAGTACCTTTTACTTTCCTTTGTTTTAATAAAATATTTGCTCTTACGGGTTGTATTAATTGCAGGCACCTTTATTTTCTTTTTTTTTCCCTTTTTGGTTTGTTTCCTTCTTTGGGCTTCTTCTGCTGGACACTGCTGACGTACTCCGTTTTAATTAATCCATGGATATTTAATTATAGTTATGCTGGCAAGGATAATAATCAAAAAATTATAAAATATTGAACTGTATCTGGTATCACCCCCAACGCTGGAATTTCCATCTACTTTGATCACTCTTTAGGGTCAAGGCCACCACCCAAGATAAGCCGTTTATCTGGTTCTTTGTGAGCAGCCCAGCAACTGTTATCAACGGAGTCCATGTTGGTTTTTTCTTTTTCTTCATTGGATGGCGAAATATTAAATTTGGATACGAGACCTCTCACATCTGCCAATTAACTGTCGACCACCAAAGTCTTCCTAGTTATACAAGCTTGACAAATTTCATTCATAAATTTTGTCGCGTCCTATGTATACGTACCGTGGTCGTTAGTTTAGCAACAGACCTTTTTGGCGCTGCATAGATAACTTTGTGAACTAGAAAGATCTTTCAAAGTACTTGATCAATTTTTGTGCGTTTTTAATCTATTTAAATAATTGGCCAAGGTCCGGTACTCTCCGTAATTGTTGTTAACCTTCCAGCGGGCGCGCTGTAGTATAAAGTGCGCCACTAAATACATTTACGTTGGTATTTCCAAGAAGCAGTTGTTTTCAAGGTCATACATTTACGTATTTCTCCAGTTTTTTACTGTCGTTCAGTGTGACGCATTTGCATTTGTGGATAATTTTTATTGAACGTTAAATACAATTGCCTTCCTCGTGGCGCACAAAGTGAATTGCGCGCCCGATCATGTAAGTTAAATTATTATATAATTTGCGTTTCCAAAATTATTTATATCTACTCTCGCTGTAAAATTTAGATTAACAAATTTGTACTATATTTTTTGTAGTAACAGATATGAAAGTCGGAATTGTCAAACTTTTAAATTTTGTCGAAGTAAAAGTGCAAAAATCCCGTGCTTACGAAAATTCTTTTTTGAAAATTATCTTAGTTCGTAGGTGCCTGTTTCACTAGTGTTACTACTAGAATTATTTTTGTTTAGTATTCTATTTTTTTAATGTTGCTTCTTTGAGTTAGGATTTACTAAAACATTCAAAATTCCACAGCAAGGTATATCTTTACGTTATGATACACAAGGGCTATGTGTCAAATGTATCATACGATAATATCTGACTTTGATTATTTTTATAGGTCGTCTAGAAAATATTTAACTGATAAAGAACTTGAAGAAATTCTGCAAGATTCTAATTTCTATAAAGATGATGAATCAGACGAGAACGAAGAACGTATAGAACATCGAGATCTTCTAAGCGATTCAGAACAAGAATACGATAGTGACGAACAAATTTATACATAAGCTATAAAAAACAGTCCGTTCGCTATGAAAGGGATAGAGATGCGAAAGAAACCTCGAGAACAGAGATTATGGCATTATTTGGTTTGCTCTATCTTTTGGAAATGAAGAAACTAAGCCATACGTATGTTTTAGAAATTTGGGCAACAAATGGTACAGGGTTAGAGGTAGCTCGAACCGTCATGAGCTACAAGAGTCTTTTGTTTCTTCTTCGTTGTCTTCATTTCGACGATTGAAACACAAGAGCTCAAAGGAGAGAACACAACAAATTAACGGCGATCAGATGGGTTTTTGAGTCTTTTGTAAACGACTGCAAGTCAAGTTACAGTTGCGGGGAATTCATCACTATAGATGAAAAGTTACAGGCATTCAGAGGACGGTGTAGCTCTTCGTACAATACATCCCTAACAAGCCAGCCAAGTATGGCATCAAAATGTTTGCATTGTGCGATGCAAAAACTTTCTATACTGCAAATATGGAAGTTTATTGTGGGAAACAACCGGAAGGAAAATTTAAACAGTCTAACTCTCCTACGGATGTTGTAAAATAGACTTATTAGGTATTTAGAAAGATCGGGCAGAAATTTGACAACTGATAACTGGTATATTAGTTATATCTTGGCACGATCTCGTTTAAAACGTAATATCACGTTGGTTGGGACAATGAGGCAGAATAAAAGAGAACTACCTATTGAATTTCTACCACACAAGACACGTGAAGTAAATTCTTCTCTATATGGGTTTCAAAAAAATATTACACTAGTTTCGTTTGTCCCAAAAAGAAACAAATCTGTAATTCTGTTATCAACAATGTGCGACTCAGGTGTTACTGATGAAGTATCACAAAAGCCAGAAATAATACTGGATTATAATTCTACCAAAGGAGCAGTAGATACAATAGACAAGATATGTGCTTGTTATACAGTTGTAAGAGTTACTAGAAGGTGGCCTTTAGTTGTTATTTATGCATTAACAGACGTGTCTGGTATCAATGCCTTAATATTATTTCAATCACATCAAAATAACACTGAGGATCACAGAAGACTTTTTCTGAAAAATTTATCTTTTAAACTCATGCAACCACATCCTCAAGAAAGATCGCAATTGCCTACGCTCCCAAAAGATATCAGTGTGTTTCTTTCAAGATATCGCCCAGAAGAATCATGTAACGAAGAACCGCCACCAAAGAAGCGTGGAAGATGTGTACCTTGCTGACGTCAAAAAAATGTGAATACGACAATTACATGTAACAAATGTCATAGTCATGTATGCAAAAAACATGTAATAACGACACAGATATGTATGTCATGTCATGGACAAACTGCCAGTGATGAGATCTAAAAATGTTTGTTAGTTAGTATTCACTGTAACTCAAACTATTAATAAAATGTGTGTCTATTCACACGTGTCAATGTTTACACGAGATGTCGCAAGACACACATTTTACTTATGTTCATTGGTCCACGAGAGCTTAAAAGATCAACCGCCGTCTTGTACAGTCGTATACCGCACTTAAGTATACACCTCTGATGAGCTCATAATAAGAGCGAAATGCTGCATCAGGTGTTCTTTTGTTGCGTGTGTACTTCTGTACAAGTTACCTTGGCTTTATCGGCAACGTGTGTTACAAGCATTAAAGTTATCGCTTAGATAGCGCTTTGCACTTTAACACATACATGCCGTTACAGTTAACTGTTGGCATTTTTCTTAGTTCATTCTATAAACACACTTTTTATTAAATTTACTTATTCGCTATTAGTTCTTGTTTATTCATCTTATACTTTTAATACACGATAATAAAATAATTAAAATTATTGAAGTAAATTATTACTGCTTAGAAATAGAAATAACCACCCGTTAACGTTATAGAAAAACATTTCAAAAGGTATGGCGCACTTTGTTCTTGACGCGCCTGGTAACGCTAGAAAAGTTGACACGCCCGCTGGAAGGTTAAATACATGTTGAACAATATTTGTCACGTGAATCGCTTGCAGGGATTGATCGGTGCTACAACTGTCAAATACGCTAACTTATTTGAGGCGTTTGTGCCTCAAATTTGTATTCTTGTTTTAACTCGCTCTTGTGAATTATTATTATTTGATAACTATATTTTGCGATTCATTCTAACTGATATTATCTATTGTTGTGTCTATGTGTGTTAATTGAACTCTAGTCGCTATAATAATATACCTATTTTCTATCCACGTACTGTTTGTTTCTGTGTCTACGAGTTCCTAGTGGTTCTAGATATTTCTTATAAGTAATATTAGGTGGCTCTTTATAAATTATTTGTGCAGTGTAGAGGCCTTCATTTCAAACGATTGTCAATCAGCCCACGACCACTTTCGACTAAGAAGAGCTGCCGGCTGGCCTTCTAGTACTGCTATATATTTAATTTTTTTAGTTTGTTCACATATAAACCGTAACAAAATTCTCGCCTAAGTACTCCTAATTACACATTTTGCAAACTGTTTCAAAAATAAAGAAGAAATTAAAAAATGTAAAAAGTATATTCGAATGAGAAGAAAATCCTGAATTGGTTGGTGTAATTGACATAATTTTACTTAAAAGTTTAAACCAAAAAAAGATGCACATACGTTGTCGTAGGGGAATTTCCGGTTGATAAAAATTTGTAAAAAATGTACAAAGTCAATCGGAACATGCTCACAGGTTATTTATTAATTTAAAGTGTTACCTGGCCTTAAACAAACAATGAAAACAAGAAATAATGTCATTCGGAAAGTTGCTAAAACAACTTGAACTTTGGAAGCAGATGCAAAGACACTTGGTAAAGCTGCTTTGGCATTATTTATTCTATTGTATACTTGTCTGAATGAATAGTTATCATACCAAATAAAAATTGATTGTTGTGGAACATCACAACAACACAATCAATTTCAATTCAAAATCGACTCTCTCAAAGTTTGTGAAAAACCACAGAAACGTCAATTTATGTAAAAACAAAAACACAAAATATAAAACTTTATTCAATTTAATAAAACATCGTATTTTAATCGGTCCTTCGAGTTATTATATAAATCCGAAGAAAACTACGAAGCGAACCGGGAGCTTTTTATCATATTAAAGGAAGGCACCGTTTTCGCTCATTGATGGAGAGTTGAATTGCACCATATGCATTCAATTAGTAGAACAATTAAATCTACTCCTCTCGTTTTTTGGCTTTCTGTTCTTTGTAATATCACTCCATCGAAGAAAAGCTGCGTTAGAACGATAATGGGATAACTGCCAACTTAACCAAAACTTACCAATTTCGAATGGTATTGAGAACCATCCAACTAAAAGACTAAGAAGCACACGTCTTTAAAGTTAGCAGACCAGTTGAGGCAGATCAATAATTTTGTATATTAGGAATTAAAAGTACCCATTACTTGCTAATTAAGTACCTCAATTACGATTTAATTGCTACAGTAGTTCTGGAGATATTCAATGATCTGCTACCTTAAATAAAAGTTAGCAGACTAAGTATCTAAAAATAGCTTTAGAGTTTGATTAAAATGCCTAAATTGGTCCAAAAATTAAGTACTATTTAAGTGCTTTATGTTCACTATCTTAGAAGTACTCAAAAAACTTTTTTTTTCTAAATAACCCATTGATCTACTATTTTTGGCATACTAAATGTTAGAAACCACCTTGGACAACTAAAATCAAAATAAAAAGATGCTTCTAAAGTAGTAAACATAAAGCACTTAAATAGCACTTAAATCTGTAGATGTGTTAAATTTTGATTTTAGTTGGCCAAGGTGGTTTTTAACATTTAGTCTGCCAAAGATAGCAGATCAATAAGTTATTAAAAAAAAATTTTTTTGAGTGGTTCTAAGATAGTGAACATGAAGCACTTAAATAGCACTTAATTTTTTGACCAAATTAGGCATTTTAGTCAAACTCTAAAACTATTTTTAGATACTGGTCTGCTAACTTTTTTAAAGGTAGCAGATCATTGAATATCTCAGGAACTACTGTAGCAATTAAATCGTAATTGAGGTACTTAATTAGCAATTAATGAGTACTTAATTTCTAATGTAGAAAATGATTGATCTGCCTTAAATGGTCTGCTTACTTTAAGGACGTAAGGAACACGACTCAAGCATTGAATTTTGATTAAAAATTGTATCGGTTTGTAATAATGGAGTGGAGCAATGCAATAACTTCTGTTTCTTTGTCTTACAACTGAGGGTGACAAAGCAGCTAGAACTCCACTTTTTGTTCAAGTCTTTTTCCAAGTAGCGCGGGTTTTTCACTGTAAGGTTTAAAATTAATAATTCATAATTTTTGGTGAGAGTTGGAAAAGTTTGATTTACTTTTATTTATCTGGGTAATTTTTTTTGTTTAGCGTTTCTTGTAGCTTCCAAGATAAATGGAGGATTTCGGCATTTTTCTTTCTATTTAAATTGTTTTAAAAAATTTTCGGTAAAATTCATTCTTCATAAATTGTTTCATCTTTGGGATCATTTCATTTAACCAAAGAGCTTTGCCTCAGTAGATGTCCTCGGTAAAATGTCAATATGGTCATTGACGTATACAATAAAATAACATTTATTTCGATGGGCTACATTTAATAGCCCCTGTATCTGAAAGATTGTTTATATTATAATAATAAAGCAATTAAACATAATGTTTCAAGTAGTACCTCGTAATAATGTGGAGAGTGTTGGTGTCGTTTTAAAGAAATGTTTCCATATTTCAAAAGTAATAAAACATAAAAGATTGCATTTGTTGTCACTTTCTAACAACTGACAATAAACTCTTATGTATACTAAAACTGCAATAACATTGATTATAAAAATGTCTAGTATCTAATTAGTAAAACCTTTAAATAGCGGTCACTAAAATTTGCTTCAAAATTTACCGGTATATGGAGGTGGCCGTTATTGGGAGGAAAAAAAATTATTTCTATACGTTGTTAAATCTTTTAAGTATGGAACATAATACGGTTCGCTATAGGGTTCTATAAAGGGTGTCCAGAAACTCTCCTGACAAACGAAGACCGGAGATTCCTCAGATAATTTTAAGACAATTTAACCCAATTCACCTATTCCGAAAATGCTTCCTAAGGGAGCTAGAGCTCTTTGAAGATGGCACCTTGTAAATAGTTTTTTTTAAATACCTCCAGAACGCTTCTACTTAAAAAAGCAAAAACTGGTATGCTTGTTTAGCTTTCAGAGATGAATCGATTCCATCAATTGCGAATTGCTAGTACCGGTCATAGGCGTCCGTTTTGGGTAGGTCAACGGTTATTTTAACGCATAACTTTTTTGTCTTTAACTTTTAAGCATTTGTGACACTAGATTATTAAATTTTCAGGTATTCTAGTACTAAAAGGTACTCTTACTTTAAGTCATTAGGATACACCGTTTTCTAGAAAAATGGATTTGAAAATTTTTGTTTTTTGTCATTAAAGTTAAATTTATATTTTTGAACTAATTGACTCTGAACTGCCAACAAAAGTAAAACGTACGTTTTTCATTGTCAAATTGTTGTCAGTTCGCGAAGTTTATCTTTTAATTTTTTACTTTACCAGGCGCCATCTTCAAAGAGCTCTAGCTCCCTTAGGAAGCATTTTCGGACTAGGTGAATTGGGTTAAATTATCTTAAAATTACCTGAGGAATCTCTGGTCTTCGTTTGTCAGGAGAGATTCTGGACACCCTGTATATCTGCATTAAAAATAACTATAAATGTGCTGATGCAATATTAAATAATTAGACGATATAATAATGGAATACATAATACATACATTTACATAATATTTACCTATTTTCTAATTGCTTGTTATGCCTATTACAATAATTAATTACATACATATACACACTAATAAATTACATTTTTGTGAAATATTTTTGTATTGAAGTTTGCTTTACATTTTTACGTTTAGTTTGTAAAACAGATTATTCACATTTTGATAAAATTTAAAGTACTTCTACTGCTAGCTCACTCTGATCATTAGAAAATAGAAAACTTTGCATATCTCTTAGTTTTTCACACACTTCACCCATCTTTAATGTTTGATGTAAAAACTTCGGATTCTTCTGAACCACTTTCATTGTTCGAATCACAGCCTTCACTGTAGTCTAATTTACTGATTATATCTTGAATATATAAATTGGGGTTTTTGGTCAAAATATCATAATTAATAGATACATAATTTTCAAAGCTTACACGTTGATTACCTTTTAGTAATACAGGAAAAAGCTGAGCTAGTGGAATTTCGTCTTTTTTTCTATTTTCTTTATTCATTTTTTCATCAATTTTTTTTAGACAGGAAGTCATAATCTCTACCGTCATCCAAGCTTTTTATTAGATACCCATTCTAAGACCGATTTGTTTTGCTGCTGTATTACCACTACATTTATTGGTTTTTAAAGAGAACGTTTTGTTTGGCTTCGCAAAGTAAAAAAGTTCGATCTCGTCAGCATTGTACACATTTTTGGGTAAATACTGACAGCTTTGCTTTCTAAGCTTCCACAGTGTCCAGGTTAATATCAGCTGACTCCCCGCAAATTGTTTTAAAGGTTATGTTATGTCTTTCACAAAATTTCTCAAGCCACCCATTTGAAGCTTTAAAATCCGTCATTTTTAAATTTTCAGCAACTTTTATTAAAGTTCCAGATATAGGGATATTTTTATTTCTAGCTTTACAAAACCAATTTTAAACTACTTGGTCAATTTCTAAACCTTCAGTTGTAGGAAATTTCCTTTTCTGCATTGTATTGGAACCTTCTTCAAATAGCTTTTTTTAATCACATTTGTTTTTTGAAACATCGTTTACTTGTGTTCTTCCAACACTAAATGTTTTAGCCAACTTTCTAGCATTGGTATTAAACTTTTGACTTCAAAAAGACTATCGGCTCCATCAAGACTTGGTCAACTACAAAATCTTTACAAAATAGTTGAGTAGACTCAAGTTATATAAAAATAATAGAGAAACTCTATAAAAAGGGGACCAATACACATCAAAATAGAATACCGATTAAAAGAGGTGTAGGACAAGGGGACGCATTTTCCGCTTAAATTGTTTACCTTGGCCCTTGAGAACATGTTCAAAGAGCTGAAATATTATGACAAGGGTATTGGCGTCGACGGTACCAGATTTAATCATCTACGGTTTGCAGATGATGTTGTCATAATAACAAACACTCCAAAGAATTACACGAAATTTTAATAGAATTAATTGAGAGAGACCTCTGCAAATATAGGGCTCGAGACGGGAGAATGAAATGAAAGTAGGCAAGGTATGTGGCTAAACTAAACAAAAACAAATGAGCATTTAAAATAACATAGTAGAAGCCCATAAAAACAAGACAAAGCGTAGGACAACTGCAGAAGAAATGAGTTAATGATGTCAGATCTACAGCAGGTAGAAAATTGCTAAACATTGCACAAGATAGAGACATGGAAGAGATTAGGAGAGACCTATGTTCAGGAGTGAGCTAATATGGGTTGAAAAAGTAGGAAAAGAAGAAGTATAATAAAGAACAAATTGTCTTTAACCAACAAATTTATAATTTGTTATTCCTTATAAAATTGTTTTTTCATTTCATTGTTTATACTAATAAAAGATAAGAATATTGTTCGATGAAATTGATTTAAAATTTAGCAAAACATATAAACTAGCATTAAATTTGGAGTTAACAAGAAGCGAAAAAACCAATCGTTAGAGAACATTTACAAGTTACAACTAGGTACCTAGACAAAATATTAGAGAAAAATTGATTCAGGATCATATTGCACTGTTTATTTATTTATTCGTATGGTACATTTTAAATATTGTATTGTGATGTAAGTGTTATGTATGGTGCCCCAGAAAAAAAAGTCGAGGTACTGAAACACACTTAACCTATTAGTAAAACACGATATTATTTTGTATTTTAAAATGAAACTTTTAGAAAGAGTATTTTTTTTAACAAAACCACTTCTTGTATGAAAAAATATTGAAAAGCAAACAAAATAAGACTATCTAGTAAAAATCAATGTTCTTTATTCATTTCATACCTAAATAGCTGTTTTCTGTAGTAAAATAAAAAAAAATGTTTTTAATTACTGTATTTGAATTTTGTGTCATAGATAAACAGAATATAAATTTGGTAATCAAATATAATAATTCAACTTCTTCTCTAAAATTTTGAGCTACTTACTCAAGCTAATTTGTAAGTTAAACATTGTAATCATAAGCTTGAATTAAACAGTCACAGTAACAGTCAAACAGTTATCCTAAAAGTACACATAATTAAATTATGTATTAAAAAAAAATTAATCTTAAATTTATAAAAAGAGTAAAAACGTTCCAATTGATTGTAAAAAACTGGCTAAATGCAGTATTTGTTACGTTGATAGTATCAAAGACGTACATACAAATATTTAAATTTATTTAAATATAGGAAAAATTGTAGTATGTATGTACACTATCGTTGCAGTCTTTCATCAATCTCAAAAAATATTATTTACTGCTGTTAAATATATACCTATAAAATAAAGAAGTATTTATTTCGTTATTAAAATTTATTTTGGAAGTCAAAGTTTGAAATTGTTCCAATGAATGTTGAAATTAAAAGTTGACTAAAATATGCAGTGAATGATGACAAAATGCAATGCCTTGCAAAATTAAATGTTATTTAACAAACCAGGAAATTTCGTTTTGCTCAAAGTAAATTTTTTATTGAATTAATTTTGAGCATGCACGATAACCGTAGTTGTTAACGTTTTGCTACCTATTGTAAGGATCTTTACAGGGCAAAAAACTTAAAACAAACAAACAAGAGTTCAAGATAGTCAGGTAATCAACTTGTCAACAAAACCAAATTGCAAACTGAAAGAACTATGTAACCTTTTTGATACTGTTTAATTTCGGAAACATTTTTGTTTTAACAAATTCAATTTGGTGTAGTCGTTTTTAAATTTTAAGCATCTGAAAAAACCATGATCTATTTTGATACATACAGTTAAGCATGTAACATCTCAGCCTAATTAACAATTAGTGAGTAAAGTTTAATTGAGTACATGGCCAGAAGAGGATTAATTTTTGCGCTTTGATCGCTTTAGTCACAGAAAATAAGTATCGGGTTTCAACAATTCTATACCTTATTACCTGATTAAACACTACAGTACAATAATACAATGACAGTAAGTTTTTAAATCTACAATGTTTTTTTACCTTATGTTTATTTAAAAAAATTTAACATTGACGTAGAATTAAAAATATTTTGCATCCAAAAAGCATATACATGAAGAGCATGCCGGTATACAGGGTTTTCAAACTTAATTCAGCACTATTGCTAACTTTGTTATTATTAGAGTACAGGGTCGGTTAAATAAGCAAACTAGTAGCACTTGTTTCTCTCATTACTATGGTAAAAACAAAATAAAATCGAACATTACATTTGCGCGTTATGTCAAATTTATCCATTTTTCAAATGGGACAACAAGGATTGCTTAGAAAATTAAACCAAAATAGACTTTAAACGGAGACTACACAAGTGAGTGTAAGTAAATCAATTACGAATGTGATGATAAGTACCCTTTGTTTATAGAATTCGGATAATTGACACGGACAACATTGTTGATGTACTTTGATTAACTTGTTATTGCAACAATTTTTAGTGGGTAGATCGGAAAAATTTCTTTTTACTTATTTAAAAACTCTATTAATTGATGTTCTTTACAAGCCTCACAATAATTTGCAACATGTTGACTACTATGGTAATCTTCTTCAGAGAAGGATACCACTTTTTCCTCTCGTCTACGCTTTCTCTGTCATAGAAAAAAGTATAGTCTGCTACACGTTTGGAATTGACTTCCGCACTCGTAGATCTGTCACAGCCTTCCGCTAGTGTGACGAACATTTCTCCCGTGCGGAATATGCCGTATTCCAAACTTGTTACAGAATATACTATTCACTTTAGCTAAGTGGAAAAGTAAAAATCGATGACGTCATATCATTTTATTGACAAGCTTTGTAAGTAGTAAAATACAATGTGTTCCATTTGGTTAAATGTACAATGTTGTACAGATTTTTATGCCGATTGAGATGCCGTAACTAAGAATAAAATTCCGTTCCGTTCCGAAGATATCCGGAAAAAAACGAAAAATGCGATTTTCGAAAATATCAATTATTTTACTTATTAGAACAGCTACTAACAAAATAGTTTGTTCAAGGGTTTTTTACTAATAAAGGCAAACTAATCTATTTTCAAAATGATTATTGCAAGAATGGTTTTGGAGATATTGATAGCAACTTCCGTATTTTAAACAGATTTTTATGTTTATATTATATTATATATTGTTATATGCAGGGTGTCTCAGATAGCATTATATACATGGGGATCTCGCTTATTATAAAAGATACAGATTTGGTTAAATTAGACGAATTATTCTTCGGTATTAGAGAAGTTTATAGCTGTTTTTGAATTTACAAAATTCTATCTAGTTCAGAGTTATAACGAAAATACGAAAAAGTGCCAATTTCTTTATTCCGCACTTTTTAGGGCACTTTTTGAGTAGAATTTAAATATTATTTAAAATTTTTTTTCACTTTTCGTTTTAAGTTATAACTATTAAATTACCTCTTTCTTATGGAACGTCAAGTAGGCTTTGGAATAGTTCGATGCGGTTTTTAATTTAATTTAAATTAATAAGTTGGCTATGAAAAACAAATACATCGTTGTTAATAACAAAATGTTTGATAAACTACAAAAATTAAGAACTAATTAAATTAATCACCAACTATTTACAAAAATTGTCTAATAATTGACCATTATTATTTAAACATAGCCGTGATCTCGCACTGTTTTCATAACGGTATTGCGCAACGACGTGAAATACTGCGAAATAATGCAGGAACTGCTCACGAAGGTCTGCAACATTTTCATATGTTTCAGTGTAAACTTCATTTTCAACTTAACCACCAAGAAAAAAGTCTAACGGAGTTAAGTCCGGAGATCTTGCTGGCCATAAGACATAACCACGATTACCAATCCACGAATTAGAAAATCAATTGTTTAGATATTCGGTGACTATGTTAGAGTTATGCGGTGGAGAGCCGTCTTGTTGAAACCAAATACCTACAGATTCGATCAACGGTAAGTCATCAACTCTATTTTCCAGATCCGTTTGTAATAAATTCAAACCTTGCACTGTTTAATGTATCGTCAAAAGTATAGGTCGAATAATTCTGGTATTTAAATGCCACACCACACGTTAAAACCAAATCTAACTTGAAAACGGTTTTGTCTAACAGCGTGAGGGTTTTCAGTTTCCCAAATATGACAATTGTGCTTGTTAAACATGCCGTTGTTTGTAAACCTGCTTTCATCGGTCCATAACGTTTAATTGTACTTCTTCGTCAACTAATTTTGAGTTTCTAGTAGGTTTAGAAAACGAACCATATTCTTTCAAGTTCATTGCCAAATTTCTATACGTACAAACGCTGGGCTGTCTTCGTTCAGGATACAATCTCAGATACAATCGTTCAGCTTCAGTAGAGTTCTTGTGACAAACAATGTAGCAACTCAACATGTGAAATTTTCATTATTGCTATATGAATTCGTGATTTTAAAGATACTTATCACGAAACGTAAACACACTCTAGTTTAATAAATAATTTTGCTGACAGGCCGGTTCGCTTTTGTTTTGTATGAGTTAACTTGATACTGTCGGTTACCATGAATTGATAAACAATTTATTACTTGCTGCCAATTAATTCAAATTGCGTTAAATACGTTTTCTTAGTTTTTCGAGCTTATTTTTCAAAATATATATGACATATCTTATATCATTGGAAAGAGAAAAAACGCAAGAACTGTTGCAAAGCCTACTTGACGTTCCATAAGAAAAACTTTATTTAATAGTTCTAACTCAAAAACGGAAAGTGAAAAACAAAATCTGAAAAATATTTAAATTCTACGCAAAAAAGAAAATGCTAACAAAAATAATTGGTTGATTAAAACAAAAGAAAATGGCTTTTTTTCGTATTTTCGCCATAACTCCTGAACTAGATAGAATTTTGTAAATTTCAAAACAGCTTTAAACTGCTCTAATACCGAAGAACAATTCATCTAATTTAACCAAAACTGTATCTCTTATAATAAGCGAGATTCCCATGTATATAATGCTATTTGAGACACCCGGTATTTTAATGATTTTTTCTGCTTTCAATGATATTTCACATGATATGTTTGAAACAAAAATCTTGACATGTCGGTAATTATTTATTGTCTGGTAAGCTATGGAAATAAATGAATTTTGTTGATTGTCCCTCTCCTTTGTTTATTACTATGTTGTAAAGTAATAGATCCTTTTCAACCTCATTTAAAATTGTTCCGTGTTTGGGTTGGTTTAATGATCCATATTGTTTTGGAATGAATGTGTTTTGTGGAATATCGGGCAATCGTCAAATCACCGTTGGAAAATTTCTTCTGTTCAATCACTAATCAATCACTGATTTCAAGTAATCACTGATCTCTTACTATATAGGAAAATAAGAAACAATTGAATGTGACTTGAATAATCATCGAAGTTCATTTGTTTCATGGTTTACCAGGTAATAAAATATAATAACCGACTTGTCAAAATCTTTTATTTCACACATTATCATGTGACATATTGAAAGAAGAAAAAATAGTAGAAGTTATTTATGAAAAAATTTAATATGGCCCCCATTTAAAATATCTCTAAAATCATGCATGCAATCATCTTTTTGAAAATAAATTACAGTTTGCCTTCATTAGTGAAGAAACCTTGTACGAACTTTTTTTCAGTAGCTGTACTAATAAGTGAAATAATTGATATTTTTTCCGGATATCTTTGAAATTTGTTATCCTAGTTAACGGCATCTCTATCTTTATTAATAACAAAGAAACCCGTACAATACTACTCAGATTGGGACACAATGCATATAAAACATTTGTTCTCTAAAATCTAAATAATTACAAATAGTTTTAAGAAATTATTTTCTTCGGTAGCAGTAAAAAAGGCTCAAGTTACAAAACACTCTATTCTTACAAGTGAAATACGCATTTTTTTGTTTAGAATGGAAAACGAGTTTTTTGTAACAAATTATACAGTGAATTCCAAAAAGTTCTTATCATATGGAAAACTTTTTTATTATTAATTATACTTTAGAGATGACTTAGGGTTTAGTTTTTGGTTGCCATAAAACCAAAATAACACTGATTGGCGAGGATGAAGGGGTTCTTGGTACAATAAATATTAATATTAAAATATTCAAAAATAGTCATTAAGAAAAGTCGTCTAAAATAATATTTTAGCCTTATAACCCGAGTTCAATACTAACAAATTTGTTTTTTTTTTCGAATTTTATAAACATTTAGAAATTTGTGCCTCAAGTTGTCAATATTGAACTAAAGCTCAGGTTATAGGTCTAAAATATTATTTCAAACCAGGAAATTTCGTTTTGCTCAAAGTAAATTTTTTATTGAATTAATTTTGAGCATGCACGATAACCGTAGTTGTTAACGTTTTGCTACCTATTGTAAGGATCTTTACAGGGCAAAAAACTTAAAACAAACAAACAAGAGTTCAAGATAGTCAGGTAATCAACTTGTCAACAAAACCAAATTGCAAACTGAAAGAACTATGTAACCTTTTTGATACTGTTTAATTTCGGAAACATTTTTGTTTTAACAAATTCAATTTGGTGTAGTCGTTTTAAATTTTAAGCATCTGAAAAACCATGATCTATTTTGATACATACAGTTAAGCATGTAACATCTCAGCCTAATTAACAATTAGTGAGTAAAGTTTAATTGAGTACATGGCCAGAAGAGGATTAATTTTTGCGCTTTGATCGCTTTAGTCACAGAAAATAAGTATCGGGTTTCAACAATTCTATACCTTATTACCTGATTAAACACTACAGTACAATAATACAATGACAGTAAGTTTTTAAATCTACAATGTTTTTTTACCTTATGTTTATTTAAAAAAAATTTAACATTGACGTAGAATTAAAAATATTTTGCATCCAAAAAGCATATACATGAAGAGCATGCCGGTATACAGGGTTTTCAAACTTAATTCAGCACTATTGCTAACTTTGTTATTATTAGAGTACAGGGTCGGTTAAATAAGCAAACTAGTAGCACTTGTTTCTCTCATTACTATGGTAAAAACAAAATAAAAATCGAACATTACATTTGCGCGTTATGTCAAATTTATCCATTTTTTCAAATGGGACAACAAGGATTGCTTAGAAAATTAAACCAAAATAGACTTTAAACGGAGACTACACAAGTGAGTGTAAGTAAATCAATTACGAATGTGATGATAAGTACCCTTTGTTTATAGAATTCGGATAATTGACACGGACAACATTGTTGATGTACTTTGATTAACTTGTTATTGCAACAATTTTTTAGTGGGTAGATCGGAAAAATTTCTTTTTACTTATTTAAAAACTCTATTAATTGATGTTCTTTACAAGCCTCACAATAATTTGCAACATGTTGACTACTATGGTAATCTTCTTCAGAGAAGGATACCACTTTTTCCTCTCGTCTACGCTTTCTCTGTCATAGAAAAAGTATAGTCTGCTACACGTTTGAATTGACTTCCGCACTCGTAGATCTGTCACAGCCTTCCGCTAGTGTGACGAACATTTCTCCCGTGCGGAATATGCCGTATTCCAAACTTGTTACAGAATATACTATTCACTAGCTAAGTGGAAAAGTAAAATCGATGACGTCATATCATTTTATTGACAAGCTTTGTAAGTAGTAAAATACAATGTGTTCCATTTGGTTAAATGTACAATGTTGTACAGATTTTTATGCCGATTGAGATGCCGTAACTAAGAATAAAAATTCCGTTCCGTTCCGAAGATATCCGGAAAAAAACGAAAAATGCGATTTTCGAAAATATCAATTATTTTACTTATTAGAACAGCTACTAACAAAATAGTTTGTTCAAGGGTTTTTACTAATAAAGGCAAACTAATCTATTTTCAAAATGATTATTGCAAGAATGGTTTTGGAGATATTGATAGCAACTTCCGTATTTTAAACAGATTTTTTATGTTTATATTATATTATATATTGTTATATGCAGGGTGTCTCAGATAGCATTATATACATGGGGATCTCGCTTATTATAAAAGATACAGATTTGGTTAAATTAGACGAATTATTCTTCGGTATTAGAGAAGTTTATAGCTGTTTTTGAATTTACAAAATTCTATCTAGTTCAAGAGTTATAACGAAAATACGAAAAAGTGCCAATTTCTTTATTCCGCACTTTTTTAGGGCACTTTTTTGAGTAGAATTTAAATATTATTTAAAATTTTTTTTTCACTTTTCGTTTTTAAGTTATAACTATTAAATTACCTCTTTCTTATGGAACGTCAAGTAGGCTTTGGAATAGTTCGATGCGGTTTTTAATTTAATTTAAATTAATAAGTTGGCTATGAAAAACAAATACATCGTTGTTAATAACAAAATGTTTGATAAACTACAAAAATTAAGAACTAATTAAATTAATCACCAACTATTTACAAAAAATTGTCTAATAATTGACCATTATTATTTAAACATAGCCGTGATCTCCGCACTGTTTTCATAACGGTATTGCGCAACGACGTGAAATACTGCGAAATAATGCAGGAACTGCTCACGAAGGTCTGCAACATTTTCATATGTTTCAGTGTAAACTTCATTTTCAACTTAACCACCAAGAAAAAAGTCTAACGGAGTTAAGTCCGGAGATCTTGCTGGCCATAAGACATAACCACGATTACCAATCCACGAATTAGAAAATCAATTGTTTAGATATTCGGTGACTATGTTAGAGTTATGCGGTGGAGAGCCGTCTTGTTGAAACCAAATACCTACAGATTCGATCAACGGTAAGTCATCAACTCTATTTTCCAGATCCGTTTGTAATAAATTCAAACCTTGCACTGTTTAATGTATCGTCAAAAAGTATAGGTCGAATAATTCTGGTATTTAAAATGCCACACCACACGTTAAAACCAAATCTAACTTGAAAACGGTTTTGTCTAACAGCGTGAGGGTTTTCAGTTTCCCAAATATGACAATTGTGCTTGTTAAACATGCCGTTGTTTGTAAACCTGCTTTCATCGGTCCATAACGTTTAATTGTACTTCTTCGTCAACTAATTTTGAGTTTCTAGTAGGTTTAGAAAACGAACCATATTCTTTCAAGTTCATTGCCAAATTTCTATACGTACAAACGCTGGGCTGTCTTCGTTCAGGATACAATCTCAGATACAATCGTTCAGCTTCAGTAGAGTTCTTGTGACAAACAATGTAGCAACTCAACATGTGAAATTTTTCATTATTGCTATATGAATTCGTGATTTTAAAGATACTTATCACGAAACGTAAACACACTCTAGTTTAATAAATAATTTTGCTGACAGGCCGGTTCGCTTTTGTTTTGTATGAGTTAACTTGATACTGTCGGTTACCATGAATTGATAAACAATTTATTACTTGCTGCCAATTAATTCAAATTGCGTTAAATACGTTTTCTTAGTTTTTCGAGCTTATTTTTCAAAATATATATGACATATCTTATATCATTGGAAAGAGAAAAAAAAAACGCAAGAACTGTTGCAAAGCCTACTTGACGTTCCATAAGAAAAACTTTATTTAATAGTTCTAACTCAAAAACGGAAAGTGAAAAACAAAATCTGAAAAAATATTTAAATTCTACGCAAAAAAGAAAATGCTAACAAAAATAATTGGTTGATTAAAACAAAAGAAAATGGCTTTTTTCGTATTTTCGCCATAACTCCTGAACTAGATAGAATTTTGTAAATTTCAAAACAGCTTTAAACTGCTCTAATACCGAAGAACAATTCATCTAATTTAACCAAAACTGTATCTCTTATAATAAGCGAGATTCCCATGTATATAATGCTATTTGAGACACCCGGTATTTTAATGATTTTTTCTGCTTTCAATGATATTTCACATGATATGTTTGAAACAAAAAATCTTGACATGTCGGTAATTATTTATTGTCTGGTAAGCTATGGAAATAAATGAATTTTGTTGATTGTCCCTCTCCTTTGTTTATTACTATGTTGTAAAGTAATAGATCCTTTTCAACCTCATTTAAAATTGTTCCGTGTTTGGGTTGGTTTAATGATCCATATTGTTTTGGAATGAATGTGTTTTGTGGAATATCGGGCAATCGTCAAATCACCGTTGGAAAATTTCTTCTGTTCAATCACTAATCAATCACTGATTTCAAGTAATCACTGATCTCTTACTATATAGGAAAATAAGAAACAATTGAATGTGACTTGAATAATCATCGAAGTTCATTTGTTTTCATGGTTTACCAGGTAATAAAATATAATAACCGACTTGTCAAAATCTTTTATTTCACACATTATCATGTGACATATTGAAAGAAGAAAAAATAGTAGAAGTTATTTATGAAAAAAATTTAATATGGCCCCCATTTAAAATATCTCTAAAATCATGCATGCAATCATCTTTTTGAAAATAAATTACAGTTTGCCTTCATTAGTGAAGAAACCTTGTAATGAACTTTTTTCAGTAGCTGTACTAATAAGTGAAATAATTGATATTTTTTCCGGATATCTTTGAAATTTGTTATCCTAGTTAACGGCATCTCTATCTTTATTAATAACAAAGAAACCCTACAATACTACTCAGATTGGGACACAATGCATATAAAACATTTGTTCTCTAAAATCTAAATAATTACAAATAGTTTTAAGAAATTATTTTCTTCTGGTAGCAGTAAAAAGGCTCAAGTTACAAAACACTCTATTCTTACAAGTGAAATACGCATTTTTTGTTTAGAATGGAAAACGAGTTTTTGTAACAAATTATACAGTGAATTCCAAAAGTTCTTATCATATGGAAAACTTTTTTATTATTAATTATACTTTAGAGATGACTTAGGGTTTAGTTTTTGGTTGCCATAAAACCAAAAATAACACTGATTAGCGAGGATGAAGGGTTCTTGGTACAATAAATATTAATATTAAAATATTCAAAAATAGTCATTAAGAAAAGTCGTCTAAAATAATATTTTAGCCTTATAACCCGAGTTCAATACTAACAAATTTGTTTTTTTTTCGAATTTTATAAACATTTAGAAATTTGTGCCTCAAGTTGTCAATATTGAACTAAAGCTCAGGTTATAGGTCTAAAATATTATTTCAAACTTAATGACTATTTCTGATATTTTTACAAAAAAACACCATTTCTTAATATTTTAATATTAACATGTCAAATTTGATATGTACCAAGAACCACTTTACCGCCGCTAAGGGTGTTATTTTGGTTTTAACAAAGCAAAAACAAACCCTTAAGTCAACACTAAGGTATAATTAATAGTAGAAACGTTTTCCACGTGATGCTTACTTTTGCAATTCAGTGTATATGAACATTATATTAATATCAATTGTTATTTAGTAGTCAACTAATAAAATCAAATTTTAAACTTAGTCATTTTGCTGTTGTTTTTTAAACTACATATAAAAGAAAATAAGAAACAATCACGTTTAAATTAGATACAGTAGTAACTCAAACTAAAAAAAAATTAATGTACTCGTATATACTAACAAAGAAAACCATGATTACGTTTTATAAATAAATTAATCATAATATTTGAAGTTTGTAACTAGTGGAATAATTTGACTGAGAAACTCAATTAAATATTAATGCAAAATTTACATTTAGTTGAACATACTCCACTTCAAAACTGTGTAGTATAAATCAATTAATTTTTATTATTATTGTTTAAAATAAAAGTACTGAAAAGTTATTAATAGCGATTATTTTGTTTAATTACTACGATGTAACCAAAACTATTGTTTTGATGTATACACAAAAAATGCTTAATGCGCAATATTATTTCATTTATCACTATTATTTATATTGCATTTAGTCAAATTAGCACATACTGCTTCTTTAAATGCAGCAAGCATAAAAAGAAACAAAATTTTTACAATGTATATAATGCAATAATGGACATTTCCCTGAAATTATAGTTTAACGAAATTGATTGAATGTTTTAATATTTCACATAAAATTGTTTATTCTTCCGAAAGATAAGACTAATTCCAAAACATATTTTTTAAATAAAATTATTGAATGATAAATGTATTTAAATAAATAGTAATTTTATAATTGTTTAAATCGTTTAACGATTGTTTTTCTTCGTCTTATAATATTTCATTAAAAGAAATGGTAAACATGCAATAGTAGATTCATTAACACACGCTATTGTTTTGTTCACGTGTGGGAAATCTTTGCAAAATAGTTTAACTAACTAATCAAATTTCAGTTTTTCTGAATGATTTCATAGCAACGAAACAAAATTTTCTCATACAAAATACAAAAAATAAATTTACTGACAAGTTATAAGACTACTTTCAAGAACACAACTTCAACAGCATAAAACTGTCCTTTTCATTTCAAATTTAAAATTCAATTGTGATAAGCTTAATTTGATAAATGTACAATATCTTACAATTCAAAGCCAAGACGATTTAAATAAACGTAATTTACGTAATTCTTAAAATGAATTATTCAGCAATTTAGCATTTTTTCGATTTGTTTTGGTACTAGCAGTTTGTAGAGCAAGGTAGAAATTTGATCATTTTTTATTGAGAATAAAATATTTATAAAATTTCTAAGCAAATTAAATTAAAAATTAACTAAAACTTTAATCTTTAAACAATTTATTATAAAACATAAACCAAATAGTAAGAGTAATACACAGAGAGATTGAAATTATCCGTGAATTTTAAACCTGTTATATGCTAATATACAAGTGTTACTTGAAATTTCATTGGCATAGCAATTACCTAACTAATGGTAATAAAAAAATGGTTACTTTTGTTTCATTTTATAGTCAATTTAAGACAAAAGAAAACATTTTTTTTTAGTTGAGACCATTTTGTTTAGTATTTATACCACGTGATGCACTTTAACTTAAAGCTCTACTACTGTTACCAATATTGGTTTTTAAATTAAAATCACATATTTTCTTCATACAAGGTGTTTTAGAGAAAAACTACAATACTAAATTATATCGAAAACGTTCAATATTTAGAAATTGTTAACGGCAATCTAATATTTTTATTTTAAAACGGTTTATAACGCAGGAAAACTTAGTAATTGGCTGGCTTCAAAAAGGTAAAAAATATGACAAATTTTTGTTATTATACAACTCATTGATAGATACAGTCACGATAAAAAAAACAATTTACTGTTTTACAATAATGGTTACTTTAGTAACATATTTCATCGTTAACTCTTTTAACTTTTACTAAATTTTCCCACCAAATTTCATTGTTTTAAAAATAAAATGAAATTTCTAAATGAGTACACAGTTCAAATTTTACAAAAAAAAAACGTCTACTACTATTAATACGGAGAAACAAGAGTTTGATAAACACAACTACTACGCATTGTTTTAATGATTGTAGGTTTCTTATACAATATTTTTACTATTTACTTCTATAGTCTGTATACTATTGGCGCGGAGTAATAAATCATAATTGCTTGAAATAATTCTTTTTCTTGTGAAAGCGGTACTTCTACGGTTAAGTAAAACCAATAAATTCTAACCAAAATACGATCATTGTGCTGCTCTTGCAGCATATCGACCCATCTAGGGTCTGAGAACAATAGTTTAACCTGTGTAAACACGTTGCCATCAGCCCAGGTACTGTCGAAACGAAAATCATAGTCGTAGATGTGTGTATTATACCAAGATACAAGAATAATGGTATATAATACGTAAGAAGTAAAATTTGTAATGTGATCTACTATACAAATAAAATAAATAACATATAACCACATAATAATTCATATCAAGGTAGATTTTACTATTATAATATACTTACCTACTAAAAATATGATTTTCCAAACGTATCAGGTATCTACGCCACTGCAATACAGGAGATTCAATAATTCTGACAGGTTTATTACTCCGCGCCAATAGTATACTGAGTATAGTGGATAAAATCGCTGAACAGGCCAAATATAAGTACCACTTGACGTCTTAACTTTTACCGCTCTTATTACACCATCTCTCTATGGCATTGTCTCCGTAATTAATCCCATTGGCCAATCCATTCTTTTCTGGATGTCATTTCTAATTAGCGCTACATCTCCTACCTTGACAACAACGTTTTTTCTTTTTCCGTTATGAACTAAAAACGACAGGTATTCTTTTTTGAATCTAGTTCGCAACTCATCTCGACAATGTTGCATATTTCTATAACGTGTCGTTAACTGATCTCTCTTCAACGCATCTACATCAGGTAACACCGTTGTCCAACAATTGGTAAGGAACTTGTTTGGAGACAATGGTAATAACTGTTCTTCCTCATCTACATAGGTCAAAGGTCGATTGTTTACTTCAGACTCAACATTGCATAACAAATTTCCATTTGATCTTCTGAATAGCTGCAAAACTTGTGATTTTATTCCAGTCTACTTTATTTAGAAGGTTATTACATTTAACAAAATTTAAACAGTTATCTGAGTAAATTGTTGCCGGTCTTCCTCTACGTGTAACAAATCTCCTAAAAGCTTGAAGAAAAGTTTTGGTATTTATATTGGAACATAATTCTAAATGAATTGCTTTATACGTAGCACAAGTAAAAATAACAATCTATACTTTTTTATTTCTTTTTGTGAATAGTGGACCTGCCATATCAACACCTGTCACTTGGAAAGCTGCACCAACTATTACTCTATCTTCTGGCAGTGAAACTTCTGGAACTTCAATATGTTGACTATGATATCGTAAACAATTCACACAACTACGAATAACATTTTTACTGTGCGTCTTAAATGAAAAATCCAATACTTTTCTCGGATAACGTTCATCATAATTTGGATTCCAGCATGGCATGAAAATACATGTATTTTCCAAATCAAATGGTGAACGATGGTGTCTTTGGAAGGTAGAACTGCTGGACAAAAACCAATCTCATCTGTCTTCAATAATATTCGTGTTTTTAACCGCAAGGTTCCTTTTCTATCTTGAAAAATGTGTAATTTTTTTATTTGAAAATCCCGTGATCCATCAAAATTCTGTTTAAGAATTAACTTTATTATTGTCTTTTCTGCTAGTTCTAATTCTTCACATGAAATTGGTTCTTTACTTGCTCCTAGATTTTTATGGCAAAACAAATCAATAACACGACGAACATACACTAAAATGCGAAGAATCTTGTGCTAATCTGATATTTTTGCGAATCCTTGTATCAAATCAATGTTTTCTTTATTTATTTGTGATACCACTAATTTCTTCTTTTTTTTCATGATTTTTTCAATATTCTCAGTAACAGTTATATGTGGCCTCATATCTTCTTCGTGTTTTAACCATTCTGGTCCCTCCCACCATCGAATATCAACTAATGTCCTCATACTACAACCTCGTTATGGATAATCAGCTGGATTACATTTACCAGGAACATGACAACAATCTTCTAAACGTCTTATCTCGTTAACTCTATTAGTGACAAATACTGACCAATTATTGTCTTTTCTTATCCAGGCTAACGCTGTTGTTGAATCCGTGTAGTGCATGACTGGAATTTCAGGCATATTTATCATCTGTTTTACTTTACTAGATAAACGAGCTCCAAATACGCATGCTACTAATTCTAACCTTGGAATCGTTGTTTTTTTAACTGGTGCTACACTACTTCTTGCCATCAACATCTGAATTTCAATAAATCCAGGTTTTCCACTTCTTAAATACACGCAAACACCATATGCTGACTGTGATGCGTCGGTAAATACGTGCAACGTTCAGGTTTCCATGTTTTGATATACGGATACACATCTAGGAATTTTCATCATCTGTACCTCTTTAAGTTGAAGACACCACTTATTGAATTCTTTGGTTAAATCTTTTGGTAATTCAGTATCCCTACCACCTTTTATTTTGTGACTTTGTTGAAGTAGTACTTTTGGAATAAGTGTTAAAGGGCAAGAAAAACCAATTGGATCAAATAAACTGTGTGCTACTGATAAAATCTTTCTTCTTGTAAATACACCTTCTCCCATTTTTTTTGAATTCCTCTAATATCACATTCCAATGTATCATTTTTAAAATTCCAAGATAATCCGAGAACTGGTACTACTTTTTCTGCAGGTGATGGTCCAATTTCCCAACATCCCAAATTCATTTTTGCATTTGTTAATAATTTAACTGATTTTTTTAGAATGTAAAAGCTTCTTCACTTAAAGATACAGATGTTAGCACGTTGTCTACGTAAAATTTTTTTTTAAATAGCAGCTATTTGTTTGTCTTCTTGTTTACAATGTTTTAACAAATGGTTTATTACCGCCGTTAACAGAAAAGGACTTGATTTTACCCCGAACACTACCCTACAATGACGATACTCTTGAACTTTTTGTAAATGTGAATCTTTATACCATAAGAAACGTAGGCTATCTCGGTCAGCATCAACTACTTCAATTTGTAAAAATGCCTTTTAATGTCAGCTGACACACCAACTAATCCCAATAGAAAACAAAGTAAAATAGCAGGTATTTCTTCAAGCATATTTGGTCCAATTTCTAAACAATCATTTAAAGACAGATTTCCTTTTGTTTTAAAAGAAGCATTAAATACTGGACGTACTGGCGTAGTTTCACTTTCCGGTTTTAAAACACCACGATGACTAATGTAATGTCTATTTCCTTCTTTTACAAGTTCGATTATTCCCATCTCTAACCATGTAGCAAAGACAGTATGATAAGATTCAATAACACCTTGTTTTCTAATTTGGCCTTTATACTAATTAACCTTTTTCAGCTATGCTTTTGTAATCTGGAAGTGGTAAGTGCCCTTCTATCCATGGTAAATGGACTACGTATCTTTCATCTTGGTTTCTAGACACAGTTTTTTTTTAAAATGACACATTGCTGCTTCTGCTAACTCTTGTTTTGTTGTATCTTTCATTGGTTCTGTAATACCAACTAAATCCAAATCCCAAAGATCTTGAATCGATACATCTTTAACATGGTATGACAAAACCGCCATAGTACTGTCACTTAATGAATGTATATGATATAATATTCCTCCAATAGTCCATCCAAATTTTGTCTCTAAAGCAACAGGCCTGAAAGTAACTCTTCTTTTTGACCAGTCAACAACATTCCATAAACATCGGCCCCTTTCTCTTTTCTCTATCAACCCTTCAATCCATTTACCTTGAGGAAGTTCCGATAGATTACCGCAGATATATGTAGAATCTTAAACTTCAAAATTGCTTAAACATTCGGAATTGATATCTGATAGGTGAATTTTATAACAATAGTGCTTCTGAGGCTTTAATTCAATTCCACCAAATAACAGATGTACAACTTCTTTTGTTCTCAACTGTTTTAATCCTACTTCATTAGTGGTATTCTTTAGTACATTAGAACATTGTGAACCAGTATCAAAAATGCACGAACCGTTTTGTTTCTTTTCGTTCCATGAATCTTCACTGAAACAGTTTGAAACACTACATTGATAGATTGCAAGTGATTACAAAGTTCAACAGATTTTTGTGATTACTTTTGTTCAATTTCTTTTTCTTTATCACAAACTGAACCAATCTGCTGACTAGGATTGCAGGATGGCGCTTTTCGCATGAAACACATTTTACCCGTTCTTTGCATCTTTTTATTCCATGACCAGATTTTAAACAAGCAAATCAACGACGTTTTTCTTGCACCAATTTTCTTCTTTCATCTATGGACATAAAAATAGCTTTACAACACTTTTCACTAAAATGCTTTCCGTTACATAATACACAGGTATCACCTGGCTTTACTTCAATTGCGACGAGACTGGATGCAGTAACTGGTTGCACCTTTGTTGTAAACTTAGACTTTAAATTTCCAGTAGAATAAAAAGGTTGGCGTGCAAGTCGAATGCGTTCAGTACCTTCAACTTCATGCTTTAGAAATTCCATTAACTTTTCCAAATTTTCTTTATTTTTATCAGATGATTTCAAAGTATTTTGGTGTCGATGCCTCTCCCAAGCAACAAATATTTTTTCTGGAAGAGCCGATTCGACCATCGGATACAGAATAGCCGCACATTTGTCTGTAGTAACTCCTAAGAATCCAAGGGCTATTAACTGTGCTGACAATTTAGTATACAACGAAAAAAATTGATCACCTGATTTACTTTGTGCATTTTGTAAAATAAGACTGATTAGATCTCTAACATACACTTCAACTAACATCTCTTTGTGTCCAAAACGCTCTTTAAGGCTTGTTACTATACGAGAATAATTACTTTCTGTCAACGGATAACTTTTTACTAATTCCTGCGCTGTCGAACCATTCACCATACAATTGCTCACGTATTGAAATTTTATTGTTGCTGTTATGGAGTTATCGTCATGAATAAATTTAAAAGCATACCAAAATTGTAACCATTCACGCTCTTCTCCTCCAAACTTTAGTAGTTCTAGCTTTGGCAAACGGTAGAGATTGTTTCCACTACGACTAATTGCATCTTCATCATGAATTACTAGTTTTGCTAATTGTTCTTTAATGTCACTAATAATTGCTACAGAATTACCATATCACCTTGTTCTAATTCTAAACTTGCCAGTTCACAAATGTCTGCGTGGTTTTTTTGCTTTGTTTTTAAAAGGCAATCACTACTAACAAGAAATCTTTTCTGAGATCGTTGTACTGCTGCCAAATGCTTTTGTAGGATAGTTCTGTTAATAACTTCTTGCTCTAATTCTTTTACAACAACATCCATATTAGTAACAAAAGATTTTTTTTATAATCGTATTTATTTTGAACGTTCTCCATCTCGGTGGACCTCCAAATGTTGTAGACAAAACTACAATACTTAATTATATCAAAAACGTTCAATATTTAGAAATTGTTAACGGCAATCTAATATTTTTATTTTAAAACGGTTTATAACGCAGGAAAACAAATTTTTGTTATTATAAACAACTCATTGATAGATACAGTAACGATAATTTACTGTTTTACAATAATGGTTACTCTAGTAACATATTTCATCGTTAACTTTTTTAATTTTTACTAAACAGGGTGTCCCACCGGAAACGAAACAAACCGTTTTTGGTGCTATCTTACACTTTCAAAAAAAAAAAAACACTCGGATAAGTCAATTTTTGTTTGTAGAGGGACATCTTTACATAATTATAAAAAATTAAATTCCGTATTCATAGCAACAATTCATAGTATTGTCGACAAAATTGTTAATAAATTAAAATTTTCCGTTTCTAATTCACGCTAAATAGTATATATATGTATATATATTTAAACGATAAGCTTTTCGACATCTAGTGTCGACTCGTGAAAGCGTTCACGTACGTAAATGTTAGCAACTTTGCCGACAGGTATGTAAAGCAGTTACATAGTCGATTCTTTAATAATTATAGCCAACCTAACAGTTGGCAAGTATATATATATATATATATATATATTTACTATCTGCGTGTGTAATTTAGATAATTTTTCTAGGATTTGGTTTAGATATGTAGATGATGTTTCTGGAGTCACCGATACTAAAGTTTACAGCCCTCAGCAATTTCTAGAAGTTTTAAATTCAAAATTTGAGACGATTAGCTTTACCTATGAAATAAGTTACTTTTTCTCGACACTTAAGTGGCCAGAAATTCATATACATATTTATCGTAAGGACACTAACACTATGAGGTAATCAGAAAACATAAACATACGTTAAAAATTAGAAACATTACAACGTTAGGGACTACTAATTGTCAAATCACCAAATTATCCCACATACATAAAAAGTATTCAAAAAATATCTTCAAAATTTGATTATAAAACAGTAATTTCTAGTATTAACAACTTGACGAATCTTTTAAGCAATCCAAAAAACCCAATAGAAATGTGTGATAAAACGGAAATCTATAAAATAAATTGTAAAAACTATAACCAAGAGTGTTCGGTAGAAAGGTGAAAAAAAGGAAAATGACAGGTAAAATGTTAAAACAATATTATATTTATAATATACTTTTAATGCAAATAACTTAAAAAATTAGTTTTGGGTACAATTTGAGCAAAAAATATTTTTTTAACAGACGATACGCACTTGCCGCAAACTAACTTATTACATTGGTTACACGTATTCATTGTTTTATTTTTGCACTTCCTAACCTGGCATGTACGCCTCTTCTGCTTCTAAACATTTTGTTTTCCGTTTGAAGGCTCGGGAACTTCACTTTTCTTATTCTTTTGGTTATAAAATTCTTCCCGTAATTCAATTGCAAGTTGTAGAATAAAATCTCGCCTTTTGATGTTATTGCCACTTATTTGTTTGTATATTACGTATTGTATGTATTATAGCAGCCAAGTCTAGGAGGTTATAAAATACATGCACTGGCCATTGCATTGATCCAGCATTCACAGAGTATTTCTTTGCCATTTGGTCTACAATATCAACGCCGTATTTAGTTTCGATGTAGAACTCAATAGTTTCAGGCTTTTCTTTGTTCCATTACTAATCCCAACCGATGTATGAAGGGTGCTAAGCATAAATACGTTTATATTACGCTTAGCTTGATAAGTTTCTATCAAAAACTGGAACCTCTCTTTTGCCTTTATTAACTGTTCCTAAAAGTGTGATATTACTAACTGCAAGAATTTGAGCTAATTTCAGACTCGTAAAGAAGTTGTCAGTTGTTGCAATGAGTCTTTTATTCAGAAATGGTTCAAGTAGCTTGCATACTACGTGCTCAGAAAACGTTAGATTTTTTGGACGCAATTAATCTTTTCCTAAATAAGAAAAATAGTTAAGAACATATTTAGAGTTTGTGTCAACTGCCATTCAAAACTTTATTCCAAACTTATCGGGTTTGTTTGGCATGTATTGAAGAAATTTTCATCTTACTTTACTAGGAAATAACTGTTCGTCAATTGTAATATTTGGTCCCGGTTTGTAGCAGATTTTGCAATGATATATAAACTTATACCACACATCAGACACTAATGCAAATTTATCTATTTTTAACCGTTCTTTTCTATTAGATGTTTTATCAAATCTTAGAAATCTCATAATTTTTCAAAATCTGTTTCTAGGCATTGTCTCACAAAAAAATGCAGAGCCCCATTTAGTAGACCACAGACTATCGAGTTCCAAATTTCTAGCGCCACATGCTGCACGAACATACAAAATTGCGATAAACGCGTCTAATTCTTGAAAGGAAAGGTGCCTTTCATTAGTTTGCAATTGTCGATGCGCTTTGTTTTCTGTGCACTCTTTTATTAACTTTAGCATGGTCTCATTTGCAAACAATTGCCAAAAACTACTCACTAAATTTATATTTGTATTCCGTTGTGTACATGCAGCAGGCCCTGACTTCTCGGATTACATTTCTTCGGGCATTTCTTCCTGAAAAACACCAGTCGAAATAGTTATCCAAACGGTACCGTCTCTTGTCTGAAAATTTCTATTTTCTACGGAATAGCACAATTTCGTTTTCGTTTTTTGCCTTGGGCATATTGTTGGCTATTTCCCGGTGTAGCACTTTCTTGATTCAAAGGAATGGAATTTTTATTTTTTTTTGAATTATGAACAAACTTATTGTTTGAACTTGTAGATGGCAAAGATTCGATGTTTTTCGTTAATAAACTCTCGTTGTCAGTAGTTTCACTAGCATTATCTGAATCACTTTCTTGATCAGGATAATAATCATCGTCTGAGTTTGCTGCTATAGAAATTGAGCGGTGATCAGAATTTTCGTCTGATAATTGCTGTAATTCTTCTAAATACTTTAACGCTTCTTTTGGACGTAATCCGTTTCTGGACCACAAAGCTTCGTATTCATTCGACGGCATTTTACACTTACAATTTTATTATAAAACGTAAATAACTATTTTTTACTTGACTAATTGTACTTTAGATATCTAAACGAGTTGACGTTCAAACGAACAATGGACAAGAACAGACTGGAATTGTTCGATTGCGCACGCGCTAGAGTAGATAGCATCACCGGTCAAATTGACCGGCACGGCGGTTTTAGGTATATATACAAATTAATAATTTATAAAAACAAATAAGTTATTAAAAACCACATTTACCCGTTTAAGACAAATATTTAGGAAAAGTCACAAAGTTATAACTCAATAAAAAAATTATTATAGAAATAATTTGAGTTGAAACTAAGAATCCGGTCAAAATGTTTTCAAGTGATCAATATTTTTTTATAAGAATGCCGGTTAACAAAAATAGGAGCTTCTAAACTACAAAAAGAGGTAAGAAAATTATTTGAAGACGAACTTTGCATTGCAATGAAAAAAAAAACTAGAAAAGATCACATTTTTACTGTACGCCCTTTCTAACGGTATGCGACTTTATGTTTTTTTTTTAAGAATAACTGGAGTTATTCGTAATTTTTTTCAAATCGGACGATTTTGACAAAACTCTACTTTTGTTAACCGGCATTCTTATAAAAATATTGATTACTTGAAGACCTACTATGTATCAAGATCAGAAAAAATTGTTGCCAGACTTGTCAATAAAAAGGAAACTTATGGAAGTTTAAAGGTGTGAAAGCGGCGAAAGTCGGCTTTTTTTTAAAAAAAATTGGGTAAAACCCGAAGTAGGGCTTAGGTCAAATTTTATGGGCTGAGCACATAGGAGAAGACCCCACCTACTTGTCATTTTCCTGTGTTCACTCTTCTACTAAACACTCTGTATATAGGGCAAACCAAGACACCTCGTTTTAAAGAACACTTAGTTTAAGTTAAATATCATTATTTAAACAAGTACAGTGTTGCCATGCTATGTTTCAAAATAAGCATAAAGTAGACTGGTTTAAATTAATTAAGAAAGTAGATAATAAAAACGAACTTGATTCTTATGAAAGTTTGGAAATTTTCAAATTCAAATGTTTGCTTATGAATTATGATGATCACGGACCACTAGGTTTTAAGGAATTATTCAAGCTGATATAGGAATCAATGAGACTTAACGATGCGTTACACGCAGAAAGTAATATACAGGGTGAGTCATAATTAGCTTTAAAGTTTTTAAAGGTGTATTTCCTGGCTCAAAATATTTAAAAAAGTTTTTGTGAAATCTTGTCAAAAAAGGTCAACTTTCGGAGTTATAACCGTTTAAAGATGGCGTCCAAAAACTAATCACACCTCTATTTCTTCGAAATGACTAAATTTACTTTAACAAATTTTGACAGATTTTATATTACTATTACGAGCTACGAGCTGATTATAAAACATGGTGAAAATTACAACCAGAAGCGTATATTCCAGGGGCATACTTAGGAAACTATTTTATAATCCGTTCAAAAACTGACAATTTGATTTAAAATTATTGAAATTCTATGTTTTCTATATAAAAAAGGTACTCTTTTTGAAGGTCATTTTGTCCAACGGTTTTCGAGAAAATTGATCATAAAAAATAACTATTTACAGATAATAATGATGTTGGATATCGGTGAAACAGAAAACAAAAAGTTATCGAGAATGCGGTGGAAAAGAAAAACGATCGTAGTTGAGATGTTTCTAACAAACAAACTGACATATGTTGTCAGATCAGGTAAGTTTGATATCAATAAGAAAATCAAATACTGTTAAGTCATCTTTAAACGGTTATAACTCCGACAGTTGACCTTTTTTGACAAAATTTTATAAAAACCTTTTTAAATATTTTTAGCCAGGAAATACACCCTTGAAAACTTTAAACATTATTATGACTCACCCTGTATACAGGGTAATTCAGCTAACCCGTTCATTAGAAGTTTATGAACTTTTCGTTAAAATATTTGTTTAAAAATTTGGAGTAAAAGATTGCTCAAAAGTTCTATTTAATTAAAATATTTCAGTTTTTCTAGCACTTCCGGTTACACCGGAAGTGGCTACCAACTTTCTTATTTTAAATGGATTGATATATTTTTTTTGTATATTTGGATTCTACGCTAAAATCTGAGTTACTTTTATGTAGCACAACCTATAAAAAATTAATAATTTTTGAGATATTTTCATTTTTTTGAGAAAAATTGGTTTTGTAGTATTGTTTTCAAACGCTTGTCAATGATTGAAAAAGAAAGTTATACTAACAAAATTTGGGCTATATTTAGGAGGACTGTTAAGTTTTTAAATGATGTGTAATTTGACATCTCATTATTTACAGGGTGTTCAAAATGTTTGGCTAAATTTGACTAACTTCAACTGCCCAAAAGTCAATTTTTTTAAATAGAACACCCTGTATCTTGTTGCTCTATGTGATGGAGAATTAAGTGGTCTTTCAATCTTTTAAGGGTTTCCTATACCTATCTGTTACCATTTTCCTGCTATCAATGTATATACATTCGACAAACAATATTTCTCTATTTTATTAAATAATTTCTGACTAGTGGCCTGTGGACATTAAAACAATGTGCCTTATTTATCAAACTTGTAAACGTCGACGTGACACATTATACACGATATGGAAATATACCAAGAATATTCGAATGAAGACATACTAAATTTATTTTTTATTCATGGAGAATGTTACAAGATTATTGAAAGAACTTTTTCACAGCAATATTTTATTAAGGCATGTTGTGTCTTATGGTCATATTTTGGTCTAAATAACCCGCACTTAACTTATGTCCCAATAGTTATAAATCAGATAGATAATGAAAACGAACTCGATTTTTGTAAAAATTTGGAAATTTTTAAAAACAGAAATTTGCTTATGAATTCTGATGATAACGGTCCATTAGGATTTTCAGAATTTTTCAAGCTTATACAGTGTCTGCTATAAAGTTGGAACCATATGGCAATTTTTTTTATTATTGTAGTTAAAAAAAACTTTGGTGGGAAATTACTTCTTCTTCTGAAATAACTTAAAATGCGCCAAGTCAAAGTTGACAGGTAACATCCGTCAATTATCAAGTTCGTAATTTTGGAAAAATATGTCCTAAAAAATGGGTCAATTTGTTAAAATTTCAAAAATGTTACTAGGAAATTATGATGCTGCTCACATTTTATGCCCATGTGCCGATGTTGACAAAGAAATTTTGATGTTATAATAAATTTCATATTTTTTTATTCACCCCCGTAACTTTAAAAACATTTAAAACGGTTTAAAGCAGTATAAAGGCTACCATTCCATTGCATATTATGATCATAATATTCGTACGTAAGTTGGTTTTGGTGTCTGAATTATTTTCCAAATAAAAAAAATCAGAAATTGTTTTTCAACTTTTTCTTTATTAACATTTAGTTGAATAGTACAAAACTGGTTTTAATTATAATTTAAATATCTTAACACATAACGACTACTTCAAAATTACAAACATTAAATAGGGGTGAATACAAAAATACGAAAATATAAAATTTATTGAACATCAAAATTTCTCTCTCAAAATCGGCACATGTGCATAAAATGTGATTAGCATCATAATCTCCTAGTAACATTTTTTGAAATTTTAACAAATTGACCCATTTTCAGGACATTTTTTTCCAAAATTACGAACTTGACAATTGACAGATGTTACCTGTCAACTTTGACTTGGCGCATTTTAAGTTATTTCAAAACCAGAAGTTTAACTACAATAATAAAAAAAATTGTCATATGGTTTCAACTTTATGGCGGACATTGTATAAGAATCAATGAAGTGTAACAATGCGTGACACGCAGATAGTATATTCCTATTGTTTTTATTTTTAGTATCGGTTTGCTGATGATGATAGCTTAGTTATTGAAACACGTGTCTGAGTAAAGTTTTTTGTTGCAGTTTTTTGGTGTTTTCCCGGTTGTTAAAATAAACGATGCAGTTCCATTCCTTTGATAGTCTCAACTAATTAAATTAAATTTGTAATCATTTTCAAGAAAACTAAAATTAAATTGAAATGAGGTTAAACATTAATTATAAAATTTGAACGAAAAGTTTTATCCAAAGATGGTTGTAAAATTTAAACGAAGTTATAATTGTAGACCACGTATGTCAAGATTGATATAAATAGGTTGAACCAACATTTGTGGTAAAAAACCAAACCACGGAGTGTTTTTCTACATCACTCTATTTTAAAGTTAAATGTGTTGGTGAGATGTATTGTTAAAATTCGAACAAGTTTATTGGTTATTTTTATAACTGATGTATTCTTAGTCGATTACGTCGAATATAATTGTAAAAACTTAAAATTAGTTTCTTTCAAGTACTTCAATAAAATTTAATAAATTTTCATTTAATAATGGATCTGATAAAAATAAAATGTCTTTATTCTACATGACTAAAATGCAATGTGAATGTCACGGTACTTCCGTTCTCAAACTTAGAATAGTATCATGAAGATTTGGTGAAATTTATTAATGCATGATTAGGCTAAATAGTTTTGGATAGTATGAGTGTTAATAACGCTGCAGAAGCTGCTATGTGACAAGTCTCTGCTAAAATACAATGCTAACTATCACACTGTAAATTACATACGAACGTATTTCGATAAGTAAAAGGTAAGAACGACAATAATAAACTTCTTGTTACTGAGATTATAGTTGTTGTATCTCTTCTGGTTTTTATGTAACAGTTTTAGATTAACACAATAATTTCGATAATTGAAAATTGAAGAATGATTATTGAATTTAAGAAAGAAAACCGTTAATTTATAGTAAAACAATCAAGAACTACGTTGTTTTCAATTAAATTGTTAAATTTTTTATGAATACAATTTTTCTAAGGACTGAAAGAATGAAAATAATTACAGCTGAGTTGAATTAAACTTCTAAATATATACAAAGTTTTTATGTTATTTTAATTTATGTCAGTTGTAATTCTGATAATAACTGTTTTAATCCTTTTAGGCAAAACTACTAAGTTAATCTGCACTAAAGCAACCGTACTGTACCATAGTAAACTTACACTCAAATTCTCTGTTTTTTAAATACAACGAGTTCAATGTAAGTTAATCCTTTCTGATCTTTTATATGAACAGAAAGTGGGTACGTGTTGTAGCTTTTCAATTACTATAAGCCAAAATTTTTAATTTTTATTATCAAAACACTTTTGGTTTGTACCGCAAGGTACCATAAGGTTTTATTTGTAAAAGGAACTATCTGGTAATTTGCGGAAACTTATACCATACCAATACTAATCTATGTTTTTAGTTTTAAAAGTTAAGTTTTAACCACTTTTGCAATAATACAATAAAAATTAATACCTTTTTTGCACTTCTAGACACATAATACGTAGAAGTATTAGATTTAATGCCATTTTGCGAAGAAATTTATCAATTAATTAAGTAATTCTCATGTAAGGTAGTGCTTTTGTTGTGATAGAAGAAATGTCTTTTAATTGTTGAAGGCAATCATGTGAATGACGATTAGTCACTTTTTTTGAACAATAAGATTTTTAGTAAGACAATGTTAATCCAGATTGCCTAGTTAACGTATAGAGAAAGCTCGATAGTACGGCTGTTCGTTGAACCCACCTTGCATTTTTTGAGGCAAGTAAAACAACTACGCAGCCTTGTTGGATATACCCCAAGGAACGATTTAGGAAGTGTAGCTACGATGGGAAACACCTCCAAGCCCGTGTATAACGCATGCCAAAACTCCAAAACGATTTTTCCCCCAAGTCCGACCATTTCCTAGCTATAAATCTATTGCACGGCATTAAACTTGACGAGAAATGTTGCTTATCGTCGTGGGAGTGACCAGGGAGTAACGTGAGATAAAAACCCCGTCATTGGGGGGGCTTCACGTGCCCTTTTGGGGTCAATTAAAGTCAAATTGTGGCCTTAAAAAGGTACACACTCGCAGGTGTCACTCGCATTTTTTTGTAATAATTGTATTATGATAGTACACTTAAAAAAGTATCGTTTCCAAAATATTGAGCTCTGTAAGGGCAATATTGCCTCCTCGAGATGAGGTCAAAGGTCATGGATGATATTTAAGCTCTATATATGATACGTTATATCAATGTAAAATTGAAAGTTAGAGCCTAAAGCGAAAATTTCATCGGTGTTTACGTATCTTCAGCCGTTTACAAGTTACTAGCAGTTTTCTACTCAAAACACACGAAATGCACCTATTTTTTCGCTAAATTGTAATGATTTTTGCAGCAAAACGTGAAATGTTATATTGATTGTTTTAATGTAGGAATAAGGTTAGAAACAGCTCGGAATGAAGAGCGAAGAAGCTGACGTCCAAGTACGCAGCGGATCATTGTTATCGGTGCTGCCAACCTGAAGGTAAATATATAGTGTAAAACATTTTGAAAACGTACAAATAAATATGGTGAGCAAAGTTGGAAATCCCCGTGGGATGTTTTCTTGTGTCTCTTTCTGTTTTCGGTGTTACTATGTTTGGGAAATGGGGTATTGTCAATTTCCTTTATAAGTTTTTTTTTATTTGGTTGTAACCCCAGTGTGTTGTTCCCTTTATCAGGTAATGGAAAGCCGACGGCATGTTTAGAATTAAGGACACGTCCCAGATATCAGAACACGAGCCGGCTGCCTTTGACTAGTCCCGATGTCTGCTGTGCTAAGAGCAAATTCCCAACCTACCCCTGGTCAACCCCAAGAATAACAATCGGAGCCCCGGAGATAGTTACAGAATGCTGGAGTGTAACCTACCACAATTCTACGAGCTAGGCGCTTACCTTTTTCTATTGATTTGGCATGTTTACATTGATATAACATATCATACATAGAGGTTAAATATCATCCATGACCTTTGACCTCCTTTTGAGGAAGCAATATTGCCCTTGCAGAGCTCAATATTTCGGAAAAATACTATTTTAGGTGTACTATTATAATACAATTATTACAAAAAAGGCGAGTGACACCTGCAAGTGTGTACCTTTTTTAGGACACAATTTGAGCTTAATTGACCTCAAAAGGGCACGTAAAGCCCCCCAATGACGGGGTTTTTATTTTACGCTACTCCCTGGTCACTTCCACGACGATATTCAATATTTCTCGTCAAGTTTAATGTCGTGCAATCAATTTGTAGCTAGGAAATTGTCGGATTTGGGGGGGAAATCGTTTTGGGGTTGGCATGCGCTATACACGGGCTTAGAAGGGTTTGCCATTGTGGCTACACTTCTTAAATCGTTTCTTGGGATCTACTCAACAAGACTGCATAGTTGTTTTACTTGCCTCAAAAAATGCATGGTACCCCCTCTTTTATGCAACTAACAGTCGTACTACGAAGTCCCTGAAATTCAACATCCGACGTTTTTGGGCAAAATGATTTGTATTGATTTATTTTTGGTTGAACCCTAAAATTTGTTTGCTTCTTGTCAGTTGTCACTTGTCATTTTACTTAACCTTAAATTATTATAATTTTCGATAATTAGCAACAACATTTTAAATTATTAGTTCTGTATTCCAAAAAGTTTATGGTTTAGATGGCATAAATAATTATAAATTTTTATTAACTTTTATATTGAATATTAATTTGCTTTAGAGGAAGAGTCAGTAATTTATTTTGTATTATCATTTCAAAAGTCATAAAAAGTCAAAAATTAAGTCTTCTTCTAGCATCTATATGCAGCCGAGGTGTTCTACCCTAAAATTACAAACTAGATAAAAAATAAAACTTTTTCAAATTTTAGACAATGACTTTTGATAATATTCTCTGCTTATAAAAATTATTGCCAGAACATTTTCGTTCTTTCTATTGGTCAACAGAAGCTGTAAATTTTTGTTTAAAAAAATGTTGTTTTTGTTATTTCATTAATCATGAAATTTTCACACAATATTTTGAGTATGTGTACGACATTTATTAACAAAAGCAAGAACAAAGTTTTATCACCTACTATCTGCCAGAGCTAAAAAACTTTCCATGTGAGTGCGAGTGAAATTTTATTAAATTGTATATATTTAGACCATCTTACTCTAAATATGCGTTTTCTCTTCAGCCTCCAGATTTCTACATAACTGTTTCGCTTGCACTTACATGGAAAAGTTTTTTGCTCTAGCAGAACTCTATTACTATTATTACTCTAAAGGTACATAAAATTTAATTTGTGACTTTTCAAGACTTTTAAACTGATAATACAAAATATGTCGCTGGTTTTTTGTCTGCTTGTTGTAAGTATGTTGTTTTATTACGTAAGTACTTAATTAATTTAATGAAAATTGTATACCAGATATGCTACAAAACTTGTTTAAATTCGTTGACTATGGCCTGATGAAGCAACAACTCTGAGTTGCAAAACGTTGCTTTCAACCAACACTTACATTTTTTCAGTTTTAGTTATATGAGTCCAGACGTTTTACCATTTGGTAACCTACACCATCAATATTCAAGATAACTAAGCCATAGCGTAGGTGTTTATGCAATAGATTTAAAGGATTTAATCAAGTTGTTAACTACAACAGAAGATAAAGGAAAGAAACGCCAAAAACCAAACTAATTGATTCCACCGACTTTTTGTGGTAAATAGGCCCATTGATGATTGACAAAAAAAAATTATACTGTACAAAGCGTACTAATAGGATCTAAATAAAACAGCGGATGATATACTAGAACTTTTTTTGTGATGAAATTTATGTAAATACTGTACAAGTAATCTTTGACATAATTTTACTCAAAACAATTTACCTCTAAAAACTAAAACTAAAAAGTGTACATTTTAGCCGTAGGGAATAGTGATACAGGACGAAAGATAATATTTTATTTAAAACAAAGACTCAATGAAAACTAAAAGTGATCAAAGTTTGATATTCTTTTTTGAGTACCTGGTACAATTTCAAACATATGTAGTTTATGAGCACAATAAGTTCCACTTCTCTTAAACATATAAAAAAAAATTAACATAGAGAACGTAATTAATTTTCAAATTTGAGTTTTTCTTAACATCGAAACAGGTCAAAAATATTCATTTCAAAGTTAGTGAATGGCATAGAAACAATTTTTCTTTCATAAACAAATGTTTGATGTAATTATTAATTTTGAAAATATTGTTGAAAAAATGTCAAAAGACTCCAGCATTTAATTAAAGAACCAAAAAATTTTGTTTTCACAAAATATTTTATTAAGTTATGGTAGGAATAGTATTATGAATTGCCAAAAATAATTTAATAATTATGACTCAACCATAAAAATTTATCGTATCGTATTAGTATTGAGGAAAAAAAGTTTAAAATAAAAACTGAAATTAAAATATCGTCAAACGCAGCATACTAACAAAAGCGGTTTCCTTAAATTTATTAGAATTTTTCATCGAGAAACGAAATATATTATGAAAGTTACCTTGACACCAAATATTCACATAAAACTTATACAACCTTCTGGTGAACAACAATGTCTTAAATCATATTTTAACGACAAAATTTATTCCGAAGTTGCAATTAATCTAAAACATTCTTAAAATTGGAAACTACGCATCTGTAGTTTCAGGAAAATAAAACTTAAATCTATGTTTCTTGTTTGTTACCCCAAAACGAAACTAAATAAAAGTAGTTCTTTTTAGATCCTTAAGCTTGGTTAGTTTGATAGTTATATTAAAAATAATACGTTAGAAAAGTTAAAATTTCTATTACTAACTTAAAAGATAAAATGCAAAAGTTTAACTATAAAAAGCTGAAGATCATGTCACTGTTATGCAGCTTATAGAAAACGTCGGATATGCATTTACTCACATCTACATTTCAAACTTTGCATAAGATGTTATGTACAGTAACTATTCAATAAAGTTAAATGCAAGTCAAAGGCTTCCCTTATCTGTTAGAATAAACTAACATGAAACTTAACTCGTAAAAGCTTCTGAAAAGTGTACAACGATAGTGTTGGTAAAATATGAAAAATAAATTACCAAAGCAAGGTTTTTGTTATTAAACTTATAACAAACGATTTCGTTTGCAAATTGTGTACCCGTATGCGTGCTACAAAATAAGATCCAATTATTACAGTCCTTAAGCTTTAACTATAAACCTACCCTTTTCGGAAACAAATGAGGGTTCATTTGTCAAGCGAAAAATCACAACAGAGAGTAAAATTGTCTGTAAGTGAGATATCCGTAAAGGTATTGATCGAATCTTCGCCCTTTACTACACAACAAATTTTTAGAGATATTTTTTTGTTTATTAAAATTATTTATGTATATAGGCTATTATGATCATATTTCAAATCGATTGCGTTGGCATAATTTAACAATGTAACTTGTATAAATTAAATAGAAAAACTTCAATTCTCCATTCAGTTGCGTTTTTCTAAAAGATACTTTCAAAAATAAAAAGAAACTTTCTAAAAAGTTTATCACGCTCATTATAATTTTTAGTTGGTTTTTTGTTTCGTAAGTTTAATTTTGTCTTGAACATCCTAATTTTATTTGTTTATTTACTTTAAATCAAAGTCATCCTTTGTGTACGCGCAACGAAAAGCGATCTCTTTCTTGACACTTTATTGTAGAATTATTGACTTTGGAAAGTTCGCCTGGCGTATATTACTTTTGGAGTTAAATCCATAGATGCTGGCAACTTTTAAATCCATAATCATCACACAATACTTCTCGTAAAAATTGCAAGGCTGATTGTTTTACCTTTTTCTTGTACTAAACCATAACTAATAACTTGAAGAAGAGATTAAATTAGTGGTATATGTATATCCATCACGTTCTGAGAAATGGCTTATGATGGATAAATATTCTTTATCTATGACAAAATATGTATGGTTTAAATGCTTCTAAATGTTGCTTCTAATTAAGACTGCAACGTATGCATATGCAAATTCTGAATTAAATTACTGTATTCTACTGTATAATGTGATATACACTCGTAAAGTTTAAATTAATTATATGTTAATAAACAAATAATAATTAATTGTCCAACAGTAAAATATTATTTGTATTGTTCAGAGAAACGTTTACTAACAATTCAGGGGTCCAAAATAAATCTCTCATAGGTAGTACATATTCTTTGGAACCAATGGCTTTGGACATTTTCAGGTTTACTATTTGCATGTGGTAATCTTTTGTTATGGTATGTACCAAAATGGTATATATTAACATTTTGTCATTTAGTCAAAACACCCTGTTTTGTGCATATGAGACTAAACCTACCAACAATTTGCCAAAGTGTGAAAGACCGAAGAAGTTAAATAGATCCAAGACAAGATTGGCATCTAAATTTAATGTCTCACAGACTTATATTTCAAGAAGTTGGAAGAGAGTAAGTATAAAATATTATAAAAGGCAAAAACACCAAAATATATTGAGAAGCAGCTACAAAGTATTTAAAAAAAAATTAGAACAACCTTATAGTTGAAGGGAAAAAGTTGTCATTTTGGATGACAAAGAATATTTCACTTTTGGAAATAACAATATTTTGTGAACGCATGATTTTATTTAAGGGATAAAAATTTAACTCCTGTCAAAGTTTGATTTGCATCAAAAGCTAAGTTTAAACCAAAAACTTTAGTTTGGGTGGCAATTTCAAAAAATTTCTGCTCACTATTGGATCTGTTCTGCCATAAGTTTTGAAACATACATCATCTTCATACGCCGGCATTCAAGTTTTACTTTTACGATTATAAGTATAGTACTGCTCTCATTGGATAATTACTGGTAAGCTCTTACATATTTGATTGGGTGATGTTGTACCGACGACCCTTTTCTTTAATTCTATACTAAACGTTATTATTTTGGATCGATTAAACTTTACGTTTTTAAGATTTATTTAAAGAAACGTGCTCTTTTTTTAATTTAGAAGTTCAGAGTTAGCAAAAATTAAGGTAATTTTAAGTCTCGCCTTTCACTGATATTATTATGATTTATTTACACTAGGTGAAGATATTTGTTTTTGTAGATAGTACTTCAATAATTTTTATTGTGACAATTTTACTCATATATAAAAAATGCCTTTGCTTATACAAAAAATCATAGTTTGCTAGCATCTAAATAGGTAGGAACAGAAATGCAAGTGGATAAAAAAATCGGATAAATTACGTTACCATGGTGAACTCAAATTATGTAAGCTATAAAGAAAACATCGCGTTAGTTTGAAAATTATAACTATCAACTGTATATTTGTCAATTGAAATACAGCAATAGTGTAGGTATATTTGCAAAGTTAAAATATTAAGTGAAATTGAAAATTTTGTTCTGGAAAATAAGGTATAGTTTTGCATTCTTATTAAGATTTTTTGTGCTTTTTATAAGATACTAATTCTTGGAATTGTTTTGACAAATACCACCCGAGCTCAAATTTTGAGCCGATTGTTTTTACGTTTTTTCTCAAACTGACTTTTATATAGGTAATTTAACGAGGGATTAAATTTAATCAATCACTAGAGCAAAGCTCGAGGGATTTTGTCAAACAGATCGAGTGCCAACAAAAGTAAGTACTCGAAAAACAAACGAAATTAATAACCGGCCAAATCTGAGTTCTATAGGTATTGCCCCGAGTAAATTTATGTTGTTTGAATTCTAATTTGTTTTCTTTTAGCAATTTGATTTCAAAAACTGTCAACTTAAAAACGCTTCACCGAATAGCACATTTAAGAGCATTTTTGACCTCGACTTTCGATTTCGGCAAAGTTAAATGCTTCTTTTTTCTTCTTGTTGAAGCATTTGCAATATGCGTATTTTGGCGATTTTTCGTAACCCCTCTTAGTCATCGTCAAAAATGTTAATAATTTCGTCTTCTATCAGTTCTTTTTTCTCTACTGACCCTTATTTTTACGCCAAATAAAAGCTCGTACAGGCTTTAACCAAAGCTGTGTAGACGGCGTCTACATGTAGGTACTACTTGTTGGAATCATCACTTGTACTCCGATTAGTGACTACCTGACTTGGGTTTTTAAACAACATTCCAGTTTTGTAATAACTTCCTTAGTTGCTATACTTTTTACCAGATAGAGCCACGCACACTTTTTTATTTTCTAGCATCTACAACATACTGTTAGAAATAATCTTCTTAACTTTTTAGTTAGCTTGACAATAAAATCACTTTTTTATAACTCTATACAATATAAACTGTGTCCAAGATAAGGATGAACAGCATGAGGTCTTGAAAACGGTAAAAGATACAAGGTGGCTCATTGTTACTATTATTTATATATTTTCACAGTGCGGTTAGGAGTATATTGTATAAATTAATTTCCGTTTGGCGTTTTATTTATATAATTACTATTTAAACGTTGGTTCCTATTATTTCATTAGTTCAGTGGTCAATTTTTCCTAGTACGTGTTTCATATAAGTATGAGTTATTTCCACTTATACAATTAATTTAATAATCGAAATAATTGAGTAATTAGATGTAGTGAATTTTACAAATTTTTTTTCTCACCGTATCCGTTTGTTAGAATTTTTTGGGGTTAGAAAAAACTTAGGAGTTTAAAATTTTGGGACCTAGAGTTATTCAAGGTTTCATATCGTCTAAAAATATTTGTAAGATCACACCAATTCCGGTTACAGTGGAAGTCGCTATGAACATGTTTTTGCCACACAAACACGCAGAATATTCAAGTAAATAATAAATATTCGTTTTCGTTAATATGGGATTTTAACCTTGATCTTTCCGTTACTATCCAATGTTGACCTTGAACGTGTAGTTGTACAAGACTAACCACGGAATGAACGTTTTGGTGCCAAAACATTTGGACACTAGGACATTTTGGTGCCGAGTTATTTTGGCGCTAAGATATTTCAACGTAAATTGTTTCAGACCGTGGATCTTTTTGCATTGGACGAAAAACGAAGAAAGATTATGTAGAATGTGTAGAAATGATTGGAAAAATATTAAATATATAAGAGACGATTGTGTATAGAATTAAGGGAGGAGAGAAATGAGAAGAAAAAGTTTACTAGGATAGAAATGAGATTCTACAAACTGGTTGGAAAAGGATGATAAGAGAAGAAGATGAACAGAAAAATTATGACAGTAGAGTAAATTTTCATTCTGAATTACACCGTAAGATTTATTTATTTAAGTTTCTTTTTATTGTGTGGTCAAATTCATTTGTTGATTTTAAAAACAAATAAAATTTTGATTAATTCATTGAATACCCAAAAATGTGACTGATGTAAACTTAGAGTTTCTAGACTCTTATTCAATTGTAAATGCTTTTACCAAATTGTTTCCTGGCTCTCTAGGTGTTACTCATCCTAATCTAATCTTAATAATCAATGTGAGTAGATTACTATGCCATTTGGTTCTCCTCTAGCAAATGAAGAAGACGTAGTTGCCATAACAAAAAAACTGAATAACAAATTAACGGCTGGGACCGAGCAAATGTCGGGTCTTTTTATAAAGAATTGTAAAGCATTGTTTGTTAGACCTATGGTGTTTATTAATTATAATTAAAACTTTCATTTTTTCAGATAAGTGGAAACGTGCAAGGAACACTCCCATTTTCAAAAAGGGGAATAATCAAATATAAATAACTACATGCCAATTTCACTTCTATCTAGAAATTAAATATATTCCTCCAAACTTAGATTTTCAGTATTCAATATTGGTTTACTTGTGCCAGATGGTAACACGTCTGGTTCCTTTTGAATGGAAGAGAAGAAATAACTTGTCAGTTCATAGTATAAGACGACGTTTTGCACCTAATGTAGTTGCTTCTTCAAGCCTATACCAAAAATTGAAACAAGTTTTGTAGATATTGGTCATCAATAATACACAATAATTAAATAATTAAACTACAAAAAACCGGACACTTACAACATGCAAACATTCCATAAAACCTTAACAATTATAAGTAAAATGTGTGTCGTACGACATCTCGTGTAAAAGCATTGACACGTATGATTAGTATAAACTAAGAAAAATGCCAACTGAAACGCACGAGTGTCGATAAAGCATTAAAGCTGTTGCTTAGATAGCGATATGCACGTTAAACGCACACATGTCGTTACAATTAACTGTTGGCTTTTTCTTAACTTAACAATTATCTTTGAAGGCCGCTAGTTTTACATTGCAGTGAAACGTCGCCTTATACTATAAACTGACAAGTTATTTCTTTTCTTCCCTTTAAAAGGGCCCAGACCTCTTACCATCTGGCACAATTAAACCATTCATACATCTTGGAAGATCCAACAACTGAAACTTCGGTATTCAATATTATATCCCTATAGTGAAGGTAGGCAATATAACACTCTTCGGAGTTTTAATTTAATTTTAAGCCGATCTAAAGAAGCTTACATTCTGTAAGCAAAAACGACAGCCAATTAAAACTCGGAAGAGTGTTTTATTGCTCTTTACCTTCACTATTGAGATATAATGTTGAATACTTTAATCCTGTCAAACTTTTGAAACGTTTGTGAATCTTATTTATACTTTAGTATTTACTGGAACGTCCAAGGTTTTATACCAATAGTTCATCATGGTTTTGTAGCTCGTAGATCCACGCTCATTAATCTGACACTAAAACACTTGATAAATGTGGTCAAGTAGAATAATATACACAGACTTTTCAAATGTTTTTGATTTTGTTCAACGTAAAATATTAATTAATAAATTATCAACTATTAGTTTTTTTTTATTGTATATCTATAATAGTGGTTTTAAGCCTGTTCAGTTTAATGCAAAAACTGGAGTTTCTAAAAAACTCTAACCTTGGGTCGTTACTTTTTGTTTTATTTATTAATGACCTTTTGGTTCTTTTTACATGTAATGCGTTAGTCTAAGCAGATTATATAAAGCTATTGCGTAAGATAAACTCTCCAGAAGATACTTCTTTACTGCAACAAGTTTTAAATCTCATGGAAGATTGATCTACTACATTTCATTTAAATCTAAATATACCTATAGTTATTTTCAAGCAACGCTAAAGTATGGAATAATTTTTTGGGGACTTTGTAAAAAACAAAATTTTAAATAAATTTTAGTTTTACAAAAACTTACTGTACGAGCATTAGCAGGCCTTAGGCCTTTTGAATCATGCGTAAGGGCATTTCAAAAGTTGTGGATAATAACATTAGCGCCACTGTACATATTGGAAATGTTAGTAATTGTTCACAAGTACAAAAAGAATTTTGAATTACATAACGTAAATCATAAACACGATACGATTTTAAAACAACTTACAACTGCCTAAATTTAATACTCTAACTTTCTATAGAGGGGTTTATTATAATATTTGCAAGTTGTACAATCAAATCCCAGACTCTATTAAGATGAACTCGATAAATCAATTTAAAAGGCACGTGAAAAATCATCTGCTTAAAACAGTTATCTATACCGTTGACAAATTCAAATGGCAATCTGACAGATAGTTGAAATAAATTTTTTCTCTATTGGTCTTACACTAAGATGGCATATTGTTTGATTCCAATTTTCTTATTTTTGACGTACTTACTTATAATTCACAAATGTATATATACTATTATTTTCATATATTTACCTATTTATATCTATTTGTATTTTAATATATTTTGTATTTGATTGTAAATAAAAAAAAATAAATGAAAAAAAAAAATAATATTTGTGTGTCAAATGCATGTACAAAGTGCATACTTTCTATACCGGTTCATATTTCAGAAGTCTAACATCATTCCCATTTTGCTATAGTATTAACAATTCCATTATCGATAGAAAGTCAACCAGCGATGATATTACTTTTAATTCGTAATTGCACTGCAAAGAATATCTAAGTAATATAACCTTCTTTAAGATTTGTCATACAAATAAGTAAAAACTCTTCAGATATTACCCTGATGAAGCAGTTGTATTATACATTGGTTTCGACCAAATTCAATATGCCTCAATTGTCTGGATTCCAATATATGCATCTCAATCAATTGCGCTAGATATTATTCACGCATATTTCTTAAATTTCTTTCTTTTAGAATAGATGGCTTCTATCTATCAGCTAAAAAGAGATAAAAAATACATAAAAGTTTATTTACAATTTGTTAAATAATAAAATTAACTGCAACTTTATATTAGACAAAATTCAATTTTATGTATAGTCTTTCGCATTTATAATGGCGCGGTTTACAGCAGGTACATAAATTAATCGCTCTCCTTTAATTGCGTGGATACATAAACAAAACAAAATGGGATAAATTTAGTATTGTATAGGTAGACTTGATACCGAATTAACAAAACTTAGGGCCTGAAGCCATAACTTGAAACTTGAAATTATTGCAAAGGGTGATTCCTAAAATTTCGTTTAAAATTTAACGAGAAAAACAAAAATTAACACTTTCAATTTAGAAGTACACAATTTAAAATATTAATATAATTCATAGGACAATATATTAGAAATTTTGATCAATTTTAGAAATAAACATCCAAAGAAATAAAAATGGCCATGATTTACCTCTAAACCTCTTAAACTACTGTGATAACACAAATGGATGTTTTATCAGAGAAAGTTTAATTTCTAAATAAAAAAAACATCGCAACTTCAACTTATAAAACTCTCTTTTTATAGTTTTTTACTATAAAAAGTAGTTTATTATGTTTTACATGAAACTACAATATCTAACTGTAGATGAACTTTGAACATTTGTATATTGCTATGATCGCTAGTTCCTAAGTTACTAATAAATAAATATATACAAAAAATTAATTTATGTCAATCTGAATTGATGATAATTTAGCAAAAGTTATGCGACAGTTATGGTTCCAAAGTGAATAGTCTCATAGACATTTTCCTACGTCCACAAATAGTCAATTTGTATGTGGGCCCGTGAGAGTGCGAAAGAACGCTTTAAAATGTAAATAAATGTTTTTTATAAATAAATTGACAGAACACCTTAATACATATAACATTGTTGGCACCTAGCAACGTGGAGCAGATTTGAATTTAATCGGTAAATGCTGATTAATTTGATGTTATAATTTTATATAAGAACTTCTGAATAGTAGTTGTTTTGATATTTAGTTAATTAATTTGATGTATTTGTGTGTATTTGGGTCTCAAATAGACGACGATTTTGCAAGCAATTGGGTTATAAAAAAAAAGTAATTTAATATGGCTGAAGAAGAAGTGTGCTACACAATTTTAAAACGAAAGGAAGAGAAGAAGAAGATATAAATAAAATAATGCAAGATATGATAGAACAAAATGAATAAAAAATTAGTAATAATTTAGATAAAAAATTAGAACAAATGGAAGAAAGAGCTAACAAGCAGGAAGAAAAAAAAAGGATAGAATTTTAGATAGAAGTATGAACAACTAAACATCCAAATTTCAACGTTAAAGTTAGAATTCAACCAGCAATTAAATTTGTTTTAAAGAGAAAACGGAAATCACAGAAGTTATAGAAGTTACAGTGGATGTAGATGAAGAGGATTATGAAAGTGAAATAGAAATATGTAGAAGAAATAGTTATGTATAAGAAGTTAAATAAGAAATCATATGAAGTTTATGAAGACGTAGAAATGCAACAAAGCAAAATGAATTGTTAAGAGGAAATTGTAAGCGAGAAGCCAAAGAACGACATAAATACTGTAAAGTTTAAATATGAAAAGAAAACGGAATAAGATTGCCAAATGTAACCGAAAATGAAAACGAATCAGATTTAGAGCAAGAAACTGACGTCGGAAATGTAACGAAAAAGTTGAAAATTATGTAAGTAAGAAAGGAGACCGATGTGACAGATCAGGCGACGAAATGGAAACAGAAACCAAAAACAACTGCTAAGTACGAACGGATTATAAAGGATAAAGGGACAAATCACATAAAGTGACCGAAACGACATTTGAAGCTGAACGTAACAAGAATGAAGAGCTATACCAAAGAAGAAAAACCTGAGTTTATGAAAGGATTTGAAACAAATGGTGCGATAAGTGCAAGAGAGGATCTAAACCAGGCAGGAAGGTAGACGGTCATATCGACGTAGAGATTGGAAGAATTTCTAAAAGTATAAATTAAATAGAAGAATGACCATAATACGTAAGTGGAAAGAAAGCATTAACAGTAAGTTAAAGAAGTTATAAAGGAAAGTCGGTGCGGAAAATAAATTAATCAAAGGAATGAAGTACGAAAATTAAATATGAACCTGATACGATTTGAAGTATAGTTTAAGCAAGTAAGAACAGTGCGAATGAAAATTAGATGTTAAGAAATAGGTATAAGAAATTTGGTAAAGGGGAAGGGTAGGAAAGAATTACAATTTCAGTTAAAGAAGATCATTTATTTAGAAATTTTATTATCATTAGGAAATAAACACAATGCTTGAGGTAAGCCTCTACCCAATATTGAAAGATGTTTGAATGAGATAATAAATACAACTACGGAAGAAATACCGATTACGATTAGCAAAGTTCTATTGCCTGAAAGAGTCTGGGAAACACAAGGAAACCTTCAAGATCTACAAAAAATTAGAGAACGTGTAAGGAAAAAAATCAACAAAAAAAAAAGGGGAAAGAATATGAAAGGAAGATGTATGACGAGATTAAGAAAAAAGTAGAATGTAATATAGGGGACTGGTTATTACAAGAAATGACGAGTGACTGATGCACGACAAAATATTTGAGTTACTTATTAAAATCATAAATGTTGGTAATTAAAAAAAAAAGTTAAATGTGTTCAGTTAAAAATTATTTTTTTAATTATGGGAATAATGCTACGATCGCTATTTCTAAATTACTAATAAATAAATATATAAAAACAAATAAATTTATGTCAATCTAAATTGAAAATAATTTATACTCAGTATACTATTGGCGCGGAGTAATAAACCTGTCAGAATTATCGAATCTCCCGTATTGCAGTGGCGTAGGTACCTGATACGTTTGGAAAATCATATTTTTAGTAGGTAAATATATTATAATAGTAAAATCTACCTTGATATGAATTATTATGTGGTTTCTTTTATTGTTTCAATCCTTACTTTGTGGAATCTATTTTTCATAGTAAATAATTTAATTCAGCAATATTCCACCGTTTAATAAGATATAAATAGATACAAAACTTTTGTAAAACACAGTATTTGAATATAAAATTAAACTCTAAAATCGATAAATGACAAATGTGTCGTTTCTCAATTTGTCTATTTTAAATTTTAATTTTATATAGGTACGTATACTGAGTTTTACAAAAGTTATGAATCTATTTGTATCTTATTAAACTGTGGAATATTTCAAAAAAAATTATTTACTATTATGTGGTTTGTTTCTTATTATTACAATTAAGAATCGATATAGCTAAATAAAGTAATTTTAAAACAATTATTCTTTAGCGTCAAAATGTGTGTTGGATTATCTATCATCAGGTAAAGTGGGGTCGTTAGCGCAGTCATTACGGCAGACGGGTTGTAATTTCTGCGAAAGATTACAGATAATTAGTTGTTTGACCGAAGGGCTTCGTATACTTTCTAAATGAAAAATATGTTTAGTTTGTTATTAGCAATGAATCGGCTTGTTTGTTTGTTTGTGTGTTAGTGCAAATAATTTTGAAATGGAAAACTTTTCACCAGCAAAACGTGTTAAAAGTGGTGCGTTATCTGCTAATGAAAAATTATAATTTTAAATGTGCATGACGCTGTTCGATGTCAACACCCTGCAAAAAGTGTCGATGATATTGTAGGATTATGTTCTGCAATGACGGGAATATCAAAATCCACCATTTATAAACTAGTGAGGGAAAGAAAAATTTGGGACAAGTGCTTCACCCACTTCCATCTCTGGTCGGCGCCCGATGGAATTAGATGATGCAATGAGGAATTCTGTCCGTAGAAAGGTTCACTCGTTCTACTTACGGAAAGAGATTCCTACAATCGATAAGATTTTACTAGCAGTAAATGAGGATGAAAATCTACCCCAAATGAGTCGTAGAACACTGTGGAAACTTCTTCGCAAGTTGAAGTTTACTTGGGAGAAGATAAATAGAAGATCCGTTTTAATTGAAAAACAAGAGATTATTACATGGAGGAGAAATTATCTTCGGGAAATAAGAAAATATAGGCGTGAAGGCAGGCGTATATTCTATTTGGATGAAACCTGGATCAATGCAGGACATACCGTAAAAAAACATGGCATGATAATACCGTTACGAGTGCTCGACAAGGATTTATAGAAGGGCTATCGACAGGATTTCGACCGCCTTCTGGGAAAGGAACACGGTTAATTATTACTCATATTGGCAATGAAGATGGCTTTGTAGATGGTGGTTTGTTAGAATTCGAATCAAAGAAAACTGGCGACTACCACGAAGACATGAATGCTAATGTGTTTGAAGAATATTTTGAGCAGATGCTAGATTTGATACCCCAGCTATAATAGTTATGGACAACGCCAGCTACCACTCACGAAGATACGAAAATTTACCTACCAGCGCTTGGAGGAAAGCAGAAATTATAGATTGGTTATCTGTTAAGAATATAACTTTTGAGGATGACATGGTGAAAAGAGAATTATTGGATATTGTTAAAGTTCATAAGAATAAGTATATACGTCATGTTATTGACGAAATGGCAAAGAATCGGGGCATTGAAGTACTGCGTTTACCACCTTACCATTGTGAGCTGAATCCTATAGAGTTGGTTTGGGCTCAAGTAAAAGGTGACGTCGCTCGTAACAATACCACTTTTAAACTCGACGACGTGAAAAAACTTCTGGAAAATGCATTAAACAAAGTAACACCTGAAAGATGGAAGAACTGTGTATCTCATGTCGTTAAGGAAGAAGACAAATGTTGGCAACTGGATAATTTAGTAGAGATAACATTGGAGCCAATTATTATATCAGTAAACACACAAGACAGCGATTCTGATTCCGAAATGGAAATTTCAGACGAGGAAGAAAGTTAAATGACCAAGCGTAATGTGCCTGAAACAGTGTTCTACTCTCTAAACACCATTTATTGTAACCATGAGTGAGTATTGTCAGTTATTTTTAAATATACCTATTTTACCTACTAATGTCTTGTTATTTTATGCCTGTTACTTTTATCTATTCATTTTGATAAGTTTCCATGACAACCACATAATTTTATAATTGAGCCAAATTTACTTTTGATGCCTAAAAATCGGTCCCCGCAAATTAATTGTAATTGTAATAAATGTACTGACGATATCTGCATTACTATTTTATTTTATATTTATGTCATATATTATTTATATGTTATTTATTTTATTTGTATAGTAGATCACATTACAAATTTTACTTCTTACGTATTATATACCATTATTTTGTATCTTGGTATAATACCCACATCTACGGCTATGATTCTCGTTTCGTCAGTACCTGGGCTGATGGCAACGTGTTTACACAGATTAAACTATTGTTCTCAGACCCTAGATGGGTCGATATGCTGCAAGAGCGACACAATGATCGTATTTTGGTTAGAATTTATTGGTTTTTACTTAACCGTAGAAATACCGCTTTTACAAGAAAATAAAGAATTATTTCAAGCAATTATGATTTATTACTCCGCGCCAATAGTATACAGACTTTAGCAAAAGTTGTGCGACAGTTATGGTTCCAAAGTGAATAGTCCTCATAGACATTTTTCTACGTCCACAAATAGTCAATTTGTATGTGTGTCCCTGAGAAGGCGAAGGGACGCTTCAAAATGTAAATAAATGTTTGATAAATAAGATGACAGAACACCTTAATACATATAGCAATATGCATTTACAGTTTCAATTATACGTTGAGGCACTCAGTTTTGTTAAACCTACCTATACAATACCAAAACCTATTCCATTTTATTTTGTTTATATGTATACAATTAAAGGGAAACAACAAATACACATACCTGCTCTTAACCGTGCCACTATAAACGCGAAAGACTACCTCGTTTCTCAGCTTTCGGCTACCAAACTCACGCACAAATGTGCTTCTTCGACTACCTGTTTTTATTTGCTGCCAAGTGTCAAATTTACAGGTTTGACAATATTTTTCTTTTAGAATTTATCTTTTTCTATATTGCTTTTTTGGTATTTGTTCTGTCTGATTTTTTTAGTTTAGTTTAGACACATATAATCCCGGGTAATGTCGGTTGGTATTGTAAAATAAATTTTTAGTTTTTTAATTTGTCTTTATCCGTTATTATTATTATTATTTTGGTTCCTTTTGAGATGTTGGGATATCAACGAAATAACTTCGGTAATCATAGTGCGGCGATCATTCCGCACTATTTCTAACATTAGCAGTTAGATAACAAGGTGCATATTTAAAAACTAGTTTAGTTGTTAAACAGTTTATTTTTTAAACTCACTTTATACTAAAGGTTAAATAAACATCACAATTTACATCATCTGTTATTACATCCTAATTGATTTCAGCCTCAAATAGAATAAAGCGTTAAACGACACATCGTTCACTGGGGCGAATCAATTTCCTATTCATTGCGAGGTGTTATAATCAAATTGAATATATATTAATTAATTTACCGACCTTACAAGTTAAGGTTGTTGTGTTGGTTTGCATAGGACAACGTATCTGGTATAACGCAGCTCTATATAAATTTGATGCAAAACAAATTTGATTAATTAGTGCTCGAGTTTAATAAATATTACTGGATTTGTATGATTTTGTAAATACTTCCACTATAAGCATTAAAAAATGTTAATAATAATATGATAATTAACAATGGCGGTTAGGTTTATGAATAGTAAATATTTAATATTTTCTCAACTTTATACGATGGAAAATGTTTAATATTAAAATAGATGACCGGTTTTATGAGACATTGTGATAGTTGTGAAAGCGGAACTTTTGGATATAAAAAAGCGGAAGTCTTTTACAATACAGATTGATACGTTTACGTAAATAAATGTATTATTTTTTAATCTTCTATGCTGACGTTTACCAAAATTGCAAAACATGAGAATTGTAATTATTTTATGGGATTAAAACATGTGATTACAAAATTACTACTGTTTTTAATATTCAAGATCTAATATTACCTTATCATATATCTTAAACTGTTTATATATTGTAAAAAAACGTTCGCTGATTTCATTTTATATAATTTACAAACCAAAATGAAAATAAATTACATGCTTATACTCACAATTTAGATGTTATTACATCTTCATATTTTTAAGGATCATTACCTTTTTATTTTAATAGCAAACTTGCACGTAAACAGTTACAAAAACATACTACAATATGTATTGGAAACATAATAAATAATTGTTGTATTGTATTTCCGTTAAGATTCTCGTTTTTTAAATAATTGTTTCAGTTAAAAAATTGTAATATTTTCAACAAATTCCTTTTTGTTAAATAATTATAAAACATTTGTTTTTATGCTGCTTATTAATAATCAAATCGTTTTAAATACTTTTAGAAATAATGGACAGGTTTCATGAGCTTAAAAATAAATTATCTGACATGATAATTAAAATTTTATAGCTAATTGAAATTAAAACGCGTTATGGCTGTACACTTCGTTCTAGTGTATTGCATTAATAAGATTAGAAAATAATGAATAAATTAAGCTTTTTCAATATCTATTTCATCTTGAAGTTTTAACATTATTACGTGACGTACACGCATAATAATTGAATTTTAAATTTTCTAGTATTTAGGGGCTTTTTGTATGATGAGGTGCACTAGAAGTAATTTGTCCTTCAAGTTTATATATATAGTTACAACATTTTAAAGTCCATTCCGATGACGTGATGTATGCATTAAATCACTATATGACCGCATTCTGTAGTTTAAAGCATAAATATAAGCACTGATACCAACCTTTCTTTATTTATTATTTGTTGGTTGAGTCCAAATCCGAATTTAAACAACACAGATACAGAAGATTAGGTTAGTGAACATTTAATTTCTGGTTTTTAAATGAATTGTATACGTAAACAAATATATTTTCTCCAAGAATTTAATATGAGTCTTTGACTTGATACAAAACACCATAATTATGAAAAAAAATCTAAATAGTAATACATTGTATAACAATAAATTATTTTTAACACAGTCATGCTTAATTGTAAATGAAAAAAATTATCACACATATTATTACAGTATGTAAATTAAATCAATTATTGCTTAAATTCTATAGTCCTAAAACCTCACAAGGATAGTAATTCTCGAAACGGACACTATTGAAAACACACACCCATAGCGTAATAAATTAGAAACATTGGGTTATAAAATATGTGTTTAAAAACATACTTTAAATACATTTAAAAATAGTACTCTAATTTAATTACATTAAATACACCAATAATTTTGAATTAATAATTCACACTAATATATTTTTAATGACTAAAGTGTAAACACCTATGATTGAAATTATGCTTCCCTATTTTGGAATCCGAATGTTTTCTTAAAGCAAGATTAGTAAAGTCTGTATACTATTGGCGCGGAGTAATAAATCATAATTGCTTGAAATAATTCTTTATTTTCTTGTAAAAGCGGTACTTCTACGGTTAAGTAGAAACCAATAAATTCTAACCAAAATACGATCATTGTGCCGCTCTTGCAGCATATCGACTCATCTAGGGTCTGAGAACAATGGTTTAATCTGTGTAAACACGTTGCCATCAGCCCAGGTACTAACGAAACGAGAATCATAGCCGTAAATGTGGGTATTATACCAAGATACAAAAATAATGGTATATAATACGTAAAAAGTAAAATTTGTAATGTGATCTACTATACAAATAAAATAAATAACATATAAATAATATATGACATAAATATAAAATAAAATAGTAATGCAGATATCGTCAGTACATTTATTACAATTAATTTGCGGGGACCGATGAAAAATAGATTCGACAAAGTAAAGATTGAAACAATAAAAGAAACCACATAATAATTCATATCAAGGTAGATTTTACTATTATAATATATTTACCTACTAAAAATATGATTTTCCAAACGTATCAGGTACCTACGCCACTGCAATACGGGATATTCGATAATTCTGACAGGTTTATTACTCCGCGCCAATAGTATACTGAGTATAGAATTACTAAAAATTAACCTTTACGAATAAATCAAATAAGTAAACATTAACACACACATTTTGCGAGTTAGATGATATTGCCGTCATTGTTTGGATTTGGAGTCCAACTTGTGGTACAGCTCAAAGTTTGGACCAAGTGATATTTACTTAAGGCTATAATAATACTGTGATCGTTTATATGCACTTGAGGTGATCAGTAGTCCTGGGAATTATATGCACTCAAAATCACGGATATATGCACATATATATGCAGACATTTTGGGAATTATATGCACTTGATATTACTAATATATGCACATCTACGCTGAAAATTTTGTGAAAATAAGCTAAAACATTTTCAATAATGGAATATTGTGGTTGTATTTATCGTAAGGTAGAGACATACATAAACAATAAATTCTAGAAAACAAGTAAAAGAAATACAAAAAATACGTGCTGCAGGCATAAAGATACAACTATTGACATTAAAACAAAAAAGTAAGACCATTATAAACAAAACTAAGACTAATATTTTTAATTTGTAACAGAATTGTAAATGCTAACAATTAAATGTTTTCTAAATTATCAATCAAAAAAGATTGTCTGCGATCTGACAATATTTGTTTGTAGGATGAAAAACTCCTTTCTACGTCAACTGATGTAATCGGTGCAAATTTAAATTTGCTGATAATTGCTGGATCCATTTGAATATTTTCTTCATGGTTTCCTCGCAATATATTGAATATTTTAGAAGCAGATTAAACCCCTCATTTTGTTTAAAACTTCTCCTAATTTACTTTTTATCCGTTCTGCTGTTGTACCTTTAATGTTGTTGATTCTTGTTTTAAGTTTTGAATCAATTCTACCGATTCAGAGAGTTCTAAACCTCGTGTTTCTAGTTTCGTTAATAATTCGCTAATAAAACCATAATTTGCTTTAACAAAAGCTAAATCTTGAGGCAATGTTGCAATATTATTTAATATAATTTTGCAATCTCGGATTGCTATTGAATCATCGGAAAAGGAGTTCACAATTTCTTTTATCGCTTCGAAATTGTCTGCATAAAATAAGCCGCATTAAGCCATGTACCCCACCTTGTAATAATGGGTTGTGGTGGAAGGGCACACCGGGTAGTTTATCTTTATAATATTGAATTCGCAGCGGTGCTTTGATAAATATTTTTTTGCAGAATTGACCAAACGATTAATGTCTTGAAATTCGTTGCGTATTTCTTCCGCTAATCTGTTGACTCCATGGGCCAAACATGTAACGTGGATTAAATTATTGTAAAAATCTTCAGATTCCGTGCAGATTTCAACATGTACGCAACCGCATCTGACAACATTAGTAACACTTTTTCACTTGGAACAGCTTTTGGTAGATAAAACTTTGTCAAAGAATCGTTAACAAATTTTGAAATAGATACGTTATTTGTTCTATCCAATTCTTGTGTACCAATTAAATATGATTTGCTGGCGCAATTTTCATCTAAAGTTCCGATTAATAAGTTGGCAATATATCGCCCACAAGTGTCTGTTGTTTCATCTACAACAAAGTATTTGTAGTTGTTGCCTATTATTTCTTTAATTTTACTCATTGTTTCATCAAATACTATGTCAACATATTTTTTTCTTATGGTGGTTCTATCAGGTATTGACATTTTAGTATACTTTTCCAAAATGTTTTAAACGTTGGATTGTCTAATTTCGAAAGCGGAATATTTGAACTAATTAAGGCATTGCACAAGTCAAAACGGAATGATTCCTGCTCTGTATTCTTCGACGTTGAAGCAAACGATTGGTTTATAGTAAGTTGTGGTGTAGATTTAAATTGCGTTGATTTACTTTTATGCAAAGTAGTACCAATATGCTGTGTTATTTGGAATTTTTATCGCATGATATCTAAAATAAATAACAATTTACCTTAACAAGAATAAAAAACGTAAAGAAAAATAACCTACAGTTTTACTACAATATTTACAAAACACACTACCATTGTCCAAAACGAGTTCGGGATAATTCTTTATCCATAGCAACACTAGCGAATTTGCCTTCGGCATGTCGGTTACCGTCAACTATCACAATCAAAATGTAGAACAACGCTGTTCTCACTTCTCAGTTGCAGCATAGAGCATAGTCGTTCAGTTTAACAGGGACTTCCCCGGTTTATTTAGGGACTTCCCCCGGTTAATTTAGATACGCGTACTGCACTCTGTATTCCAAGGGCAGAAATCATCAATCTCAGGTCTCAGACATACACATAGATTTTATTAATAAAAATTTCTGAAAAAATATGCAAATATGACCAAATATGCAAGTTCGAAAACTATATGCTTGAAAAGGTATAAATATGCAAAATATGCAAAATGAGAGCAGGCTTAAATGCTTTGTTTTACGTAATTGGTGAAGATGTGCAAAAATGTTGTACGCATATCAATAATACAAAATATGCATTTATCATATAATCCCAGCTTTAGTGATCAGTTAAAACCGCCACTTTTATGTAGGAATAATTACTTTATTTCTTTGGGAGAGTTTATTGGTCTTAACAAACAAATGTTTACAATTTGTTGCAACTTTTTAAAATAACTTACCAACATTTATTCGATACGTTTTAATTTCATTAAAAATAATAAGTTTTTATGTACGGTAAATAAATAAACTTTAATTTCCAAACAATATTATGACACAAATGTCATACATTTGACAGTTATTCCTGTTTGTACAGGAAAACAACATTTTTTGTTGATGTTATACTTGTTAATACTTGAGTTAATAAGCTTTTACACAAAACGACACTCTTGGAATAATACGTTAGCTAATAATGTATACGGTACATTTAATAGTAGAAAAGGATAGTTATATACAAGTGCGCGAATTATGTATTCCAGGTAACAAAATAAGCAAGTTTGCTATCATAATTCTAAGTAGCCGCAGGACATTGATATCAAACATGATGTTATAAATGTATGCGTTAGAAAGATAAGCTTTAGTCTGTAATTAAGATCCGATTTAACATTGCTGCACTTATAATTGACTCCGTCAATTTTTGTAATTTTAGTAAAAGTTTTCAAAAACAAGTTTTGACGTATAAATATCAAAACTGGCGCAGTCGGTAGGATTTGCTCGAAAAGGCACATATTAAATGCTTTTTGAATTTTTAAATTCTTAATCGACGATCCTAAAGAACGTTCCGCAACGGAATAATCCTACAGAAGGACGAAAACAACGTGGAAAACTTGGTAAACACCAATTGAACTCAAACACAGAGAGAAGCCTTTCCAGATATCGAAAAGCCGTATCCTGAACCAGCATCCTGCAACGCAGATCTTACGGGCTAACACCGCCACAGCTTGACTGCTACGATTTCAACTCCTGGTGCTACAGCTGACTATAGCAGTCGCCGTCTATCGAAGACATGAAATTAATGTAAGTGTTTAAAGTGACTTTTTGATTATAATATTTAAACGAAGGAAAATTCGTAAATTAAATTGTTAATTAAAACCATACTAACTTAGAATTAGTTTAATATTTAAGTTCATATTAAATCGTTGTATGCAAGACGTTTGGTGTATTGATTAGCAATACTTAATTTTCAAACATACTAACGATTTATGAGTAGGGACCCTGAGTTAGGCCCCACTAATAAATATTACCGAATTAATTACAATAATAAAAATAAAACGTGTTTGTTTAGAAGTAATAAACACTGGATTCATCAGAATCGGATTGCGAACTAGAACCAACAAATTTAAGTAAACAGTTAGAAAATACAACTTCTTTGGAAGATTATTTAACAAATTTATTCAAAAATTTAAAAGTCAATTTTAAGATGTCGACTCCAAATAAAAATTTACAAGTACAAACCGAACCGGTAATGACTGGTTACTCTGTCGGATTTCACACGTCTTTACGAAATCCCTACATTCGCGGGAAATCCCTCTGAATTATTTGAATATGTAAGAGCGGTTGAAGATATTTTCACCCAATTTTGGCAAAGACAACAACCGCAAGCTTATATAAATAAACTTTTATTGTTCGCTGCACGTAACCGTCTTAAAGGTGCAGCTTTATAAGTTGTTACCGTACAAATTTTCAATTCGTGGGAAGCCCTTAAATTTTTACTTACAGAAAACTTTGGTGACCAAAGGTCCGAATTAAATTTAAAAATAGATATATCTCGACTCAGACAATACAATAAAGAATCACCGATTGATTTCTACAATAGATGCAGATCGTTACTTGCCATTTTAAATTCGAAAATCGCTCTTAGTGATGATGATCAAATCATAAAAATCATATTTTTAGTAGGTAAATATATTATAATAGTAAAATCTACCTTGATATGAATTATTATGTAGGTATAAGTTATTTATTTTATTTGTATAGTAGATCACATTACAAATTTTACTTCTACGTATTATATACCATTATTTTTGTATCTTGGTATAATACCCACATCTACGGCTATGATTCTCGATTCGTCAGTACCTGGGCTGATGACAACGTGTTTGCACAGATTAAACTATTGTTCTCAGACCCTAGATGGGTCGATATTCTGCAAGAGCGGCACAATGATCGTACTTTGGTTAGAATTTATTGGTTTTTACTTAACCGTAGAAGTACCGCTTTCACAAGAAAATAAAAAATTATTTCAAGCAATTATGATTTATTACTCCGCGCCAATAGTATACAGACTTTAATTGATTCAAAAAACTTAACCCTTACTGCTTATATTAGCGGATTAACCGAACTATTAGGGTCGTTCATTAGAAGCCGAGCTCCTCAAACTTTAGAAAACGCGTTAACTTACGTAAAAAATGTGCTAGACATAAGGTACTTTTAAAACCTAAATAGCAAAATTACCACAACAACAAACTACGAATTTTTACAATCTACCTATTAGACAAACGTCCAACTCACAGAGATAACCACATCAAACTTTTTCCAATTCTCAACAACAATTTCAACAAAGTCCACCGAGATTTATGATTCAACAGCAACCCGCTTACAGACTTCCTAATATTCCACTCCAAAATTTTCCTGGATTCAAACCAAATTATAACAACCCCAGTCAAAATGTTTTCAAACCACAGCAAAACCTTCAACCTAATTTTAGACCCGACCCTATGGAAACTTTCACTATAACAAAACGTCTCGCATCTCCACAAACGTCAAAACCAAGACCTCCATATTTTAGATCAACTTACCAAACACCCTCAAGACAGATCAACGCCATGCAACAATCAAATAAATTTCAAAATCCTAATTATCAACTATATTATACTGATTTAAATAATTCAGAATACCCACACACAAGCAACCTTAACGAAGACTACCAAGATTTCAAAGATGTTGACGACGACAACCCTTTAAATTATTTTAATTATGACCCGGAAGTAAATGAACTCAGTCATTCAGAAAGCGAAAATTGTCGCGTAGAAGCCTCGGATTAGAATCATTTCATATTAACCCTTCACTTGTTTTACCGTACATCCTCGATTCAAACCACAAATTACTCATAGGCACTGGCAGTTCCAAAACAATATTATCACCCGAGTTCGTATATGAACACTTCCCAGAAAAAATCTTTGAATCTCTTTTTGACATTACGACAAGCTACGGAACAACACAACACAATTTAGTAGCTTAAATTCCAATATCTGCCCTGTTTAATCAAGAAGAAGTTCATCTTGTTTACTTATTTAATTTCAACCCTTCTTGTTGACAATATTATCTGCTCGAATTGATTATCTTTGAAATCACATTCAAACAGAACAAACAACAGTTCCATTTTATGTTAATGAATCAGAAGAAGAAAATGAAATAAAAAAAAGAAATGATTGTAATTTTAACGAAATTCAACCAAAAATAGCATTAAAAATTATTACAATTCCTCCCAGAACCGAACTAGTAGTTAGATTGCCAGCAATTGGAAAAGATGGTAATAAAATTGCCCTTAAACTAAATTTTGCTGAACATGTTATTATGCCTTCAGCGATAGTAAAATTGAAAAGAAATTGGTTTACTACAACCATTATTAGCACATCAGATAGCGAACATACTGTAGCTATTAATCAACCCCTCTTTGTTAAAGACTACCCTGAAACAGATCCCGAAATAGATAAAAGTATTTGTTTAAATAACATTTTGTTAACAAAAATTCTTTATTGACCAATCTTAAAGAAAACTTGCAAATAGACCACCTTAATGAAGAAGAAAAAACTGCACTGACTAATTTGAACTACCTTGACAAAACACCACATACGGACCAAAACAGATAACCCTATTTTTACAAAAACTTACCGTTACCCGCATGTTCATAGACAAGAAGTAAAAAATCAAATAGATCAAATGCTAGAACAAAATATTATAAAACCGAGCGAATCACCTTATAATTTTCCAATTTGGGTAGTTCCCAAAAAACAAGACGCTTCGAAATATTTCCACTACTCAATATTGAAACAATTTCACTACCCTCGATTTGGCATCTGGCTTTCATCAAATCGAAATAGAAGAAAAAGATCGCGAAAAAACCGCGTTTAGCACTGAAGAAGGTCACTAACAATTTCGACGCATGCCTTTTGGTCTTAAAAATGCCCCCGTAACGTTTCAGAGAATGATGAATACAGCACTGACCGGCCTCACTCCGACCCAATGCTTAGTCTATCTAGACGATATTATAATTTTCGGAACATCTCTTCACGAACACATCCATCGTCTAAAAAACGTTTTTCAGCGATGCCGTGAAGCTAATGTCAAAATTCAATTAGACAAATCAGAATTCCTAAAAAAAAACGTAAATTATTTAGGTCATATTTTAGGACCTGACGGAATTAAGCCCGATCTTTTGAAAATCGCAGCAATAAAAAATTTTCCTATTCCACATTCACAAACAAAAATAAAGTCATATCTAAGTTTATTTGGTTATTATCGTAAATTTATAGCAGATTTTGCAAAAATCATGAAACCAATGACACAATGTTTAAAAAATGGCAAGAAAGTTATTCATGACGAAACATTTATAGAATCATTTGAACACACAAAAGCTATCCTAACCAATGAACCATTACTTCAATACCCTGATTTTTCCAAACCATTCGAACTGACGACAGACGCATCAAAATATGCTCTAGGTGCCGTTTTATCTCAAAACTAAAAACCTGTATGCTACGCCTCACGTACTCTTAACGAGACCGATCAACGATATTCCACAATAGAAAAGGAGCTTTTAGCCGTAGTCTGGGCTACAAAGCAATTTAGACCTTATTTATTTAGCACAAAATTTATTTTACTAGACAAAGCCAGCATGCTACGCATGCGTTAAGTCACAAAAATGAATTAGCTTCTAAAGAACAGACAGTCATGAACAATAATTAGCACTTACATTAACATTCATCAGTTGAGTAATCAATATGAATGTATGTACTCCATGTGAATTCGTAAAATGAATCGAGAGTATTTGGGTGTGCGCTCGCAACGAATCGAAAGTAGGTGAGGACGCACAAACGACATAACATATTAATATAGAAGATATAGATGTAGTACGAATAAAAATTATTTATTAAAAAAATATTTGGAACCGGATTTATTGGCTCGACCGCTTTAACGTAATACAACAAAGTTTATTTAGGTGAAATTGACTGTTTGGTTCGCATAACGCTCGCAGTTACGCGTGTGTGATTCATCAAGTTCGTGCATACGAAGATTTTTTTTTGGTGAAATTGAATCCTCTATAGTTCAACCATTCGAAAATTTGCAAAATTACGAATAGTTTGAGTTTTTATTCGTGTTTTTACGTAATATAGTTCTGTATAAAAATTATAGTATTTGTATAACAATGTAAAATTGCTTGAAAAAAAATTTTTTTAATGATAAATTTTATTAAACATTATGTGATAGGGTCATAAAAAGAACGTTTTTCTTAAATAATTTTTTTTTATCTGTTATAATTTAGTAATTTTGGCCGTTTTAGTTTTCGAATGAAATTTTGTCGCAAACGTTTTTCGTTTATAAGTTTTGAAAACACGCAAGGTCATACAAAACTAAAACAGCCAAAAATTTTTATTTCTTTATCCGCGTATGATGTTTTTGAATTTTCAAAATCGGTCAGTAAATAAGTGAGTTGTGGTCAACTTACGACTCAATTTATTTGAAATTTTTTTTACAATTTTTAAAATTTTTTAACCTTGAAGATGCCCTTGGTACAAAAAAAAATAAAGACATATTTTTCGTAAACTCGAAACTTTTGTCCAAACAAAAATATCTCAAGCCGTTCTAATGTGAGACGAATTTGAAAAAAGGTCGATTTTCGCATGTACTCCATGTGAATTCGTAAAATGTGAATTCAAAAAATGAATTGAGAGTATTCGGTAAAAACAAAAGTGAGGACACACAAACGACATAACATATTAATATAGATACACCGATCACAGACTACTAGTTTGGCTTAGAAACCTGAAAGAACCTAATTCGCAATTAACACGCTGGTCCCTTAAACTCGAAGAATACAATTTCAAAATACGTTATCGACCCGGAAAAAAAATAGAGTAGCTGATGCTCTATCTCGAATTTCGCTAAACCCTCTAACTCTTAATGACACTAGACAAGACTTTCTCCAAACACTTTAACCTCAACCCGGACCATCCAGCATAATTTCCGAATGTGCAAAAGTCCCTAATATAGAAGACCTTTTTGATATTCCCGTTATTGACTTAGACAAATCTATCCAACATATTACTACTGGAAACACTTTAAATTTAAACGCCAATCAATCATTAGTCGATACAATACATACCCAACTTGAATCAACTCTAGCCATAGGGATCACAGATAAGCCTCTGCAATATTTCAAAAACCAGATCAAACTCATAAAGACTAGCATACCTAAGAAAACAGAAGCGCTGAACTTTGACGACAATAAGCTAATAAAACTGTACGTCAACCCCGCATCCCTCAATGACAAATTTAAAGAATTACTAACAGATTTTTGCACACCCAACACTAAATATTATTGTTATTTTTCCGATGAAGACCTTTATAAAAACTTTTCAAATTTCATAATTTCAATTTCTAACGAAAACACAGCTAAATTTTTTAGAAGCACATCACAAGTCACTTACTTAACTGATAAAGACGAACGATTACACCAAATCTCGAACTATCATAAAGGAAAAACAAACCATCGTGGTATTCGCGAAACCGAAGACCATTTAAAACGACGATACTATTGGAAAAACATTTCGAAAGATATTGAACATTATATTAATAATTGCTAAACTTGCAAAAAACAAAAATACCTCCGTCATCCAATTAAACAACCTATGCTAATGACTCCTACCTTTAACAAACCGTTCCGAAATATACATATAGACATATTTGAGATAGACAGACAAAAATTCTTAGCCATAATTGACGCATTCTCAAAATTCACACAAGCATATCCCCCAAACGCAATTGTTGCCGACAACAAATTCGACACCTCATCAATTAAAAATATACTCGAACAACATAAAATATTCATACATATTACGACGCCTTATAACCATAATTCTAACTCCCCGGTTGAATCTTGAAAGAACAATACCCGATTGAATCACCAACAAAATTAATTCAATATTCTACTATTGCGTATAATAGCTCTATACATTCTAATTTGACTTACACGCCTCACGAAATATTATTTGAACACACAGAATCTCGAAACTCTTTTGACAATGACTTTAATAAACACTTTTTCGAAACATACGAGGATATATTGAAAAATTCTTAACCTACTATAGAACCAAATAAAATTTCAATGTCATTATATTTTATTACTCAACATATTCTCCTCTTAATTGGATACATTTATTACAACGAACCTGCAACGTCTCTAGACCTTTCAAAAAAAATTTTTCTTCTTGATCTGAAAACCAGACCTCCACAGCTTCTATTACCTCCTTGTTAGAAAAAAATGTACAACTTTTTAAACTTTTTTTCAGTTGAGGAAAGAGGTCGGAGCCAAATTGGGTGAATAAGGGGGTTGTTCTAGTAATTCAAACCCTAAATCACGAATTTTTTGCATGGCAACATGAGATTTGTGTGCAGGGGCGTTGTCCTGCAAAAACAAAACACCTTTGGATAGCTTTCCGCGTCTTTTCTCTTTAATATTTTCCCGTAGAGTGGTCAGTAATGTCGAATAGTAATCTCTAGTTATTGTTCTACTCTTATCCAAAAATCAATCATGATTACTCCATGGCAATCCCAAAAACTGAAGCAAGAACTTTTCCAGCAGATTTTTGCACACGAAACTTTTTAGGTCTTGGAGAACCAGAGTGTCGCCATTCCATCAATTGTTGCTTTGTTTCTAGATCGTAGAAATGTACCCAAGTCTCATTCATAGTAACAATTTAGTTTAAGAAGTCTACATCGTTTTCAAATCGAGCACAGATGGAACGCGATGCTTCTACCCTTGCAGGCTTTTGGTCAACATTCAAACATTTGGGGATCCATTTTTCAGCAATTTTTCTCATGTCCAAATTGACGTAAACCGTATGATGAACGCGTTCGTATAAAATATTCAGTGCTTCAGATATCCGTCTAAGCCCAATTCGACGGTCTGATAAAATCATGTCATGAACTGCATCGATATTTTCGCGGACTGACACAGAAACTGGCCTTCCCGATCGGTCATCATCTTCAATGAAAAATTACCTCTTTTGAATTCCAATTTTTGACGGTCGCATACGAAGGACATTGATCATAAAGGGTATTAAGCATATCTTCGTTAATCTGCTTACTTCTTAACCCTTTTAAATACAGGAACTTGATGACGGCTAGATACTTCAATTTTTCGATTTTCACAATTTCGGTAGACATCTTTTTTCATTTAATTTATTGCGTGACTCTGGTTTACCTTTTTTGACGTCAAACTTTACACTGACACTTCTAATAAGTTATTGTTCGTTGCTATGGTAACGCAATATTTTGTTTACGCAAGGAACTGGTCTAGGCTAACTAGATATCAATACATCCTCGTTTGTCAATGACCACCAAGAAACACTCCATAAACTTTATCAACAAGTAACAGAAACTCAAACCACTACCAAAGAAAAACGGCACACAAAAATTAATAGCAAAAGAAACCCCCATGTTTTTAAAATTAACGACAAAGTATTTGTAAGAAATTCGCGAGCTACCAGAAACAAATGCCAACAACGATTTCTAGGCCCATTTTTCATAACCAAAATCACTAAACACGAAACGTACTATTACCATTTACAGACCCATCCTCATCTGTTATCGAACTATCGCCTCCTATGCCGAAGTAACCATAACAGACATTAAAGACAATCCTGGACTCTACCCTTTATCAAAAGGTAAAGCCATGCTTCAAGCAAGCACTTAGAACCCTGTATAAAGTATTTGATTATTCCCCTACAATAATTAGCTATTTAGACTTAAAAGATAGTATTTTAAATGTAGTTAGATTACTTAATGATAAGTCCTTTGACATAAAATATAATAACAGAACAGTATGCAAAAATTATGATTGTACCGAGATATCTTTCGAACAGGATCATATCCGTTTTAGCTATAATAACCAATTGCAAATACTACAAAATTATTTAAGCGAATCTGATAAATTTCTCGATCAATTATTCCCGAAGAAAATTACAAGAAATAAAAGATCATTAATAGACGGGCTTGGAAGTGTAATAAAATTTATAACTGGAAACCTAGACTCTTCGGATGGCCTTAAGTTCCAAACCCAAACAGAAACTCTATTAAAATCAACTAATCAACAGAAAACTATCCTACTCGAACAAGCACAAGTTTTAGATAATTCCATTAAAACATTCTCAGACATTATAGACAAAATTTCTACGAATCAAAAGACTCTTAACGAGAACCTAAACGATTTAATCCTCAATACTAATTTAAAAATTAACGAAATATTGGGTACGTTATCAACAAACACTTTACTGGATCAATCAATCCAGTCTCTTCAATTATTCATTAATATATGGACTAACCTTGAGACCTCCCTCACTTTTGCACAGAATCAACAGTTATACATATCTCTTATTGACAACAATGATATTTTAACCACTCTAGCAAATATATCTCAACAACTAATTGAACTTCAACTATATACAACCAAAAAACACTTTCATTACTCTATCCAGTTAATCACCAAAAATTATCGTTTTACGAACCCATTATCCAAATAAGAATATACCAAAAACTTGGAACATTCACCTTCATATACGAAGTACCTTTAGTAGAAACTTCAGCAGACTACCAATACGTTCAATTAATACCATTTCCAGCATATAACGTAAACAATTACTTCCAAATGACTACCCACCTACCAAAATATTCTCTTCAAAACCGATTCAAGTACCCCACTTGAACCTAACAATTGCCGACAACTCCACAATCACTACTTTTGTAAACAACCTTACCATTTTTCTATACCCAACAACAAACTCTGTAAAACACAATTATTAGCATTCACGGCAAATCAACCGTGTAAACCACATTTTTTCCATTTAAATAACTACAAAATTTCACAAATTGACCAATCATCATGGATCTTAAGTACCCCCGAAAACACAATAATTGATTTAAAATTCCCATTCTCAAAATCTCGAAAACTATAATAGGTTCCTCCCTAATTCTAATTACTAACGGTTGTTCTGTTATCATAAATGAATCGCATACTTAATTCACCCTTAACCTCATTATTAAAAGAAATGTTAATCAAATTTTAATAAATAAGCTACAAATTTCTGCTCGTCAAAACGATATCTTACATTCAAACATCTCTAAAATTGACTTAACTCATGTTAATAGGCACCTGTTACGAGAAAATCAAATCAAACTACGAAAGCAAAAGGAGATTTTTATCAATGAATCTTCTATACATACGCATCTACCTGTATTATCAATGGTGTTAACTGTTACTGTAATATTTTTAAGCATTATAATAATTATATGAATTTTCAAATGTAAACGTACTCCTTGATCTATAAATTACGACAAATGCTGAATTTAAGTGACGACAATGATGGTATCCTGTTCATTTAATATAATTTTATTTTAAGAAAAATATTATGTATCATTAATATTTTTCATTCTTGCGATAGAGGAGTTATGTATTCCAAGTAACTAAAATAAGCAAGTTTGCTATCATAATTCTAAGTAGCCACAGGGCATTGATATCAAACACGATGTTATAAATGTATGCGTTAGAAAGATAAGCTTTAGTCTGTAATTAAGTTCCGCTTTAACATTGCTGCACTTATAATTGACTCCGTCAATTTTTGTAATTATAATAATAGTTTTTAAAAACAAGTTTTGACGTATAAATATCAAAACTCCCGCTTGATTTATCGATTAATTGGGATACGTAAAACAAATGGACTATATCAACTTGAAAATCACCCTTTATAACATTGGAATGCTTAACAACTACTTTAATAGGTAGAAATAAAAAAAATACATACAATTACATATAGAAATTTATTTACAAAAAAATAAAAATATAATCGAACATTGATAAATAAAAATAACCATTGTCATGGTCTACCTCATGCTCATCTTCTTTTACAACTGAAACACTGTTATTACAATTCTCACTAGAGAATTCAGAGCAATAAAGTCGAACTTTTATGCAGTTACTTAAGACGCTGCATCTTTGTTTGCTTTTTAAAATTTACGAAAAAAATTTGATTAGTTTTTGCTGATAGAAAGTTCACCTACCTATATGAGTGACCCATTAATGGGGGATCGTAATCTCACGTCTAAACTAATAAAGATAGAAATTTGAAAATTTATAATTAAGGGTTTTTTGCGGTGCTTATTCTAAGAAAAACACTTTTAACATAGTATCACTTCGGATTATTCCGAAAATGACTATTAGCTCAGTTATTTTAAATGAAACACTCTGTATTTCTTTTAGATTTTTGGATTAATTGCTTCTTAAGCATTAACACTAGGTACCGTTTTCAACGATTTAAGCTTTTTTGATGGTTTATTGCAAAAATTAATATTTTTTTAAATTAAATATTTTATGTGGTATAATATGTACGAGGATATATTGAAAAATTCTTAGCCTACTATAGAACCAAACAAAATTTCAATGTCAAAATATTTTATTACTCAACACATTCTCCTCTTAATTGGATACATTTATTACAGCAAACCTGCAACGACTCTAGACCTTTCAAAAAAAATTTTTCTTTTTGCTCTGCAAACCAGACCTCCACAGCTTCTATTACCTCTATGTTGGAAGAAAATATACGACCTTTTAAACCTTTTTCAGTTGAGGAAAGATGTGATAGTCGGACGGAGGCAAATCGGGTGAATAAGGGGGGTGTACTAGTAATTCAAACCCTAAATCACAAATTTTTTGCATGGCAACATGAGATTTGTGTGCAGGGACGTTGTCCTGCAAAAACAAAACACCTTTGGATAGCTTTCCGCGTCTTTTCTCTTTAATATTTTCCCGTAGAGTGGTCAGTAATGTCGAATAGTAATCTCCAGTTATTGTTCTACCCTTATCTAAAAAATCAATCATGATTACTCCATGGCAATCCCAAAAAACTAAAGCAAGAACTTTTCCAGCAGATTTTTGGACACGAAACTTTTAGGTCTTGGAGAACCAGAGTGTCGCCATTCCATTGATTGTTGCTTTGTTTCTGGATCGTAGAAATGTACCCAAGTCTCATTCATAGTAACAATTCGGTTTAAGAAGTCTACATCGTTTTCAAATCGAGCACAGATCGAACGCGATGCTTCTACCCTTGCACGCTTTTGGTCAACATTCAAACATTTGGGGATCCATTTTGCAGTAATTTTTCTCATGTCCAAATTGACGTGAACTATATGATGAACGCGTTCGTATGAAATATTCAGTGCTTCAGATATCCGTTTAAGCCCAATTCGACGGTCTAATAAAATCATGTCATGAACTGCATCGATATTTTCGGGGACTGACACAGAAACCGGCCTTCTCGATCGGTCATCATTTTCAATGGAAAATTTACTTCTTTTGAATCTTGCATTCTAATTTTTGACGGTCGCATACAAAAGACATTGATCACAAAGGGTATTAAGCATATCTTCGTAAATCTGCTTACCTCTTAACCTTTTTAAATACAGGTACTTGATGATGGCTCGATACTTCAATTTTTCGATTTTCACAATTTTGGTGGGCATCTTTTTTCATTTAATTTGTTGCGTGACTCTGGTTTACTTTTTTGACGTCAAACTTTACACTGACACTTCTAATAAGTTATTGTTCGTTGCTATGGTAACGCAATATCTTGTTTATGCAAGGAACTGGTCTAGGTTAACTAGATATCAATACATCTTCGTATACGTTTGAAACTTTATAAATAATTTTACCATAGTATGAACTAAAAATTGCATTTTTAAATCATGTTCAATTTGTGATTTTTAATTGTTTTTTTAAACTTTTTCAAATATTGCTTTTTTTTCAAAAATTTTAAATGAAACACCTTGTATTTAACTTAATATTCAAAACGAGCATAAAGAGCTATTATTTGATGTAAATATGTATGCATTTATTCTAAAAAATTTAGAGAAAATCAAATTTTATTCCATTAAATGAAATATTGTAGGAATAATTCATATAAAAGCAAGCTTTGATAAACAATTGCCACCCTACATATTTTAAAAACATTGCAAAACGTTATAAAATAAGTTGTTTTATCAAAATTTAATTATTCTAATAGTACGAATTCCATATTAAACAAATAAAGAGAGTGGATAGGCAGATAACAGGTTTATTAAAAAAGTAATTAAAAAGAATCAATTAAATTAAAAAAACTACAATTTAACAAATTCAAAAAATTGATACAATTATGTTACTCTAAAAAAATTATCCACTTTAGAATACACTTAAAACTATTGCAGAAAATGCTCAAAATGTTAAACATTTTGGTATTCGCCGCTCAAAAGAATTATTTACTTTGTAAAGAAATGTCAGGGGATGATGCAAAATCATTTCTAATTCTTTGTCTCGTATCTTCTTTTGTAGTCGGCATGTCGCGATAAACGTAATAATTTACGTGGTCCGTTAAAAAAGTGAAGCAATGTTAGATCAGGAAACGAGCTAGCTAATTTACTGCAGCTCTAGGCCCTATCCAACGTTTAGGGAAATTTTGATTTTACTTATGCATTACTGTTCTAGCACAATGTGGAGGAGCGCCATTCTGCTGTAACCACATATCTTGTACAATGCCAGCGGAAATTTGTTCTAAAAAATTGAATATACCATTATTTAAAAAATCTAAATAAACTTCACCATTTAAATTATTTTCAAAAAACGTGGTTCAATAAGATATTGGCCTATTATTTCTCCCCAGACGTGAAGGGACTACTGGTTATGAATGTTTGTTATTGAAAATATGTGAGAATTTTGATCAGAGTAATAATGAAGATTGTGTCAGAGTACAGTTCCGTTTTAGTGAAACGTTGTGAAAAATCGGTTCTTATGCCAGGCGATCTTGAATCCAAAAACAAAAACGGAATAAAATCCGATTTTCTCTATTTTTTAAAACAAATGCATACATATTTATATTAAATAACAGCTTATTTTATGCTCTTTTTGACTACTTAGTTTGATATAGAGTGTACGATTTAAGATTTTCGGAAAAAAGCGATATTTGAAAATGTTTAAAAAAACAATTGAAAACACAAAATGAACATGATTTAATACATGCAATTATTAGTTTATATTATAGTAAAATTACTTATAAAATTTCTAACTGTTAGCTATTAGTTATATATATATCTTTGCTATTACACCACGTAAGATGTGTAATAAAAAAATGGTTTTGGAAATAAACAATAAAATAACAATTAAACAGTTAGTTCAAACCCCTTACAACTCTACATAATTTCAATGCTTAAAAAGTGAGGAATCAAAAAATGTAAAAAATATACAGGGTGTTTCATTTAGATAAAATATATTTAAAGTTAATATTCATTTCTGGTATAACCGGTAGTTATACTATGTTCAAGGTATTTTTGTTAGACAGCGATTAGTTTAGACGTAAGATTCCGATCCCGCAATAATGGGCCACCCAGTATACTATTTTGTAGACTTTTTTAAGAGGTATAAATCTACAGAAATTATATTTTTTTAAAAACCATTAGTATTAAAGAGGGGTATATTTAACTTAATTTAAGCAAAACAAAACTTAATTTAATTTATAAAATTAATTTATTTATAATAGAATTTAAAAAGCTCCAATTTAATTCTCTGCCATTTTTGGGTATATCTAGTACTTTTGGAGCTTTTTAAAAGAAAATGACATTTTTACAAAATTCGAAAAATTCGTTTGTTACTTTTAGCTCATTTTTTTTGAAAATTATGTATTTTAAACCTGTCATTCATTTAATTTTAATTAAGGTGGTCTCCCTGATTTTTTTGCTAAAAAAGTATGGACCGGCATTGTTTTTACCATAACTAGCTCAATTTTTGTGCTATAGACTTTGACTTTAAATCTCTCAAATTTAGTCTTAATAAGAGTTAACTATTTACAAGCCATACCTCAATTCATATTGGTCGTATATCAATTATTAAACAAAAACATTTTTTAATAGAAGACTTCTATTTAAATCGGAAAGAGAGGAAAGTTCTACCCTAGCTCTAGCTCACTTTAGCACTTTCGCCAACTTTGCAACAATAAGAACCCTAAAATAACTAGAATATTTGAAAATGTACCTAAAATTATGTAGTGGTAACAACTAACGCTAACCTTACTTTATCTTTTGTGGTTTTTTCGTGCGTGTTGTAGTTTGCTTTTTACTGATATCTTAATTTTTACTTACTTTAATATTATTCATTTTATCTTTTGCTTTTCTTGTATTTTCTACTTTATCTTTCTTTATCTTTTACTATCTTTATTTCTATTCTTGAAAACAGTCTTTTTAAGACTACACAAAATTGTTAACCGGTTTCCATGAGTAAGTATGTGTTTTCTTAAAGAATGATTTTAAATATTGTTTGATTTAGTGGATTTGCCAGTACCAGAGTCTCGAATTATCTTGAGACCTGAAGATGTTCCTGGTGCGCTTCTTCAAGAACATATTGAAATTGCCGATCACTCTAAGTTACAGCTACAGAGATGGCTAGAATGTCGTAGTTTAAAGAAAACTGGTACCAAATCTGAATTAGTGCAAAGGTAATGAGAAAAGTTGTTTTTGTAATTATTTCTAACAGATAATTTGTAATTTCTAGAGTGATTGATTGCATACAAGCTGGACGAAAGGACCAGATATTTCTGGGTATTGACAATGGAAAATGGTACGATCTTAAAAGGAATACTATCACGAATGCAACATCATCCGTCGTTCCAGCAGCAACAACTATTACTACAAACTGGAAAAAATTCCCATCTTGTAGCATTCCCAAATATTTTAACAAGGGCTACATTTATTCCTATCTCGTTGGAACTCGCTTTGAAACCGAAGATTACGAAGTGCATTACGATGAAGCAGGAATAACTGAGAAACCATTTAGAAGAGAAACACAGTTTGTCGGGAGTGATTATATACATGATGTTTATGACATGTGTGATGATAAACGTTATTATTTAAAAGCCAAGTGTTTTTCATCTTTTCATATTCGTATTTGAATTGGAATAAAAAATTAATTTTGTTAAATTCTTTACTTTTTTAAATTATGTTATAGTGACAATGCTACATATTCGCTTATTGATAAACAAATTACATAATCAATGTATTATTTCTATCAACTAACTAATGGTTTATTAAAATTAACTAGAAAACAAATAATATTAAAAATATTTGAAATTATGGGTAACATTATAATTTGTATAGGTTTTGACAAAATCTGGAATGCTTTTATTCGTCCGATTGCTCGCTCCACATGAATGCGACATTTTGCTATTTTCTTTGTTAAAACTTCTTCTTCAGCTGTTAATTTTGTCCTACCAGCAAGAAATGGTGGAATAATTAATTTATACTTATGCTCATTACAAACATCCTGAATAGTAAATCCCCTATCTACCATTATTACATCTCCTTCCAAAAATTACAAATATCACTCTCTTTAAATAAAGCGTTGTCAGAAATGGCACCTTCATATCCTTCGCTGTTGTATACAACGGCACCCCTTGCAGAAATACCCACCAAAAACTTAATCGTATTAAAATGTTTATAGTTTGAATGGGTATTTCCTTGTCTTTGAAAGTTCCTCGACATCTGCATTCGAACTTCAGTACTATCTAACACCAACGTAATTTTTCATCGAATGCTCTAAAACTAGCAGGCATATGATTTTTTCAGTAGCACGAGATGCCTTAATAAGGTTATTACGTAGTCCACAACATTGTAAATAAACAAATTGCACCCACGTATAAAATACCACTGAAACGTTAGTTACACTCATGTTATAAAACAGTGAAAGTTCTTTTAATGTATAACCCCTTCGCAACCGAACTAGCATTAAACAGAGTTTATCCCTGTATGAAAGTCGGGTAAACTTATTTTTAGTTGGAGTACTACTTCTTGTTGTGTACTTTAATAAAGGCATTACACTTTCATCTAATAAATTATATAGGGCTTCAAACTGAGTAATTTCTAAACCAGTAAAATATTTCATGTGTTTACTCTGCGATAACGATGAATACAAAAAAAGTTTCCGAACTCCTTTAAATTCACTTTTGAAGTATTAGAAAATGTAGTGGAACCATTGGAAAAGAAGATCGTCTCGCATAAGAATGTTCCTCTGTATCTTCACTTGTACTTTGCGTGACGTTTTCATCATCTCGAGAACTTGCAATTTCAACATTACTCTGCACTACTAGTGATGAAGGATCCTCATGATATCAGGCACATAAGGTGTTGGATCACTGCCATTTTCCAAAAATGTTTTTCACAAACATAAGTATTTTTACTTATATTAGATATGTTTAGGTTACTATTCCCACATAGATCAATCCATATTAAACACCTAGCTCTATTCAGTATTGGTTTGGGAAATGGATGGTATCGTAGATTTTAAAATGCTTCGATTTTGATGTGCTTGAACAACCTTTATAGTAACACTTCGGCATTTTGAGTATACTAGAAAAAAACACTATGAATAAAACACACATTATCCTTTTAATTATCTTACCTTCGACAGGAGTTATATAATTTTAATTAGTCTTAAAAAAGACTGTTTTCAAGAATAGAAATAAAGATAGTAAAAGATAAAGAAAGATAAAGTAGAAAATACAAGAAAAGCAAAAAGATAAAATGAATAATATAAAAGTAAGTAAAAATTAAGATATCAGTAAAAAGCAAACTACAACACGCACGAAAAAACCACAAAAGATAAAGTAAGGTTAGCGTTAGTTGTTATCACTACATAATTTTAGGTACATTTTCAAATATTCTAGTTATTTTAGGGTTCTTATTGTTGCAAAGTTGGCGAAAGTGCTAAAGTGAGCTAGAGCTAGGGTAGAACTTTCCTCTCTTTCCGATTTAAATAGAAGTCTTCTATTCTATTATAAGCTACAATTTTGTTCTCTACATTTTTCGATAAAATGCATAGTTTTCAAATTATTCGCAAAAATCTATTAAAAACATTGATTTTTTCTATAAAAGACTGATAGCTTTAGTTATGAATTATTCGAAAATATCAATTTTATGAAAAAAATTGTGTAGGACATTTAAAATTAGTTTTTTTCATTAGTTTCTGTACACAAAACAAGCGTTTACCGCAGAACTCCACATTGCCCTAATACTAATAAACGTCAAAGAACGAATGGAAAGTATGGATGAAAAAATGTGTAAAATAAATATTTTTGCAAATATTCTAAAATTTCGAAAATCTATCTCGGTAGGGCCATTAACCTAGATGGTTTGATAGACTATGCCCAAAATCTAATTAGATATGTACTATTATATACGAGTGCCACGATATTCCGTGTACGTGGAGATACTGTAGATTTCTGAGACTAAAATATGCCGATTTAACCCAAATTACTTTAATCCAAAAGTTGATAGTTTCTGAAAGTTATTATTTTTTTATTAGTTTTTCTTGGATAATTTTATAATAACTGTACTATTTTCAAGAAATTTGGCAATCGGTGGTTTTTTGAGTTGCGAATTCGAAATCCGTTCTCATTTTTGTGGTAAATTGCAGGGGGCGCTACTTACAGCACTTTTTTTACATTTAAAATGCCCTAATTTTTTTGTGGCTTTCTGTATGAAATTTTTGTAAATAATTAAATTACATTCAACTTTCATTTGAAACAAAATCTGTAAATTAATATTTTTCTAAATACTTTAAAAATTCAAAAATATGTGTAGGTTAACGGCCTTTATGGCTACATTGAATATGCCCAAAAGTTTCATAACAATCGGACTGGTGGTTTTCTTGATTTGTCTACCTACGGACATAAAATTTTTGCTTCATTATAACGTACTAACTATAATTTTGGAAAAAGTGAAAAAACTCCTCATCTGATTTATACGATGTAGAGTAAAAAAATTACGCAGCCGTGATGGGGTGGCAACCACTCCCATAGCAAAAGCGATTATTCCCTACCTGCTGTAAAATTTCAAGTAAATCGATACATTTTAAAGGATTGCTAACAGAACAGCTTCATTTCCTGGACTGTTAGTCTCCAATGTACATATGATAATTTATGCTTGCCGTAACGCACACAAGTATTGTTCTAATTTAATTTTACACAAGCTTTGTTGGAAAAAACTGTATGGCAAATATATGTGCATATACAGAAAGTTACCACGTGCATATAATTAAATAATGTTAGTAAAGTAGGTATAGTAGGTATACAAAAAAAACATTTGTTTTTGTAAATTATAGTTTTCTACAACTTTTATTACTTGAACTGTTTCTTTAAGACATGATAAAGTATCTATATGTAAAATTATGTGTCAAACGTTTGTTTATTATTACACTGTGATTGTAAATTGTAATTTTAAACTGAAATACAAAACGCTTTGATTACCTTGTTGGTTATTCATGGAATGATAAACATTTTTAAAAGCGCAATCACCAAGTTAATCAATTGCATTTTAAAATAACCGAGGAGACATATATACATTTTTTTTGTGTTTGAAAAACGAGTACACATAGTAGATAAATGAAATACGTAGAAAAACTAATCAAATCAATAGTTTTTTAAAATCATGTGGTCCAGTGAAAATTTATTACCATCCTCTCTTGCATTTTTTAAATTAATAGTTTTATCTAAAATTTATAGATTAAGATTCTTGACCAATCCCAAATGCGGCTTGCGTAAATTTACGCCAAATGCAATCGCAAATCTCAATAGGGTAATAAACAATCATCCTCAACTTTTTGTGTTAACCAAAAATCGAATTGTATTATTAATTATCTTAAAATAAAAGCCTTAGCGAAAATTCGCTGAAATTGCTTTATTAGAAAAGACAATGGCTATGAATCATTTCAGTGCTCTCAGACTTTCAGAAAATCGTATACACAACGTACATAATTAACAAATCCCTGGTGGTTATGTATTTGTACACCTCATAACGGTACTTGCACAATATTTTATTAAGGTCTTAAATTACAACAACAATACGCCATTACCAGCTCTTGAAATCAGTAAAATATTTAAAATGCCTTTTGTTTAACTTTTTTGTCCTGACAGGAAAATTAAAAAAAAATTAGTTCGACTAATTAATAAAGACCGACTATGCGTTAGGGTTTATGTGACACATACAATTAATTATACAATTCATTTGGAACGCAGTATTCGGTGTAATAATTACTACTAATTGCTTTGAGATATGCAAATACGTTTTCGTAAATTTTTGATAACATTCAAAGATTATTAAGATTTTTATTTCACCAAGGTTGAGATTCTATCAAAAATTATTGTATTTTAAAGTTTCTCAGATTATGTGCAGTATAAATAATGTTAGGTGCTAAAGATAACATAAGAGCAATGTATAAATTCTAAGATTGTGTAAAGTATAATATTTATTTGACGTAGGAGTAAAGTAAAAGTAAAGGTTTGGTTTCCTGTTACTTAAAATGTTAGTAGATTATCTAAAATTGGAGTACACAAGCAATTAAAATTTTTTCATGGTTGTTTTGCAATATATTAATGATTCAATTTTAATTTAATTCTAGATTAATATGTAGGATAGGCGATAACTTATTACCATTTTAAATCATACAAAAAATAAATGCGCATTCAACTGTAATTACAATAAACCTTGTTTGAAGCTGCCTGAAAATTTAAAAGAAGTGTGGCACGCACTTATTTAATCAAAATTTAAATTTCTTTTATTTTAAGCAGAGTTATTACAAAGAGTCATTGTATTTTAATCTTACACCGTTATTCTGTAGCGGTTTCTTAAAGTAGAAACGTGTGCGGTATATTTAATTTTTTTTACAACTATATTAAAATGTGAATCCCAAACTTGATTTGATATCAAAATGAAGTTTTGGCTTATGGATGCGTAATTCAAAATAGTAGATATTGGATTTGAGATTTTGTTACGTATCATTTGGGCAGAAGCTTTTCTAGATAGTCAATAAGCATTTGTAAGAAAACAGTTTTAATTATTTATTGAGAAGAGAGAATTTTAAAAGAATACAGTCAAATTGACGCCTAATTACACATGTCTATAAACAACAATAATTATCGTATAGAATCTGTAATTTTACGATTGTTCTGTTTGATCCCCAAACACCGGTATTCAGCTTCCTTATAGTTAATGGTTCATCAAGTTTACCATAACTCTTCAGAAATTGTAGTAAGCAGAGAGCTCTCAAATTAAACACAGGCTGGAACTCCTCTAAACTTAAAGCAGCCACTACGACGTAGAGCAGTACATGATAGTTCAATCCACAGCAAACAGATGAAAAAAACTCTTGTTACTTTTTATTTGTAAACAAACTAAACAATGAGATAACAGTGTTAGAAAACCTTGCCGGCAGCTCCAGTAGTCGTCGGCTTATCTAGAATCGTTAGAACAAAGGCTTCTACACTGCACAAAGAATTGCGTATAAGAGGTCTTCTAGAGCCACTAGGAACTCGTAGACACAAGAAATAAACCGTAGGTTGGTAGAAATATATAATTATAGCGACTAGACTTCAATCACAACGCACATAGAAATACATAGACACAAAAATATAATAAAGTTTAGAGAAATGCACAATATTCAGTTACAAAATAATAATAACTCAGGAGAGCAAATTAAGAATTAAGTAATAATTTAAACACGAGCACCTGAGTATATAGCTTTCGTAGTGTGCCAGCGAGTCACCAAATTCGGGTGGCAGTTATCATTATTAATTAAACAAATTACGTGAGGTACCGGACCTTGGCCGATTATCTAAATAGTTTCAAAGCGCAAAACGATTGAGCAATACTTCAAAAGATCTTTCAAGTATACAGAGATTCTTTAACACAGTGTAAACGGTATGTTGTTAAATTTACAGCCGTAGTACGAATACATAAAACGCGACAAAAATAACGAATAACATGCATAAAAAGAATCAACTTAGCTTGTACATAGAAAGTTTTTGTTGTTCAAACGTTAATAGATAGGTATGACACCTCTCGTATTCAAATCCAACAGTACTTAGTTTCCAGCCAAGAAGGGAAGACAAGATGGACTTCGAATTAATAATAATTGCTGGACGTGGTCACAATGAACCATATAAAAGTATTATCTTGTGTGGTGTCCTTGACAACAAAAGGAGATCCAACAAAGACAGACTGTGATAATAATATTCATTCACCAGTAAACTCATGAAATTTAAAACTTGGACACTACAATTTCTGTAAACAAAAGTTTGCACATTGTAAAGCGGGCTTAAGGGTATCATTTACAATTCTAACAGCAGGTAGTCTCAGCAGGGGTTATCTTATAGAAGGACTGTAGAATGAATCATTACACTAAGCACGTTTTAGAAAATAGGTAATTTACGTTGCTTACTTAATTTTTTCTTTAAAGAATATATTTGAAGGTATCGCTAATTAAACACCATAGCTCGATTAATTATCGAATCAAAATTTTGTTTAGGAAATGTTTACAAAATAAAATTAGAAATAATTTTGATTTAAAAAACGTCTACAAGCAATAACTTTTAAATTAAATCAAACTGATTATTACTTATTTTTAAAGAAATCTAACCTACTAATTTTGTAAGTCATTAAAAAAATCATTAAACTCTCTAGTTAATATAAAAAGTGAAAATAAAAACTAAGGCAATTCTTATTGTCAACGTATATATTTAGTTTTTTGACAAGAATTTATTACATAATTATAATTAAGATACCAAGTTATAGTTTAAAATTAAATGAAAACTTTTTTTTAAATAAAGGTATTACTATATAAATAAATATAAGAAATCAATAATGGGTGTGACCTCCATTATTATTGATACATTCTTGGAGGCGTCTGCTCATTGACGCTATCAAGGTATCAATATAATTAATATTAATCGTTTCCCATGCGGTATCAATGGCTGCAATTAGTGCATTACGGTTTACTGGTATAAAATTTGGCCCTTGTTGTCTTCGGATAACAGCAAGTATTCGAGCCCAAACATTTTCGATAATGTTAAAATCTGGGCTTTTGCTGGCCAGGGTAACAGCTCCAAGTTATTTTCTCGTATCCAATTGCGCACAACCTGCGAAGTATAGGGTCATCATATCCCGATAGTTAATTATCGAATGTTCCAAGAAAATATGTGTAAATAGTAAATGGAATCTACTAACGTAACGTTAAGTCGTTAATTATAGTTACATAACTCTCCTTTCATAAGATATAGTTTATATTAATATGCTTATTGTAAAGCTTCGTACACACCTGAACAACAAACCGAGGAACAAACAGAACAACGAACGACTAAATATTATGAATAGAGTTTAATGATTTTTTTAAAAGAATTTACAATAATTGGTAGGTTAGATTTATTTAAGAATAAGTAATAATCAGTCAACCCAAATAACCATGTTTAGTTTTTTGATTTAATTTAAAAGTTATTGCTTGTAGACGTTTTTTAAATCAAAATTATTTCTAATTTTATTTTGTAAACATTTCCTAAACAAAATTTTGATTCAATAATTAATCGAGCTATAGTGTTTAATTAGCGATACCTTCAAATATATTCTTTAAAGAAAAAAATTAAGTAAGCAACGTAAATTACCTATTTTCTAAAACTTGCTTAGTGTAATGATTCATTCTACAGTCATTCTATAAGATAATCCCTGCTGAGACTACCTGCTGTTGGAATTGTAAATGATACCCTTAAGCCCGCTTCACAATGTGCAAACTTTTGTTTACAGAAATTGTGGTGTCCAAGTTTTAAATTTCATGAGTGTACCTAAAGATATTCCATACTATGCCGTACAGTAAAAAATTCGAAGTGCATAGAAAAAAATTGAGTGGAATAGCATTAGAAAATACTAAGTGTTGTTAAAGCAAACCCCTTTGGGAGCTGGTACTATCAGAATTATATGCAACGATGGTACCGCAAATAGTTTTGTTTTGTCTGGAATGTAGTTAGCTTCTCAACCCTTAACCTCCATGTAAATATATAAATATAAATCTGTAATGCTCCATACCTCTACAACCCCTAAATACATGCAACTCAAGTTACATTAGTCAACTGTTGTATCTAAACCATCAAAATTTAAATTTACCGCTAAAATACTCGCATAGCACGTGATCTTCTTTCTTTACGTTGTGTTAACCTATCTATAAGAAAACTGCTTATCCTTAACTTGTATAGACCTGGTTCGGCATTGACCTGGAGCGCCTCCCTGTTGTAGACAACAGAATCTCTTAACAACATCTACCTAGGTTATAATAGGGAACAGGAAAACAAGGTTAGCATGTTGAACCAAATAAAAGGCTTATCTGGGACCTTAGCAAAATAATTACTTTATTATTTTTTTAACATTACTAACGGGGAGGGGAGTCACTTTAACAAAATTTAATGTTGTTATAATTTTTATAACAGTTCTAGTGTTGTATTTATCTTAACGTAACTCGTTGATATGCAGTTATGATATACTAACAGTATTAGATAAAAAAACCCAAAAGCCGCTAATGTACGCCTCATGACCAAACTTACAGCCAAAATACTGTAAGTTTGGTTCAAATATCTCAAAAAGTGGTTGAGATATTGTAAAAAGCTAGTGATTTTCTTAATCAGCGCCGAAAAATACATTTGATTCACAACTAAATTTTTTAACCTTAAAGTCGAATATCTCAAAAACTGAAGGGCATATTCGGAAACTGTAAGTTTGGTTAAAAATAATAATATGAACGTTTATACGCAATTGTAATTGAAATACATGCAAAACGTTCTTATAGCATAAACATTAACATTCAACATTATTAATATACACAATTGTATACCTCTCACACAGGGGCCAAATGCATGTTTTCTTGGCAGAAATTAAGAAAATACATAATTTGTAACAACGCACTCTATAAACTAGTTAAATATCTGTACCATATAGTGTGAAAACAATTGTGACTGTGGAAGGAGCAATGTGTCATGGTACTAATCGAAGCTTGTGTGCCTAGTGAGTGTTTGTATCGGTTATGCGATCATAGTAAGAAAACCTCTATGTGTTTATTATAAATTGTGAATAGTGCTTTTTATGTGTAGTTTCTATTTTAATTTAGAGTTATCAGCAACAAGTTAGTAACATTTTCTCAAGGTATACATTTGTTAATGCCAAAAGACTAAATCTTTAAGAGCCAAGCATTTGTGGAATAAATTGGCATTTGCTGCACGAATGAGTTTGCGTTGTTGTCGTCAGGTGGAGTCATCTAAACTTATAAAGTTACTACCACTTTACCTCAGAGTGCTGCTAAATTCAGAATTGCATACAAGAGATTTAAGAAGGAAGAACAGAAGCAGTTTACCGGAAGAAAAGATCTTACAATGTTGTCGAAACTAAACTTACCAGGCACCAATATAATATAATTAGACGAAACGACAAATTGAAATTTTCATCCTACAAAAAAATACAACAGGTAAAAAGGAATGTTACCCTCAAAAAGAAGACATCACAAGGCAAAAAAGGAATGTTGCCCCAAAGAGAAGACATCACAGTAACAGATACTTGTGCAGAGCTTACATTACAAAGTTTACCTAAGCACACAGTGGTTCGTCTTCAAGATGCCCAAAAAGAAGTTTTAGAAATACAGAAGCCATATATTTTAAAAACTTGAGGCTAATTTGTAAGTGGGGTTTGGACTATTCATCAAAATCAGAATATAAGCAAAAGTTTAACTACTCAAATGCTGGCAACTCTAATATATTTATATCTTCTATGGTACCTACAAGTTCTAATTTACAGAACTAACAAGAAATGACTCTTTGGCAAAATGAAAAATGGTTATGTACACGATACTGTAGGCCTACAAAGTTTACATTTAAACGCAAAACAACCGAGTTAGCAAAGAAAAAGATTCAATTTATTCGCGACCAAATTGAAGAGTTACATCCTGTGACATATTATATAAATGGTATTAAAATGTTGTTCACTCTGGTAGATGGAAAGATTTGTAATGTTATCACAGACACCAAATCAACACAGAGATGTTTTATTTGTAGTCTTACTTCTAGACATTTTAATAATATTGGAAAAGTTTGCCACACCCCAAGTGTGTTCCCGTTTAGAATTTGGATTGACAGTGCTTCACGCTTGGATTCGATTTTTTGAATGTTTGTTACATTTAAGTCAATAAACCAAAATCTGGATTTGGAAGCAGTAATGATGGTAATACGGCTAGGCGTTTTTTTTTAGGAACCCAGAAGTTTCTGATCGTATTACTGGAGTGGATATAAGTGTAATAAGAATATTTAAAATTGTTCTTCAAACTATTTTTAGTGGTTACCTAATTAATACGGATAATTTTTGATTAATATGCTTTGGAGACAGCAAGTTTTTGTGGAAAAAGGCCTTGGTATGCAATGCTGCCCACCATCCACAAGTTTTTAATTCATGGCCCAGAAATAATCAAGAACGCTTTGTTACCAATGGATCAGTTAAGTGAAAAGGTGCACGAGGGTAGAAACAAGGACTTCAAAAGGTACAGGTATAGTTACTCACAAAAATATCGCGTCTAACAACAAAAGAGATATTTTGAATTTACTATTAATTTCCTCAAATACTCTCATTACAAGTTTGCGAACACCTCCAAAAAAATATGGCAATCACTTTGAAAAAGGCGTTGAAGTCTGTATACTATTGGCGCGGAGTAATAAATCATAATTGCTTAAAATAATTCTTTATTTTCTTGTGAAAGCGGTACTTCTACGGTTAAGTGAAAACCAATAAATTCTAACCAAAATACGATCATTGTGCTGCTCTTGGAGCATATAGACCCATCTAGGATCTGAGAACAATAGTTTAATCTCTGTAAACACGTTGCCATTAGCCCAGGTACTGACGAAACGAGAATCATAGCCGTAGATGTGGGTATTATACCAAGATACAAAAATAATGGTATATAATACGTAAGAAGTAAAGTTTGTAATGTGATCTACTATACAAGTAAAATAAATAACATATAACCACATAATAATTCATATCAAGGTAGATTTTACTATTATAATATATTTACCTACTAAAAATATGATTTTCCAAACGTATCAGGTACCTACGCCACTGCAATACGGGAGATTCGATAATTCTGACAGGTTTATTACTCCGCGCCAATAGTATACTGAGTATATAAATTTATTAATGCCGCCAAATATACCATTAACAATGGAAACTTCCATAGAATTACCAATTAGTTTAATTTTTGTGTATTGGCATTTATTTAAAAACTATTTTTACTTCACTTCTTAAGTTATATTACTAAAATAATTTCTGCCAAGAAAACATGCATTTGGCCCCTGTGTGGCGTTTACAACTTAAACAAAAAAAAATTGTTCATTTGTTTATTTTGGCCATTTTTTATTGCTTATTACCATTAAATGAAGATACTAAGCAAACCGAAAATATGAAAAAAAGAGTCCATTTAATTTGATATTATAAGATTTTTTAAAAAATGTAGCGCACTTTATACATAATGAAGCATAATTTAACAAGAAATTATTAATTTACTGCCATTAACAAAATTCTGAACAATTAATAACCGGAAAAGTGTATAATATAAAAGGTAAAGATGTTTTTAAAATAGGGATATTAAATTTGAGCAAAATCGGTTTAAAAATTGCAAATTTTGTATTTATGAATATTTAAGCGTAAAGAATGCTACGTTCTAAATTTTTAAAGCACTAATATTAATGTTAACCGATATGTTAGAGAAGGCTTTCTACTTTAATTATATTCTTGTTTCTTGTTCAGGAAAAACGTTCACCTAAGTTTAACATTTTACTTATATTAAAACTAAAAAAGTTTGTAATAGCAAAGTCGCTTCTCAACCCATATAGATAAACAAAAATTCATTTTGTGATCGGTCCATTTTACTTTTTTTTGCATGGATGTTTAATTAAAAATATAATGAATGTAGCAAACAACAGCTACAAACGGATAGATTTAATCACATTTTTAAGTCGACTGTCTTAAAATGATTCCAGAAAACTTTTTTAGGAAGACGTAGTTTCTCAAATTCTTTGACAACGAACTTTACAAAAAGACAATGTAATTTTAAAGATTAAAACCTATATTAGAAAAGTTTCTTCCTTTTTCCTCGCTTTAATTACAAGTTTATTCTAAACTTTAAACATCTGTTAGTTTTAAGGTTTTAGTACAGAAATTCGACATAATGATTTTGAATTTAAAACATTGAATACGTACTTTCATATATTGCGTTGATTGGGGAAAGAGTAAACTTTGTAAACCTAGTACTTATAATAACCATTTAGATTCCATTGACGTAAAGGGAGTTGCGCCAATAAGAAAGTGTTCTATTTTCTAAATTTTAATAAAGTACAGATTGTTGTTGAATTAATAATTAGTAATCTTCTTTTTTTATATGAGCAAATATTTAAGGCCAGTGAATTTGATCCTGGTCAAACACCCTCTTGTGTTTAATTTTTCATAATTATTTAAAATTAAAATTTAAAAAAATATATTACTAATATGGTTTATAATCATAAAGATTTTAAAATTTTAAACAAAAACTTCTTTCGGAATTGGACTGTGTCAAAATGGTAACCATAGTTGCCAACGTTTCGTTAACTAGCGTAAAGGGTTTTATAAGGACGCGCAACTTGAAACAATCAAACGAGAGTTCAAGGTTGACTACTAAAAGTTAGGTAATCAACTTAGCACACTTCTATTTTTTATAGGCATGTAAACATTTAAGGTAGTATAAACTTTCAAGCAATAAGAGAAAATCAGTGAAGTGGACGATTATGTATCTATTGAAATAAAGAAATTAAATTGACTTTTAGCATTTAAACTTACAAAGTTCTTGAATAATACCAAAAACATTAGCAGTATCCATGAATTTACATTTTTTGCATTGCATACCTAAAAGTAAATCATAGTAGCTCAAAACGGATAATCGAAAACTAGATAGTCTACCCTTGATAGTATTGAAAATTGTCAACGTATCCATTCTATAGATTTTATCTTTAATCAAATTTGCAATATGAACATTACCATGAATATATAAACTTACGAAGTAGGTCATTTCGTAATTTATGTTGAAATTTTTTACCGTCTAGATCAGCCATGTCAAACTCAAAGTCACTGGTGGGCCAAAAGCATGAAGACCATAGACTAGGTGGGCCGCAAAACCTAATCTTAAAGAAGACAAACTACTGAAAATCTTACCGAAAAAAGTACTATTATGTTAGAAGTATATTTATTAAATTTTCAATAAAAAGGACATTACAAAAACTTACAAACATTAACTTCTTTTGCCAGATATTTGACATCTTTTGTCTTTAATTAAGTTGTCTATTTGTGGCGTGAATTTATCGGCGGAAATAACTTTTAAAACTGCGTCCAAGTGTGCGTCCGTCAATCGCGATCTTGCGGGAGACTTGTTTCCTTTCATCAAAGAAAATAATTGTTCACACTTATAGGTACTTCCAAACATTGACAGGATTTTACAGGCAAGTTTTCTCATTTCTTGGTATTGAAAAGGCAAGTACTTATAAAATTCGAATGTACCAACACTATCAAATTTTTCTTTTAAATGGGTTTGACACTGAATCTCAATCACTTCCATCTGCAAGTGAGGGGAACTTTATCAATATCGATAGTGAAAAGACCAGTAAATAAAGAAAAATTGTTTTCTTGGGACTTAAAATCCTGAAAACGCTTTTCAAATTCTGACAGAAGGCTTCCCATTTTCTCTGTATACATTTTGTATGATATTGGACCACTTGTACTTTCCTTTAACATGATCATGCATATCTGTTATAACTTGACGTGGTCCTTGCAATTTCGTATTTAAGTCCGACAAGTGTTTTGTGATGTCTACCATAAATGAAAGATCTTGTAAAAAGGTACGTCGGATAATAAGCTGACATCTTGTTCTTTCACTTCCATGAAAAGGCGTATTTCTTCTTTGAGTTTCCAAAACCGATCGAGAACCATAGAACACGAAAGCCATCGCACTTCTGCATAATAAGGTAAACCAGTGTACTCACTTTCTAAATCACGTAAAACGCACAAAACTGTCGCTGATTCAAGCCACGTGACCTTATGAAGTTTATCATTTTTTCACTGACTTTAAAACGCTTTCCAACTTGATCACTTTTGAGCATAAAACTTCTTGGTGGATTATGCAATGAACATGATGAAAATCTGGTTTCTCTGATATTTGTTTGTAATATTTTAATGAAGCCATTATTTACTCCAGTCATTGAAGGAGCTCCATCTGTTGCAACGGAATACAGTTTTGACAAATCTAAATTGTACTTTTCCAGAAGTCCATAAACAGCATTGAAAATATCCTCCCCAGTTGTTGTATCATGCAATGGTACTAATTCCATCAATTCTTCATAAACGTTGATATCTCTATCAACAGCACGAAGAAAAACAGCGAGTTGCGCCACACCACACACATCTGTACTTTCGTCACAGGCAATAGAAAATGCAATGAAAGAGTCTGATTTTGTTTTTATCTGTTCGCTTATATTGGCAGCCAACTCGGTAACTCTTTCAGCGACAGTATTCCGGGACAAGGATATATTTTGAAAAGCCTTCACGCTCCCGGAATTACAATTTCCGCGGCCTTTACAAGGCACTCTTTTATAAATTCACCTTCAACAAATGGTTTTGAGTGTTTTGCGATCAACTCCGACAGTACGTAGCTCGCTTGAACGGCAGATTCATTTTCTTGCTTTGGACGTGTAAACATAAGCTGTTGATCTTTTAACCGTGATTTTAACTCTTTTAACTTTTCGTTTCTAATCATGCCTGTATACTTGTCAAACTTAGTTTTATGACTATCATAGTGACGTTTTATATTATATAAATTTGGGACACCGACTGTACTGTTACAAATCAAGCAAATAATTTTGTCTTTCACTTCACAGCAAAAACTCTAATTCCACTTTTCTTGAAAGATACGATGCTCATCTCCAAGTTTCCTCTTACTTCCACTTGGTTTTGAAACAGACATGTTAAAAACTTTACCCGAAATAAATAACAATAAGTACTGTTACGTGTTGTAACAATAAGGCTTTTAGGTTGAGCGCGCATCTTAGTTCATCATCACAGTACTTTATTTTCGGTTTTTAACAGGCTCGCGGGCCGCATTACATGGTTGTTTTCAAAATTGATTCGGGGCCGCAGGAAAATGATCAGTGGGCCGCATGCGGCCCGCGGGCCGCATGTTTGACATGGCTGGTCTAGATAGCAAATTATTAGGTGTAAAAGTACTAAAGGAATATTATTTTAAGGAAAGTTTGCCAACAGATGTGTTAGCAATTATAAGTCTTCATAAGCCACCTATATGTTAGAAAAATAATAATCTACAATCCCTGCTGTAAGTTTGCAAGAGGTTGTACAATAGCAAACAAACATCGAAAATTACTCGACAGCTGTTTCGTTCTTTTGGGAATCTCCAGGAGTGAGAAAACTCGAGTGTACGTTTTATCATCATCATCGCCTATATCAATCTATTTTGGATGTAAGCCTCTCCAAGTGAATGCCTTTCTTGTCTATTTTGTCCTTTTTGTATCCAATTGTAGCTAGCCACTTTTTTAATGTGATTAGTCCATCTCATGGGGGGTCTTCCTCTAGATCTTCCTTCTTGTCTAGGTCTCCACTGCATTACTACCTTTGTCCATCTATTGTCTTCCAACCTCGCTACGTGACCCGCCCATCGCCATTTTTGTTTTAATATTTTTTTTACTACGTTCTCTACCTAAGTTGTTGATCTTATCCACTCATTTGTCCTTCGGTCTTATAACGATATTCCCAGTATCGACCATTCCATTGCTCTCTGTGCTATACTTAATTTTTGTTTGTTTATCTTCGTCAATGTTCAGGTCTCTGCACTGTAAGTCAAGACAGGTAAAACATTCTGATTAAATAATTTGGATTTTAATTTTTGGTCTATTTTGCTTCTAAAAACTTCTTTCCACTTACTGAATGCTGCCCAACTTAATTTGATTCTTTAGTTTATTTCTTTTTCTTGACTTAATTTTGTTAAGCTAATTCTCTGACCCAAATATATGTAACTATCGACCTCTTCTACAAAGTTGTTGTTCAATTTAACCTTGTTGTCATTGTCGATATCTTCATTACTCATAATCTTTGTTTTTTCGATGTTGATTTTTAATCCTACCTCTCCTGATTTCTCTTGCAGATCTGTCATCATTTCTTGTAAATCCGTTACATTATCTGTTATTAATAGGACATCGTCAGCAAATCTTAAGTGGTTCAACGTGTTTCCATCAACATTTACTCCCTTGTTATCCCAGCTAAATTTATAAAAACATCGTGAACAATTTAGGCGAGATAGTAACTCCCTGTCTTACTTCTTTTTTCATTTTTACTTTGTTTGTTTCCGCATGTCTCTTAACTATTAATGTTGCATTTTGATATATATTTTGAATTAGACTTGTACACCTATGACCTATTCGGTTATTTTGCAGGGAATTTAAGATGGCGTTTAGTTCAAGAGAGTCGAATGCCTTTTCGAAATCCACAAAGCCTAAATATAGTGGTATGTTGTATTCTTTGGCTTTCTCTATTAAGTTTCTTACTACCTGTAGATGGTCGTTTGTCCCAAAACCTGTTCTAAATCCGGCTTGCTCTCGTGGATGGTATTGGTCAAACTTATTTGTTAGTCTATTGGTCAAAATTTTTGTAAACAACTTGTATATTTGTGATAGGAGACTAATTGGTCGATAATTCTTTAGTTTGGTTTTATCCTCTTTTTTATGTAAAAGCACTACAACTGCATTATTCCATTTTGTTGGTATCTTTCCTTTTTGTAAACAGTCATTAAACAGTTTTTGTAGTTTTTTTAAAAGCATTTTTCCACCTTCTTTAATATTTCTGGTAATATTCCGTCTTCTCCGGCTGCTTTTTTGTTTTTAACAGTCTTTAATGCTTTTTCTATTTCAAACTCTTCTATATCTGGGATATCTTCTGAATTTACATTTGTAATTTTTCTATCTACGAATACGTTTAACTGTCTTAAATTTAAGTTGTATAGTTGTTTATAAAATTCTTCCGTTCTTTCTAAAATTTTATCTTGGTCGGTGATTAATTTTCCACTTGCATCTCTTATCGAGGTTATAATATCTCTACCAAGCACCCTGTTTCTTTTCGATTCCTTGGTTCTACCTCCATTGTTTAGTGCTTTCTCTATTTTCCTTTCGTGCCACACTTTTAAGTCATTTTTAATTGCTGTTCTAATGTCTCTGTTAAGTTGTGTAAATCTTGTTGTATGTCTTGATAGAGTTCAAGCCATTTGCGGTTTCTTTACTTATTCTAGTTGAATTTTTCATTTTTGAACCTCTTATTTTACTAACAGCATTGTTCATTGTTTTTGTCATTTTTTCACTTCTTTCGTCTAAGTTGTCTTGTTTGTATATAGCATTTCTTTTTAATCTGTGTTTCTAATTCGTCCTTGTACTTTTTTCCGTTTTCAGTTATTATTCTTCCTCCATTACATCGATTCATTTTTCGAATTTGTATAATCCTTTCTAATTTGGAATTGATATATACTTTACATCTAACTAAGCGATGATCACTACCAGTATTAATGCTATTAATAACAGAGACATCTTTAATTATATGTTTATGGGAGGATATTATAGAGTCTATTTCGTTTTTGGTACGTCCGCCAGGACTACTCCAAGTCCACTTTCGACTCTTTCTTTTTTTGAAAAACGTAATCATTGCATATACATGTTCACTTTGTAGATAGTTTATCAACATATTTCTTCTTTCTTTTCTATCATTTATTTCAAAGTCTCCCATACAGGTTTCAGTTTCTTCCTCTTTCTTTCCCACTTCAGCGTTAAAATCTTCTATTATTAGAGTATATTGAGTATGGTTTTCTTGTATACACATTGTAAATTCTTCATATAGACTTTCAACTTCCTCATCATTATAGTCGCTGGTTGGTGCATATACCTGTATTATTTTTAGACTGTATTTCGATGATATTTTTATAATAATATATATAATTCTATGTGATTTAGCTGTATACTGTATAATATTATCCGCTAGTCTCTTGTCAATAAGTATTCCAACTCCCCACTTTAACACACCTTTCTGACCTTTGTAGATTAGTATGTGGCCAGACTGTAATCTAATACATTTCTCTCCTTCCTTTCTCACTTCGCTGATACTTACTATGTCCCAATTAATTTTCTCTAATTCACTTTTGAGGTCTTTTAATCTTTCTTCTGTTCTTAATAATTGCACATTATATGTGCATATTAATAAATGGCAGCCTGGCCAAACCCAGGGATTCTTCGCACCCTCTGTCTCTTTGCTTTTCTTTCCGCTGCCTTGGTAAGAAGCTCCGAGACTGTTGGGGACTGAGGGCCCTTTTTTTCTGTTTCTTCATTAATTGATTTCATTGGAGGTTTATAGCCTAATGCACCACGTTGGCTATACGGCTTGGTGCATACATTTTATACCTTCTGTCAGGTTTGTGTACAGCCGCCCTACTGGGATCAGACGCTGGATGTGGCCGCCTATTCTGGGTACAGACGCCACTTGATGTTTAGACACCATTGAATTCACTATTTGGAAGTTGCCTTCTCTGGTTTACTATAGGAGCCATTAAATCTAAGATTTAGAGGTTGCCCCCGATAGCCTCTCATTTAGTTTAGGATGTGGCCGCTTATAAAGCTTCTAGGAGCCATAAATAAGAGTGAGAACCTAACTGAGGACAAATATCTCGGAGTTACCCGAAGGTCCGGCAACCCCGAGTATCGAGGTGCTACCTCTAGCAGATTCCCATACATCCCAGTGTACGTTTACTATTGTATAAATGGGCATATCGTATACGACATCTAGTTTCGGTGTCGACTCGTGTTAACGGAACACTTAAGAAAATGCATTTGCATTAAGGCAACTTTCTCGGTGTTTGTTTCTTATTGTACAACTTTTTGCGAAGTTATACCAGGCGATTCAAGATTGTTATTAATGCCAACACATAGTTAGCTATAATAATTCATCGATCGGCTTATGTAACTGCTAACACATCTGTCGACTAAGTTTCTTAATGCAAATGCATTTTCTTATGTGTTCCGTTAACACGAGTCAACACTAAACGTTGCAACAGTAATTGTTTAAATATTATTTTTAAATAAGGTTATAAAATACACATATTCCTTTATTATTAAAATTACAATTAAGTGAGTACGAGTTTTGAACCAAGGTGCGACAACAATTAACAATCCAACAACAACAACTAACTACAGTGATAATGACACCTTATTGTCAAAACCTGTAGTTCCTTATTTGTAATTTTAATAACAAAGAAATAGATGCACTTTATCATCTTATTCAAAAGATAGCAAATTATTACTTATCTGATCCACTGATTCCATAAGGACGCCTTCATAAAATGAACATAACAAAAATTTAAATAGATATTGTTAACTTTACTTAAACTAAAAAACAGATGTGTCTGAAAAGTAGTACTTAAATAGAACGTGCTTCTTTTTAAATGTAACTTTTAAACTTGGGACATAATTAAGGTTTGTTATTTTAGAATTTGCATAACCAAAATTGATAATGACGTTAAAGTTCTCATAGGTGTTAATTGAAACATTTAAACCACCTTTAATTTTGTCATTCAAAAAATTAAATTTACTGCTGTAAGTTCGACTGTTCAAAATTTTTGAAGAAGAGAAGATTCCAAATGATGACTTCACAGCGCTGACAAAATATTTGTAATTTATTTTACTATCTTTTTTACATAACTTACGACAACTCTTTGAAATAATTTTTTATGTGTCAATGACACTTAATTTTAGATGATTTGTTTAAAAAATTGCCAATAGTATTGTGACTAAAAGGTTGTTTTATTATTTTCCCAAACCGTAACGTATGAATAACTTGTCATTTTTAATGTTTTCTGCAAAGAGCAATGTATGCATTTAACATTTCAATTCATTGGTGTTACTTACAACGAATAACCGAGGTAGCGTGCTTTTGTAACGTAGTAGACATTTTATTTCTGTTATTTTCAGGTTAAACAACTCATCAAGCATTATAAACGCCAATTATTAAGACAATATCAAAACTATATGTATTAGCATGTACGAATTACAATACGTTGAGAGATACTTTTTGGGAAAGAATAATAAGTGGCACTTCATTAAAAATTGATTAATGCTTGCAGACGCTTTTTTAGCTATGTAACCCACATTTTGTTTACGTAAACTGACTTGTACAGTAAAATATTAATGTTTTCTTGAATATTTAACGTCTTACGCAACATGAATGTGTGACCCATAAAGTGGAAGATTTCTTAACTTTGGCTAACCCGTCAAAGTACTACATTTTCTGAAATATTGTATCCTCCTTTATTCTGAGATCAATCTTTAAAAATTTAGTTCTTCTATACTTCCTTTTATTTTTTTTCTGAAAATAAACAATTTTCTTCAGTTTTAACCTCCTCTATACTTCATACATTCATTTAATTCGTCCAAATTAATTTCTAATTTGTTAAAGTTTGCATTTAAGGCCAGCCTACTTTAATTTTCTGTTTTTATATGTCAAATTGATAAAAATAATTAAAACGTATCGATTTAAAATCGGTTTTTAAGCTAACACTTTGTTGGCATTACTGGTCGATGAAGCGACTTTCGTGAGCTTCTTACATATCTAGCGGCAAATTGTTGAATCTACTAGAAAGTTACTTCCTTTGAATCAGTTTTATCATTGAACAACTTTTTTTAGAACACTGTTCTAATTTTATCGAAATAAATAGTGGTCCTCTGGAAATAATACAGTTACAGATTTAGATATTTATATTTGGTTTTAATCCGTATGTTCACTATTTTTCAATTATAACAAAAATACATAGTATTTACCCTATAAAATCACGTAATAATAATCAAATCTATCAAAAAAAATTTGCGCAAAAATATGTGCAAAATAAAATCTATGAGTTTGACAAGGCTTTAAAACGCACTTTGAGCGATGACGTCAGTACCTTTATCGACGCATGCACGTTTTTAGTTTTTTAAAAATGCCATTATGACTTTCTGTGTTTCCTTGTGGTAAACTCCCAGACTAAACATAAATTTAAATAGTAAATAGAAATGAAAATTGCAATGCAGTACTTTACGCTATATTCACGATAAAGGTTGTGACGTCATGCCAATAAGAGAGTGTTCTGCCTATTTGAATAAATGCCGATACTTTTGCTAAGTCTTTCTACATAACAAGTAATTTAATGTTGTTTAAAATTTATACATTTAATTTAAAGACCATAACTAAAATCTTTCTATGACCAGATTAAATACGTAAGTTGAAGTTTGTCAAACGATATACAAAACTACTCCACGTACTTTATGAGTCTATAACAAATAATAAATGTAAGAGCTTGGTAGTGAAAAGTTTGCGCTCATTTTTTATTTCTTTTGGTGTTTATTATGGTACCTTTCTTCTGGTTTTCTGCACAACACATGTTGTCTATCTTTGGTAAAAATACAAAATCGTAACTCAGCTAAGAATAAGACGTTTGCTCAGTTCTCATTTCTCTTTTTTTGATGGGGTCCCTCTTGCTTTTCTCTGATGTTACCAACTCGTCGGATAATTTCTTTCAATTGCTTGGGTATATTTCCATTTTAGAACGCCTAACTAACTGCTCTTGAATAAGTTTTCTTTCTAAGTTGATAAGAAAAATTTTGATGGTTCAGTTCATTATTTGGATTTGCACGGTTATATAAAATAGTCGCATTTACAACAGCGATGTCCATTATTCGAAACCATATTGTTTGTGACCACCTACGAGTAAGTCTTCCAACTTTATAGTTTGTTACACCACGAAACTTGAAGATCAAGTACGCAGCACACAGCATTCGGCTCAAACTAACTCATCGATGAGAGGGTAGATTTAGAATTGTCTCTCACTTACCTTTACGAACACTAAAGGTCTTTAATTCGGGTCACAGCCGGGATTGCCAGGCGCCACCCTGATCTTTGACATATTTAAACCAAATATTCACTGGACACAATAAAAGAATAACATAAGTACGACCGGTTTTCTATTAAACTAAAATTCTACATCGTTTTTCAACGCTTAACAAAAATAACAAACAAATATACTAAAATGGCCAAACTACCCCGGTACCGGGCAAGGAAACAGATTTTAAACTGCGTTCCTAAAACTATTACAAATTTGTGGGTAAATAAATAAACGAAACGAGTCTGCGGCCTAGTCAACACGCAATTTATTTATTGTAACGTCAAGTCGAACGTAACATGCCCTGGACTCGGTTCGATCATTTTTACCATCAAAAATGATTTTAAGCTAACACGTATTTTAAAATAGAACAAATTATAAAAAAATATAGATACCCTAAACGCTGTCTAATTTAAGTCTATCACGCGTACTCACAACGAAAGTCACTTATTCACGGAAGTTTCGGAAGTAAAAGAGTACTTACAGTTGGGGTTTTCTTCAATCCCTTATTCAAAGAATAATCAATTAGGAACCATTTTGCTAATCCAAAGATCTCGATCAATGGCTTCTTGACTTTTTCTTCTCTTAATAATTCGCTGACTCAAGAGGACGTCAATTCATCCGCTATGCGTTTATTTTGATTATTTTAAATAAATCGAACAATATTCTCTTAATGGTGGCGAAACGGAAGTTCCTTGTATTTATAGTACACTTAATTTTATCATTGCACTCGCGCTTCGATAGTTACACATAATTAAACGTACACTTTTTGGGACTTACGGTACTTGGGCGGTTGTTTTAATTTTAATTCAAAACAACATTAATCAGCGCTATTCAGTACATGTCTATTAGCTACATGTGTCACTCGTTGTGAGTCCACTTAAGAACTAAAAACTTAAAAACTATTAACAATTATCAGGTAAGGGAGCCTTCCCTCTTATCATTTTCTACACAAAGAACGTTACAAAAATTATTGCGCTAACATTTTCTCAGAAATAACAAACAAAACCGACAACGTGGGTACAATCCGTGTGTTATACATTAGTCAAAACAAATCTCTATTTAATTGATAAAAACGGCCACCACCGAACTGTTTTTCCAGGGAACAAATAAAGAAACTTTTGAGATAGCAGAACAAAATGTGACATGCAATGATTAAATTAGAAGAAACCGAGTGTGAAAACTATTAAAATCAGCGGTTCATCAAAACTTTAATTGTTTGAACGTGACAATAAGCTATTCTCTACATCAAGTAAATTAATATCAAATGACCAAAAACAATATTCCGACAAATATGACCATGAACACACGTGCATTGCAATGTAAACAAAATGCTTTAATATACAGGGTCACTGGTAATTGGATACATTTTTTTGGAGATTTGATAGAACAAGAGATAAGGAGTAAATTTAACCCTAATATGTATTATACAAAAATCAATAGATTTTGAGATATTTCAATTTTCAATTTTTCTTAAAAAAGTTGATGTTAATATGTTAAAATGTAATTTTCAAAAAATTTACGCCAACTTTGTGGTACTTTTTTGATGGAATACTTGCCCAACACTATGGTTTTCCGTATGAAATAAAAAATATCCCTTGGCATTTCCATCATGTGATAATTTCAAAGAAAAACTTATACAAAATAATTTTTCAAAATCAGACGTGATAATTCTTTGAGGTTTTTTCAAATAATTCTCAACGCTTTTGCGTACAAATTGTGTTAAAACTTCCTTGTTGCAATAGCTATCGAACAAGCTGCGAATCTTACAACAAACCCTAACAGTTCCAAAAAAAATAGTAAAAACGAAGCAGTCGACGGAATTTATTTAACTGCTGTCCACCATTAAACCTTATACATAGAAGTCAACTGTAAATTAAATTAACAATAAGTACATTAGTACTTATTTTTTATAAATCTTGTTTAAAATGGGAGCCTCTATTGAGTTTTGTATAATACATATTAGGGTTAAATTTACTCCTTACCTCTTGTTCTATCAGATCTCCAAAGGAATGTATCCAATTACCAGTGACCCTGTATATATAGTATATTTTAATTCAAAAGAGCTTTTACGAACCAAAGTCATTTGCGCGTACAAAAAAACAATTTTTCACCAAAAAGAGGTGACAAGCTTGCAAAAGTTTGATCTAATACATCTACTCACGCTTTGGTCTGCTTATAAAAATTTATTGTTTTTGGAAGTTTTCTTTCTCATTCTAATATTTTATCATCATGGTAAAAGTGGAGAATAAAGAAACAGATCTATTTGGTTTTAATATGTATAATACCAAGTTCTGATTTCTAATAAACCCAAATAAGTAAGAATAGACTTTTTGATTCTTATTAGGTAAAAACTTCTTTAGTAACTCTCTTTTGTTTTGCATAACACATGTGATTTTTTTTAATCTTAGCTCCTTTACTAGTTTTACTGACGAAAATATTATATTATATTGCGATTAGTGTTGGCTATAGGTGAGATGAGTGACAGTACATTGAGCATTGGTATACTCAGGTTTTTTTGGAATAGCTACATTACGTTTTCCTGTGAAGACGAATGCATTTATTAAACAATGTGTACGGATATAACATAAGCACATTACTTTTATCCCTATTTTACAGGCTTACTCTTCATAAACATTCTAAATCTACATTTCCCGCAAAATCCTACTAACATCTCATCCACGGTTACATATTCTCCACAAAAATAATTGTTATGGTAATTAAGTGTTCGAAAATTTTTGAAATAGCTGCCAACTGATGTTCATCAGATATACGTTCATTTCCGGTTCTCGGATCGTCGAATCTCATAGCTTTTAGTTTTGCTGTCACGCCCTGTGCCATTTCTAGCAAAAAATGAATTTATATCTTCATTGCTTAATGACGGACAGCATGTAAATCGGTGATTTTCTTATTTGTTCGATCCATGATCCGAACAATTATAAATTTATCAAGTAATAGCTTAATTTCTTTGGAGGGTATTGTTGACTTTTTATTAGTGATGATCCAGATAGACCAGGGACTTTTTCTTTCCATAAAAATAATCAGTTACGGCAACTTTCTCATAAAGTTCGCTGTCAATATCGTCATCATCATTATCACTTTGATCACTAAACTTAAAATCTAAATTGGTATTATGGCTACTAACTATTATTGCAGTAACAGAAATGTCATTTATCACTATGAATTAATGCTTAGCTAGGTATTCTAACTTCTTTTGTGTCAAAGATATGTTTCCCTTGCGTAAAGCCATAATTAAAAATAACTATAGATTCTTTGTTAACGGTTTGACGGAGTGAAATTTGACCATAACTCTTTCGACCACGCTACACTAAGACAAAAGTACAATTACTGGAGCAAACTCAGCAACTTTCCGTTAGAGAAGAAAACAAGAAATTCAATGTTGTCAAATCACACTTTTTTTCCGGAAATTGCAACTTAATTTCGATTGGGGTCAAATTTGACCCCTCCATGCCAGTTAAGGGTTAAATATAATCAACTTAAACCTACTTGGGTTTCTGAAACTAATTAAAAAACATCATCAAAATTGAAAATTGTTAAACATAGACGTGTAGTAATTGTAATTATTTATTGCAACTACAGTGTCAATTTTGAATTTAAGCAGAAGGAAATCCGTTTACGTAGTGATCTAACTTTAACTCCCTAATGTTTGATAAAACAACAGGTGTTTCTTTTACATATTATTCCTGGATAATTATTTTGTTAATTTTGAGAAAACATTATTTAAACATTAATAATACCATACTAATTTGACGCAAAACACGAATATAGTGGATTCTGTACTGTTGATTAGTTTTATTAATTGTGTATTTAAATCTTTGTAAAGAAATTAAACGAGACTATAATAAGTTAATACTATATACAATATTTGAACTTTCAAAATACATACCAAAAAAAATCCCAGCTGTTAATTCAATTTTTATTTTTATACAAAATTAGAAAGAAACTTATTGTAACAAGTAAGGAAACATAATTTTTTGTAACTTATGTGTTATTGCTTTGCTTTGCTCATTTCGCAATTATTCCATTCGCTACCATAAATTCTGACTTCTTTCACTGTCTACATAAATAGCAATTGTCCTTGTTTAAATAGAGATATAATCAAATAAACAAACCACTGAATTAATAATTTTTTAAGAAATTTTAATTCTTATAGATCAATACCCTAAGCTAGCTAGTTTTATATAATATACATCAAATATACAATAAATTAAATTAATGATATTTTTTAAATAAATTATGATCATATAATTGAAGGCCCACAATAAAATTGGAAAATAACGAAATTTTTTACGTTTGATTTTATATCAAACTAGTCGTTTAGTTCAGAAGCAACAATTCTCTAGTATATTAAGCAATTACATCGTTTATTCAATTCTCAAATTAGGGTTATTGAATCATTTCACGCTCGCGTGGGGTAAGGTTGTGAATCTGGATGTGCATATGATTAGAATTATGTATAATTACAATTTGGTATTTAACGTCTCGTGCATTATGGATTAGTTATTACACTTTTTTACAAGCATTATGTGTTAGTTTTCATTATTTTAGTTAGAATTACATTTTTATTAATTAGGTTATCTGTAAATGTACGAGTATGTAGTGAATTGTAAATTACCACCTTGACACCTAACGGTAAACAGGGAAATGATTATATATAATATATATATATATATATATTCGTAAGAAAGAATTAACATTTATGTCAAGTACACGTTAAAAACAAAAAATTAAATTTAACAAATATAATTTGACAAAAATCATTATTAAAGCAAGTTGACAGATTTTAATATATTACTTTTTCATACGATTAAAACTGCCAAGGCGAAATTTTACTAAAATTGATGAAAATTCCTGAGTTACGTAAACAATTTTGATTAAAACATTAATTTATTAACTAATATTTGGCATATTTCATATTTGGTAAATAGTTAAATAAAGCAAATATAAATAGGATTTAAGTAAAAGTATGTTTAGTAACTTTGTTCTGTATTGTAGACAAATTTTATAAAAACAAACAGAGGAAATTTAAATGCTAAGTAACACAAATTTTGTTTTATAACCACTTCCCAATAAGTTTAAAAAAAAATTTGGTTTGTACATTATAGATTGACATTCATCCGATATAAACTAGCAGCTGTCCACAACACTTGATATTACACTTGTTTATAAAATTTTGTTAATAGTGAGACGGAAAAAAATTGCAAAAAAGAAATCTTTTAGTTGTTTATACATACATCGATACTTTAAATGTTAATACAAATATTAGCAAAATTTTAACAATTTTGTTAATCTAATAAAGAAAATGTATACTAAATAAAGATCTTAATATTAAAATAGAATTAATTTGGATTTATTTACTTACTATTTCTAATAAATTAAATTAGTTAGGGTATATATAACGAATTATCAATTTTACTGTTAATAAAACTTCAATAAAGGTTTGCTAACTCAAAATTATACGTTTATTAGAAGCAGCAATGTCTAAATTAGGTTTACGATAGACACAATAAAGTGAAAATTTATTGCATCGTATTACACGAGTAGATCCACACAAGGCAGACCCGTTTCCAATATATATTTCACAAAGTGGAGATTGATCTAATTAACGGTAACGTCATAATAATGAATTCCAACCACCCAATAACAATTTGAAAGCAAGTTCATTGTTAACACAGGAATAATGTATTGATATCAATATGTAATGAGAATAAAGCACTTCGAAGTTTGTGATTTTTAATTAGCGCTTATAATTTCAAGTATAATTTGCAATATTAAACAACAATAAAAATCTTAACCCGGTCTATTTTTAATAGAATTGCAACAGCAAAAACTAATAAGAAAACAGTTTCTTGTATAAAACTGTATTTAACGGTTAATTGGAATTTTAAGATTATTATTTAATGACCTTTACAGATTAGTCATCAATTTTATAAAATTAAATGTTTCAAGTAAACTCCATTTTGTTTGTCACAAAATCGACATTTTAGGGAAATTGAATTGCACCACAATATTCAATCGAACGGGTCCAATCCATTTTTCTACAAAACATAAAATATAAAATGTAGTTTAATGTAAAATTAAATCAATATATAACTTTTTCTAATTTTCACATATAAACTGACATTTTTCATAATCAATTTCAGTTTTAGAATGGTCCACGTTTTGTAACTAGTTGCGGAAAGTAACTAGTTTTGAAAAGTAAACCGTTTTGTGACTAATCTGTAACGAAACATTTAATAAATTTTACAGGATACGTTTCATCAATGGTTACGTAAATAACTTTTTTTTGTAATAGTTTCTGCATTTTGTATTGTATCTAAAAAACTTAATTTTTCAATGTTAAGGTTATTTTTCTTAGTAATGAACCCTACGGGAAAGTGGGTAATGTATGAACCATCACTCCAAAGTTATGCATTATTAACAAATCCAGAAAAATTTACCAGTATTATTTTTACAATGCGCAACACTAATTTGTTTATCAAAGGAATAGTTAGCTTTTTAAAATATCTTTAAACTATCACAGTAACCCTAGTGCATTATTATGCACAAAGGTCATTAAATAATTAAATATACAGGGTCATTGATAGTCGATGGTAGGTTAGACGTTTATGGAAAACTGGGCATAGGAGTAATCTGAAAATGAGGCTATTGCTATAAATGGACACGACCTATCTTTTCTAAAATATTTTTATTTTAGTGGTGTTGCCGCTTTTACTGAAAAGTAGTAACAACTTGTTAATTTTAAATAAAACACCCTATATATTATTTAATTCTTAGAATTGCAATTTCTTACTGATAATTTTTTCTGATAGTTCCCTTTACCTATCTATACCGATTTTCGAGATAATAATTATTTTAGGTATTTTTTTTCAAAATATGATCCCACCAAAATTTAAATTTAGTTGCTATTTGAGGTTGAAATTTTAGATGCAGTTTGTTAAAGTATTTTTTTAAATAGAACACTCTGTATATTACTTAAAGTTCTGATAGACAATTAAAATGCCTTTAAGTTGATATAGCATAGTGGTATAGCTAACTCTTAAACTTTTTGAAATAATCGCAATTATTAAAAATCACATTGTCTTCACATAATTTGTATTAGTTAGCCACGGAACGCCATGTGATTTGACAATTGCTTAATCATTCACTGTGTTTGACAAACATCAAAGTTTTGAGATTGTGATGGTGATTACTCGCATAAAGTTTTGATAAATCTATTTATATTTCATGGACAATGTGACAAATTGTGGCAAGAACATGTAGAAAATTTAATGAAATATATCCTGATTTGCAGCCAATGAACAAAAGAAATTTTATGGTTTAAGCTTAGAACCATAATTGATAAAGTTCTTCTGTATTCGCATAAACTTTCTTTCGTTCATTCGCTGCAAATCAAGATACATTTCATTTAATTTCCTACATGTTCTTGCCACTTGTCGCATTGTCCATGAAATATAAATAGACTCATCAAAACTTCATGCGAGTAATTATTTCGCTAAATTGTAATTTGTTTTTGAATAAGTATTAAGTAGTAAATCACAATCTCAAAACTTCGATGTTTGTCAAACACAGTTGACGAGTTAGCTATATTACTATGCTATATCAACTTGAAAGCATTTTAATTGTCTATCAGAATTTCAAGTAATATACAAAGTGTTTCATTAAAAAAAATTAAGTTTTGACCTCTTTTGTATGTTACGTCAAAATCATGTATAAAATATGATAAATTTATTTAAGTAGCTGTTAAATACAAGGATTTAGCAAATTGCATCTAAAATTTTAGTTTTATATGGGTTCAAATAGCAGCTAAATTTAAATTTTAGTGGAATCATATTTTGAAAAAAAATAATCTAAAATAAGTATTATCTCAAAATCCAGTGTAGATAGGAAACTATTCAGAAAAAATTATCAGTAAGAAATTGCGATTTTAAAGATTGAATAATATATAGAGTGGTTTATTTTAAATTAACGAGTTGTTACTACTTTTCAGTAGAAGCGGTAACACCGCCAAAATGAAAATATTTAGAAAGATATATGGTGTCTATTTACGGCAATAGCCAAATTTTCAGATTACTCCTATGTCCCGTCTTCCATAAACGTCTAACCTACCATTGACCATCAATGACACTGTATAATGATTCAAATCTATACGTAACTCAAAAACGGTTTAATGAATCATTGTAATTTGTCAGATGGGATAAAAATATAAAATTAAGGTGATAGAGTTGATTATTTTGAAAAATGCAAATAATTATGTTTTGATTAAATAAAGCGTTTCATTGGATAACCCTCGTAATAACAATTTACTTGCTGTTGATGTTTAGAGATTATTAATACAATTAGCGATAGTCTTTAACTCTAAAACACATATTTTCCAAACCTGCATTAAGCAATCATCTTTAATCAAACTGGGCGTAGACAATTTGTTAATTACTCTAAATTACGAGTGTAAGTCAGAATGATTCATTAGGTCAAGTATTAATTACAATATAAACGTTAACCGAACACAAAATGTACAATTTATCGAATTTCGTTTCATGTTAAACAGAAATTGTGGCCCTAAATTATAATAAATCCGACAAATCTAATAAAAGTGTGTCCAGGAACTACAATCTAGAAAATCGTGGCTACGCCAGTTGGTCCGGGATTCAAATAAATTATCACGAAAGAAAAACAACCTTCCAAATTAACAGAGAAATAATGTATCGACCAACTTCTAAAGCGTGTATTTATATTGTAATATAATAGACGTACGTTGATAACAAAAAATACCAAAAAATTGTGTTTGAATGTAGAATAAAGTAAATACAATATTGTTTGAATTATTTGTTTAAAGTGATTACGTTCAAAACTACTATTAAGCAATTACACTAAATGTTTTCTGTTGCAATTACAATGTTGCAAAAACTTTTGAAAAAACTTCAGCAAGGATAATATTCTCGTCACGTCTCTGGTAATTCCCTGGAAAACAAAGCGATTAAGGAAAACAATTGTGCGATAACAATTAAGAATCAGTAAAGTTTCATTATTTCATAAGCGGTGCAATGCCGTACTTTTTATGAAAGCAGTAATTATTTGTGGAATGCTACTTTTATTGTTAATGAAGAACTGGTGATTAAATAACGGATCTTAATAGATATTAATTAAACTTTAAGTTTACACATCAATTTAAAAAAAAACGAATAACGTTTAATAACATTACTCAGTTAACTTTCACGGATAAATTATAAAAGCTCTTGTTGCCTGAAAATTGTTTCATCTAATGTTTCTCATATATCACTTTTTAAATATTATAATTTCTTTGTAAAATTAGCAACTATATTAGCATAATGTAGTGTTAGTACCAAGGGATTACTAAAATGTATTAAAGCCAGGTTCTTTGAAAATATTTACCATTTTGGAAAATGCCCATAACACCTTTAAATTTATGAATAACTTGCGAGCATGTTTGGACTGACTTCGTACATTTTTTGCAAAGTTTTATCAACCGGAAATTCCCCTACGACAACGTAAGTGCATCCTTTGTTGATTTAAACACTTTTAAATAAAATTATGTCAATCACGCCAATCAAATCATAATTTTCTTCTCATTCGAGTCTATTTTTTAATTTTTTTTAGTTTTTTCTTTATTTTTGCAACAGTTTGCAAACTGCGTACTTAGGGCTACTAGGCGAGCAATTTTACATAATTTTACGTATTTTCTTCTCTTTTCAGTCTACTTTTTACATTTTTAATTTTTTTTTCATTTAGAAATATTAATGTAAAAACTGTACGGAGTTGGATCATTCAAGATTACCCTCAACAACTTTAATTGAACGTTAATTTAGCAACTTAAATTGTTTCTTATAAGAAGTGAACCAACATTTTTAGATTATGATTAAGAAAATGCACACAATTTGTTACACCACAAAACTTGAAGATCAAGTACGCAGCACAACGAATGCTCAAACTAGCTTAACGGCAAAGGGGTGGATTTAGAATTGTCTCTCACTTACCTTTAACGAAGACTAAAGGCCCTTAATTCGAGTCACAGTCGGGGTTGCCAGGCGCCATCCTAGTATTTTAAATATTTATATCAAATTCTCACCAAAAAAAAAGGGAGAAACGTAGACACTTTAAGCAATTAAAGAATATATTCTATTAAATTAAATTTTACGCGGCTTATTCCACGGTGTCTTGATATTAAAACGTTTTTTGTCGAATAACATAAAAAACCAACTAACATGCAAAACGGCCAAACTACCCCGGTACCGGGTGACACAAAAGATTTTACATCGCGTTCCTAAAACTATTACAAATTTGGTTCGAACATACTGAACCGCCAAACAGAATTTAATACATACAAAAAAAAGATTACCCTATACACTACCCAATCTAAATTAATCACGCGTATTCATATCGAAAGACCCTTAACTCGAAAGTTTCTGAAGTAAACAGGCAGGGTACTTACAGTTGAGGTCTTCTTTTCTTTTAATCCATAAAACTAAGTATAATCTACTCAGAACCATTTGTATTAATCCGAAGATCTCGTAACTAATGCATTCTACGGTATTGCATTTTTCTAGTATCAAAAACTCGCGTACCTAAGAAATAGTCCATCATCTGCAAGGCGGTTATTTCGATTACAGACTTAATCGAACGTATTCTCTTGCAGGGTCGCGAGACGAAAGGTCCTTTTTTTGGATACACATTTAGCTTAACTTTTCACTTGCACCCTCGAAAATTTTGCATGTAATTAAACGTACACTTTTGGCACTTACGGTACTTAGGCGGTTGTTTTAATTTTGTTTAAAAATAACATAAATCCACACTATTCGGTACATGTCAAATAACTACATGTCACTTGTCGAGAGTTTGCTTAAAACTAAACCTAAAAACTATTAACACTCATAAGGTAGAAAGTCTCCCTCTTATCATTTTCTACACATAGAGCATTACAAAAAATTTTTGCGCTAACATTTTCTCAGAAATAACAAACAAAACCGAACACTCCGAATTTTTGAACGTGGGTACAATTCGTGTGTTATTCATTTAGTCAAAACAAGTCTCTATTTACATGATAAAGGGGGCCGCCACCGAGCTGTTTTCCATGAAACAAACAAAGAAACCTTTGAGATAGCAAAACAAAACGCGACATGCGATGTTTAAATTCGAAGAAATTGAGTGTGAAAACTATTGAAATAAGCGGTTCATCAAAACCCTAATTGCGTGAACGTGACGATAAGCTCTAAATTAAAAAATATTAAATGACCAAAAACAATATTCTGACAAACATGACCATGAAACACACGGGCACTGCAACGTAACGAAATAATTTAAAATTATAGTATATTTCACTTCAAAACAGCTTTTACAAACCAAAATCATTTGCGCGTACAAAAAACAACAATTTTTCACCCAAACAGAGGTGACAAATTATAAACATTAATTATTTATTTTGTAATAATATAGTCAAGCTTTATCTAGAATGAAAGAGAAAGGAGATGAAATTATATAACTTAATTGTTCTTTTTCTAAAAAACCTGACTCTGTAACAAATAAATAATAAAAAAATTTACACTGTATAATTCTGCAATGCATAAAATTGTAATTTAAATTATTAAGAACTTATAGCTACAAAAAAAACTCAACGAGAAACAACAAATCAAAGTTTATTGCGTTTGTTACTTTTTTTAATTTGAATTTTGAAAAAGTTGATGTTTTATACTTTTCAACTTGACCAAACAAAGACGATAAAGTTTTACTCACTGCTACTTTACAAGTAGAATCAATTATTTAACTTGTACTTTCCTGAGGAAGTAAGTAAGTAATTGAGTAAGTTTATTCATCTTATAAGATGTTTACAAATATCACCTAATATCTAATCATATAAGAATAATTTCTCCACGATCGTCAGTGGAATATAGTAATTCCGAAATTATTGTTAATATAGAAAACAAAATTCTCGCCCTTGATATAGAATATTTATTCTAAGTAAATCAGATATGATCGTGAAGAAAACACGGTCTGTTACTCGATTAGAATAAAAATTCGATCTGCTCGTGATTCCTCGCGCTTGCTATGCTAGCGTTCGGAATCTTCCAGTTGTATCAAATTTTCATTCTAACTTTGTTACAGAATCTACTATTTTCTCACATGCCCTAAACATGCTTTTTTAAAATTCATTAATGTCCGTCTTTTCTTACTTTCCGCAGGCAGTTCATTATATATTTTTAAGCACTTATAATATGAATTGTTCTGCGAACAAGTTTTCTTAACTAAATGTAACCTAAAACTATTTAAATCTCTAGTATATTGATGTACTTATATCAAAAACAAACTTATATTAAAAACAATAAATTTCTGCATGTAGGTAACCTATTGTTAATTACCTTATAAATTAATATCTACGTTTTAAAATAAACTTGTTGCTTAATACTTAGCCACTGTAATGCATTTAGCATTGCCGATATTTGTGTTATTTTACTACACCGTAATATGATCCTCATTGCTTTATTTTGTAGTTTTTGCAGTTTTTGAAAGTCGCCTTCGGAAGATAAGAATAGTATGGTTGCACAATAATCTAAATAAGGTGCAATGATAGTTCTATACACCAGAATTCGGGACCAAACACTCAATTTCGAACTTATTCTTAACAAAAAACCTTATTTTTTGAGCTACTTTACGTATGATGTCACTGTTATTAAGGTATCATTGGCAAACATATTTACTCTCGCATATTTAACTGAATTTATCATGTCATGTATGTAAATAATAAATAAGAAAGGACTTAAAATTGTTCTTTGAGGCATCCTTAATAAAACTACTTTAGATGTAGATTTTTCTCCCTCATGGATGGTTGTCTGGTGCCAATCGGTTAGGTAATCCTGGAACAACTACAAAACATTTCCGGTGATGCACTATTTTTATATTTTATAAAGTAATAGAGTCTGATTTACCGTTTCAAAAGCCCTCTGTAAGTCTAGTAGTACCGCAACAACCTTTTGTCCGCTTTCAATATCGTCCTTCCAATTGGCTAGAACTAGATTTAGAGCAGTTCGCGCGAACGTTTTTGTTTTCTAAAACTTGATTGAATATTAGTAATTGTATTATTTTCTTCCAAATACTTTTCTAGTTGTCTTTTGGCAAGAAGTTCTACAACTTTTTCTAAGCTAGGTAACATATTTATAGGTCTGTATTCGCTGCAGTTTCTTGTTCTAGGTATTTTAGGTACTGGTACTATTGTCACGGTTTTCCACTTATCAGGAAAAATTTCGTTTAAAAAGCATTGATTTATTAAATTTAGGAGACTTGTTTCGATGATTGGTAAGGCGTCAATCATAATCTGTAGAGTAATTCCATCTACACTGCTTTTCTTTCTGAAACTATTTAATATGTAAACATACAACATTTATATAATTCTCATTCCTTTATTATACAGTTTTATTATCATTGATATTTAGGTAAAATTTAACGATTATTTAAATAATTTGTGTTACACAGATTAACAAACATGAGTTCTTCTTTCAAAACGTTCAAAAAATTAGAAGATAAGGTTTTCATCTTTCTGTAAGAACCTGCATATGAGGTTTTGAAGAACAATAGAGAATAGGAACGGAAGTTGGTTATGGAGAGAGGGGAGTTTGTGTTAATAGATGGCAAGAAATAGCTGCTATTACTATGGCGGTAGATGGAAACTGGTCCAAAAGAACGTATATCAAACTTTGGGGACCATCATTGTTGTAACGTCTATCTTTGCAAGGAGAGATAAAAAAAACGGATTTGCAATTTAAATACTAATTGAAATCATCACAAGCTTTTTAACTGCAAAACTCTCAATTCTGGTGGGATCTCAAATAGATTTTTGATAATGTTGCCAACAAAGCTGAACGACTCTTCCCTAACAAAAATAATAATGTCTGCGAATCGTTGATGAACAGAGTTGCAAAATACCATCAAGGCAAAAGGCTCAATCTTTCACAATGTTTGGTTACAACATGCGTGTACATTGCACTATTCTCTCTTTTCCATTTGGTCCATACTGGTTACTTGATTTGTAACGTCTCGTGTACTACAAAGAGGCTTCAGAAGCATAGAATCGACTCTCTACATCTCTCATAAAGAAGATTGTCATTCAAAAGAAACGGGTACTGGCCTTGAAGGAGAAGAAACGTGACTCTGATAGCACTGAGAAAAAGAAGTTTGCAGTAAACAATAATCATTATAACCTAAAAGCATAGCACATTGATCATCAATCTGGAGATAGAAAATCCTGAACTTTAGAAGAAGAAATGTGAGGAATTTCTCAATGCTCTGTCTGTAATCTTAGAAGATAGAGACTCAATTGAGGATCAAACGCGTGAACAAACTTGATTTCAAAAGTGAGACTTGGTTCTTGTAGCAAAAATACCGGATAACTTGGCAAAAGTCGATTAAAGCAATGAGATGGCAAAGTTGTTAGGTATATGAAAAATTTCCAGGCGTTTGCAATTGCCATGTCGATCATTCTCATAAACAATGGCCAATACCATTTGTTGGCTAGTATTTCAATGGCATATTTGGCTACTTTTTAATTATGTTAGTCCATACAACCCATATATTTATTGTAGTTTTTGACAACCTGAGGTTGTGGTATGGATCTATTTTGTTACGCTTTTCTATTCCAACGAGATGCTTAAGCCAAGGGTTCAATTGTGCCGTGGTTTGTTCTAACGATAACACATTTATTGTCATTCCACTTCAAAAGTAATATTTCACCCAGTGTATCAAATTTATAATTAAACTCTCTTCGAAGCTCTTTTTTTAGAGATTTTGAATTTTTGTGGACATTGAGCCAATTTGTTTCCTCAAACTGTGTCTGTTGCACGCATTCCTATATGTTGTTGAAAGCTCTGCTAGTACATAAACTGTCAAAATAACAATGATTTGCAGAATTTTTAACGCATTATTTAGCACTACCCTAGTACGTAGTATTAAATCTTGATTAAGAGAATTGGCTTCGATGTATAAGTCAAATTTATAACAATATCCATCAAAACTACATAATGCCCAAAGTTTATAATTAAACCGCATGGGCTTTCCTCATATGAACTGTTTTAGCTAATGTTTGCCAAAGTACTTGACAATGATTTCATCAATTGACAAGTTTTTGGAAAAAACTCTGAACTGCTGGAAATTTTTATTCAGCGCTGTAGTAAGACCGCACTTTAAATACTCTCTCACTTTTATTTGCTACAAGGTATCATTATTTACAAAATGTTTTCAATTCTTTCAATTCTTTTTCTGGCAGACTAAAGTTGGAATCATTTTTTGCTACATTTGCATACCTTATGGTCTCTTCAATTATAAGTTGAATAATTTCATCACTAAATAACATTTAAAATACTTCGACAGGGTTCTACATTTACTTCTACTTGCTCCAATTTTACAAGGCGTAAATTTTGCATTTTACTCGGTTTTTCTTAATAAGTCCGACTTGCTTTTAAATCTATTTATCACACTTGGAAGGCATATGTTAAATATAGAAAGACATCATTAATAACAAAACGAATTTTTTAAATTAAACAGTGGCTTCTCGATAGACACGACTTTGATTTTTATTGTGAAAAACATGTTACGCCTCTATTTTTTCAAAAAACAAAAAATTGTTTTCTTAATTCTAGTACTTTCTGTTAAAAAAAATCCTTTGAATTTTTTCGTATCACTCAAGCGTTTTCGTGTAAAAAATTAATGAATAAATAGCAATAATTTCTTATTTTATTGAAAAGTCATTAAAAAATTCAAAGTCGGTAGGTACGTAACTTAATAAAGAACAAACGTTTAACATTGAAAAAATTAAATAAACTACTGAAACTAAGAAAAATGCCAACTGTTGGCATTTTTCTTAGTTTATACTATTCATACGTGTCAATGTTTTACACGAGATGTCGTAAGACACATATTTTACTTAAACTACTGAAATTGTCCTCCGCCTGCAAAGATACATGCCTCAGTCCTTTTTCTCATATTAACGCTCACTCTTTCAAAAATTCCAGGAGTATTTCTAATAGTATTACACGCAGCTGTTATACGATTTGTAAAGTCTTCCACATGGAGTGCTATAAACTAGTCTAAACTGTTCAAATCCGGAGACCGAGGAGGCTATGGTTGAGGTCCACTACGGTCTCCACCGGTCGTTAAATGATCGATTTAAATGGTCTATGGCTTAAAGACTGAAATAAGGTGGTGCACTGTCATGCATAAACCACATTCTATTCCTCGTAAAAACGGCACTTCTTCAAGTAATGAAGGCAAATCTTCCTCCAGAAATCGACGGTAGGTATTGCCGTTTAATCTGTTTGACAGAAAAAATGGTTCAATCAAATAATCGCCAATTATTCCAGGCCATACATTAACTGAAAATTGATTTGATGGTGCGATTCATCAATCGCATGGGGGTTTTCATCAGCTCAGTAATGATTATTATGAAAATTTCGGACTGCGTCCCTCGCAAAACTAGCTTTGTTCGTAAACATTATTTCATGATCGAACAGAGGATTTAGCACAATCCTCTGCAAACACCATTGGCAGAAACCGGAATGTGATAAGGGAATAAGAAAAAGTCGTGTAGAATCCTCCATACCAGAACGTATGTAATAGTCAATTGATTTTAAATTTTGAGTAGTGAGTTTAGGATTATCTTCAACTAAATTTAAAACTGCTTTCTCGATTTCTGGTGTTCGGACGGTTCGAGTGACACTTTTTAAATGGTTAAGTGTAAAAACCAGTTTCTCTTAGTCTCCTTTGCACTTCGGGAAATGTACGCCTATGTGGCGTGACTCTGTTCGGGAAGAGTTTTGCGTATAATTGAACAGCTTGAACTGCGTTGCCATCAGCGAGGTCATAAATATTTACCATTTTGCTTTGAAAATAACGATAATAAATAAAAATAAAAGTGCATTAACAAAATTTCATAATGTGTTACTGTAACAATAAGTAAACCGCTTAATGTAAGTAAACTGCTTAAATCACAATCTAAAAAGTATAAATAATTAAAAGTTAACAAATGTGAAAGCACGTTGATTAGGGTGTACTTTTATTGTAGACACCTACCCCGGTAAGCAATATTTCAACAATATCAGCTTCTGTGATAGGTGCCAAATGATCAAACTGGTTTAATAGAATGATGCTTTATTTAATTTTTAATTGAGTATTTATACCTTTTAGATTGTGCATTAAGCAGTTTACTTACATTAAGCGGTTTACTGATTGTTACAGTAACACATTATGAAATTATGTTAATGCACTGTTAACATTAAATATAAATATTTGCAATTTTGCTTACGAATTATTTGTACCAATTTATAGCAATGCGTTGAGCAATTTATGTTTAATTATTTTAAAACAGTGGGTACAATTTACGACAAAACGCAAAAAATGTATTACCGAGAGGTAAGTCACATCTTATCTTCAAAGTTACTCAAAAACTATTTTGACATTATTTCTCTGCCAACTAGATGATTTTAAAATTATGTTTTCCATAGGAAATTACGGCTATTTATTAATAAATTTCTTAGACGAAAACGCTTGGTGATACGAAAAAAATTCAAGAGACTGTTTTTTAACAGAAAGTACTAAATTAAGAAATCATTTTTGTTTTTTGAAAAAACAGAGGCGTAACATGTTTTTCGCAAAGAATATTTAAAATCATGCCTCTGAGGAATTAAATAAAAAATTAGTTTTCTTATTAAATGATGTCTTTCTTCATTTAACGTAAGCCTACCAAGTGTGATAAATAGATTTAAAGCAGGTCGGGACTTATTAAGAAAAAACCGAAAAAGAATGCAAATTTTAACGCCTTGTATTTCATAGAGGAAGCGAAAGCAAACATAGGTTCACATGAACATTTTTTCTCAAAATTACTCATACAATCACCACTTAAATTTATGACATACTGTTCTGAAACACTCTGTATATGCCTCTAAAGGAACCCGCTGGAAATAAGATTTTCTTAAATTACTTTTGAATTATTTGATGGATTTTACAAAACTTTAAGATGATGAACACACTAGTAAGGACCACTTAGAATAATGTCCTTGAATCATAGTTATCTTGTTTAGTTTGCCAGGAGCTGACTAAACTTTTCAACTTAATGATATAATTTTTAACATCCTCTGAGATAAAGGCTTCCAAAATAATAAATTTAGGTAGCTTAAACCTTAAGTTAAAAAAAAGATATTTTTGTTATTGTCTACAAAATGTAACGTTTCTGAGAAAAACAATAAACTAGTACAGCAGTCGTCAATTGGACGTGCCCGCGAGTGGATTAGCCTGCAAGAAACCTATGTTGCACGCTCTTATAAAGTGTTGCAATAATACCTTAAGGTACCTCCTAGGGCCCACTGCGTTTTTTTTTATTTTTTATTGACATTATTTAAAGTGGTCCTTATTAATGTTCATCATATTAAATTTTTATAAGATTCCATAAAATAATTCAAAACTTATTCAAGAAAAACTTATTTCACATATACTAAGTGACATAGAAAGAGGAACACCCAGTAATACTGAATTTATTTGAACAATTTTTGGTATACTAGTGTATACGAATTAAATTAGTAAACGATCACAATTTGGTAAAAATTAAACTATTAACTTCTTCAAAAAACTTAATAATGTGTTGCTCCACCACGATGTCTTGTGCACCCATTAACACCTCTGCGCATACTTCTAATGAGGTGATCGATTTCTTCTTGAGGTATCTCATCCCATGCTATCTGTAACTGATGCTGCAAAGCCGCTAGAGTTTGTGCAGGGTGAAGTAAATTGAGTAATCTTCTTCTCATAATATCCCAGACGTGCTCGATGGGCGAAAGATCGGAAGATCTTGGTGGCCAAGGCAACAAAGCAATTGGATTGGCCTCAAAATGAGCCAAAGAAACCCTAGGAACATGAGGTCGTGCGTTGTCTTGTTGGAATGTGCTGTTGGGGATGGTCTGAACATAAGGTACAATATGGGGTCTACGACCTCCTGGATGTAGCGCGCAGCGGTCATGTTATCTCTAATGAAGACGAAAGGTGACCTACTTCCAATAGCAATAGCTTCCCATACCATAACTCCAACTGTGTGGTGCACATGCCTATTCACAAAAAATTGGGGATCTTGTCTTTCACCGCGCCGTCTTCTCACCCTTGCCCGACCGTCATGCATACCCAAACATAATCTGGATTCATCACTAAAGACAATTGAATTCCATTCTTGGTCCCAATTTGCCAGTTCTCTACACCACGCTAGACGATAACGTCGATGCTCTGGAGTCAGTGGTAGCACAAAAGGGGACGGTATGAAAAGAGCCCAAAGGTTCTTATCCGTCTATAAACGGTTCGCATCCCAATTGGTCTTCCATGTTCTTCAAACCACTGGTCCGCAATCGCCCGTGTAGAAGAGAAGCGGTCCCGTAAAGCCAATAGTCTAAGACGGCGATCTTCGCGTTCTGTGGTTCTTCGACGACGTCCTGTACCTCTCGCTCTTCGTTTACGGCCCTCTTGGTTCCATGCCCGAACACAGACTGCCACAGTGTTTAAACTCCGTTGCGTTCTAGCGGCTATATCTCTCATAGACAAACTAGCCTCACGCAATCCCACAATTCTACCCCTATCAAACTCGCTTAATTGCGTCTTCGCACTGGAGGCATTGTGATTGAATTAAAGAAGCCATTTGAAATGCAATTTAAATCGCTTAAATGACAACTGTACTTACAAATGCTTAATTCATTGTTTTAGGGCTACTTAATCGTAAGTGTTTTTGAATGAGGTTAACAAAACAACCGCTAGGGCAATATGGCTGAAAAACTGATCGTTTTTTATCTTAATATAAACAAATATATTCCCAAAAAAAATTTACAAAATATTCATTATTACTGGGCGTTCTTCTTTCTATGTCACTTAGTATATATTTGTAGAGAGGCCCTACATTTTTAAAAAAACTTGTCATTTTATTTTGTCATGCTGTATCAGAATTCTAGAGATTTCCTACATTTTCTCTGGTTAAGATTAATTTTTGGTTAATTTTGAAAAAACCATTGTGACAACAATTATTACCATGACAGTAAACCCAAAATTTAAGTTTAAATAACAATACATAACAAGAGCAAAATGTATACATCGGGTGTTTCGTTGTGTGGACGATTGTATTCACAAATGATGTAAACACTTTTCGTTAACGATTTTTCGAATTTTCAATCAAATTGGGATTAATGTGAGTGTTTTACATCTTACTAGCAATAGTTTAGTGAAAATATTTTATAAGTTATGTTATTTCTACAATTAATTGTATGCAATAAAATAAATGCACAAAAAGTGTTAGAACCTTTTTAACTCATATTTCACATAATGGATTTCTGTAAAAAGACACTAAAGAATAACTTGTTGACGTTTCTCCTTTGCTTGATTTATATAGAACGTTTTTAAATCGCAAGTGTATAAATTGCTAAAATTTGTTAAAATGAAATTTCCGATAACTCTACAAACCCTGCAAAATTTTACCCACCCACAAGAACTACCACACCAATGTTATACATCTCCATTTAATTCTGTTTTACAAAATTTTCAACTCGAGTATATCGTCAAACTTTATTCGAGAAAATAAAATTTAAGGTTGTCAATGGAAAATAATCTTGAGAACGTCGGATGTTTTCTCGCCACACGTTGACAGTGAAGCAAAAGAATAACAATATATTAGACGAATCCGTGTCCACAATGTTCAGGATTTGTTTGGCTATTATCGTAAATTTTCTCTGGTGGTTGCTTTTAAACACTCGTTTTTAACCACTGTGCTGAGCTAACATTCCCGTAAACGGGCGCGATTGATTATGTGCTGTTATTTGTTTTGTTTGTTTTTCGCTTACATTCCTTAAACTTAGTGCGAGGAAACCTACAATTTCTTTTGTTTAAATTTAGGGTTTTCGACAGAAGTTCAATTTCGCAAACATTATCGAATAATAGATTGCTAATTGTTTTCTTGAAAAAAAAAGAGAATTGTTTTGCGTTAACAGAATCTGAAGGGTATTTCCTGCAAACAAAAGGTTTTTCGACTTTGTACTTTTTGTCGAAACTCTCGATGTCGTTTGCCAACTGACGCGTTATTCTGTAGTGTTGATTACATTATTAAATTTTCTAAAGATTCACTACAATTGTTTTATATCAGTGTAAAAATTAATGAAATGGTTCAAGCATTGAGGAGCACCTAAATGTGATATTTACTTCCACATCTACGTTGAAAATGCTTTATAGCATTGTCTTTTAAGTAAAGATAACATTAAATTGACACTGAAAGTAAAAGTTAGTTTCTTTAAGATGTAAGATAATTTTAGACGCAATTTAATTTTTTTAATATTTACACACAGGTATTTGTGCAAATTTTCAGCTTGACTAACTCCGGATGGGGTGGAAAGTCGCTCCATCTATCCATTTTTTATTATATATATTATTCAGTTTTAAATAAAGTAAAAAAAAATAAACAATCATAACACTTTTACTAATTTACTCCTTAAAACACATAATGGAGAAAATATTCACCTTACGGTTGGGTATTAAAGTGACTACATAATATTATGTGTCATTACAATTTAATTGAAATTCATTCAAATTACGTGAGTTTTAAGGATTTTCCATTTAATGTGTTATTGTCATTAATTGACCAATGTTGAACATTGGCTAATGTTTTAATTTACAAAAAAAAAAATTTGTTAGATAAATCATTGTGTGAATATAAATAAAGCAAATTCATGTATTTGAAATTATCTACCCTAAAAAGAAATGAGATTAGAGTGAGAAGTGTATGTTCTATTCTTTCTTAATTAATGCACCAAACACTGACATTTTACAGCAAATGTGGTACTATTTGTTGGAACACAAAAATAATTAACTTACCATAGGTGTCAAAATCTGATAATTTTGAAATTTATTTATTTTTGTGCATATATTATTTGTGCACAATAATAAGTGTCTGATCGCTCATTATAGCTTGCATATAATTATTAATTACCGAGGAGGTGAAGGTGTGCTTTTTGCCGAGTCAGCTTTTGATGGCCGAAGGCGAGGCCGAAAAAATATCTTTACCAAGGCAAATATTATATTTTTCCGGAGACAAATAATTGACAAAACAAAAATTTAACATACTTGTTCAATATTTTGCGGCATAATTTAAAAAATAATTACGCCGAATTACATTCGTGGTTATAATTTTGTTGCTAATTTTGATTAGATTACCACTTATTTTTGTTGCTATTAGAAAATCCCACCAGTGAACGAAGCAACAAAGATTCGTGAATCTAGTCAAAATTACCAAAAAAATTATCACCACTTATGTAATTACTGTTGATAATTTTTTGTTTGTACATGAACGTTTACTATGGTACTAAATTATAGCTGCCTGGTTTCTTAAAATTGTTACGCTATTAAACCTTCAAATTGAAAAGCAACGACATTCAGAATTGTCTTTCACTCACCTTGTGCTCAGGAGGGTAAATCGGGATGTCAAAATCAAGTTGTTTAGTATAGGCGCCACCTTTTTTTTAAAGTTATCTAAAGAAAAAGCGGAAAATGGATCACTTCAAAACTGATTCTCATAAAAATGCAAATTAAACAAGAAGTCTGACAAAAAAATTATTGATATTGTTAAAGCTGCAGTGAACATAATTGAAAAACTTTGAACGAAAAACAAACAACTTAAAACGATTGCCAACTAACTTCTACGAATTTTTTTATGAGAACGGAAAACAAAATTAAACCGTCGACCACTTACAATTTGAATGCAAAACTAAAACAAAAACATGCACTTCCAGAACTAACCCTCTTATAGTTCTTAATCATTTCCTAAACCTTGAAGCAAATACTTTGCCAAGACGAACCAATTCACTATTGCACACGGTTTCGTCACCACACTATACAGGTTTATACTGATATTCTGGGGCACCATACATAACACTTACATCACAATACAATATTTAAAATGTACCATAGGAATACATGAAGATATCATTACTTTCATTTGTTTTCCATAGCATGCTTTTGTCTTGGTGATAATGGTGTATTTTGATTGACACTTACGTTGTCTTTTTAAAAGTTTTTTTTAATTAATATGTTTTTTAAAGAAGAAAATTTTGACATGGTAGCATATTTAATTTTATTTCACCAAATTTCAGCAAATTAATATTGGAAATTAGAAAGACGTTGTTCATTTGGTAAATGGTACATAGGAAAATGCCAAGGGAATATTTTTTCTTGTCGAATAGTATAGTCTGATGAAAGTATGGTTACAATTGATGGCATTTTCACAATAGTCGTAATGTTCATTACTGGTCTCAAACCAATCTATGTTTAATTAAAACTTTAAGACATCAACACCATTTTTGTTTTAATAAGTGGACTGGTATTTTGGGCACAATTACTGTAGGATCATTTATTTACTATCATACTTTAACATCAAAACGTTACCTACATTTGCTGCAAAATGATTTTTAGAGTATTGAATGCATTAGGATGGTACACCAATACATATTCACAGAACTCTTCCGGAACATCTTAAATTAATGTATTAGTTCAACTATTGAATTATTATTAAATAGTTAAATAATCTAAACTGTTAATTCATATAAGTAATTATTTATTCTCAAAAATTAAAAACCATATACAGGTTCGTATTAATAATTTTCTTAATTAACGTCGAAAAAAAAACTAAAACGCACATAAACCGCTATACATCGTTGGAATCGTAATAAAAGGGGTTTTCAGAATCTCATATCAGTGCCGTAATTTAAAAAAATGAAGTAGATAATGATTCCGCAAAAACAAAAAGTCGTATTTAAAAACTGATAGTGCCACGTTAAAGAGAATAAAAAGATGTTGTGAGAATTGCTATTCGTTTTAGTCTAGGTCCAATATTAACGCCAGAAAAAAAAAATATGTAAAATCGAAAATTTCAATTTTTTAAAATATCTCAAAAACTAAAAAACTTTTCGGAGATTTATAAACGCCATTTTTCCAAGCCTTTGATTGCCCAACGTTTCTAACATTTAACTAAAACGTTTTCAAGATCTCCCCATAGTTGTCGTCTTTATCTTGGTCACGGTGTATAGCGTATAACCTCTTGGATAATGTTTAATGTTTTAAATATTCTCGATTGTTGTCAACACATATCAATAGCTACGCGTGTTTTTTGGATATTTTAATTAGTATATTTTTTCTCTAAACTTTATTAAGAAATTACTATATAGACTTATTGTAAGGTTTATAGAAAAAAAAGTAAAATTTTCGAATTCCAACGTAGTTTTGACCCACTGGAATCAAATGTGCACAAATATTAATTTTATTTGTACATAGATTTTTATTTTTGCAGTCAATCAGTGAATTTGGTTTGTTCACCATAAATTAATTTTTATAAAATTTTCAAAATACACATTTTTGAAGGTAATTATTGAAAAATATTTTTGTCTGTTTTAAAGTGTTTAACAATTTAAATTATATTTAAAAAAGTACGTAGTACTTTGACAGAAATTAATATAAAATATTGCCAAATGTAATTTGTAAATGTAAAATATTCCAAAGGTATGAAAATATAAAACAATGTGTACAAAATGTAACGTAAAAATAGAGTTAAAAACCCTAAAATTATTAGAAAAAAATAAGCATAAACTTTTAAATATTTAAAAATTTTAAAAATCTTTAAATATTAAAATTTTTTACATATTAATACTAACTAACTGACTTGTACACACTGTCACAAGAATTACAGTAACTTCTAAACACAAACTTCGATTCAACTACGACGCAATATTAACGATAGTCACAAAACAACTAAACAAAAAATCGGTAAAGTCCTAAATGTTTCAATCAACGATTAACATTATTAAGTTGAGTAGGTAGTACAAACATGAACTATTTGTTTTTAAACATTCTATCGTCTTGATATATCATTATAATTCTACTATTTTCCACCCTCCTCCATTAACATTTTCTTATTTTATTATTTCAGCGAGCTCTTTTTGTAAAATTTGAAATTATTTTATCCCAGAACTCTTTCCACCATTTAAAACTAAAAAAGAAACATAATCTTATTATAGAAATAAGTTAAAAAATATATAAATGTTTAAGATATAGATCTGAAGAACAGCATCTCAGCGAAATATAAAGTTTGGGTGAACTGACTAATAGGAAAAAACAATTTTAAAAAGGAAACAAATGTTTTCATAAATATCTAAAATGAGAACAATTTTTATTATAATTTGGTAACCAATATAATTTTAAAGTTTATACTCTTAAACGTAAAGATAATATCATTAAAAGTTGGCAATCTTAAATTATATTTAATTACTTTTAATCTATACTAATTGCGTACATTTCATACGCACAATTAAATTAGGTAAATATTTGCTTTAGGCACTCAAATAAATATGCTTCAAGCATATTTATATAAACTTTGATGTTTATAATTCACACTCATTTAAATTACAATAAGAACATTAATCATAACTAAATGTTTACAGTGTTTTAAAATAATTAACAGCCTTACATAAATTTGAAATAAAAACTCAACGTTAAGTATTTCTACATTTCGTTTCAATATTAATCATATTTAAGTGGATTTGTGTTTCTGTCAGTTTTGCTTTGATAAAGAAAATGCGGAATTTGATCTGTACGCAATGTTTAGTGGAAAATAATTTGCTAAATAAATAATCTCTCTATACACAGATAAACATAATTTTATGAGGTTATTTTTACTTTACATAACAAATAATTGTATTACTATAGTTCCTGCTTTATTAAATATTTAATTAAAATAAATGTGGTCGTAAAGCCGAAGAAACAAGTATTTATTTGGGATGGGCTGACATTAAATATTTCAGAAATATCTGTATATCCTAATTTGAAGTTTGTGTCGATTTCTTGCAAAAAAACTCAAATTATCGTGTCTATTGAATTGGACCTAATCAAGAAATAAGCAATTTTTTTTTATATTTGAATTTTAAATTACAAAGTCAAAATTATGTAAATCGCAATCATCTTAAAGTTACAACTTGTAACTGTCAAGAATTATTAAATAGAGGGTTGAATAAATTTTTACTTATTAACACCAGAGAATTGAAATTAGGACTTAAAAACATTTTTTTTTAATTTTGCTGACATTGTTAAAGTCGCATTTACAAAACGCCTTTGATAGATAGAACATTAAATAATACTTGTTATAAAAATGTAATAATCATAAGAAAATAGTAATTTTGCTTTTTAACAACTGCACGAAAGCAATAAAACGTTTTTGTAAAAGAATAATGCAGCATGCAACATAGAGAAAATCCAAAAAACGATTGTAATGCCAGCTCTGAACACGTAATTTAGTGTTATTGGACAATAGAAGTTGGTCAAATGTGAATGTTTGTAACTCTAGTTGAAACTACGAAGAGAGTTTAACTATTATTGTTCGGAGAAGCGATAGTTTCTTACTGTTTTAATCAAAATGGTTTCCAAATATCTTTAATAATAACTAACAATGAAATTCTTATGTGCTTAATAAACGACTTAGCTCTGTATTTACTCGAACCGTAATTTGTAAAAAGTTTAATATCCTGAATAATTGTGCTCGATCGAGTTCAAAAAATGTTTAATTTAAGCATTACGTTACTTCTGACTACAATTTATAAATAAAAGTAAAAGATTAACATTAATTGTTGAATTAGTTAAAAGTTATTTATGAAAGTACTTCATATTAGTGTTTATTTGCGCTTTTGTAATTTGATTAGTATTAATTATTGCGTTTGGTTCAAAGAATATTTATTGACGTATTTTTATTCTTTTTTCTGATTGACACGATATTGACTATTATCACCTTAGTTACGATATGTCATAACACATTTATATTTTCTTAAGGAAATATAATTCTCATATCTCCCTGATAAATCTGAAGAGTTCTTATTTTTAATTAAAACAAAAGAATCATATGAAATATTTATTTATTAATAATAATTTTAGCAGTACAATGCTAGGGTTTAAATTTTACATCAAAGTTGCAATTTTCAAAATTTACGCTAAACCAATAAAAATGATACTATTTACAAATTTTAGCAATCATAGCTAGCAACGTATCTTAAAAACATATCTTGCGTCACAATTATTCTCATTACTTTTTGCAGGTCAATCAGAAAAAACTATTACCTACAACTATACATCTAGGAAAATATGGTATTCATATTGCTCTATTTTTAATAAAAGCTAAAATATCTTAATTTTTCTGTTTATTTGTTTTTCACTCGTATGATTTTTATCACCTATTAATTTCCTATGTCAGTGTTTAATTCAGATTCATGTTCGTAGATTAGATAACTATACTTAGTGAAAAAACGTACTATTAAAAGGAAAGTGTAGAGATGTTTTCCTGTCGATTGTTGTTGCCAGTTTTTCAGAAAACTAACATTTATTTATTCTGAAGGCACCACCTGCTACCTAAGGTGCGCGGTATCTACCTCAAAACAAAATGAAGGGGAGAACAGAAAAAGTAATATGAACTTGAAACTCATTAATACGTCTGGGCATACTTCCTAATGAGGTTGTTACGTTACAAAAGTACTTTTTGGGTTTTAGTTTGAAATTGTGTTTCAAGTTTCAATACTAGACTGTAGTAAGGAAATTTCCGATTAGAGCAGTGAAAGCGTACACGGATAAGAATAGGTATTTTTCGAACGACGACCGCAGACTATCGGCTCGTCGCATGCATATACAATTTCATGTGTGTTAAATTAAACAATTGAAACCTAATTACAATTTTTTTCTCTCATGGAGCTGTAGATCTGGTAAGATTAAAATCGTTCGTTACTCGATTTAAATTTTGTTTTGTTTTATTACCAAATTATCTAAGAACTTGATTACGAAAGGATAAACCAGGAGTAGCTGATCTATTCGAACCAAGGCGGTGTTGATAAGGAATCGTGCGTATGAGGCCGTTTAAGTTTTCCAAAAATGCGACGAAACTGATAGCAATATCTAACACCAAAAGGTCAGATAACTCTTTATTATTCTAATGTAAATACCTCGCGATCGTGTGCTACTGCTGCGAAGAGTGGCTTCATGAACTTTACCCTTACTAACGTTAATTAAAGAAGAAGTCCGTCACTGTTGATGTCAGACGTAAAGGGTGTTTGTTGAGATTATTATCACATTATTTCCATATTATCAAATTGCGCTACTTATTTACGTTGTGGTGGGTACAATCGATTTTCTGTTCGACATTTGTCTTTAAAATTATTGATCTCTTACTTGACGTATGATAGTCTGTATCAGGAATTCGACGGTACCTATCAAATTTTCTCTAACTTAACTGGTATAAGTTAGATTTCTCATTCTTTGTAATAAATAGTAGTTATTTAGTTTAATCGGTTTTCGAGTTAGATACTTACTCAACATGCGTCGCGTCGCATCAGATAATTTATAGATAAACATACCTTAATGTTTAGTTGTGTAATTGTGTGTCTGTTTTCTTTGCGTATCTGTACTTCATTATTACAAATAGTATTTATGTGGGTAATAATCTTAACAGATATTCCGAGATAATATCGAGTATTATCCATTTATACGGATTCTTTTTTTGTAAGATAAAATTGTGTGTTAATTTGAATTAAACGTTTTATGGAACTCACATATACAGGGTGTTATATTTTTGCTGTTGGTGTTTCTCATCCATTTGTAGGTGGCCAACGTAAATTGATTGGTTTACGTAAGTCTTCTCGGTAGGTACTACAGTCTGGCGCCCTTCTTTTTTTTATACGTAGGCATCATTGTTTGCCGTATCCACACCTATTCCAAATAAGAGCTAATCCGGTATTGAGATCTTCCTACTCGTAACAAGGTGATCGATTTCTTCTTGAGGTATCTCATCCCATGCTATCTGTAACTGATGCTGCAAAGCCGCTAGAGTTTGTGCAGGGTGAGGTAAATTGAGTAATCATCTTCCCATAATATCCCAGACGTGCTCGATGGGCGAAAGATCGGGAGATCTTAGTGACCAAGGCAACAAAGCAATTTAATTGGCCTCAAAATGAGCCAAAGAAACCCTAGCAACATGAGGTCGTGCGTTGTCTTGTTGGAATGTGCTGTTGGGGATGGTCTGAACATAAGGTACAATATGGGGGTCTACGACCTCCTGGATGTACCGCGCAGCGGTCATGTTACCTCTAATGAAGACCAAATGTGACCTACTTCCAAAAGCAATAGCTCCCCACACTATAACTCCAACTGTGTGGTGCACATGCCTATTCACAGAAAATTGGGGACCTTGTCTTTCACCGCGCCGTCTTCTCACCCTTGCACGACCGTCATGCATACCCAAACAGAATCTGGATTCATCACTAAAGACAATTGAATTCCATTTTTGGTCCCAATTTGCCCGTTCTCTACACCACGCTAGACGATAACGTCGATGCTCTGGAGTTAGTGGTAGTACAAAAATGGGACGGTATGAAAAGAGCCCAAAGGTTCTTATCTGTCTATAAACGGTTCGCATCCCAATTGGTCTTCCATGTTCTTTAAAACACTGGTCCGCAATCGCTCTTGTAGAAGAGAAGCGGTCCCGTAAAGCCAATAGTCTAAGACGGCGATCTTCGCATTCTGTGGTTCTTCGACGACGTCCTGTACCTCTCGCTTTTCGTGTACGGCCCTCTTGGTTCCATGCCCGAACACAGACTGCCACAGTGTTTAAACTCCGTTGCGTTCTAGCGGCTATATTTCTCATAGACAAACCTGCCTCACCCAATCCCACAATTCTACCCCTATCAAAATCGCTTAATTGACGAAAATTATGGCGTCTTCGCACTGGAGGCATTGTGATTGAATTAAAGAAGCTCTTTGAAATGGAATTTAAATCGCTTAAATGACAACTGTACTTACAAATGCTTAATTCATTGTTTTAGGGCTACTTAATCGTAAGTGTTTTTGAATGAGGTTAACAAAACAACCGCTAGGGCAATATGGCTGAAAAACTGATCGTTTTTATCTTAATATAAACAAATATATTCCAAAAAAAAATTTACAAAATATTTATTATTACTGGGTGTTCTTCTTTCTATGTCACTTAGTATAGATTACTAAGTTAAACAATTGAATTAATTTTATCTTCCAAAATTATATCTTAATATAAATTTCTTAACATAGAGGGAATAAATAGAGTCACTACCCTTGATTCAATGTGCCGACGTTTCGCCCGACCTATTCGGGCTTTTTCAAGACTTTTGTAATTTGTTATAAATATGAAACAAATATAAACATTTGTTTATGTTGTTCGTCCGTTTCGTACTATAGTGCGTGTTATTAATATATATTTATTTAATTAATTTATAAACTTTTAATTTGTGGCCGCTGTTAATCTTGGTGATTAATTTAGTGTATAATTTTGTTGGTTTTTAAATATTATGTTAGATGTGACTGTCACACTCTAAATTACAAAAATTCTTGATGATGATGGCGCTTTTTCTTCAGTATTTAAAGCTCCTCCCGCAGACATACGATTCTGACGAATTTCAGAGGTGACCTGTGCTTCTATGAGGTGATTTCCTATAGTTTCACTCCATGAGTAGATGAGCTAGGGTTTCACTCACCGAATGGCAAAATCTGCACACCTTTTTTTGTCGAGGGCATATACTTTTGCGCTGAAATGTGCTGGTGAATTTGCCTATAGGTTCCGACTATGTGGTTCTCGACCCAAACTTTCGGCACATTATCTACTTCGCTTTTGAACCCATTTGTGTACCAGATCTTAGTTCTCTGTAGTGGTATGTGTATTTTTGCTTTTAGTCCAACCTTCTTTACTGCCTAGCCCTACAGAAGTGACATCACCATGCGATCTACTAGTAGAGTTCTATCCGAGTGATTCAACCTCGCTCTTCCTTCTCTTTCGTTACATTTTTATTCGTCGGAGTTTAGTTTGGACTCCCTGCCTATGACAAGATGAATTGAAGTCAGTCCCAGTGTACTTCATACTTACGGTTGGTCAGGTGTGCATTACTCCTGTTTTTTTCGAGTTTTTTTCTGGTGGTAATCTCCTCGACTTTATGCTACTAGACAACTGGCATTATAAGTGAACATATAACGGACCATTGTGGGGTACATCCATCACAAAATTTTGGGTTTACATTGCCATTTATTTCTTCCTAGCACACCCTTATTAGTGCTGTGGTAGCTTTCCCAATAGCAGTCCCTATGTGTTTTTTTTTCAGTTAAGTTCATTACCACTTTGTCAAATGACCAAGGTGCTCTGACACCCACAATAATGCCAGTTTAATTTGTTGGGTTTAATTCTTAACCTAACAGTTGTACAGCATTTTTCTGTTCTCTACAATCCCTTTTGGATGATAAGCACCTTGAAGGCATCCTCTGGTGGTTTCTACTAACGGCTTCGGCTCTTGTTTATAAAAGTTTTGCCATCCATATTAAATAGAATGGAAGGATGCACTTGCGTAATAGGCAATTATTGCATAGTTGGTTTTAAGATTTGGGGTAAAAATCTAAAACACTGAATGCAAGCAGGAACAAATTTCTTAGCTAGATTTCTTTCAGAAGTTATCCGAACTTTACCACCTAACCAAGGAAAGAAGAAGGTTCCGCCTCATGTGTTTTATATTTACATAAATATTTTTATTTTGCGACAGAGTTTGTATACGAACTTGACGTTGATCACCAGTGGTTCAATTTCAAGTAATTTTTGGAGTTAAAACGGATACAGCCACCTTCCCCATCAAATTATCACCATCTAAAATGTTTTAACTTTTATGTTTCTAATTTATATTTCGGGGTAGTAATAGCAATCAATTGTGATAGTATCATCATTAATATTAATAGTATACTTACTACAAATGTTTGAAACTGTAAAGTGAAACATCGATCGTAGCTGAGCTCATTCAAAATTAAGTACCACGCCAAATACCTAATTACCATCTTTTTTTATGTATTTTTTTTCTCTCACCCAACGCACGCCACAAATTAATTTTGTGGTCTTAAATTTTGAAAAAATAAAAATACTAGAGTCCACTGTTTTATCGGACATTAATTTTTGTTTTCTTCAATACCAACCCAACCCTACCAAAATCATATCGAGCCAACGACCCGGAGAGCTGCGGTAATTTCTAACATTATAAAGCAGTCGATTATATCTTCCTTCTTTTTTTTTATTATCTAAACTACGCCAGGTGGTTAGAAACAAAAGGTCTAGGAGTTTTTAACCACCTGGCGTACTTAAGATTATAAAGTAGTTTATTTCTAATACAAGGGAAAACTGTCACACATTGTAACAAAACTTTAAACCTACGTGTAAGTTTGAATAAAATATTGTGTGGATATTTAATAAATTCGCCTGGATTTACCTATTTACAATAAAAAATGGACGTTGTTTAGAAGATATATTTGATCTATCTTATAACTATTTAGTTAGGGTTAGAAGGCATTGTGTTAATGTAGTAGTTCTATAACAAATCCATGCGGACGAAAGAAGGGGTAAATGTGGACAGATCAGAGATTGTTGTAGACAGCTGCAATAATTATTTTTATTCTTTATAAGCTGTATTAAGAATACAATTATATTTAACAAAGGAAAGATTAAATTAAACACACACTTTTGTCGAAAAAAGCAAATTTTCACCATAAATAAACAAAACACCATAATCTCAGAAAATATTCTTTCTAAAAATGTTTACATTTAATTTATTTTTAGCGTTACATATGTTTTTTATTTTATATACATTAATTGTTTTGTTAGTAAATTTAACAAGGGCCTTATTACCAATACATATTTTGATTGTTAAATTTCATCAAAAGACGTCAATCTGATCCCTATTATTTTATTTTTCTATCCGTTTTCAAGGTTGATTTGATTTTTTTTTTCGTTTCAGGCGTACTTCTAAAAATGGTCAACATTATTTATTTTATTTGTTTGCTTTTGGTTTAATTTTAGAAAAGTTCTGGTTTGTTTTGGGTTTAAAACGGGATGGTCTATGAATGAAACATTTTTTTTCTGTATCTGCAGATGATAAGTTTACCGTGGCAATTGGCATATCATGAATCAATCAAGCATTTAATCATCATTATATGGTAAATTATTTAACTTCCAATTTTTTAATATCTCGAAAAATACGCATTGCACAAAAAATTTTTTGAATTGAACTAACATCCATTTATAGAACACCCACTTTACGCTTCCTAAGCGTGGAATGGACGGCAAATGTAAAATGCTAAGAAGAAACCTCCATTTTTAATGTTAGATTGGATTCTAGAGTAAAAAAAGTAACACGTATTTATCATTTTTTAAACGCTATTTAAGATATTAGGTTATCCCCCGCCTAAGTCCCTTGAGCTAGGTGGTTTGTTAATAAACGAATTTTAGCTTAACCTAGATACCAACCGGAAAGTAGTAATTTTCTGTTTTCTTTATGGTAAAGATCGGATGAGTGTCAGGAGACTTACTGATGAGATCTATATTAAATAAATAATGTGGTGGTAAAATTGCTTAAATTTTTACTCTTATTGCCGTATTCCTAGGTGCATTACCGAGATACCATAATGGTGAAAACAGAAGATTTCTTTTTTGATTAACACTCTAAGCCCAACAAAATAACAAATACTAAGCAATAGTTAGTATTTATGTGATTGTTAATTAAGACAACCTTCAGGCGATTGCAATGTTGCTTTCTTATATTACTTTTCAAAGAATGTGGAACACAAAGTAAAGATTAAGTTTACTTTTCCATTTAAATAGTTTATAATTAATTGGATTGGTAACAGGAAACGTTGTCACGTGCATCATTTTGGCCGCATTAGACATGCTGAGAACTTCTTTAAAAGTGCACCGGAGAGTTTGGTAATTGAATTGCTTTTTCTTAGATGCTGCAGACAAAATATATTTATTTCTAAAGGTATTCATTTTTTGGTTAGTTTTCGGCATTGCTGGAGCATATCGGAGCATGGTGTTACGTAACCTCGCTGTGAATTATATCTAAGATACTGGATAAGTTTTCATCGTATGACTTCAAGATACTAAAAGCATTCTTAAATGCATTTAATCAGAAAGTTCACTTTGAAGAAAGTTTTGAGGTTAAAAACTTTTAGTCAACTTAGAGGAACCTACAACTTACACGTTTCTAAAAAAGCTCCAGAAGTTATTAGCTAAAGGAGGTGTAGTCTAGTTTCATTTTTACATCGCAGTAGGATAGATAGAAGATCGCATAAAAATTGCTAAACAGATGTTTAGAAGTATTACAACTGCAAGCAAGTTCTCTACAAATAAAAGTTCATCATTATCATTAACCAATGATGTGCAATATTTTCATAAATGTGAATTTCACTTTTTCGCAAATGAGAAGAAGGGTAAAAATTTAATTTTTATTATTTTGTATTCTAAATAGTTTGCAGTTAATACAACGTTCAGGTCCTATTAGTTTCGAGTTTTAAACTTCTGTTCTTAGTCGATCGGATAAGTAGATATTAAAAAGATGACTTAAAATATGATCAACAGAAAAACATATTTTTGAGAAGCATGTAAAAATTTGTATTAAACTGCTTTCCATTAGAAGGCTATAAAAATGCAAATAAGTCGCGAGATAAATGTTTAGTCACGAGCTTTGCTTGAGTGGTTAATATTTATCTCACGATTTATTTGCTGATAAGACACGAGTTTTATCCAACACCTCCTTCCGTCAGAGTTCTTAAAAAATAATCAAAACACGAAAATTTTATACGTTAGTATAGCCTATGATTTCGTGTCCATGTTGTTGTGTTTTGAATTGTTCGTTTGTTGACAGCAAATCATTAATTGAGAAAAATTAAAAAAAAATTGTTTCAGCAGTATTAAAACACGGTGACAGGCAATTACTCATACTGAACATGATAGACTGATACAGTACTTTTGGATTTAAATTAACAAAACGCAGATCAGCATTCTAACATAGTATGGAAATGTCTAATAACCATATTTTGACAGACAGCTGACCAGCGTCGGTCATTGATAGTATTTTTTATTATGATTTGAAGAATGACTGTAGATACATCATCGTTATCAATTGCAAGGTAACTGAAAACTTTAGTACAACTTTGTTGATGTAACAGCGAAGAGGAAGATAGGGGAAAGCGTAAATTGCATTGGAGTAGCACTAGATTGCATATACTTACCTCTTATTAATATGTTATGAATTGTGCGACCGCACACCCAAATACTCTCGATTCATCTTACAAATTCCATGTACTCTGCATTCATATTGATATTGATAAATGTTAATGTAAGTGCTGAGGCCAATTATTGTTCATGATTGTCTGCTCTTTAGGAGCTAATTCATTTTTGTGACTTTACGCACGCGTAGCATGCTGGCTTTGTCTAATCTGTAATATGACACTGCCCTTTAACGTATTAATAGAAAGGAAATACGTTTTCTTCTTGAAAAATTGCGAAAATGTTGAAAAAGCCACATAGAGCTAGCTACCGAAAAAATCGACTTATGCTTATTACAAAGAATTAAGTGATTACAAGAAACAGAAAAACGATGTTTGTGAAGTAAGCCAAGACGTGCTTTTGGGTTACTTCTTTAACGCCAAAAATAGATTTGAGGCCATTTTAATGTAGACAAAATATTCCATTTGAAAGGGTATTCTCCTCTCGGTTGCTATGTTTTTTTATGGTTTTTTTTTCTTTTTCTTATAGGAGATGCTTGGGTTAATTAAACCACTGTTAAAATATCGGACAACGTTGCCAACCTCAACCTATAAGGAAAAGATAAAAACCATAAAACAAATATAATGCACACTGGGAATAAATACTCTATCCAAAATATCATCAGCAGCAGCAGCTGATTTTATGAAATTTGCCAGAAGCAGAGTCGTACATGAATGTGGAAACAACATTGAAGTGACAAAAATAAAGCAAATAAAGTTATATTATTTAATATAAATGTTAAAGTAAACTTCAACAAATAATTTCATGTGAAATTTCTGTTTCATATACTTAGGTAATTATGATGTTATGTAGGTACTTAAACAATGTATTTTTGATTTTCACTAAATCAATTCAATTCTCGATTTTCTGTTGAATTACATAAAAACAATTTAATAATATTGATTTATAAATCGCTAGTGTTTTATAGACCCCGTAATTCAATCAAAATCATCATTTCCATGACGTCATAATAATGAAGTGTTGGATAAACATGTTTAAGTTTACAGTTCGGTACAATCATGTTTGTTAATTAATTTGAACAAAAATATTTTATTTAATTAAGTTCTGAAAGTTCGATAGTGTATTTTATTCTTTTTATTTGTTATCATGGTTTTATTATTTCAATTTTTTATCGTTTCATTACTTACATTGCGGCCAGTAAATTTTATAAATAAAATAGTGATGAAAACGTGTAAAAGTACTAATATTAACTTCTTCATTTTATATCTATCTTATTTTGGTATGTAATTTTAAATTGAGTCACGGAGAAAAATGATTTTATCGGGCACGACTTGATTTACAAAGTTGTTTTTCAGCAATACCCAAAAAACTTAACTCGATTTAAATATTTACTTGAAACTTCACAAATAAAATATTTATTCACACGCACATACTAATTTATTGAAAACCCAAGCAACAGGATTCTACTAAGTATGTGGTAAAAGCAACAAATGCATAAAAGATTTCTATGTTTGCGCTAAATGATTTAATAAAGCTACATGAAAATAATGTTTGATCAACAATTGTTTACACATTATACATTTTTTTAAATGCAGCAGTCACAATATGTAGAATAAAATTTATTGCATTTTCTTTTTGTCTATAAAGTTAAAAAACTTTTTAACTTACAATGTAACGAGAAGCCTTTAGTTTAGTGGTTTGGCAGCACTGATTACTTGATGCCTTCAATTTCTTTTTTAGGTTAAGATATAATCGTGATTGATGATGTTGGCAAAAACTTTATTTATTAAAATATTGATGTCACAAAATTCAATCTACTGTCAAACCACCTGCATCAACATATAATCGTAAATCTCCTACCAACTTAAATAAATATCATCACAATAATTAGAGAAATTTCTCTGTGTTATACAATTATTGTCATCTTACCAATAAAGTTTTTCTTTGTGCAAGAGAGCAAGGATGTAAGGGGTGGCTAGCTCTTCTTATAGAGATATTTATTTCATTGGTATTTTTTATTAACTGCGCTCTAAAACAGAGCGTTCTTTAAATTAATGTTATGTGATATCTCAGAGGATGTGCACTCCCTTAATTTATCTATGATGTGCACTCAAAACATTCATGATTTAATTGTGGGTGGTGAGAAGTTCTGCTTAATTTCGTGTAAAAGTATTCTCTGAACCCAAACAAATTGAATATCTATTTAAAAAAGTTAGCAACAATTGAAAATTCGTAATAAATCTAGTTTTTTTCTGTGACTTTCAGGAGGTTTATTGGATGTTTTGTTAACAAATATTATTAAAGAAAATAAATATTGAAGAAACACATGCACTCAATACTATACTACAAATTATGAACACGAACTACAGTGGGCAATTTAAAAAAAATTGTAAAGAGAATGCATTAACATTGTTCACATAAAATTGTAAAGGTTTGGAGTTATTTAAAAACGTTTTTGTTCAGTTTTTTTATATACAAATGGTAACTAGGTAATTGTTTCATAAAATGTATACATCTTTTTTTTTAAAATATAAACACAAATTTTACCTATTATGCGCTCTAAAATGTTACATATTATAACAGGTTGATGATAGCGATATCAAATCGACTAATGACATACCGCGTTTGAAGCGTCATTCCAAGCAGATTTTTAACATGGAACAGTACACGCCACGCGAACGCTCTAAAATTGTTGAAATTTACATTGAACAAAACAAGTCAATAGTGAAAACAAAACGTGCGAAGATGATAATGGTCACTCGATTACTGTTTATCAAGAACGTTACGCGATATGATAACAATTTTTTTCATGCCAATTATTCGTCGAAAGCTTATGAGGCACTACTGGTTTCAACTAAACGGCGCGCCACCACACAAAAGCCGCACTGCAATCGATTTTTTGAAGTAATTGTTTCCTGGCCGTTTGATGTCAAAAAATGGTAATTTCAATTGACCGCCAAGATCGCTTGATTTAACGCCTCCAGCCTTCTTTTTGTAGGGTTATTTGAAATCAAAGGTTTACATCAACAAGCCAAAAAACCTAGAAGAGCTTAAAACCAACATCCGCCAAGAAATAACTGCTATTCCGGTCGAAATGTTGAAGAAAAACATGGCAAATGCTGCAAAACGGTCACAATATCCCGTACAGGCTCAGGGCAGCCATTTACGAAATATCGTATTCAATAAGCAATGTAGACAAATCTACTAGAACTAAATTAATTAATTTTCATAACTAACGGAAAAAAAATGTGTTTTCTTTGATTTATTTCAAAGTAAAATAGGCGCTTCGAATATGGGCAACCTGTTATATGAGTGAATGTAAATATTTACATCAGTTTTGTAGTAACTATCGCAAGTTAATAAAGTCTTGAAAATGAATTTCTTCTAGATTTCTTTGCCAGCGGAAGATTTTACTTGCTGTTTATAGCGACCAGTGGTATAACAAATGAAACCTTACAGTTATTTTAAATGGGTCAACAAGTTTCAATTTAAAAGTTTAATTAAATTTAAATAAAAACAGTTTGTGACGGACAAAAAGAGTTGCCGTGCAAAATTAAAAAGATGAGAGCAAGTTCCTTTAATTAAGAACCGCACGGCTTGTAAACAAGTTACTTAATGACGGTAAATTTTGAGCAGCTTCCCGGTTAGACTAGATAACTTCGGCACAGCGTCGTGAGTCTAGGTAAGGAGAGTATACATGCCGCTTGCAGTTAACGTGGCCATTAGTATTGAACGTTCCAAAAATATTTATTTTGTACACCCCTGTATCTTATGCCCAAAATTTATAATCCACGAGGGGGAATAACTAGGCGCCAATCAGTTAAAAGGACGTTTAAATCAAAGTAATAATTATCGCGCAGAACTAATACTGCCGATAAAAAGAAATCTTCGTAAGGCGTGGCGCTTATCTAAAATAACCGAACACGATATCAGTAATAACACAAATAGAGTTTATTTTTAAAATGGGAAACTACCCACAACATAATACATCAACAGTGTAGTTACAAACAGTGCGTACAAAGAAATCGGCGTAATTCACTAATTGGCGATAAACCGAGATTAAAGCGCTCGAGTACAAACTGCGTCGGGTTGATCGAACCTTAACGCTAACGTGGTTCGCTAATCAGGTGTCACACGCACCACTAACTGAAATACGCGACTCGTTCGAATTGTCTTAGCGTTTCAAATTATAATAAAATAAAAACGTAAATGAGACGCTACCTTTAGATGTTTTCTTTTTGACTTTGTCGTAGCAAGCGGTGGGATAACTGTTCAATCAAAAATTGCTATACTTCTCGAGTTCCCCAGGTGTCGGAGGAGAAATCTGCCTACCGTGTACGGTTAGATGGTAGTAAAGATGGTAGCAAAAGATCGTATCCGAGATTGTAGCAACAGGTTGTAACAAAGGATCGTATCCAACGATTGTAGCGAAAGATGGTATCACGATTGTAGTAAAAAATTGTAGTAAAAGATAAAAGATTTTAACTCATGTAGCCAAAGATGGTTTTCCACGAGTGTAGCAAAGGATTCGTTTCTAACAGGTGTAGCAAAAGATTCGTCTTCAACGAATGTAGCAAAAGATTCGTTTCCAACGGGTGTAGCAAAAGATCTAAAATAACAGAAGAAACAATGTTGACGTCCACGTTGTATGCATAAATAAGGAATTTAAAAAACTTACGGTGAACGAGTAATAAAGACCCAATTATCCGTCCATTTGGCGAATATTACTCGTCTTGAATCTTCCTAGTATACGACGAGCTAAAAATAACGACACATAACAACGGATGGCCTAGAAACAAGCGGATTTCTTATCCTAATCAAAATTATAGCACGGTACACACGTCCACCATCTTTTAGAAATTCTTGTTGAACAGGAGCGAGTGAATCGCGGAGCAAGCGCAGAACAAACACATTCGCGCACCATCTAGAAACGTCGAACGAAAACAACAAACGTAATGCGGTTTGTACCGGGGATTGAAAAAAAACCGTAACAAGTTTATATTGGCAGGAGATAATACAACCTTTACAATAAGGGCAATTTGTTCGCATTTAATACAGAATACCAATGTAAAATATTCAGTATAATCAGAAAGTAAGAAATAAAAATATCTCTATGTGAAGAGCTAGCCATCCTTTACATGCTTACACAACAGTTGTTTCAAAACTCAATTGCATCTAAACGGCGTGTGAATAACAAATAATTCATCAAGTTATAAATTTCAAACAAATTTAAATAATACATTAAATGAAATACCGTGTGAGCGTCGTCTGTTATAAAATACTTTAATACAACAATGTAGAATTCTGTACGAAAATATGGTATAATCAGGGCATACGTTTAGTGAGTATTAATCCACATTAATGTTACCCATGAGTCATACATAAATTAAACGCAGCCCAAGTATACCATTCAGTGCAATGGTTTTTTTTGGTTTTGAGTTAGTGCGATGGTTATAAGCAGCCACTACATATTCTATGCACCCGTCTTTCTGCTGAGTACCCAATAACGAGAAACCCCGCAAAAATTATAAAAATTTTTTGCACCACTTGCAATACTAGTTTAGAGCAGTTTGTCGATTTAAAATATTTTATTAAAATTTTTAAAACGAGTAGCTATTAGTATAGAGTTAGAAACTGTAAAGAACAAATTTTCCAAAATAAACCAAAAAATAACGAACTTGGAGCATTTAACTGGTTTCAAATTTGCTAACAAATAGCTCATGAAACCGTAAATCGAATGAATTGTGCTAAGAATATGATCATTTGAGTAGTACCTAAAATTACCGGCGATGTAAACGTAAGCAAGCAGCATGACGAATTTGCTACTAAAAACGTGTTGACTACCATTAATTTCGTCTCAAGTCCTGTAACTCATTTTTGCTTGGGCAAATCAACGCACAATTTAAAACATCCTCGTATGATTAAATAATCTTTAGTTCTGTCATGAAAGACCTCCGTGAGACATTGGAGAATAAAAAAAATAGCGAAGTAAACCTGACAATTAATATTCACGGAATTCCTAAAATCATCAACCCTTCTAATTTTCAGTCTTGAAAACACCTTAATAACATCCTGGATCTTTCTGTATACCAACCTTAATTTACTTAAGTCTAAATTTAATTAATGTGTTTGTACCGTTCGTGATTTTCAACCACATATTATATGTATCTCTAAGACATAGCGAGTTGATTCAAACACAACACACAATGCTAGTGCAAGATGAATTATGGCGCGACCTGCAACATTGACAGCGTTGTCAGATGGTTTATACGTCGTTAGAAGCCGTCCAAAAACAACAAATAAAATTTTTTATTGTCGTTTATTGAAATATTTTAATCAATGTTATTGCCTATATTCGTAAATTTATATACTTATACACAACATCTTATTTCAATATGATCAAACTTTTTTTATTTTCTTTATATATTTATTTTTGGATATCCTTTGGATATCCATATACAGTCCATGGATATCTCGACGTAATTTGGGTTTGAAATGGATATCCATAGGATATCCTGTGCTGCCTGGAAAAGTCAGGCAACACTAATATATTTTCAATCTTGTGTTATTTATACTACAACACGCAAAGTTTTTGAACATAAACATAATTTCTGTAATTTCTTATTTTTTGGTTCAACAATAAAATTAATCATTTTTACCAATAAATTGCTATTGTAAATGTTATATGCAATTGAGTTTTTATTCAAAACTCAATTCTTTTGATTTTTAAATAGTTAAGTGGGTTTTATTCAATTGATTGTGTAGTTTCTTCCATCACTCTACACTTTAATTTACTAGTATTACGGCAAAATATATTAGAAAATTGGCTGAATACCTTTAAGTTTATTTGTTTATTAATTAGTTTCAATGGGCCGCAGATATTCAGTAGTTAATTAATATTTGTGATATTCCAAAGTCATTGCATTTTGATTTTTGGTTTCCAATACACATGTATATACATTATGTGCTATCTATCTGTACCGTATCAGATTATGTCAAGTTAAGAAAATGATAATTTTTGACGATTTTCCTGAAACGAATTAATTTTGTTGATTGTTTTAAAAAAATACATGTTTACTAATTCTGTTTACCTGACTTATTGGTGTTTCTTTTACTCAAGCCTTAGTTTTATTTAAGAAGCGAGAACTACAATCTGGGCTCTTTATTTGTTTGTCCCTCAGAACTACTTAAGTACACACACCCCTCTCCGACTGTGAACGGACAAATTACTCATTTACCTTCATGAACGTAACAAACTATAACTTTCTTGGGTAATCAACCTGTTAGCTTGACTAAAGGTCTTGTACGTGTTTTAATTAATCTAGTCGATGAATCTAGTTCCAAGTTCGAGATTACTGCCAATGTAGTTGATTCTGTTACATTCTTAATCAGAGAATTTCTCTTGCAAAGTACAACTGTATTTGTCAGAAAGTGTGGCTTCTTACATTCCTCAGCAGAGAAAAAAGACAATATAACAGGTAGACTTTACTCAGAAACAATTTTTAGAGACTGTTCTGGTAAATATTGTGTTGCTCTTCCCTTTAAATAATTGCCTTCTAAATCATGTTTGCAATCGTTACTTCAATGTTTAAAAAATAGTACACGTCTACACATTCTAAAAGTAGATTCTTCTTGTCCTATTAACTTGTAAAACGGAGAAATCCAGTCATGATATAAAAAAAAAAACATTAATAATTATCATATTCCAAATTTAGCTGTTGAATTTAGCTGAATGCTCCACATTTTTTGTTCGTGTTGTGTTTAATGTTTCGGGCAGGACCCCCCTTAGAACATGACATTAGGAGATTCATATGTAGTATTCGGTTCATTAAGATTAAGTTGTCTACTGACATCAAGCAGAAGTTCAGACGGAACATCGTAAATATCAGCGTATTCATTTTAAATTTAACGGTGACGCCTCAGGCTAATGAGTTATTACGTACCGTTACTTTTGGAGTAGATTCTTTTGGATTTTATTCTGCACAGCAAATAAACCTTATTTATTTGATCCAACTACTATTTAAATAATGTAAGGGTTAGGCTATTATACACGGTGTCTCATAAATAAGTACATCAATTTTGACCACTAATTCAACTCATCAAGATAAACAACTTTTCTATCTGCCATTTTTTCGAAACTCAATTGTGTTTTAATCCCTCCCCCTCCTCAAAAATTAACGAGACCTCTATGTACTGTTCTCATTGAAAATACCAACAATAAGCAGCGTTTCCTAGCACCAAATAAGATATTTTTTTGTCCTATTAGTGCTATCTTTAATTACAACAGTACATAGAGGACTCGTTAATTTATGGAGGGGAAAATTAAAAACAAACTTGAGATTTCAAAAAAATGGCACACCAAAATTTGTTTATCTTGATGAGTTGGATTAGCAGTACTTATTTCTGAGACACCCTGTATTCTAAAACAAAGGTTCCCAAGCAGCAAAAATATTAGCAAATCTCAGTAAATAATGTTAATCAAACATTTAAATAAAACACTTTTATATATAAAAATATCTTAAGAAAATATTTGTTACATATTTTAAGTAAACATATACGAAATATTTCAAATAAATCTTACCTAAATATTTTAAGCAAATAGTTATCAAATATTTTGAATTACATTAAAAAAAAAAAATATTTAAAATAATTACGAGTTAGAATATCGATTAAAAAACTTCCTTTTTAAAATATTAAGAAACATTTGAATTTAATATAACAACCAATGTACGACTTAAATAGAACAAGAAGTTTTAATTTTATTTTATTTAAAGGGTGAGAACAAATTGAATTTAACAACTGTTTCGGTGTTACTGATCAACGCATACACTTTTTAAACCGCTGGCGCTGCTGTAATATTAACTTCTGTCTAGAAAAAATTAAAATCTATATTTTTATTTCAATTCAGATCAGTTGATTGTGATAAAAAAATTTCCATTGTACTTTATTTAGTTTTGAAAAATAACATCACTCTTCAAGTACCTACATTTATAAGCGTTTGGTTATTTTGTTACACTCTGTAATTTTCTTCATGACAGAGGTATAAGCAGTATAAGTCGACATATTTTTGATGGATTACTATTCGGACGTACTATGTCGGCACTAGATGTCGCATTACTTAGATATCGGTGATATTAGTGGCTTTTTAAAATTGTTAGATAGATACATATTTTTCAATGATTTTGTCTTTTATTAAAATTCCAAAATTCCCCAACATTCTGGTTCATGATGGAACATAACTTCATTTATATGGTTGCCGCGGCTGGCCTTGCAGTAGCCCATTCTGTCCACCCAATTTTTTCAACATATTTTTCGATTGTGTAGCCCTCTATGGCTACAATCACAACTTCAATTTTGTTTTTCAAATCATAAATCGTCTCTGAATGGGTGGCGTAGCACTTATCCTTAACGGCCAGTTGACATCGCCGTTTTGGCTAATTATGCGATTTTCGAACACAGTGCGCAACAGATCGATTCCTACTTTACAATAAGTTTTCAATATTTCCCAATTTTCTTCAAGCGTAAACTTAACCATTTCGTAAACCGCAAACATTCTACTGGATATTTGACACATCGGGAACGTCATTAAAGATGTCAAAGCTCAAATCAGCCGTAGTTCAAAAAGCAACCGCTACCATGGGCCACTCGATAAATGTAGAAGATCAATTTTATATGATTCACAAAAATACCACTTTCTTTGACGCTCATTTCCATTTTTGGTATATACCATTGAAGTAACATTCAATATTTGTCAAGTGAAAATGATTATCAGAGAACTGAGCAAACAAAGAATCCAAAGAGCAAAACTGAATCATATTCCTTAAAAATTAAAACTGTAAATTTATGTTATTTTCATATTCCTTTTAAATGTTCTCAAATAACCTATTTATCATACTGGAACTAAATTTTATACCATACAAATTTTATGAAATAGTTATGTTTATCGCTGAAACCAAGAAGAGCTAAAAATTATTATCAAAATAACTACGTCACGAGATATAGATTAGAAGTTGTTGCCATTGCGGCTTATTATTTAGTTAATTAAAATCAAAGACGTGCAACATCTTTTTAATAAAACGACTGTCGCGAGACGTATCGTGTGAATAGGGCCATCAACACCATGCCCATATGCCTGACGTAGCTACCCGAGCGCTGAATTTTGCTCGCTGCATGCAACACGCTTGTATCTGAAATGTCACATGTAAATGTCTACATTTGCTACCTAAATAGTTAACAGAGGTACTTAAATAAAATTCTTAGAATACAAAATTGCAAGTATAAAATTTTAATTTTAACTTAAATTTATTATTTATATTTCTCAATCTTAAAAACTCATCTTGCGCTACTAAATTATTGGAAACGATATCATAATTTTAGTTACTTTTACGACGCTTCGTATATATAAAAGTAAATTCAAATATCTATAATAAGAAGATTTACAGAAATAGTAAAAGAACTGACGGGTAATAAAATCAAAATAATATTTTATGAAACAATAAAATGCGAATAACCCGAATATATATTACATCTATAGATTACCTAATTAGAAATAAAATTTGAAAGTCAACGAGTACAAAAATTGGAGTAATTGTGAACAATGGTAACTGATTTATTTTTAGGAAAATAATGGCAGAATGAACATGGAGTAGGTATGAGGATTAAAATTTCTCCAGTAAAGGTAATCAGAGTACCTTCAATTTAACTGAGGGTTAACATAATATGGGGATATTTATTTAGAACCAGGTAATGATAATAAATAATAAGTTGATTTTTTACCTCGTAATTTTTGTTAACAAACACATTTTTTTAATGAAAATTATTCGACAATTAAAGACGTGGAAATTTTTATAATGTATGATTAAAGACTACTACCATTGATTAAAAAGGTAAGCACGCATATAAATAAAATGTAACCAAAAAATTGTCCCGTCATGTAGATGGCTCTACTGTCGATTTAACCTCAGTTGTTTAGTTGCTTCATGACTGTTGTTTATATCGCGTCTGACAAAACCAAGGTACATTTTTATTGATTTTTTCCATTAATAGAAAGAGATTCCAAATGACTCAGTACAATAATTAACCTCCGTCGATGACACACATGGCCACTCCAAAGTTTATATCTCCGGGATACGTCTCAAATACGAAATACGCATACTGGAGTAGACCACAGCGCTGGTACGCTAAAACTATTTATTTTACAAAAAAAAGTTGAAACATAAATTATAGAAAATAGTTTAATTTACTACATAACTATTTTCACCGTAAAGTGAGTAGGGAGCTATTTTTTCAATATGGTGACGGTTTCCTGAAAAAAATTTTTTTTAGCAAAGTAAAAATTCGGAAAGAGCACGTGGAAATCTATGAATATACCAACTTTCCAAACTCCTTCAAATCTTCACAAGCACAACTTCCAGTTAATTGCATAAATCCTAAAAAGTGGTTTAATAGAAAACTGATGAATCTGTTACAAACACGTCTTTATATTGCAAGCAAACAAATCCCCAGTTTGTTATTGTGAAATCTATAGAAAAAAAATACGCAACCAAAATATTATTGAGATAATAACCTATTGTACCGAGATTAGTTTCATAGTAATCTAGTAATTATTAAAAAATGTAGACTTTCACGGCCGGTGTCCATATTTATACTATGATTTTTCGGGTTATTTTGAATTGTGGTTGAAACTTCATCCTCTTCTTCCAAACGTTTCATTTTACAATTATTGAGATTTTACACAAACAGTGTATTGATTTATTTTATATTTATTCAAACCACGTTCTTGGTTCTTCAAACAACCACTATCTATCATATTTCAGATTAAACCATTGAGTTTATACTGCAATTGATACCATAGCTCTCTTTTCACATTTTACTTCCTTACTTTCAAACCTACCTTTGAATTCTTCCCTCGCATATTCTTATGCCCTTAACTAATTAGTCTTTTCACATAAATTAAATGCCCCTCGTAGAGGGGTTGTGCTCAAAAGTTGAATTCCAATTAAAGCTTTTGTGTGTCCATATTTCACTCAATATTTTTCCAAAAATATTTTTTGATTCGACGATTTTTAAGGTTCTTCTCCTTTGTCTGCGATTTCGAGTTGTAGGGGTGGTTTGCAGAATAATGGTGCCTAAAAATTAGGTATAGAATAATATGAGTGCTCATAAATTAGTGAATATTTTTGCAAAAAAAATTTTTCATACGACCCATTTTCAGAATACTTCTATCTTCACTGCAACTGGAAAATACGGAAATGACTCGCAGAGGGATGGTGCTCAAAAATCAGAACTACGATATTCTTCTGATTGCTCATAATCATAAAATACTCGAATTTTAATATTTTATACACTAACATTCGTGGTTATCAATCTATCCTTAACTTATTCTTATACTGAAACAAAAAACTCCCACGCACAATATTGGACGTCTTTTCTTACATACCTCGTTTTTAAATTGATTTTATAGGTTTTCGCAAACATTCTTTAGAATTTAATCTAAAAATTACAGAAACAAAAGAACAACAGTTAATATATTAAAACAAATTACTACAAAAAAAGATATTTCAATGTTTACTATTAAGAATAAAGATACATACGTCAAATTAGACACGTCTTAGTGACAAAAATTGTCATATTTCGCACAACGCTCGCTGTAACGGATGGAAACCCAGTGCTTTTTTTAAATAAAAAAACCTAACTTCCATCATCACCGGTAATAGTTTAAACAGTAAACAGTTTCAAATATTTTATAAAAATTGACTACATCCGAAAATATCATACTTTTATTTTAAGTAACTCATTGCGTCTAGTTTCTGTAAAATCAAATTTGAATTTATAAGTAATCCTCGTATAGGCAAACGATTCTGGAAACTTCAAGTACCTACTAATAAAGGAAAATACACGATTCTTTAAAAAATGTGGATGTTCATGACCAGTGATGTAACAATTATGCAGTATGTCCCCTAATTAAACTTACAAGAAAAACAAAAGTTTTATTTGAGATTTTAAAAAAATGCCAAAGGAATAATATTGTTTTCCGTCGACCTCATTATAATATTGAGTTTTACGTACTCCCTGAATAATCATAAAGTAACACTTTTTTAACTGTAATACTTTTCGTCCGCAAACATCTGTCAATGTCAATTATTATTTTATGTCAAATTAAATAAAGTCGAAGTAACCAGTATGAAAACCCATTTTTAAGAAAGGATGAATTTAGTGACTACATAGGATATTACAGTACTTTAGGTACATACTGAAACATTTTAGATACTGCAGAATATTGTTTGTTTACTTCCATTTATAACCTCAATTTCTCAATCCCACACAACTTTGAACAAAAACAATTTGTTGTTCAAATTACAAGTAAATGATTTTAAGTGCTTTGAAATGATATTAATAAATTGTTTATAGTTTCTACAATGTGCGAAGCATATAGAAGAGCCTGGTTGTAATCTCACAATACTCGATACATTGTTTTCAATATGTAACACTTTAACTTCTTTAAAGTTATTCATTTATAAGGTAAGACAGAATTCATACGACTTGAGATTGCTTTAGACAATTTTATTAGGTAACATTTTGATACAGAAGCGGAGTTTTGATACAAAATTTTCACGATCATAAAATACAAAAACTTACAGTAGAAGTGAGTTAATTATGGGTACCTTTCTATTACTGTATTTGATTGATGTAAATAAGTAATAATGCTAATGGAAAACACAAGAACAGTAATTACTTGTGAAAAATCATTTGAATATTGATTCTGTCGCAGGAAAAACAAAAATAGAATCATATAAACCATCAACATTACTGGGTTCAAGATTTATTCGTACACAAAAACAAGGTGATTTCACAGTTTTCAATAAGCTGAAAGAAGATTATTACATTTTTGAAACATTTTCGGAGTGAATCAAAAACTACGTTTGCATACTTTCTTACGGTCAGGCAATATTTTTATTGAATATAAAATGATTATAAGTCTGACCACGGTACAAACTCAGTCTTATAACTATTATATGTCCAATTAGTAAGAATCGACTTTAATGTGTTTAATAGGAGAAACTTCATTACATCTTTGATCATAAACAATTAAAGAAATGCATTAATTTTGAGGGTAGGCTTCCAACTATAACTACATTTTTAAATATACTTCAAAATAACACTACCTAAATGTAATTTTTATTATTTTAATAAATTATAAAAAAGTACATGTTTTACCTATTACCTATCAAGTGCTCTTATAAAAATTATGTGATTGTTGTAAACAAATGCTTTATCGGTACAATATTCGAACGCGGAAAGCTTTTATTTCCTTTAATAAATTTTGACACAAATGTTACAATACTGAACGGTGAAGTGAACATTAGGTACAGTAAAATCAGAACAAACGTAAAATTTTTGTTTAAAATTACTAAACATTTTGTTTTCAGTAAACGGTAATAAATAGAAAATTAATTAATTTAAGGTCAACGGAAAAAATTAATATGTACCTCGAAAAAAAGTGCTTTTTAATAACCTCGCCTGTTTGCTTGCCTCGGCTAACGCCTCGGCCAGCAAATTCAGTCTCGTACATAAAAGTGCACTTTTTGTCCTTGTTACATAAATAACTATTACTTAATTCTAAAAATTAAAATTTCAATACCGTCTGTCTATCTTTTCAAAATATGTTTTTAATTTTTTTTAACTACATCAATTATGTTTTACTAGACAAAACCAGCATGCTACGCATGCGTTAAGTCACATAACTGAATTAGCTCCTAAAGAGCAGACAATCTTAAACAATAATTGGCCTCAGCACTTACATTAACATTCATCAGTTGACCAATCAATATGAATGCAGAGTACATAAAATTCGTAAAATGAATCGAGAGTATTCGGGTGTGCACTTGCACAAGTCATAACATATTAATAAGAAATAGTAGAAGTCTTGAAGTTAGCAAACGTTAATTCACTAATAATTCTGCAATTATCACAAGCTACTGTTTTATTCGGTTGGCAATAATTTGAAATATTGCGTTAAAAATGCCCTTAGCTTTTTTCAAATGTTAAAAAGTTTACAGTCGTCATCTCATATTCTACAGATATCCACAAATATTAAATTTAAATAACTCTGAGTAGATGGCAACTGTCCGTGAGGTGGTGACACCAACTACCTCTTGCTTAATAAGCAGGCTTACGATGCGTTGAAATAGTGTGATTTTTGTAGAGTTGCATTAGAGCGAAACACGTGTATACAGATGCCGTTCGTAATTCTGCAATTATCACTGTCTATCTTATGAAGATTATTCTAATATTTTTGATTCTTGGATACTTCGGTAAATTTCACAGAATCCGTTTTGTTATGTAGTGATCTTAACATCCCTGATCAACTTGATTGCACTATTGAATCTATTGCTCTTTCAAGACTGTTTAACTTCTATAATCAATTTATCCTGCAACACAACTTAACACAACATAATCACACTGTAAATTCTTACAACCGGCTACTTAATGTTGTATTGCCAACTGACGATGTAAATATACAAGTTGAACGTTACAATCTACCGTTTGTTGCTGAAGATCCATATCATCCTACATTAAAGTTACGTATTGAGTGTTCTAAACCCATACATGACGTTCCATTTATTAACAATGAGGATACCTATGCCTATAAATATTCGAGATCTGATCTCTGCACTTTGTACACGGCCATTTTCAATATTAAATGAGATTTGATTTTCACCATGAATAACACCCAGGAAGCAAGCAACTTCTTTTATTGTTCATTGTTTGATGTAATTGACAAATATGTGCCCAAACTTAAGCTGTGTATGTATAACCTTGAAATTGTTAAAAGGCTTAGGATTGAAATTAGAGCTGACTCTGGCATTGAATATGATCAATTCCTACGTCATTTTGCCGGAAATCAATGTCATTCAGTTTCAATATAATATTAGAGCTCATGTTCTAGAGAACTGTTGTCAGATTAAGGATCTAAGTGTCGTTATAGATAGTAAACTAAGTTTTGTCTCTCACATTCTAGATATTTGTAATAATTAATAATGCTGTTAAAATGCTTGGTTTTGTTATCATAAACACTCAAGAGTTTAAGGATAGTAACTGTATTAAGCTATTGTATTACTCACTTGTTCGCTTACGTCTTGAATACTGCAGTATAATTTGATCACCTTATCATCAGCTGTACATTGATATGATAGATAATATCCAACTTAAGTTTGCTAAATATTTATTTTTTAAATCGTTCGGATCTTATCCAATCAGACACTGTGACACGCCTTGGCTATTTGATCGTTGATGGCTTATTTCATTAAAATCTAGCAGAATTGTTGTCTGTCTGATATTCTTTTAAAAATTAATGAATGGTTGTATTTGCAGCATCTCTCTGGAAATGATATAAATTTTAATATTCCTAGGCTTTTAAGTAGACAACCTGTTACTTTTGTGTACCAAAATCTTAACACACATTTCTAACTCAACAGTCCTATAATATATTTTTGTAGGCTATATAATAGCTTAAGTAATGTTGCTGATCTTGACATATTATTTAATGATTTTTCAACCCGAAAAACTAAAACAGACTCTATGAGGCATTAACTTAAACTAGTTCTTAGTTATTTATAATATGTTCTGTTTGTTCTCTATTTTTAATAGTTTTTCTTTCTTTTTTGTTGTTTTTGCTTGTTTATTTAACGTATTGTTAAATGTTAAATGTTATTATTATTATTGTTAATTATTATTGTTATTAAATTGTATTTAACATATCCACTTAAAGTCTGCTGGAAATGAATCATTATTATTATTATTATTATTATTCAGTTGGGAAAAATTTAAATTATATTGCTTTAAAAAAGAGCAGCTTTTTCGCAATGCTGAAAAGTTTACAGCCGGCATCTTGCATTCTACAGATGTCTACGAATATTACATTGTAATAAAACAAAAAGTTTAACTTTTTTTTGTAAAATCACAAATAATTGTTTTTCTTCTTGTAAATGCAATACGGAGACAGTGTATAATTTATTTAATATTTAAATGTAGCTTTGTTAAACGCGTCATTTTTATGAATAGGAATATTCTCATCATAGTAAAATTTTAATATTATTTCTTTAAACAGAAGAAGGAAATTAAATATGAACCATAATATGAAAATCCATTATTGCTTATTAGATACGTACGTGCTATTGCTATGCTATAATTTTACATACACGATCACCATACAAAGTTACCTCAACAAAATTATGTCTAAACAAAAAAAAATTAAATTCTGTTAAATTGATAACGTTTTCTAAAAAATCAATGAACTAAAGTAAGTTCAAACTTTATTTAGTATTTAGGCTTTGGTATAAAATTCATAGAAATGTTTTTGTTTACATTATTGATGTGTTTGTAATTTTAGTTTTGCTGTACTTAGTTAGATCATTAAACATTAATTTTGATCACTATTTTAATTATGAAAATTTGTTTGTTCTCGATATGTTCGGTCGACTAAATAAACTACAACACATCGGACTGTTTTGCATTATGTTTTGAAAAATAATTTATTACACCTAATAAAAAAATACTGTCTCTTGCGTGAACAATTAAAATTGCCTTCGACATAATATTACCAAACACGAAACTTTTTCTGCGCCCTATATAACAATTTCTCAAACAAAATTACTTTTAAACTTGCCCATGAAATTTATAAAACAAAATACATTTCACCATATGTTGCATTAACAACTGATATTATATTTCTAAGTATGTAAACAACACAATACGTGAAAATTTTGTCTTAATCATTTTTCATTGTCTCCCTAACGTGACGCAGACTGTATCCTTAGTTAAGATCATTACATAACTAAGTTTTGGAAATGCGTCACGTTAATTAATTAGTTTTGTCTTTGTGTTAGTATTTCGCAAATTACAGTGGTGAGTACGTGAGATATATCTGTAACGTTAAGTAAACATACGAGAAGTTTGCATGAATATAAACTAAACAAATATGTTTGACACAGAAAAAATAAGAGCGTGCGTTTGTTCATCTATGATTCTCGCAACTTTCGTCGACTGTGCCTTCGTTTTTCATTTAGTAATCATTAATTATGTATACCAAATCAAATCACTCAATTTAACGTACTTTGTTACCTAAAATTTAGTACATACCAATTCAAATGAAATCGTTTTCCTCCAATGCAATTTACATACAAAAGCTTTAATTTGAGTTTTAAGTTAAATAGAGTAAAACCGGCGAACGCTAAATTGAACTTTAATTTAAGATCTATTTTATTTTGCTAAAGCCTTTTTTCTTTAAAAACTTTTACTGACATAAAAATTTAACTTTGAGCAAAGGTAAAGTCTTGTTGAAAATTGCCAAAGATTTTAAGTTGTTTGCCTTTAGGATGAATTTTCCTTTTTTCTGTTGTTAAGTGGATTTCTAACAAAAATAATCATTATTGAAACTTTCTCTAGAGTTAATTTAAAAAAAAAATGCCAACCGCAACCTTATATTAGTAAAACGAGGGTTTTCTTAATTTATACCTGATACATACCTTATATGGTATAATAGCAAAGCCAGCATTCTACGCATGAAAAATAATTGGCCTCAGCACTTTCAACGTTAACATTTATCAGTTGATTAATCAATATGAATGCAAAACATGGAATTCGTAAAATGAATCGAGAGTAGGTGTGCGCTTGCACAAGTCATAATACATCTAATTTTATTTATAGTATTTTCTGGAGAAACAGAAAGGTTTAATTGACACTGAAACATGTTTATATATTCCTATAGTATATTGTTATTTTTCATTATTGTATTGTGATGTACGTGTAATGAAGATCAGTATAAACCTGTATAGTGTCGTGACGAAACCGAGTGCAATCGTGGATTGGTTCGTCTTGGCAAAACATTTGCTTTAAAGTATAGAAAACCCACCAAAACCTAAATATGTCAACCCCGACACATTAGTATTTATGCAGTAATATCAGAAATACATCATCTCCCCGAAACGTAGAACGTCCCATAGATACAAGCAGTATATTCTATATACGTCTTAGTGTTTACTTCAGTCACCGATAGATGGCGTTATGCGTTGGCCTTAGTTTGTTTGAATTAATCTTTAATTGTAATTAAATGTTGGGTGTAAACTAAAATATTATAATAATATGTAACCCGTATCGCCACCTATCGGCAACTTCGGAATGTTCATATGCAAATATAGAATCATCTGGGCGTTATACATTCCGGGGGAGATCATGTATTTCTGGTAATTAACAACTAAGTGTGTAAATATTACAGAAGGTAAATAAGAACACGAAATATGACAGCGCTGCCATTGCATGACGACATACAATAGACCGGTCAGAGCGCCGCCAGTCACGACAACTAAAATAGTAGGATAGGGAAATAGCAAACAAAATAATAGAAAAATAGATAATCTGAATACAAAAAACAAAATATTACTTAACTTTAGATGTCCTTCAAATTAGTAAGCACATTATTCTGAAGATACTGTAACGTTCAAAGTGTAAACGCTCCTCCTGTGTACACACTTCCTTAACCCAATTTCGCGAGCATAACTTTGTATTGGTTTCCGGCGTTGATAACTCGAAACTATCCACGATTGGTCCACTGCATTTGAACGTTTCCGAAAAGCTGGTCCTGAATCAATCGTTCACGAGGGAGAAGATAAACCCTCATCTGAGAATTTCCTCGCTTTATGGGGTAATCAGGCTGATGGTAAGAGATTCTGAAACACTTCAACGTTTTAAAAACTTTATTTTGTAGGTAAAAAATATGATACCGCATAAAGTCGGATTTTAAAAATTTGTTTAAAGATTGTGCTCCACGTAAACCGTTCAATAAGCACGTCCTGCATTCTTCAGGCTAGGGGACGTTTTGCATCAGGTATACGATTGCCCTCTGGGTTTATCTTTCGCTAACATTCCTATGTTTATTCTAGAGAGGGTGGTTTATGTCGCCCTATTAAGAATACATTCTCTTCCGGTTGTTCCTTTGTCAACTTGTACGGCTATTGCGGGTCTACTCATGTCTTTTGAAGGCGCTGTGCCGGAATAGCTACCTACGAATACTCCGTCAGATTCGCAGACTACGGTGGAGGCTCGTCCAGAAACCTTTAGTAATATCGAGATCAAGAGTAACACTCCTACTGCTGCGTGGAAGGTCAGAGGTTTTAATATCTTTTTAATTGTGCGTGAACCTGCAGTCGACCTATCACTCAAGTAGAAGTCACCCCTTGACACCAACTATCAGGCGCGAACGTATAAAATTTATTGCGGATTATTTGTCGCTCGAATGTGTAATTGCATAATATACCTGGAACGTTAACTAGTCATAGATAAGAGTATTTAATACCTACGTGGTGTATAAGTCGTGTAAGAATTTAAACCTTAATCGTAATTAAGCCGAACGCATTTAGTTCCATTGATCCTTCCGGTACGAGCTCGTTCCAAGTTAGGCCCAAATTGAACAATCGTTTAAACTTTGCGGTGACTGAATTAGTCTTAAAACTTCCCTTACACGTCTTCCTTAAATTCATGTAATCTGTAACGTTACTCATTACTATAAATTGACATACATTCTAGGTTAAAGTTCACCATAGGCGCACCTTCAGTACGCGAAATATCAATTGCATATTGGGTAATTCTCTTTACTTTAACTTGTAATTCTGTGTAGCTCTAGTCATTTTCGTGTTACCTGAATGTTTAATGCTGTACGTTACCCGTTTTAGCTCGTGTGTCCCTTTTTCTGTATATTCTGCTGCGGACAGTTAGTTGCTGACCTTTGGTTCTAGGTCAGATTCTTCTCTACAGCGTTACTCAAACCTGGCGCCCTACATTTTTAATTTTTTTTCTATAGGTTCTAGAAATACCGTTGATCTTCCTAACCCACACCCTACTTTCCACTGAAGGGCATACTTTCCTAACAACTGACCGTAACAATACACCTAACAAACGTACAAGTCAAAGTGAAATGGAGCCTGAACCCAGTATATCAGATCAATATAAACGAGGACATGCTAACCGATTGTAACCACTGAGCTAGTTGTAACTGATGTTTCATGAACGTTTGCTTACAACATTTTTACAAACACCCAGTTCAGATTATCGGATTAAATTAATGCTGTCAATGAGCAAAAAACAAACAAACACGATCAAAAGAAAGGACATAACAATTAAACAGAAAAAGAACCAAATTTACTTTCAAAGAAAGAGAAACGATTGCCAATCCACTAGATTTTATTTTTCAGACTTATACATAATCAAAACAAAAGGATCGTCGCTTTGTGAACGATCGGCGTGCTTACGGTTTATAAAACTTCGAGAAACATCTCCTTGGCGATTGAAATTTGTCGACGCAAAACTAATGACACAAAAGGATTCCTACACAGTTAATTACTGAATTGCGATTAGTGAAATTTAAAATAGAATACTTGTTTCTCTCACATCGTTAACACTAACAATGTGTGTTTGACGGTGTTTAATAAAAAAATGGCTGTTATTAACGAGGAAATGGTCATTATCATCAAACGACACAATTATTCGAAGCGGGAAAAAAAAGCAACTCGTAACAAATAACACCATCTAATAACACTTGCATATGCGACCGTTTCGTGAATTGACTAACAGTCAACAACAACTCGTTACAACAATTTCTAGTTTTTAAGATTGTTATCTTCCGAGTTGAGCCGTGTTTGTTTTTCCCTCCTTTGTTCTCCGTTTGACGTTTGACTGATTTTGTTGTCATCGAACGTAGTGCACTTAACGTCAACAGAACTATACCAGCTACATCTACAACTGAGCAGCATACTGAATGAAGAAACATTGAACACCATAGATCGCATCATCATCAACATGAAGAACACTACCTATAATCTACCACCAACAGGCATATCAAAAAGTTTGTAAAATTAAGTACCAAGCACCATCAAACCAACTATAAACTGGACCAAAACGAAACAGTTGTACACTTGTCAAACCACCTACTCATTAAAGACTGCATATCAATTCTGTCAAAAGGGATGAACTACGCCATTGCTCCAAACAAGATATCCACAGAAGAGATAATAGCAGAAATGGAAAGTGTCATCAGAAAGCTTCCGGTTGAAGAAGCAGAGGAAATACTCTACGAGACTTTTTGGATTCTACAACGTTCCAAAGCTCTACTGAGAAACATCACTCGCGCAAAAAAAAACTGCACTAAAACACAGAAACAATATAAAAATCATGGTGACACGTGCAGATAAAGGCAACGCTACAGTAGTCATAAACAAAGTAAAGATCAAACCACTACTAGATCCACAACTTTTCACCAACTTAAAAGGAGATCCATAGTCAACTGCTACCAGGCCACCCAGACTATACGAATTACCAAAAATTCACAAATTTGGTAACCTCCTATGGTCGATTGTCAACACATGTGAATCGCCAACTTATGAACTGGCCCGTTGCGTAGCTAAGTTTCTACAACCTGACGTGGGAAGAACTGAATCCTTTGTGAAGAACTCCAAACACTTTGTCGTACTACTGATGACTCTGGAAGTAACCAATGACTATGTACTTGTTAGTTTTGATGTATAATTGCTATTCACTAACGTACCAGTCGACGATACACATAACATCATTGGATGTTTTATAAAATTTAATTTAAGAAAATTGTACTTTATCGATGGATTATATCTATAATTATTGTGCTTTATTGTTAAGTCATAAACGCAAAGGAAACCCTAATACTACAAAAAATATATAATGTGCTCAGTATTAAATATTTTCATTTTAAAAATTTCTAAAACACTTTCTATTAAAATCATATTTTAAACGCAATGGCATTGTCGTGACGTCAATGCTTATACAAATTAAATACAAATGGTAGTTTTTTATGTAAACACTACTAATTTATTACTTGAAAAAACAATTGCATACAAATCAAACAACCCATATTATGATGAAATAAATATTTTTAAATATAATTTAAAAAAATGTACAACTGACGAACGTCTTTTATGTGTATCGGCTTCGATGTTACACATTTTATCAAAAGTTGGAAAATACCAAATTGTGCACAACTCACGGCTTAAGAGAAAACATACCTGAACTAGCAATAATCTGCCTGAACACAACGTACTTTCTATGGAATGGAGATTTCTATGAGCAAAAATTCGGTGAAACCTTGACATCCTCATTATCACCGGTTATCGCGAATATCTTTATGGAAGCATTCAAGCAAGAAAATATTTAATCTAGCAAAAAGAAACCAAAATGTTGGTTTAAATACGTGGATGATACTTTTGTCATATGGCCTCATGGAAAAAAAGCACGTGCTGTATTTCTTAACCACCTCAACAATCAGCACAAGAAGATCAAGTTTACCATGGAGACAGAAGAGAATAAAGAGCTTTCCTTCCTGGATGTCCTCGTGAACGAGACGATAACAATAAGTTGGCTCATAGTACATATCGTAAAAAGACACACATTGATCGATATCTCTATGCCACATCACACCATCATCCACAGCAGAAGCGGTTTCTAATGAAGACCCTAATGCATAAATTTCTGACGAGGCTGCTAAAAATGTCAACAAAAGGAGTCTATCAAATTGACTCTTCGTGCAGAAATGTCTACATTGGTCAAACCGGACGCAACATAAAACGTAGATTGAAGGAACATCACCGAGACGCCAAGTCCAGAGCGGAAGATAAATCAGCAATCACAGAACACCTACACGAAAAAGAAAACACATTATCAACTTTAAGGAAGCCAAAGTTTTATTACGGACTAACATCTACTATCCAAGGATAATCAGATAATCCCTAGAAATTATGGAAAATAAGAATAACTTTAATCAAAATGATGGTTACTGCTTTAGCAACACATGGAAACTAACTCTTCACAAAAATAAAGGAAACAAATGTCACCACAGAATTAGTAAACATCACACGAAAGATCAACAGTAGCAGAACGTAGGTATATAACGATGAGCCGAAGACAACAACATCAGTCTTTAGAGTCACTTCTGAAGAAGCGAACGTGAAGCGGAGAACGAAGGAGAGAAGGACAAACACGGCTCAACCCGGAAGACAACAATCTTAGAGTCAACGGTCGCGAAAGCTTACATTCATACAATATCTCGTGTTTCCGATTCATAGATCGATGATAAACTTCGAATTTTAAAAAACCAAATTTTATTGGCAAAAACAAATTTAGTACCCAATTTCTTTAAAGCTAATGAACTTGAATAAATACCTTACAAATTCTTTTATGGGTACTTTCTTAAGCAAAACTTTGGTTTTTTTATAAAAATAAAATGAACAACCTTTTTCAAAACCTTAATAGTATCTATGAACCACTTTAACTAAAGGTGTTACTATAAAACTAGCCTATATTCTCGACAATATAATTTGTGTATAACATAATCATAGATGAGACAATCAAAACGTGCAATGTCCATAGTTCTATACTGTCACGGCAATAATAAAAACAAAAGTTATTATCTGTTATTATATCAGTCCGACAAATTAATTAGACCCAATTATACACCAGATTTATACAATTGCAAACAAACATTGAGTATTACTAGGAGGAGTTCAAACGTAATAATACCAAAAATTAGATACTTCCGGTTATGTCGGAAGTGGAATTTTGCTTATTTTATATAAGAACTGGTATTTTTATTTCATTTTATAATTTTGCTGTACATTTTAGATAAAATTTCTGTACCATAATCTGTATCTAAAATTAACCATTATTGCAATATTTTCATATTTTAAAAATTTTATCTAAATACCGAGTTCTCAAAAAATAAGATATTTTCGTTATTATTAAGGTTACTGAGCTGAAACTGTAACCAGTAAAGAAGCAGGTCTTGCAAATTAATCCTTGAAGTTTTCTTAATCGATGACCTTTACAGGATGTTTTAAAGTCAAAAACCAACATGCCTAATTAAAATCATTTATAAGTTGCTTATTTTAAATAGAACACCTAGTATTTTTATGATAATTTCTGAAGCATATTTTTATGTTTCGTATTTACCTTCCCTAGACCGAAACCTAATCGTTTGAGAAGTATTTGTGTAATTAAAAATTTACTGAAATAAATTAAATTAAGTAGGCTGGTTGGTTGTCATAGCTTGTTTATTTACATAAATATTGTCAAAAAACGCTGTCAAAAATAATAGGTATGTAAATAAACAAACCCGCTTACTTAATTTCATTTATTGCAATAACAATAATACAATAATTATCAATTAAGTTAACGTCAAGGATTAATTTGCAAGGTATGGATGTCTGCTGGTTACAGTTTTAACTCAGGAACTTTATGAATAATAAAAATATTGTTGTTTCTTGAGAACTCGGGATTTAGATAACAGTTTATAAACATAAAAATATTTCATAAACGTCTAATTTTGGGTATAGCATATGGTACAAAAATTCCATCTAAAATTTACCGCGTAATTCTAAAATTAAATAAAAAATAGTAGATCAAGAATTCGAGTAGTTAGAAAGTCAATTTCTATAGCACACACCCTATTCATTTCTTGAAGTAACGTTTCAAGCGGTTAATCCTGCCCTTTATCAAAATCAAAACTGTAATTATAATTATATTAGATGGTAACAAAGTCAATTGAAATAAAAATATTCTTACACGTATGGGTGATGGTTAAATTTTTTAGGTTAAGTTTCCATTGAATAACAAATTATTTCGTGATTTTACCGATAAATGTTGTAAAGTTCTTCTAACCAAAACTTTTCGTGTTACACCCTGTATAGTTCCCACTCTTCTATGAGTAAATTTCTTGTTATCAATACTTCCTTTCTAACAACTTTATCAATCTAAATCTAAAACACTATGTTGATTTTTTTAACTTTTAACTTAAGGTGGGATCTTTGTAGACCTACAACTTATGAGTTACTTCAAAGTGAATCGAGTGGTGTATATTGCTATTAACAGTCCATGAATTGATCAAAAAGTTCATATAAAGAGTGATGTTCCGATTGGTGTCTTTGAATGCTCGAGCTTTTCTAATTTCTTCCATATCTTAGAATTGATGCTTGTTGATTTGCAAGATCCATATAAGAGCGTAATCTTGAGTCAGTCAGTTAATGGCCATACTTATAGTCAAATCTGAATCTCAATCTTAAGGCGTACTTTAGTCGAGATCGTCTCGGTTGTAAAATTGAGTCTTTTATTATATTCACATATTCGGCAAATCTCGGTGAAAATGATACTCAAGAATGGGTTTTTGAAAATTTTAACACGTCAACTTTAATTTCTAGGGTTTTTTATTTGGGTGTTAGAACGCAGATTGACAGTTAGCTTTATTCAACATTTAATTTACGCCTAGGTAAGGTTAGCAGTGTATAAATTTACATTATCGGTGGTAAATATGATATCCTACACATTTCTTTAACAACTTATAGTAAATTATACACCGAGGTTGTGAAGTCTGTCATTACTGTCTTAGCATCAGTTTATTTCGCGAGGGGCACATTTGAAAGTAATATCTGACAATGACGTTAAAACTTATAACGTCGAAACTATAGGCAACTTTGCCGACAGGTATGTAAAGCAGTTACATAGCCGATTCTTCAATAATTATAGCCAACATAACATTTGGCAAGTATAAAATTTCTGAATCGCCTGCAGTAAAGTACGCAAGAGGTTGTACAATAGCAAACAAACACTGAGAATCACCCGACAGCTGTTTCGTCCTTTGGGACTCTTCAGGAGTGAGAGAACTCGAGTGTAAGTTCACTATTGTACAAACGCGCGCTGTCGACTATATGCCCTACTGAGGGATCACAATATTTAAATGATAAGTTTTTCGACATCTAGTGTCGTTTCGTGAAAGCGTTCACGTACGAAAATGTTAGCAACTTTGCCGACAGGTATGTAAAGCAGTTACATAGTCGATTCTTCAATAATTATAGCCAACCTAACAGTTGGCAAGTATAAAAATTTCGAATCGCTTGCAGTAAAGTACGCAAGAGGTTGTACGATAGCAAACAAACACTGAGAATCACCCCACAGCTGTTTCGTCCTTTTGGGACTCATCGGGAGTGAGAGAACTCGAGTGTAAGTTCACTATTGTACAAACGCGCGCTGTCGACTATATGCCCTACTGGAGGGATTACAATATTTAAACGATAAGCTTTTCGACATCTAGTGTCGACTCGTGAAAGCGTTCACGTACGTAAATGTTAGCAACTTTGCCGACAGGTATGTAAAGCAGTTACATAGTCGACTCTTCAATAATTATAGCCAACCTAACAGTTGGCAAGTATAAAAATTTCGAATCACCTGCAGTAAAGTACGCAAGAGGTTGTACAATAGCAAACAAATACTGAGAATCACCCGACAGCTGTTTCGTCCCTTTTGGACATACCTGTTGGTAAAGTTGCTAACATTTACGTACGTGAACGCTTTCACGAGTCGACACTTGATGTCGAAAAGCTTATCGTTTATATATATTAAATAACCAATACATCAATATGGATCCTAACGTCATTTTAAACACTAATAGAGAAATTCAACTTCTGAGTTGGCTAGCAGACGCAATAATTGTCCACTTCACAGCTAGTAGTGGAAAAAAATAATTATTACAAGAGAGTGCATTAAATTGAAACGCTGAGCTAGAGTTCGGGATAACAATAAAGTAGAAGTAATTCTGAAGATTGAATGCCGTTTTCAGTATAGATTCTGTTTTTAAGACCGTTCGTCGGCTCAAGTATGCCTCAAGTCATGACTACGGGAACGGGCATAAATGAAATTTAGACTTACTTAAAATTTTGTTTTGTGAATTTTTAGAAGCACATTTTGTACTAAGCATATTTTGATAACTCCAAACATACGAACTCGTTCTTTAATTTTTCCTTTCATCCTTACGTTGCATCTTAAATATTTTTATCAAAATTCAAGATAGGGATTTGCACATCTAAATAAATAATTAATTCATACACTTATGTTCAATATTACTACGTGCGGGCACGTTCTCAAAGATACTGCGTTGTCTCCTGCTAGATATATTACGCGCATCACATTCTAAGATAAGAATTTTTTTCTTTAAATACTAAACCCGAGCGACAGCCCAAATGCACCCTATGTACACGAGTTTCTTCGTATGTAAGATAAAAAAAATATATTTTGCTAAAAGTATTTATAAAATATAAAATAATTGTTTACCACTAAAATACAGTAGATAATTGAAATAATGACAAATATAGGTAGGTATTAAATTTTTAAACACATATTTAAAAATAGGGTTACATGTGTATTTATACAAATAATTTGTTTAAATAATTACGTACATTTTTTGTTATTTTAATTCGTATTCGCTTTTTCTTGTCATTTTATGTATAATTTCAATGTCCTGTACAATATTGCGTCATTACAAATAATTTACTAAATTGACGTCATATTTGTAAAACGTGTTTATATAGAAATTTCAATATCTACAATTAATAGGGTAAAACCCGTTCATTTGTTTATAACCAAATTAATTTTATAATAAAACTAATTAAAGCTAAATGTAATTGAATATTTTGTGACAACTGATTAATTTGATATTTGAAATTTATGGAAATTTTGATAAATGACATTATTTCTTTGTTCTATTGTACGTTTAACTGGAGTTTTGTTAGCAACTATAAATAGTGCTAGAAAGACACAGTATAAAAAAGTTTCCATTAGTTTGGATAATTCCAACAAAAACAGGTTAATAAATTTTGTCACATTGTAATTAAGCAAGTATCTTTGTACTTTATTTATCTTTGTTCTCAGCTAGTTGTACCTTAGTAAGATAATATTTTTTTAAACATCTTGGGTTAGTGCTTAAGGATTGTATGTAATTAGTAAATAAGTACTCTTTATCCTTTCAATTCTTTATCCTTACTCTTATCAATTCAAAATTCTTTAATAATATTGTACATCCGGTTTCGAAGGAAAGATCCTTTATTCTCAAGTAGGTACATAAAATTCTAAAATATAAGAAAATTCAAAATAAATTAACAAATAAAAATTGCGAGAGACAAAGTATGACTTACCAGCAGAGATCGATGAACAAAATCTTAGTTAATTTATTAATTTAAGTGAATAATCTAAAACGTCTGGTGGTCGTACATATTTGTAAAGATACGGATAACAAAACCGAATTAAGCGGAAATTTTTAAAATTGATTGTAGAACGTTTTTTTAAAACAATTTTAAAGTGAACTTGTCGCTTGTATAACATGTAATTTAAAAGTTATGCATTATTTGAGAAGAAATCAACATTGGAAAAATCTAGTTGAGTATTCAATAACTTGTTATGAACTGAATTAATAACATAAATCTGTTCTAGGTTCAAATTCATTTATATTATATTGATGTACAATTTTAAGTTCTGTATCTAGTGAAAAAGAGTGATCAGTTTCTAAGATATGTTTCGCTATATTTGACTTTGTAGATTGATGAAGTCTAATACAACGCTCACGTTCTTTTAATCTTTGTAGCAAATGATCTTTCAGTAGTACATAAATCTTGGGACAACTGCCACATTTCAGCATATACACCCGTTTAGATTCTAACGGTTCTATTTTATCGGTAATACTTTTATTAAATTTAAAGGATTATTTGTATGAAAATCTAAATAAATATTGAATTTTTTAAAAGAAATTAAATCCATTTTTGTTGTATTGGTAAATTGTATTCGTAGTAAAATAGTTTTAAGTCGTCCAATACATTTTATTAAAAATATTTTAATTGATCGATGTTCTAATTACTTAAATTGAAAAGTTAAAAAATTAAAACTAGTTTTGACCTAACAAAGCTTTAATACACCACGAAACTTAAAAATCAAGTACGCAGCACAACGAATGCTCAAGCTAATCCGTCGGCGAGGGGGTGGATTTAGATTTATCCCTCACTTACCTTTACGAAAACTAAAGGTCCTTAATTCGAGTCACAGTCGGGATTGTCAGGCGCCACCCTAATCTTTTAATTTAATATGTCAAATGTTCACTAAAGAAAAAGGAGAAATGCAAACATTCGAAGCAATGAAAGAATGACATAAGTACGAACAGTTTTCTATTAACTAAAATCTAATCAACGCTTATCAACACCATCGAACATCCAACAACCATGCTAAAATGGCCAAACTACCCCGGTACCGGGCGAGACGGAAGGTTTTACACCGCGTTCCTAAAACTAATACAAAAAAATGGTAAATAAACAAAACGAGTCCGCGGCCTAGTCATAAACACAATTCATTTAGTGTAACAACAACACGATCGTAACATGCCCTAGACTCTGTTTGATCATACTGAACTACTACAACCGTAAAATACTATATTTAACCCAGACGGTATCTAATTAACTCCAATACGCGTAAACATAACGAAAGTCACTAACTCACGGAAGTGCTTGAAGTAAAAGAGTACTGACAGTTGAGGTTTTCTTTCTTCTGATCCAAAATGCGGAAGATGAACCACTGGTTGATGAACAATCCACTCGGAACCTTTTTGCTAATACAAAGATCTCGATCTAATGCCTCATGACGGAATTACCTTATTCTCTTAATAATTCGCTGACTCAAGCGGACGTCAATTTATTCGCTATGCGGTTATTTTGATTATTTTAACTAAATTGAACAATACTCTCTTAATAGTGGCGAAACGAAAGTTCCTTTTATTTAGGGTTCACTTAATTTTATCATTGCACTCGCGCCTCGATAACTACACGTAAACGTACACTTTTCGGCACTTACGGCGGTTGTTTAAATTTAACAAAATTAATTCGTGCTATTCGGTACATGTCAAATAACTACATGTTTCTTGACGAGAGACTCTGAAAGACTAAACTTAAAAACAATTAACAATCATTAGATAAGGGAGTCTCCCCACTTATCATTTTCTACACAAAGAACATTACAAAAAATTAACGCGCTAACGTTTTCTCAGAAATAATAAACAAAAATGAGGTTTCAGAAATTAGATCGTGGGTACGATCCGTGCGTTATTTATTTAGTCAAAACAAGTATCTAATTTAATTGATAAAAGCGACAACCACCGAGCTGTTTCCCTGGGAATAAACAAAGAAACCTTTGAAATAACAAAACAAACTGCGACATACGTTGATTAAATTCGAAGAAATCGAGTGTGAAACTATTCAAATAAGCATTTCCTAAAAACTCTAATTGCGTGAACGTGACGAAAACGCGATTCTCTACACCACCTGATTTAAACAACAAAAAAAATATATCAAATGACAAAAACAATATTCCAGCAAACATGATCAGGAAAACACACGTGCATTGCAACGTAAGAAAAATAATTTAAAACTTATAGTATATTCCAATTCAAAAGAGCTTTTACTAACCAAAATCATTTGCGCGTACAAAAAAACAATTTCTCATCAAAAAGAGGTGACAACTTTGAGGTCATATTCAGGTAATAAAACAAAATTAATGAAGAAATTATGTACTGAGATTACAAAGAGATGGTTATAATGACCTCAAAGCTTTGTTAGGTCGAAACTAGTTTTAACTTTTTAACTTTTTAACTTAAGTAATTAAAACATCGATCTATTAAAATATAATGAATAAAATGTATTGGACGACTTAAAACTCTTTTACTACGAATATTGAATTGTTTGAAGAGTGCAGCGAAATCGTTACTAATGTTATTGAAAAACATAAAGCTAGCAAATGATTGACACTTGACACTTTGCGCTAAGGTTTCTATACAAATTGGTAGATAACTACTGTTGTTTTTTCGGTAGTAGAAAGTATATAAAAAGTTTTATCTTTGCAACCGTTTTTTTATTTAGTTGCCAAGAAATGCATTCAATAAAATAATAAGGAATGATTCAAAATTTTTATTTTTGCTAACACTTATGTTGGATATAATTATCGAAGGATCGACTTATGTAACTGCTTTTACATACTTGTTGACAAAGTAACTAGATGTCACAGAACTTATAGTTTGATAATGAATTTAATTAAATGAATTCATTCTATTTATAATTTTAGTTGGTCTTTTTTAAGAACCTTGAAAATTGGCGGTTTTGTGAAAACTAATCCTTAAAGAGAACTGGTCGACGTTTTGCCTCTCAAGCGAGGGCTTTATAAAAGTTTAGTTTGATAAAAGGATTGGTTGTCTAAACTTAAAATTAATTTAAAAAAACAATGGTGTTTTTATTTTAAGTTTAAACTTGATAAAGTCCCGTTTGAAAGACGAAACGTCGACTATATCACACTTAAGGATTGGTTTTTGCTACACCTCTAACCTTGAATGGTTATTAAAAATGCCACATGATTAATAGAAGCAACATTAATAGAAACATATACAACAACAAAAAATGCTTTTTATACCAAATTCCATTCGAAAAGTCATGTGGTGGAAGGAAAACATATCTCACAACAATTTTCTTAAAGATTTCAAAACAAGAGTTTTTAAAAATCCAGGTTTTTCTCGCATATAAATGCATAGAATAATAGCAAAATAATAGTGAAAATGTGTTACCAGAATATTTGTCCGAGTAAATGTTATTCCCAAGGTCAATAAGCAGACGTCTGTGTTGTAGGTCTAAAGAGGTGACAGCACCAAAGATTGTTTTGCTGAGTAAACTTGTTACTGTTTTAGTAGTTGTTATAGGGAAAAGTATTTTTTATACAGGGTGAGTCACTATCAACGAATTACTCTGTAGCACTAAAACGACAAATAATGTAAGATATTTTAAGTTGTTGTTATGTTATTTTAAATGAAACACTCTGTATTTTTTTCTATTTTTGAATTGTAGCATAAGAAATAATGTATGTTCTTTAACATATCTCTATACCAACTTAGATCTGTTTCTGAGATAAATAGATTTCACCTGATTTGCAGACCCTTCAAAAAAAATGCAATAACTTTAAGTTAAATAAGAACAAGCAACTTTGGATTGTATCATCTTACTAAGAACCTTCAACATTTCTTTTTGCAATATTTACTATTATGTTATGATGTACAGAGTGTTTTAAATACTACCGCATAACGCTAATAATTTAAAACTTAAATAACTTGCTTAACTTAAATAGAACACTTTCATTTCTGTAGCTTGTTGGAATCAGGAACTACTTACTTTTTAATCGGTATTAGGGTTACCAACCCCTAACTCTGATAGTTTTCAAGATATTTTAAGATTTGCTAGTTTAACGATTTGCAATTTACTGGAATTTAAGTTACTTGTGAGATATCTGTAAAATAAACATTATCTTGCAAACATTTTTAATGTATAGGCCAATCCAGCTTTAAATATTAACTTAAAAAAAAAAATTTCAGAACAAAATGACAGAAATGTGCTTATGACTTATGCCGGCCCCTAAGAGTTAGTCGAATCACGCCCACCTGTCACAAACAACAGCAACCGTTATTAGTTTCAATCAAAATTGATGACAGTTTAAAATTTGTCGATGTTTATAGTATGATCGATTTTTGATGTACCAAATAACGGTTTCTGTTGTTAAACATCAGTAAATTGTGACCGGTGTGCGTAATTTGACCGACTGTTAGAGCCCGGGATACTAATAATAAGAACATTTCTGTTTACTTTTTTTGGAAAAAAATTAATATTTTTAAGGTATTGCGTATATTTCACCGGAAACTTAGACTCTAGTACCTACATCATAAATTGTTAAACTATCAAATTTTATAATATCTTTAAAACTATCAAAGTTAGGGGTTGGTAATCCTAATACCGACTAAAGATAATTAGTTTCGGTTTTCTACAAGCTACAGAAATGTAGAGTGTTCCATTTAAGTTAAACAAGTTATTTAAGTTTTAAGTGGTTAGTGTTATGCGGTAGTATTAAAAACACCTTGTACATCGTAACACAATAGTAAATTATGCAAAAGAGATGTTGTAGTCTCTTAGTAAGGTGGTGTAAACCAAAGTTGCTTGTTCTTATTTATCTTGGAGTTATTGCATTTTTTTGGTGGGTCTGTGAATCAGGTGGAATTCATTTATCTCAGAAACAGAAGTAAGTAGGTATAGTGATATGTTAAAGAACATACATTATTTTTTATCGTACAATTTAAAAATAGAAAAAAATACAGGGTGATCCATTTAAAATAACCTAACTTTAATATGGTACGTGATTCTAGAGCACTCTGTACAACCCAAAATATTTTTAGATATGGTTTCGAATAATCTTGACATTATTTGTCGTGTTAATGCTATCGAATAATTCGTTGGTAGTACCTCACCCTGTATAAAAAGTGATCAATAAAAAAATCAATTAGTGTTGTCTGTAAAAGCAAATTGTTTTAAACCACATCCACAGGATGACATTTCTGACGCAAAAATTTAAAATTGAACGCCCTTGTATTTCTGAGGATGTGATTAAAGTTCAGTGGATGACAATTCGCTTTCGTCTTTTCTAATTTGTCTGAAAAAGTTTAAAATTGTTACGAAAGTTTTTGCTTTCTAATTTATTAAATGATAACAAATGTTTTTAAAAAATTTAAATACAAATAGTTTTTAGATGACTGTATCATCAATAAATAATACAGTACATGGGTTTATCCATCAAAAATCTTAAATTAGACGTCGCTTCGTTGGTTAACGACGTGACCTTTATTTTTACAAAACCAAGGTGTTAAGCAAAAAAAATTTCTGCATTGCCTATTAGCAATTGAAAAAGCAATGTTTTATTGCTTTAATTTGCGAATTTACGTCTTACGGAACTGATAAATATTACTATGAATGATACAGTCACACAAAAAAAGGACCTACCATTAAGATGCAAATTTTGGATTACATTAAAAAAATACTGTTGCCATTTTAATGATAATATGAGAAGTGTATACTAATTGTGTAATTATTTTTAAATGCTCGTTTTCCAAAACTGGTTTATTTTAGCGATGTAAATCGAGAGGAGTTTCAAATTTTCATAATTAAAAAAAAATAAATGAAAATATTGACTTGTAAAAAGTTGAGATGTTTGTTTACAGTTTACATCAACTCTCACCTTCAAATGTAACGCTTATGATTTAAGTTTTGACAGTTTTTACTTTAGATCTAAACTCAGCATTTCAAAATTAGCATAATTAAAAATTGATGTTCAACTAGCAATCATTTCAAAATCCACCGCCATGGTTTTTAGGAACAGCAGGCTCTTTGATTTTGGTGCGTCATTGTTAATGTTTTATTTTTTATTTTTTTTTGAAAATGTAAATAAGATGAGTTTTATTTAGCTATTGATGTTTCTATTTCAAAAAGTAGTAATAAGTAAAACAAATTGAACAATGTTAAAATATAAATACTCCACTAGAGTTTAATCTAATAATAAAAATAAAAAACGACCACCATTTTAATACTTACTTAAAAACTACGTCTCTGCATGACTATACTAATTAACTAACTAACATGTACTCCTCTACTCCTAAATTCTGTTTACATATTTACCATAAAGTAATGGACCAATTGTTGCACCAAATTAAAATCAGAATAATGTTAACACAATTCTTAGATTTTTTTACAAACTGATACTGATTGCATGTCGTTTATATATTGCTCGAAGAACCATCTATCATAGAAATAAAAAATTCTTTAGAGGAAACTTAAATTAAATTATAATTTGGTACTTAATGTCCGGAGTGAATAAGTTTTTTACAAAAATATCAATAAAAACTATAAAACAATAAGGAATAAATTAATTTATATACCTAATAATACAGGGTGGCGCATATGTCAGTTTTCTCTTATCGAGAGAAGCAAATTAATGAAATGGGGTATTTTGATTCAGTAAGTTGGCAAGAATTTCATGTATAACATAAATGTATTGTTGTCAGTTCCTAGTGACAACAACTTCGTCTTGTTTGTTGTTTAGGTTAGTTTTCAAAATGTTTACTAACGAACAACGAGTTCTTATGCTTCACTTGTGGTGTGTAAGTAAAGTTTATATAATACATTTGTTTTCTTCCCTGTAAGTTTTATTATTCTGTCATTTATTTCATAAATGGGGAAACTGTCAAATGCGCCACTCAGTATGTATGTAGTTAAAAAATTTCAAAATATTAATAAATTGCTAAATCAACACTAATACAATGCTAATACCCAATACTTTTTTTTATTTTTGGTGTGTTTATCTTGGCGTAATAACAACTATGCACATAAAATTGAAGTCACTTTGTCCACCTTATTTGAGACAGTCTCTAGTAGCGAAACGTATACTAATTTAAATATATTTTAAAGTAGATGTATGTACGACGATAAAAGCTAGTTTCTGAAATAGAGGGCCATCGAAAAAAAGTTAGGCATATTGAAGTTATGTATTTTTTATTGGAGCGCTCTGAATGATAATGTTTTATTTGGAAGTGTGAGACTTGTTTTTTTTTAATTAATTATTTAGTTATGGTTCTCAAAGGGCAACTTTTAATGATCAGGATGTAATGATTTATAAACAGTAAATGTGCTTTGGTCACCTATTTAGGGCACGACTGGGTAACTTCCAAATTGATAATACATAGCTTTCGTCTGGACTAAAGGGATGGGGATCTTTTCAGGAGTAGGGACATGGAACAAGAACAACAAGATTACCGCCTACTGTTACTTAGAAATACATCTTTGGCGGACTTGCCCCCGCCCCTGTCGGGGGAGGTAGAAGCTCAACCTGCTTCTACACTCCCCTCCTATGAACTTCTCCATCACCTACCTAATTACCTAATTTATTAAACTAATATTTTTCTAAATTTTTTCACTTAGTCCCTGTCTACCTAAATATCTTAAAAACTCTAAACTTATAATTACCCTACTTATCCATGATCAGGATAACCAGCACATCCGGCCATGGCCTGTAAGCGCTTCTACTAATTGAGACTAGAGCATACGGCATGCAGCCTGCAAGCTCATACCAATAATGCACATCCGGCGTTTAGCCTGCAGGTGCTTTAAAACAACTGATACTAGAGCATCCGGCATACATCCTGCAAGCTCATTTTTGTATTACCCAAGACCCCCAAAACCATTTCACTGTCTAATCTTTAATTTTTATATGGCACATATATTTATTTTGACACTTCTATATTAATTATTTATCAGGCTGATTTTTAATTATTTTTATTTTCAACTTAACATTTTATTTAATTTACCAAAGTGTAACATTCGGCCAATCCTGACATAACTTGTCCCTCGACACCTACAACTTTTTTATTTTCATATACTTTATTATTTCAAGAAAAAAATTTTTTTTATATATTAATAACATATTAATATCAACACAGCAACTACAACATTAACAACTATTTTCAATTTTAAAATTCATAAATTATAGCATATGTCATCTGTTCCGTCATCCCTGTCACTCCTGTCGATTAGTTTTAACCTCGACTTCATACTATCAGTGCTATCGTACTCGATACGTTCTATTCAATAACGATCACCGGGTAACTTCTCTATTATTTTTATAAGACCGTCAAATTTCGCATTAATTTGCGGCTCTGGTCTTGGCTGATATTCTGTATTTTCAAATCTGTATTGTGCCGGTTGACTTAAAATTAGTGCAAGTTGCCGAATTTTTACGTCGGCCATTTGTATACCTAGAACCCAATCCATTCTTTCGATCTTCATCGCTTTTCCTTCAGGTGGATTTCTGCTAAGAGCATCTACATGAAGCATACGTTGTTTTGATCTAAATTCAATGCTGAAAAAATTAAATTCCTGAAGAGTTAACCACCATCGGGAGATTCTTGGCACAAAATCTTTTTTTGTGTTTGATGTTCGCAAAGCATTGCAATCAGTCACTAATTTGAATTCCAGTCTAAGTAAATACGTTTGAAATTTCTTTAAACTTTCTACAACTACTAGAGTCTTAAGTTCATATGAATGGTATTTCTTTTCTGCTGAACTTATCTTCCTACTGTAATAAGCTACTGGATGCAGTTTACCATCATTGTGTTGTAGCAGAATCCCAGCCACCCCCATCTTACTAACGTTAGTGTGTACTTCTGTTTTGGCATTAGAATCGTAAAGTGCTAAAAGTGGTCCCTCAACAAGGCTATTCCGAAGAGCTTGAAAAACTGCTTTTTCTGCTGGAGTCTATTCCTATTTAACACTTTTCTTAGTAAATATTATTTTGCTTAGGTTGTAGTTGTTGGAATGAGGTTGACTGAATTTTAAATTGAAAAATCTGACATCGATTAGGCCAGCGTTGTCCACCAAAATGTGTTGATTTGTACCTTCCCGATTTTGTAGGCAGGGTCAAGAAGAATTCCAAAAGTTCTTCGAGTGTTTCACACTATTTTCCTTTAGCAGCTTGGACCACCATTGTCTGTTCTAATTTTGCTATCAAAAGGATACGTTATAAGAAGGCCCAGTAAACTGACATGGCATTAACAGTTTCATTTTGGCATAGTAATACTTTTTGTACGACTCATGTGCATTCTTCCTTCGACTGATCATTATTTCTACCAGTGATGCATAATTCTCCTTATTCTGAAATTGATTTAATAAACATTTTCTCCATTCATTAGAAATATCATTAAATATAGTTGTAGCATCATCCCAATCAAACATTGTCATAAGTTTATTAAGCTACATTTGGATTAGTCTTAGATAAGGTCAATACCAACAAATTCCTTGTGCTACATGCATCAACAACTTGACTCTAGATTCTTTGCAAAACTTCTTTCATAAGCAGATCTGCCATCTGGTCGACGACAGGAGGTGTATTTGAACTGGGCATTGGAGTAAAATGCAATGAAGTGGATTTACCACGTGGACTCCTAACTGGTTTTAAAATGTCATCTCCATTTGGAGGCAGGTCCAGATGTATACACAAAATGGTCTATTTTTTTCTAAAAACGAAGTAATTGTATTTTTATTATTATAAGTACATGGTGTCAATTTAACAATTATTTGTAGATAGATTAATTATGGGGTTATGAAAGTATTCTTGACGGCTATCCATTTTAAGAAACAAAAATTTATACTATAATAGTTAAGTATCGAGACGTTTTATGAAGGATGGGTGGACCTTGCTATATGCATCACAATTTAACAATAAACTAAAGAATTTTTATTTAAAAATACATACATACCATGTTTTTGATTGCCCTGTATATTTTAAAATAATCTTAGAAAGTTGTCTTTATTGACGTACAAACGTTCATTTAAATTTGTAGACAGTTTTCTTAGAGACACATACTTTCTTGACCGTCACCTGTAAGTTATCAACCCTCAACAATTGAAATTCTTTGCCGGATTGTCTGAAAAAGGTACAGTGTGCTCTATCTTAACTAAAGACTTAATCACAATGATAAAATAAAAAAACATTGAAGTAACTTAGTAAAAAATAGGCTTTATTGAAAATATCAAAAACTTTACAAAAATCGTATACTGCATTATGCCAAATATGATCTTATTTAAAACTAATTTTAGTATTTAATCGGCCAACCCTTGTTTTTGATGACTAGTTGACATTTTTTAGGCATGCAATTCACCAGTTTTTTAGTTCCTCTCTAGTGAAGCAGTGATTCCAGATGTCAGTTAAAGAATCGATGAGAGTAACCTTTTGTCGTTGGTTTTTTTCTCTATATAATGTTTGCTATTCTGTTCCACAAGTTTTTCATAGGATTCACGTTAAGAAGCTTTGCTGTATGGCAAGGTGCGTTGTCAACTTGAAACTGAAAGCTTTCTTCGCCAAACAAATTTTTTCCACTTTGCAGCATTTTATTCTGTTGTACTTCGATGTATTTTGTAGCATTTATTATTCCAGAGACGATATGCAGCCGACCAATTCCTCGAGAGGACATGCAACCCTACACCATAATGCTTAATTGTTGGAAGATACATTTTGAAGTAAATTCTTCCCCTAAAAACCTTTTGACATACGTATTTCCACCATGATTATTGATGTTAAAAGTTAATTCATTACTAAATAATACACTTTGCCACTGATCTGCTGTCCACTTTAGATGTTCCTTTGCCCATTTCAAACGGTTCAGCTATTGCTTTACACCCTCTTATTCCAAAACTAATCAGTTTTCTTCTCACAGTGGAAGTGCACACACTGATACCTGTAGTTTTACTCCGTATTGTTGTTAACTGGGTGGAATTGAGACGTCTATCTGCAAGGCTTGTTTATCTTAAGACAGCATCATCTCGATCGGAGGTTTTCCTTGGTTGCCCACAACACGGTTTGCCGTCGATTTTTCCAAACTCATTGTACTTTTTAATGATCCGAACTACAGAAGATTGGTTACACTTTACTAATGACACAATTTCACGACTACTAGCACCTTGGTTATGGCGAAAAATAATTTCAAACCGCGTTTCTACACGAAATGCAAAAAGCAAATAATGGCGTAAAGTATTTCCAGTCTATACAACGTGTCCAAGATAAGAATGCCCACTATGGGAATCTCGGAAAGGGTAAGAGATAGAAGGTCGGTTAAATGGAACAAAAGTTGCGCATTTGAGGGGATGTATTTATAGTCTTTGAAGAACTCGAATATCTCTTTTAGTCTTTGAGATATTTAAAAAAAAATAAATTTTCTGATTTCCGTTTTTATTTTTTTTTACCTTATTTGAAGAGATATCAAGAAAAGAATAACACATTTTTATTGCCACTTTTCATATTCATATTCAATGTAAAACATCGAAAAAGTACAGTTAAAACTAATACTAGAAACATTAAAAAAACTTAAAATGATTATAAAATTATGATTTCTCAATCCACGGTTGTACAAAACGGCCAAACACCAACACCGTTTTGGATTTAATATGTTGGCTGCTATATTTGGTACTCGAATTATAGGTCTATTCATTTACCACGAATCCTTAGATTCTGAACGATACCAAATTTTACTCCAAAATGAATTAGAGATAGCTTTGAATGATTTGTCTATCCAAGAAGTTGAAAGTTGTTGGTTTATGCAGGACGGTGCACCATCACATAATTCTAGAGTTGTCAGAGAATACTTGTCAGTTAGATTTGCAGAAAGATGTATTGGTACTTATGCAAATGTACTGTGGCCAGCCCGTTCTCCAGATATAACACCTTTGGATTTTTTTCTTTGGGGATACATTAAAAATTACATTTATGGAAACGATATTGAAAACGAAAAAATGTTACAAAGATGAGTTTTCGAAGCGTGTGCTAGTATTACTCCTCAAATTTTGAGGAATGTGTTAAATTCTACAGTTAGAAGATGCTATTTATATTTGGAGAATAACAGGAATCTTTTCAAACATCTTTTGTGAGTTTATTAATCTTTCAAATAAATTTGTTTTTCATTTGTCTATTATTTAAAATTACAAAACATATTTTTATTATAATTTTACGGTTTTCTAATGTTTCGGTACTGTACGTTTTCGATATTTTACATTGAATATTAATTTTCTTATCCAAAACGTCTCAAAAATATAAAGTGTGACATATCGTTGAATTCAGTATCAAGGAGAAAATTAAATATAGCAAAAATATTTTTCTTGTATTTAAAAAAATAAAGTTGATGATGGTTGCTAACAAACGAAACGTTGTATCAAAAATTAGATAAAACCATTAGGTTGAGCTAGAAAAAGTGGCAATAAAAATGTGCTATTCTTTTCTTGATATCTCTTCAAATAAGCTCAGAAAAAAATAAAAACGAAAATCAGAAAATCAAATATCTCAAAGACTAAAAGAGATATCCGAGTTCTTCAAAGATTATAAATACATCCCCTCAAATGCGCAACTTTTGTTCCATTTAACCGACCTTCCATCTCTTACCCTTTCCGGATCCCCATAGTGGCCATCCTTATCTTGGACACGTTGTATATACTCACAATTTAATGGAATCCTTTTGTTCAAATTTACTTTAAATAGATTTTGGAATTCTTTAAAAATATTCTTAATTATCCGATTATGATTAATTAGAATAATGTTATTAGGAATAACACTAGTGATATACAAAGTACAATCACATAATTCAAGGTAGTTAACAAAAGAATTCGAAAAATTTATGTTAGAATCCAAAAACTATTGTAGTCGTAGGTGATGCATGACTTTTTCACACCACTGTAAATGTCTAAACGAGATGTGTTGGTCGGCACCCTCTTTTCTGAAAGTGTCTACAAAAAGTGGGAAAATAGAACACTCCGGAATTGATTCCAAACTAAAGACAAATATAAAAAATTAGCTTCTTCCAAAACCTAAAATCTAATCACAAAACCGGAATATTATGTCCACGTAATTAAACTTACATATAAACACGAGCAATCGCAGCGCACGCTTAATTACCTAAACTACAATCTAAACACAATAACAATAAACGACAAATACAATTCTCATAAGTTGAATTTTAATATATGGTATCTATGCATTTGACTAACTATAATAATAAATTAAGGAGTTTTTTACCATTAATTCATAGTAATTTAATTTAATAAGACGTATTACACATATCTTTGTAGTTGATGATACATAATTCGGCGCACAACATATACACCGTGCGTGATAGTTCTAAAAATGAACATTTTGCGTCAAATTTTAGAACAGAACTTTTCTTAATTTACAAATTTCCCGTTCTTAATTTTTATTGTCTTAACTAACCAATCCAAAACTGTTATCAAACGAAAAAATGCCGCTCAACAAAAGCTTATCGACGCAATATGCGTGAGTTTGACTTTATCAAAGCTAAGTCTAGAGAAAATAAACATGTGCGTTTTAACAAGCACCTGAAAATAAACAAAAAACAATGCTTTATAAACGTTTCTAATTTGAATAAGAAACCTCATAAAGCAATTACTGATATTTCTTTAGATGCAATAAACTTAATTAAAACATTTTTAACGAAAAACACCTAACTTTTTATGACTAGACTTTAACGAATTTTTTTATGGAAACGGAAAACCAAAATTAAACCGTTGATTTCAATATAAAATTTTCAAGGTAGGTTATCGTTAAAGCAAAACGGATACAAACATATGTAGTGACAAACCATGCGATATCAACAATGTAGCTTTTAAATTTGACAAAATTGTAATAAGGGTATAACTGTTTACATAGTTTACATTCAGTTATGCACCGCTTATACTAACTATATAATTTTCGTTCATGGAGTACAATAAACAACTACCGTGTCCACAGCTGCATGATATAAGTTCACATTACACATGAAGCAGGGCTTTAATTAGAATAGTCTTTCTCATGTGTAAATAATTCACTTCTATGACAATACAATAAAGTATAAAATTCAGTAAAAATTTACAAAAACAGTATAAATCATTGTTTAACACAAAAAAAAACAACGCGACGTTGGAATTTTGAAAGTGTATGTTGTATCTTACATTGTCATGTAGTGGTAATAATAATATAATTATTACGGTTGTGTTTGATAATTAAGATAAAACATTAACATTTCAGAGAAACGGGTAATGATGATTAATGCATACCTCAAGTCAATGTTCCACACCTTAAGTACAATGCGCTATATAATTTTTGGAAGTTATTAAATACATTAGGCATTGTACTGAAAACAAAGTTACATATCCATCATACAAATTAGGTTTCACCCACTCATATGAACTAACTTGGTTATGCGAAATTAGTTGGGAAGTTTGTGGTTTGCAGCTAGTGTTAATTTTAAGCCATCCCAACTAATTGTGGCTTATATTATATCTAGAACAGTCCCTTACTTATATATCGTCACAACTAAAACTCAACTCATACATTAATACTATTTTTCCAAGTACGTGACAACATTAAATAAAGTTCCATTTTGCTTATAAAAAACTATACATATTTCAGCAACGTGCTTTCTATTTCAGGTTTAAATTACACATTCCACTTGATAATTTACAAGATACTTTTCAGTAATACCGTTTTACTTATTTTAGACGTCTGCCTTTATTATTAAAAATATTACTTTAAACCATTTGTCCTTTTATTCAGTTCATTTAAAACCAAGACCTACAATGTGTACACATAATTTAATTACGCAAACTTGCTAAGACGTAAAAGCTGAACGCACCCTTTCTTTCAACTTCCTTTCGTAAGAGAAAATTTTACTTTATGCTGACATTTCCAAATTGAAATTATTGATCACCAGCGTTTCTGTACCTTACAAACCAAATATCATAAAATAGTATTGGCAACAAGAAAAATGATTTTTTCGTGTTTTACGATATATCAACATTCCAAACATAAAGCTGTTCAGACACGATTATACGATTGTAAATAATGACGTTGTTTACACTAATCCAATTGTGCTACGATTGTGTTTGTGCTCGATGTTTCAATTGGAATCTAATTTTAAAACAAATTATTTTCAAATTACGAAATTGCTTAACTTTGGAATAAATTTATAATAAAAACATTCATTTATTGCTTTACAAAATACAAACATCGTCAATTTCTAAATTAATCAAAGTTGTTCCTGAAGATAACCCAAATACCGCAAACTTACTAAATTATAAACATATTTAGATCAATGATTCCCAAATTTTTTATTTCATTATACAAAAAATACTGTAATAAGTGGTTTGAGAATAATTCAAATACCAAATATCAACATTTTTTGAATGTATAATTGCCAGGAATATAAAAATTAAGTAATTTAAAAAACAATAACAACTTGTATAATAAAAAATAAATGTTTAATTATAAACGTAAAGAAGAAATAAAATAATAAATAATATAATGACGAACGAGATCATAAAGTTGCTAATTTATGTTCAAAGTGCCCTTAAGCTTCTCCGAAAAGAGCATTATCTTTTTATTGTACCATCCTTTTATAGTTGCGAAGTAGTAGTAAAATTATCTTCATCAGTCACATTAAAGCAAGATCTAAATTTTAGTAAAGTTTTGATGTTGGTAAAATTACTAGTTGCCTTAATTTCTAAGGAAGGTACATAAGGTACCACCTATTTAGTACCACGCTGAACTTACTTAGACGATTGCTTCATTTAAAGGCAGTGTGAGAAAATGACAAGAACGCAACAATAATATTGAAAGAAATTTATAAAATACATGAGTAATATCGTAGGTACATTCTTAATAGTAACAAACAATAAACTACCTCTTACTAATTATAGTATACTTGCAACAGTTAAGCTACAGTAATTTTTGTTAGATTTCTCTTCTAAAACATTCTTCCTATATTAATTGGAGTGAGTAATTTGTATCCTAATTATTAATTATTACTCACATAAATTGCACATTTCTCGATGTTAATCTTATTAATGATGTAGGTTTACCGGCGTTAGTTGCAAGGTTGTAGTTACAGTATGAAAATATGGTTTGAACCTTATTAAATTAAATGAAATACCACACATAAACTGGTCATGTAATCAATTTCAACAATGATTTTAACTTTTAAACTTATGTTAATGAAGACTTAGTCTACATTAAATTATGTTTGTTTTAAGAAGTGTTATACTTTTTTGTAATGCTAGTAGTAGCAAATTGCTTCATTTGGTTTAACAAATGCTTTAGACGATATTTTATCTAATTTCGATAAATATTCTAATATATCGAATTCAATTTTTTTATTCTTGAATACGATCATTCCATCAACAATTTAATTTTAATTGATTATTGAGGATTTTTTTTTGACGACTAATTGCAAATCGTTATGACATCGTTCATAAATGCCGAAAAAAAAATGACAAGTTATATGAGATAAATACACCTTCTGTGGTTATATGTATCAGCTGCCATTAGTTTTTTTTTTTAAATGCTGAATTTCTAGCATGAATAGATCGAGTATAGAAATGAGGTTTTGTGAACAAAAAATAGTAGATTATTTTACTAGGAGTTAAGTTATATAATTTTTGAGCTTAAAAGCAAAATTGAATATACTATTTTTTTCTTCAAGCATTTATTGTTGGTTTTTATGTTATTCTCAAATTTTTGAAATTTTTGTGTGTTATAGTGACGTTTTATTCTCGACAAATCATGTTGGTACTTTACTGTCACGTTCATAGTAATATGACATAACCAAAGCCAAAAATAACATTAATTTCTGTTTCAAAATTTTATAATTATTTCTCTATCTACTTTTATTGTAGAAACAATGATTACATTGATTTATTCGTTCTTTAACTCAAAATAACTTACTTGCTTTAATTTAATCTACATCCGATCGCACAAATATTTGAAAGAGTGCCTTGGTTTGATAGATAGTAACAGTAGATCAATTAAAGCTAAAATAATTATTCAGATAATTAATTTTATATAAAAAATAAATTTAGGGTTTGAAAAAGAAATTAAGAAATTTTAAAAAACTCAAGTTTATGTATTCACCACCACTTAAAAGTAGTTTTAAAATTAATTTTTAATTTGTCTTCACCGCTACGTTTAAATTCAAAAATTACTTTAGTAACTGCGACATAACTGTAATTAAAGACAAATTAAGACAACATATACTTAATAATTCCCTTAAAACACAACAACCAAAATGACAGTTTCACATCGCTAAGTAAAACGTCAACCCAGATTGGGCCAAAAAGGTGTGTTACGATAAAAATTCAAGTTTACTTGTGTTTGTTTTTAAACGTTGGGATTTACCTGCGTATGTGTTAGTTGGCTGATTACGGCCCTGTCTACTTTCGCGCGAGTTTAATAGGACAAGGTCAACGTGAAAATCTAATTGCGTGCATGTTACTTTCTTTCATTTTGGTGTGACGTCAACGAGAACAGCCGTGTGTTGTACTAAAGAAATTTAAACACGAGGGATGAAGTAATCTAAAGTTATTTTAATCATCCGCTTTTTGGGAACCATAACTACACCATATATAAATTGTATGGAAAACCGCGTTGGTGTTTAGAATAAACGTTTGCAGGTGAGCGTACTGACATATATTTCAACACATGTTGAATAGTTTGCTTCATTCGTTTTCTTTAATTATTACAGTTTTTTTGTCCGTTCGTATTTTTTTTGGACTTACTTTGTTCGATGTCTGCGGAATTTTGTTTGCGTTTGAAAATTGTGGGTACCTTTGGAACTTGTTCCTACTGTATGCTGTTGTAATTGGACGGATTAACCTCTTGACTTTTACTGATACACAACGTGATAGGCTAAAATAAACTCTTGCGATATGGAGGCGCCGAGGGAAGTTTCGGTCACTCAAAATAGCGGGAATCAGCGGCTTTAGGGGTTTCGTCGTACCACCAAAAGGGGGCTTTCCTTCAGTACTGTGCCGCTGACCTAAAACATCATAAGTTCTTTGGCTTGCAGCTCTTTAAATTTTAGCAAAGGTATCCAAACATTCCAATTAATAGTACCAAATCCAAATATAACTGAAACTATCGATGTCTAACGCTCCAATAAGAAGACTTAATAAACAATACTCGTATGTGATCCTAGTTAAGTAGCGTATCTTCAGGTAACTATTTGTTAATGTAAAAAAATTGTGGGTCGTTGGACCAAGTTTTGTAACTTACCGGTCTCTTATCTTATCTGTTCGTATTACTGTCAAAGTAACTTTGACCGCTTTGATGAAGTACAATTTTAAGTCAAGGTGGAGCTTATAATCAACTACCTACGAGTTCATTAAATCTAAACGCTTTGTGGACGCGCCTAGCGGTTTATTATCGACGTGCAGAAAGAATAAGACGCCAGTCATTCATTAGCTACTGCTGTCAAGCGGTGTTTATTATTTGTGTAAATTGCCGCCCTCACTTTATAATTTTATGTGCGAATACACCGAGAGAGCACGATATGTTATATTTAGCTATTGATATTTTGTGTGTAACCAATTAAACAGTTTTTAAACCAATACCACGTTTTTCTTTTTATTTGCTAAGAGGTTCATTAGCTAGTATAATGTAACAAGGTGATTAAATTATTTGCAAACTCAAGAGTCAAAATTCCTGTTAATTTACACAATGAAATATGAAAATATTTATGAGATGCGGATGTGAATTAGAGACTCAACGGTAAATTAAAATACAAATGTGAATGAGAAACCAAGAAATTAATTAATTAACAAAACTAAACTTAAAACTGTATAAGAAAACACACCAACTGGAAATCACGTGTTTTAAAAATTGACTTACGGTCGTCCTATAAGCACTTCCTAATTAGACCCCTAGTGTGTTTCTAATTCAAACGCGTTACCACATTATTATGTATGGCGTACCAAGGAAAAAAAATTTGGTTGTTTAACTTACAACCATCTATCAAAGAAGAATGAAAGATATCGGCACTAATAGTCACAAGAAACGTCAATTATTAAATCAATTCATAAAACTGCTTTGCATGATATCTATTACAAAATTGTTGTAACTAAGAGGAATCCTTTAATTACATCAAAGAAAATGGTTTTCTGAAATTAACGCAAACCATACAAAGTAATTTTAAAGAAAACTTTTATTATACAATTATATTTTTGTAGAATACCTACCTAAAACAATTTGTCCAGGTAACAAAAATCTGTAAAAAATTTTATTGAAAAACTAAGAATAAAGTGACCTCCATCTTTGTGGTACAAACAACTTTATAACTTTTAGCCTAAATAGTGTGAGTTTAGAAAAGGTTGTCATGTATTAATACAAATTATATAAATAATTAACAAATACTGAAAATCATTTGCGAGCAAAACTTTCACTAGTGCCGAGAAAAATTACAGCGTTACGGAAAAAGAATCTATAAGCGTAATTTTTGGTATAAATTTAGGTGTTATATGTATGGAAGGGAGTTCAACATTTATACGAATCATAGACTGCTACGATGGCTTATGTCACTAAAGGGCACAACTTCAAGATTAGCCAAGATAAAAATTACGAGAAATCAAACACTCAACTTACATACCAAGAATTTATCAACTTCATACAAAAACATGAGATTGGAGGCCTATTTCATTGTACGTATCATTATTATTTAGCTCATTGTGATTTGCAAGATCTCAAAATGTCCAAAGGAATCGCAGCCGAATTTAAACGGCTACTTGGATCTGAAAAGTATTAAAAAGTATTAAAACAAAACAAGCATTTGACGAAATAATCACAAAATATTTATATGATCCAAGTACTAAATTGCATGGTACGTTTATCCCACCGCCAATCAAAAGCAATTGTAATGAAATGGTCAAAAATAACATCGAATACCACCTATTGGGGTCGATACAAAATTAAGAAAAAATTTCAAAACCACGACATCAACCAAATTTTATACAACATGCATAAAATAACCGTAACAAAATTTACCCTATTACTTATTTATAAAATAAAAATCAATTTTGAGACTTCAGTTTTTGGCAAGCGCAATTCAGTTTATTTTTGTACCATTTTTTTGTAGCAGTAATAGCTATCTTTTTTATCTTAAGTATTTATTTTTTTTTAACTTATTCTATTTTTATTTTCTTATATTACTTACTATATGCTTATTAGAATTTACACAAATCTCTATTTTTAACTTTCTAAGTTAATTTCTTTTGATATTAATTTTAGGCTTTTTAGTTTATTGTATATTTTTTTGCACTACTTACCTATAAAACAATCAAGAGCGCACGTAAAGCAGGCACCGAAACGCTGTTATCTCGAACTTGTGTTTCAAAAACTACAAAAAAACACTCCACATTAGGAGCTTTCCCGATTACTTTGTTAATTTACTTACATTGTTTGTTATCTAGAATGCAATTTACGCAAATATTATTTGTTGTAAAATGTTGTAAAACAATGCAAATCTTCTAATAAAAGTTTTTATAAAACAAAAATATGTTTACTAATTCAACTTTTTTACTGTTAAATGGTAAAAATAAATTGATTTAGAATATTTTTAGGTTCACGTAAATGATTAGCGCCATCTTGTGTATTTTGAATTACAGTTCACTTTATGACCGATATTGACAATTGACAGCAAAATATTTGTTAATTTTAGATTTTACCATTTAAAAATCGTAGGCCAAAAATTTAATACAAATCTTGTGCGTTAAATTATTTTACAGCGCATAATAAATTTAATTTTCCGCACGCGAATGTAAATAACTATTTTAATGTTCGGACACTTACATGTAAACAATAACTCATCTTATTCGGCATAAAAAAAAAGATTTTAACCTTTTCAGTAAATTTTAATAAAAATAAAATATTTAAAAATAAAATGATACTATTTCTCTAACTAGACTAGCCCATTAATACGAGCAGATTAATATATAAATAATGGTTTGTAAAATTGCAATGTTTTTAAAAAAGAGATAGATTATTGGATACATTTTGATAACAACGATGCAGCCAAGCAATATGCAACAAGCAAAGGAAAAAAAGTGAAACTCCATGCTAAGTTTTGTAGTATCTGTTTTCAATTGCGTAGATCGTAGATATACAATTTAAAATGCCTAAGCAATTGTTACTTTATGTTAATAGATAATTAAAATGTTGATTATATAATCAAATTATGATTAATGCGTACTTGATGCAATGTTCTTCAGAAAATTTAATACTAATATTATTTTGTAATGAATAAGTATCCCTACTCTAGAATTAATAAAAAAGAAATAAATAGAAAATTTAATTGAAACAAGAAAATTTATTATTATGCATTAATTCAGTAAGTTATCTATCATATTATTGCATTGCAGTTGTTCCTGAAGGAGCGCCTGTCGTTACGGTTGACAAAGGTGGTTTAGAACGTGGAGGTCCTTTATTAGCCGATTGTACGGCACCTCCATCATCTCCTGCCCCAAACATAACGTGGTACGTCAACGATCAAAGGGTAAGTTTATATCACTTCAAAATTTCATTATGGTGTATGCGCTCGTATAACACAAGACTACAGTTCTTAAGCTTGTTTAATAACTTTACCCATAAGAACACAAACTCGTGTCATAATTAATGAAAACTTAAAGTACAATTTTAAGTCGGGATAAAACAACTAAACAAGATATGCTGTTAGTAAACAGACATTAACGATTAAAATACAACTCGGTATGTTCTTAATATTCCAATTAAAAGTTAAAATGATGAACTTGACTTTGGTTTATGATTGACTTTCTCACTAAGTGTATTTAACTTTCACGTTGCCTCAAAGTTGAACACCACTTACCAATAAATCTAAACTCAAATTAGATGCACTATTAACGTAAAATTAATTATAGTATTATTCAAGTAGAAATACTTATAATTAATTACTGTTTAACTGACAGTTTAAAATAAATTTGGCTCGAACCCGAACATGAATGTAATAAGTAGATGTATACTAGTTCATACATACTGATCTATTTTGAAAAATGTTAATTACATATACTTTCTAATTTGTAGTTTGTAGTGTTGTTTTTGAATCATTATAATTATATAATTATCAGAACGAGTATAAACTGAGGTTGACATAATCTCATAATATAAGGGTCATTCACATACGTAACTTGATTGGATGTATGTGGTGAACCAAGTTGACTTGAATTAATTAATGTTGGTTAGTTGATGTACTTTTCCTTAAAATTGTAACAAATTTTTGAGACCCTATTTTTCACAATAAGGAGTCATGTGGAAAGCAAACTTTCTTTGCGTTAATTTTACATATTAAGCATAGCAAAGAGTTATTATAATTAATAGTAACGTACCACAGAACAGTAAAATGAGCATCCGCTATGTGGTACATAGGGAAAACTAATGAATTTTATTTTTTTCTAATTTATTATTATTTTTAATGTTAATATTGGTTTTTATATTTTTGTTGATTTTTTATTTCTGAGAGTCTTTTTTTAATAAATTTGTTGATAAAATCTAAAAGGTTATTTATTTTTTATTAAAATATTTTTTATTAATTTTAATCAAAGGAAAGGAACACTAAACTGCAGCGTCTATTTAACCAAGAGAAAAACACCAGAAACTGCACCAAAAACTTTACTCGGACGCGTGTCTCAATAGCTAAGCTATCATCATCAGCGATACCGATACTAAAATTAAAAACAACGGGAAGTTTATATATACTATCTGCTTATCACCCATCGTTAAACTTAATTGATTCTTAGATAAGCTTAAATAATTCCGAAAATCCTAATGGACCGTTATCATAATAGTTCATAAGCAAATTTCTTTTTTAAAAATTTCTAAACTTTCATAAAAATCAAGTTCGTTTTTATTATCTACCCTCTTAATTAATTCAATGTCGCCTACTCTATGGCTATTTTCAAGCATATGCATGGCAACAGTGGACCTATCTGTGCGATGATATTTGACATGAGCTACGTGCTCTTTAAAACGAGTTTTAATAGGTCTTTTGGTTTGCCTTATATATACTTGGTTACAGTCTTTACAACTAATTTTATATATTCCCGATTTATCATACATTTCTACTGCGTTTTTCGGATTGCCTAAAAGATTTTGCAAGTTGTTACTACTAGAGGTTACTGTTTTATACTCAAATTCTTATCTATTTTGCTATTACTAGTTCCTAACGTTGTAATGTTTCTAATGTTTAACTTATGTTTATGTTTTCTAATTATGTTTGTGACAATTGATTCTTGAAAACCATTGTATAATGCGATTTGCTTAAAATGATTTCTGATACCCGTAGAGTCTTATTAGAGTGTGGAAATATTATACCAAAACAACTTAGGTTTAGACTAACGGTATCTAACCCGGTTCTTCCTAGAATGTATTGTTTACCTAAGATACATAAACCCGGAAAGCAATGCCTCCCATTGTTTTAGGTATTAATGCTCCTACTTATCTAATGTCTAAATGGTTGTCAAATAAATTCAACAGTATTGAATATCAACAATCAAATTTCAGTGTTCAAAATTCGTGCGATTTTATTAAAAAATTAAAAACATTAAGCTGACTGAGAACGAAGTTTTAGTTTTATTCAATGTCTATTCATTGTTTCCAAGCGTTCCGATAGAGATCACTTTAGATTATTTGAAAGATATGTTACACCAAAACCATTTAGACAATTCAGAAGTAGATAGTTTTATTAAATTAGCAAGAATGTATGAGTCAAACCTACTTTTAAATTAACAATAATATTTATTAACAAAATCATGGTACAACAATGGGTAACAGCTTATCTCTGTTTATGGCTAACCTGTTCATGGGTAAATTTGAAATTAATTTAAAAAATAATTTAGAATACTTTTCTAGAATTTGGTGTAGATATGTAGATGATGTTTTCGCAATCATCGACACTAAAGTTTACAGCAATTTGTAGAAATCTTAAATTCAAAATTTGAGACGATCAAGTTTACGTATAATTTGATTATAAAACAGTAACCTCTGGTAGTAACAACTTGCAAAATCTTTTAGGCAATCCGAAAGACCCAATAGAAATATGTGATAAGTCGGGGAATATATAAAAATAATTGTAAATACTGTAACCAAGTATATATAGGGCAAACCAAGAGACCTATTAAAACTTGTTTTAAAGAGCCCTGTCAAATATCATCGCACAGATAGGTCCAGTGTTGCCATGCATATGCTTGAAAATAGCCATAGAGTAGGCGACATTGAATTAATTAAGAGGGTAGATAATAAAAACGAACTTGATTCTTATGAAAGTTTAGCAATTCTTAAAAACAGAAATTTGCTTATGAATTATGATGATAACGGTCCATTAGGATTTTTGGAATTGTTTAAGATTATCTAAGAATCAATTAAGTTTAACGATGCGTAATAAACAGATTGTATATATAAGCTTCCCGTTGTTTTTAATTTTAGTATCGGTATCGCTGATGATAACAGCTTAGCTGTTGAAACACGTGTCCGAGTAAAGTTTCTGGTGCAGTTTTCGGTGTTTTTCTGTTGGTTATTAATTTTAAGTTATTATTATAAAACCGCAAATTTGATCATTTAAATTGTCTAAAATTATTTAAAAAATTGATGGGTTTACTTGTACTTTTCCTCTAATGTAAACTTCAATTTCTTGTGGTATTTATTAAATTTTTGTAAAATGTGTTGTATTCTAATTTAATTGGTTGTTAATAAAATATCGTCAACATATCTAGTATAACATGAAATATTGTTAATATTTTTTGGAATAATATTAGTTTCTAAATCATTCATAGTCAAATTTGCAATTGTACACGATACAAAGAGAAAAATAGAGACACCGAAAGATTGTTGGTATATTGTATAAATCCGTGTGGAAAGATTTACTTTTTAAATTGTTTAACGTTATTCTTTGTTTTGTTTAAAAATGATTTCTTTTATTGAAAATATGTTATCTAATCGGAAGTAATGGTCTTTCACAGGGATCAGTTCTTGCACATATTCTTTTTAATATATATGATCTACTTCTTTGCAATGTCGAAAATTTGTCTACGCCGAAAATATGGCAATTTCATTTCAACATTAAGATTTCTTCGAAATTCAAAGAAAGCTATCTGTGATTTCATAATATGGAAATTTTTCTCAAAAAATGACTATTATTCTCTAATCTTAAAAAGGCAGAGGTTTCTTGTTTTCATTTAAGTAATAGAGAAAAAAGTAGAAAATTTAATGTTAACTTTAATAATACAAAGTTAAACCATAACCATATATTTATCTTGGAGTAACTTTAAATACATTTTTAATTAACAAAGATCATTTAGAAAAAGTTAAACAAAAATGAAAACAAGAAATAATGTCATTAAAAAGTAGCTGGAACAATTTAGGGAGCAGATGCAAAAACATTTAGTACAGCTGCATTGATATTACTTTATTCTACAGCAGAATATTGTGCTCTTGTCTGGTTGAATAATTATCATACAAAAAAGATGCCCAGTTGAATTGCACTATACGTATAGTTAGTCGAGCCATTAAATCTACTTGCCTCAATTGGCTTCTTGTTCTTTGTAATATTACTCCATCGAAAATTTGACGAAAGCTGCGTTAAAACAAGAATGGGATAAAAATCCAACTTAACAAAAACTTACCTATTCGGAATGATATTGAGAACCTTCCAGTTAAAAGGCTTAAATATCGAAGTTCTGTATTGCAAGACTACTTAAGTATGATTTTCAATAATGTTGATGTTTTTTCTTCTAAATAACGTCTATTGTGTCTGGGTTCTATTGACTTGACGTTCCTAAGATATTTCAACTTAGTTCTGCATAACATGCATTTCTCGGCGTTTAAACGCTTCGGCGAAGTTGGTCAAAAACTTCTTTAAGTTTTAAAGTGCTTTGTAAACGATTTACTGATTGCAATTATGTATATCTCCACTAGTGTATTTATGTAATGGACAGTTCTCAATTTGTCCTACATTCCGGAGGTGACCACAGTGCGTCATTTTTTTGCAGGTCGTTTACTTAACGATATTAAGGCAAAAACGTTAGTTTCTTAAGAATTTCTTTATCCAGACTACTGAAAACCACTAGATTGTTCTAAAAACCGACTTGCTCTTGTTTCAGCATTTGAATGCCTCTTATACCTGTACCATCTTTATTTTATACACGTAGTTCACTTTTTTTAAAACGTAAAAACGTACGTCAATTTTCTTTAGAGTTTTTTTTAGGGGTTTTTGGTGCAAATATGAAATATGGAAGGTGATCAGTACCTTACAGTACTCCAAGGTCAACAAGAAAAACATGTTGTTCCAGAGAATTACCACTTTGACTTACGGAATTAAACGTCAAAACTTACGTCAATTTTCTTTTGAGCTTTTTTTTCGTGTGTGTTTTTTAGGGGTTTTTGGTGCAAATATAAAATATGGAAGGTGATCAGTATATACCTTACAGTACTCCATGGTCAACAAGAAACACATGTTGTTCCTGAGAATCACCACTTTGGTTTCCGGACCTGGTCATCAAGACCCTCCCGGATAATTAGGAAAAAATGTACAACACAATTTTATAAAACACAATCACATTACACATTTAATTAATATTATTACATATAAATACTAGGGTGGGTAAGGGTTAGCATGTTTAGGTTTTAGTGGTTTTCCTAAACCTTCAAATAACTGCTTGCTAAGATGAACCAATCCACAATTGCACACGGTTTCGTCACCACACTGTACAGGTTTATACTGATCTTCTGGGGCACCATACATAACACTTACATCACAATACAATATTTAAAATGTACCATACGATTAAATAAACCTGTACTGGACGTCGGGAACAGGTCACATTCTGGTTTGCTTAGTAGAATTAATTCCTTCACTGGGCTAAGTGCGGTAAATTAGAATAAACCTTGCGGAGGTATTTTAGAAATATTGGGGACTTAGGTTGGTTCGCGATATTGGATAACATTTTGCCAGCCGGCGGTATTCAAGCGGTTATATGCAGCAGCAATAGAAGAGGTGATTGCTGCAGAGTTCTTTAAGTCTATGGAAATGATTTTCTCTTGTTGACACTTGACACAAATCTCGAATTTGGCGTGTTGTTTTTCCGGGTGTAGTAGTGGCACAAGTAGGTATTAAGTAGCCATTTAAATGAATTTGAAAAACTTTGAAAAATTCTATGTTACGTATATTATAATATTGATACTTGGACTTAGGTTCTTATAAATCCGTTCAAATTGCCATTCTAGACTGATTCCCTAACGTCATAGCGGTGATACAATTAAATGCGGGTGTCTTTGTCGTTGTACCAAGTTGAGTATTTCTCTTCCAATTTGAGTAAAATGTGAACTTGTCAACTGATAAGGAAGTCTTCCCATGTTTTTCATAAGGATTTAAGAGCGTTTTATTATTTAGAAGTTTAACCAAACTTACAAATTGGACAAAACATGCCATTTAATTTAAATTTATACGTTCTTGCAATCTAGTCCATCCACATTAATCTGTTTGGAAGGCGTTTGATATTTCCAGTTTTCTGTCTGATGTTATTCTTCTTATCTTAACTATTTATAACTAACAATGCGGTTGCTGTTAGTTAAAAATAAAATTGTTAAACTAATATTAAATAAATAATGATATTCTGTAAATCAAATAAAAAGACAACAACAAAATAAATACAGAATTCAATTTCTTTACACTAAATCAAATTCGATCTTTTTGTTGAAACAGGGGATCCAGAAGCAATGTTTACAGTTCACCAGTAAACTGACTACTTGTAAAATTTTGTTTTTCAAATATCTTGGCATGTTTCTTTAATATATTGGTTCGTGCTCACTGACCTGAGTTGAATTTTATGAGACAAAATTGATATTTGCGTTTCCGTATTTTCATTTGCGTAAAAATAAACAACCGAAATTTGTTTCAATTGCAGATTTGAAAAGAAAACGTGTCGTAATTTTAAACTAAAAATAAATTTAGTTACTGTAACTTTAGTTTGCTTTATAATATGTGTGTCACAATGGCGTATTATGACAAAAGATCTAATTGAAAATTCCACGTCGTGGAAACAAAATCCTGTTACCGGGATAAAAGGTCAGCCAAGAAGTAGATTGAAAATTTAAGAAGCGACAAACTCTCTTGTACACCTGCAACCTTCCGGCGTAAAACTTCTTTTTTCTTTTTAGAAATCATTTCTATACTTTTATAGTCGAATTTAACGTTCATTGTCTAAGGATTTTATGAGAAAATTTACTTATAGATTAGTAATGCATTAGTCGATAACCGTCTTGTTATTTATTAATAATTACTGGAAGGTTTGATTACAAGTAGGCCATTGTTAAATCCAGATATATTTAATTGAGGGTATGGCGGAGTAGTAGATTTAATGTAATCACCGTATTATTTCGAGAGGGTGACAGCGACAGCGCAAGACGGCTGCTATTATAGTGTCATTTATGGCGTATAGTTAAGCTTGTTCTTGTAATTAATTAGTTAAATTGTTTGTACATAAATAATTAATGATGATACTCAACATGCTTCCGATACATTGGAAATGACGTGTGTAACTATTTATTATTATTATCAACGTCGCCTTTCCTTGTAATTTACAAGACAAATTCTGTCACACTTGATGTTTCTACAACAGATAATTTATTAGAATTAAACCACCTATTAAATACAGAAAAAACTTTTATATTATATGACATGAAACAGTTTCTTATTATTAATGTATTGATGTTTGATTCAAAGTTTTTGTATCTTATGTTCCTATTGTATTTTATAAATATATATTGGAAGTCTCCCTAAAATTTGTAATAGATCAATTTCCAAGTAGTGGGCCTTCAAGAGGAGTCAAGGTTCGATTGCTCAATAGAAACGACAAGCTATTCTTTTAACCAACGTTTCGACCAATTGCTGGTCTTTATCAAGGTATCTTTATTAATAAAGAATTAAATTAATACACAATCGATTAGACAAAGTACAATAATAATTTAAAATATCAATTATATTTTATACATTTAACAACAATTATCACAGCTCTCTTTGGTTTTATCAAACTAACTTTAAATTTCAGACTAGGACAAAAAACAACAAGAGAATACAAACTTACCAGAATAAATATGGTTATTAGTGAGCTAATTAATTGATCGTCATAAGAGATGTAGGACTATTACCACTGTCGAGCGTAATGTCGGTAATTATTTAACTTATTGTAAGAGATACTCATTGATTGTAAAAAGTTCATTAGTGAAAGAAATTACTTAATGATTATTATAGTACTAAAATTGATATAATTGGTTGGAGAGGTACTAAATTCGTCAAAGGTTAAAAATGAAGTAATGTATTAGGAAATATTTGCAAATTTCTTTTTCATTTGAGTGTTTTTGTAGATAAATTCGGTCTACGTCACGAGATAAACAACGGTACGTTTAAGGATGCAAAAAGAGATTAGAATTGCTTTTTTGTTTTATTAATTATAAGATTAATTTAATGTAGTTATAGTTTGGTAGTGGGTTATTTTAGTTTTACGTTTATTTGTAGTAATAGTTGTTAAAAAACTTAATTTTTAAGATTTGTTAATTTTTATGGTGGAAATTAAATGATTATACATACTACTTAAATTGTTAGTATCAATGTTAAAATTGACATGATTATGAAAAATGTTGATGAATATCATCTCTGAGATTAGGCGTTTTTTTTTTAAATTTTGTTCTATATCTAAAATTTTAGGCGACTCGAAATTGAATATGTGACCCTCTTTACTGCAATGTAATGAAAGTCCAGTATCTGTGTTACCTTTACTGCAATTGCATTTGTTCCCTAATTTCTGTTTCGTTTGGCCAATATATACCATCGAACAATTAATGCAAGTTAGTTTATAAGTTTATTTATTTATTCGTATGGTACATTACACAAATATTGTATTGTGATGAAAGTGTTACGTATGGTGCCCCCAGAAGATCAGTATAAACCTGTATAGTGTGGTGTTTATAAGTAACTTCTGATTTATCAATGTCACTTGTTTTGTCTTTGAGTTTTGAGTAGATATGTTTGTAAATAGTATTGTTGTTATAACGTGCAATCTTAAATCCATCGAATTTAAGTATATTGATAATTTTATCTGACAAGCCTGGTACATTGTTGAGTTTTCTATATTGTTTTTGCTGTAATTATAATTGTTATTAGTGATTTGGTTCAAATTTGCTTGTTAAGTCTTTAAAATCATTTGTATTAGTTTATTAGGGTAATTATTATTTATTAAGATTTTCTGAAGTAAATTTTTATTTTGGTTATGGAATACAGGGCTACTTAGTTTAATTATTTTTTGGTAAATGCTTTTGATAGTGTTAATTTTTTGAAAAGATGGATGTTTCGAGTAATAATTAATTATTCTGTTGGATGCCATAGGTTTTACATACCAATTTGTCAATAAGGAATTGTCTGTTTTATTATTAATTAGTAAAACGTCAAGAAAGGGTATTTGGTCATTAATTTCGATTTCATATGTAAATTTTAGGTATTTGTTATATTTATTAAAAGTATTAAGGGTGTTAAAAATATTAGATGTAGGTATACAAAAATGATATCATCAACATATACATAAATGAAGAGTGGATCAAAATCTAGTTTTTCTATAACATAAGTAATTAGATCATGCATAACAAGAGAAGCTAACATTGGGGATGCAGAATTGCCCATAGCGGTTCCAAAAATTTGTTTATAATGACAGTTATTATAAGAGAAGTAACTAGATTTTATAAATATATTTTATTACAATGAAAAAGGTTTCGAAACGTCGCAAACGACGACTTTTGATCAGTCTGCAAACTTGGTCGCCGAGAAAAGTGACGTAGAACACTTGTTTTTCTATATTATACACTTCTTACAATAGAAGTAACGTATGATGTGTAAAACACACTAAATATAATTTTAGTAGGGATAGCATGCAGATTTTCGGTTAGTTTTGGAGATATTTGATGCGTATTGGCAATGTTTGTGGGATTTGAATTTTATATTTCGTGTGTGTTCGTACCATTTTGGAACCGTTCACGAAGTGTAGATCCCATATTTAGGGGATAAGACAGCCGATTCATCGCTGCAGTTTCGTAATCGCTATTTCATTGCCTGACTGTTTAATCGCCAAAACGTTTCATCGACGTTTTTTAATTTGCGTACGCCTTTTATAAAATTTTTTATTATTAATTTTGTGATGACGTATACTATTACTAAAAAAGATAAAACACTTACAATTGACATTATTTTTTTCTAAATTACAAATGTGTATCTACACGTTTTATATTAATTACAAACCTTCAAATGTAGCGATACAGCCATTAGGAGATTTTTTAATTTGCATACAAACATTTTTCAATAATTAGAAAAACACATGTAAACAATCATCGGTTACTGATTTGGGTCGTTTTTTGTGTACCTATTATATTTTCTTTATATAAGAAATTCAGAATTCAATTAGATAATTTTATCCGAGTCTTTTTTGAAGCGCTGTTATAAACACAAAAAATACAAATAGTCTATCACAAAATTCCAAAAAGTTATTGATACCTTTAGAAAAAAAAACCTTTAAATAACGTTGCTGTACCTATCCCCCGTGAGCAAATTTCCTTCTTACAAGAAAACTGAAATTTATCTCAAATAGTAAATACTATTTTTCTCTACAAAATGAAAATAAAATAACGAAAATCAGGAATTATAAAATAATAATAATTAAAAACAATTAGCTTTCTAATACGCCGAAACATTTTACTGATTATTGACACAAGTTAAGTCGAGAATAAGATTTCCATCAATTTTGATGTATCAATTTAAAAGTGAATGTTACTTTCACTACTAGAGATGAATTTTCACACCACAACAACCACTACAAAAAATCTTACTTTTGTGTATATAAGTAGAAAAATACATTTATAAATAAATATTAAAACAAAAATATTGATACATTTACATTTAATTTATTTAAGTTAGTGTTGGCCAACGACTACATAAATATATATGCTGATTCACATTACTATCAATTTTTATTATTACTTCCAACACAAAAAATTGAATGAATCTTACAATCATCAATTTATATTGAATATTGAATTAAAAATAACACTAATATCTTACAAGTTAATAAAAATATGGTATCTATCATCATAATGAATAATTCAATGAAAATCAATGAAACGTTTGGGCGAAGATTAGGGTGGCGATTAAACCGCCCGGCGATAAAACGGCAGCGATGAAGTGGTCGGCGATAAACTGACATCAATGAAGGATCCTAGATCTCCTAGTCTAGCCGAAAAATTGCAATTGTTATTAACAAAAACTAAAAAAAAAAAGCGGCTTAGCATTGTGGCAATAACTCAAAAACTATAAGTGATAGATTTTTAATTAAGTTGAGAACAGTCAATTACGATTTTAAAAAAATTCTTAACTAATTATTTATTGGCCTAAAAAATAAAATATGAACAATTAGAAAATTTTTTTTTTAATTTAATTAACTTTCGGATAATTAAAATGATAAAAATTTTTTTTCAAAAATATTAAAGTAGTACATTTGTTTATAAAGAATTTATAAAAAAAATGGCTTCAACAAAATTTTATAAAATCCATTTAATGCCTCAATAAGAGATACATCCAGTAATACCATACCATATACAAAAAAAAATTTAATAACACTATTTTAATTTAAATTTTTTTTTTAACTTCATCATAATTAACAAAATACAAGACTTTTAAAAACTTTTATGAGGTAATATCAATTAGTAGATATACAGTGTGTCTACTTAAGTTGGCAACATATGGGAAACTTTTTTGATTATGTTCTGCATGATCAAGAATCTAAAATACAATTATCAAATATTAAATTTTTTCAATCGTATACGCGTTTTGTCAAAAATATAAATTGTACTCAAGAGTAAAGTACCTTTATATTTGACAATATCAAAATTTGTTATTGAAAAAAGTTGATCAAAACTAAATACTACGTTTAAATATGCAATTACATCTAATTACATAAAAAAAAAATCATGTTTTCTTTTTTTGTCTACAATAACAATACAAATGTAACTGTAGTTAGATGAAATCTAGGATGCACTGATAAACAAATATTTTTTTAATAGTCATAATTGTTTGACAGTGAACTTCAAAACATTCAGTTGAATTTAGTGAAATTTGGTAGGAAGTATTTTTAAAATTTAGTAGAAATACCAGCAACATCTTGTACTGGAGATAAAATTGAAATTGTGTTAATTGTGGGTGACAATTATAAAACATATCAAAAAGCTGCAGACATTTTTAATAACCGACACCCAAAGAAAAATCTTTACTATGGCATAGTAAAGAAAATATTAAACAAATTTAAGACTTTTGGAAATGTAAGTAATAAATTTAACAACAAACGCCAACAATGGGTTGTCAGTGATGACATGGAATTTGAAATAATGATCTCAGCAATCGAACATCCTAAGAAATCCTTGCGAACAAGGGCAGCTTCGATGCCAAATTCTATTAACTAAGATACGGTTTCAAAAATTTTAAAAAGGATCAAGTTGCACCCATACAAGCCCCAATTTATTCATACGTTAAGACCGGGTGATTATGATAGACGCTTTGAATTCTATCGTGATATCCAAGGAATGTTAGAAGATAACCCATTTATGGGAAGACGTATTGTTTTTTGGACGAAGCAACATTTACATCAAAGGTCTCTACCCAAAATTACCGTTGGTGGAGTAATACGAATCCAAATTTTACCATCAAAACTAGGGACCAGTATGCATTCAAAACAAATTGTGGTGTGGAATTTTTGGAAATGAAATAATTGGACCTTATTTTTTTCATGAATCTTTGAATGCGGACCGTTATTTACTCTTTTAGAGAATAAATTAGACAATTTTCTTCAAAGGCCATTTACAGATGTTGCTCATTTGGATAGAATCATTGCAGAATCGGTTCAGAGTATTACTCCGATACTCCGGCTATGGTTAGAAGAGTATTGAAAAACTTTTGTGATGGAACAATTACCTGTATTGACAGAGAAGGCGGGTGTGTAGAGGCACTAGTGAATTAAAGAAGCCAATAATGTTTGTAAAAATTATATTGACAAAATGATTTATTATGGCATTATTCATTTAAATGCATCCCTAAAATGTTACAAGACATTTTAATTAGTAATTGAAATTCTATCAAGTGTTCAATAAAAATAAGAGATTACTGTTTATTATTAATTATTGAAAACATTTAATAAAATTTACAAAAAAAATGTATCATTTAATATTAGTCATCAGTTAATAACTTTGGAAAGAGTAAAAATAAGTTGAGCTGATTATGTACTTGAACCTATTTTTATTTTAATAGTGTATTAATTAGATTTTTACGAGGATGTTTATAAATAAATTTTGTTTTGTGAGAATTTGCTTATTACTTTCTGAACGGAACGGACAGGTTATCATGTTCGTAATAAATAAAATGGTAAATGTTCGGTATCACTTAATTGAAAAAAATTTCTAAAAAAATTTTTTTAAGTAGAAGGATGTAATTGCATAGTAAAACATAGTTTTTTTATCCGAACAACTTTTCATAATTACAGTTTTTGATATTTTTACAAATAAAGGTACCTTACTCGTAAGTGAAATTTATATTGATTGACAAACCGAGTATACAATTGAATAAATTTAATATTTGATAATTTTATTTTAGATTCTAGATCAGGCAGAACTTTTTATGAAGAATAACTTTTTTGTAAAATTATTAATAAAAAAGTTTTCCATAATTTGCCAGCTTAAGTAGACACACGGTATAGAAGCAAAAAATTTATAGAGCAATTATTTAAACATTTATCGCGTTTTTAACAAAAACAAAAGTCCGATAAGAATGAGTTAATTAACAATTGCATAACTCTGTAAAAAATTGAGATAATTTTTTTTCTAACGGAACCGTATTCCTTAAAGTGTTTACATGACACCTGCATTTTTAAAATTTGTTTTAATAATATTTAATACTGAAACAGCCGCGCGTAACCTTATTTTCAGCGTTAAATTAAAATTATAAATAATAGAGCTACAGTTTCGGGAGTTTAAGGATGTTTATCAGAAATTTCCTCCTCTTTACGAATATTTTCTCTTATAGTATTTTAGTTATTGCCACAATGCTGAGCCGCAATTTTTTTAGTTTTTTTAATAACAATTGCAATTTTCGTCGGCAGAAAAAATTCTAAAAACGTTTTTCCCAGAATGGCTTTTCTAATTCAATGAGCTATCGTTCATAATTTTAAGGGTATCACAACTATTTTTCGCAGAAAACTTACTTCTCGACTAGACTACCAATATTTTTATATATTTGGAAAATATTGATTTTCTGCTAGTGGCAATGGTCCTAAATCTACATATTCAGCTAGTCAATTATGACAACTATAGAAGCAATGAACTCTATATGAAACCGAGCATTAATAGTAATCAGCATTTATATAAGTCAAATTAATTAAATATGTGTTGAATTATTACTCTTTTATCTGTATTTGTAATTAAATAATTAAAAACTGCAAAGTTGTGTCCTAAATATATAATTATAATATATAAACTATTTTAAAAATAAAATAAGGGTCAATGTATTTTCATTTATGGAGGCTACAAGAAACTTAATTTTGAATACAATGTTAACAATATTACTGTAAATAAAGTTTTGAATGTCAAAGGTGTTGGAATTTTATTTTATAGCAACCTAAATTTTAAAGATAATACCGTGTCTCCCAAAAATCGGAAGCATTGTGTTTAACATGGGGAATTTGAAAAGTCTGATTTTATGTCTCCAAATTCTTTTAATGATATGTTGAGTATCGGAACAATTACAATGTGTACTAGAAAACGTTTTGCGTGATAGTTTTTAAAATTAACAAAAAGTATTAACAATATTTTAAAAAATGTGTTGCATAGTAAGAAGCTGACTTTAAATAAGCGTGTAAGAGTTGTCTTATTGATGTTCGGCATGAATCATATATTTAAAACTCATTACCGCCAAAATATTGCCATTACGTTCAAGGGTTCAAATCCCTGTCCGGTTTTTTTTTTAGTTGTATTATTATATTAATTAGCAGCGTTTAATTTCTATTAGTCAAGAGGCGTAATCTCTAAGAATAGAGGAATGTAATGTTGCTTACGTGTACATTACTTTTCTTGGGTACCTTGTCATGTAAACATTTTATTTCGGTTTGGTTTTAAGTTTTTGCATAACTTATTAAATAACAAAATTTCTTATATTCTTGATTATACTGATTTTGCGTAATATTTTGAATAAAATTTTTTCACAAATGTCAGTCATTTTGAATCAATACATCTTAAAAATTTTCAAATAGTACGGAATATTATTTCCTATATGATATATTTTTAATTAAGACTCTAAATCTTTTCTTACAGTAAACATATGAAGTATTGCGTTAGCGATTTCAAAAGATGAATGAAGTAATAATAACTTACTTTATATATAATCTTTTAGATAATTACTTTTATAATCAGCAAGATTGAATTAAGGGACTTATTGCAAAATTAATAGATAAAAAAATTAACTACAAGTTATAAAAGTGTATTGATGCTATTTCATTTTTTTTTTCTTGATTTAAGCTCAGTTTTAGCAATTTTTATAAATATTGTGCTGGTTGTTGAAGATTCAATTTAATCCGTATTGTTGGTAGATTATTTTGATTTATTCGAAACGTGTGACTAATAAATAATATAATACACAAGTTTAAAAGTATTTAGCTGTTTAAAAACCTTTAAGCTTATCTCTAACGATATAAAATAGATGTAACAAAAGCTAATTAAAGCAAGTACGCTAATTCAAATAAAATTGTCGTTTTATATGCACATCCCTTAAGTGCAGTTTAAACAAACGTGTTGAGAATAGAAAGATGCTTATTACTTAGCTTATGAATAATTTGTGTTTGAACCTTTTGTCATTGGTCTATTGTAGTGCATTTTAAATTATTAATATTTTCGCATCAAAATTTAATACAACAACTTGTTAAATAATTTATGTTTTCAAACGAAACCCTCTTTATCAACTTCACCTATAACCATTTTAGTTAACCGCAAAATAGTATCACGTACAGAATTCAACGAGTTAGATTGTTTTTTATAGGAAACCGGGTTAATATTAATACAATCTCGACTTATGTTAGTTGATGATAAATCTGGTTTGAAGAATTTTTTTATCAATCAAGCTAAAAAGTGCCAGAAAAATTATTTGCTAATGCATTCTGCATTATGCATAAAATAAATACCTTATTTTCATTTTTTTAAATAATCTATTTTTTGTACGTATTTCCTATACGCTCTTATTGTATTTTTAAGCATAATTTTAGTCGTTGAACACTTTTTACAATTGGTTTGATTATCGTTCAGACCAAACCTTTTTAGGAAACATTTTAGTAGGTAATTTAATAGGCAAATAGAAGTTGTTTCTGATTTACGTTTCCATTTCCTTTTTTTAATATTTTTTTCCCAATGAGTGTTTACCGACATATGGTATTTTTTGTTTAACGGTGTCTTTAATTGCGATTATTATAGAAAATCATGTTACAAGCGTTGTAAACTACATTTTCTAAAACTTTTACTTTGTGTTTGATATTTTTACATTTTTCAACGTATGTGTGATCTTTCATGGTCAACGTAAACGTATTTCTGGACCAATTCAAGTTTTCGATGTTCGTGCACACGATCAGCACTAAATTTAAGATGTTTGGTTTTAGAAAATTACATTGAATGATTTACTTTGGAGCAAATATTCTCTAAATATTGAAGCATCTGTTTTGTTGCGCTTATGTCAGCATACAGGGTTTTCAAACTTAAGTCGGCACTATTGCTAACTTCCTTATTATTAGAGCTATAGGATCGGTTGAATAGGCAAACTAGTAGCATTTGTTTCTCTCATCACTTTGGTGAAAACAATTATGTTATGTCCCATTTGAAAAAATGCTACTAGTTTACCTATTAAAATAACCCTGTACCTCTAATAACAAAATTAGCAATAGTGCCGATTTAAGTTTGAAAACCCTGAATATTTATACTTGCGTAATACAACTAAGCTTTTAACCATCCATGTTTTTTTCTTGAAAACATATTCCTAAATGGTTATAAATATTATTAGTGGAGGAGTCTTTTTTATTTTAGTTTATTTAATTTTGATGTTGTTGGTGACGTCACCAAGTACTGTTTTTATATTCATAAATTGCGGATCAGTTTAGAGCAGCAACTTTATACATAATATCCTTCCAGTGGCTGAGTTATAATTTCGCTAATGATTTTTTTATTAAAGATATTTGACACTTTCAGACAGAGATTAATCCCAAAACTGAATCATAATCCTGAGAGCTAATAAGGTCTCTTGTTTTTGTTTTTTATAAAATAATATGGCGGTAGTCTCCTGACTTTTATTTGAGTTATTTGTGAACCATAGATTAAAGAACGTTGGTACTTTCTTCAATAAAAAACTGTGCCAACTTTGATTGCATTAATGCATTATCAACTTTATCTTACCTCAATACTTTGTTGATTTTCACTTTTAACAAAGTTCATTTGATATCCTTGTTGTTGGATATGATGCATAAATTTATTTATTTATTTATGCGTATGGTAATGATGCATAAAAGAAGTAGATATTAATAATAATAACAATAATAATAATAATAATAACAAAATATTAAACTTAGCAGAAAGTATAAAATGCGTTTTTTAAATTAACGATGAATCAAAATAATAAATTATATGTCGGCTCGGTCGTCGCCCGTATTGACAAGGACTGTGTGTACTGTTTAGGCAGTGGGGAGGAACCGACAAGTGAGTTACAGTGTCCCGTGAAAAGAGATGATGAAAATGGCGTCTCCTTACGTATAGCTTCCACTAAACAAACCTGCAATCCTGAAAATCAAGGAGCCAAAAATGTTTCTTTATATACCAATTTGAAGACCACTAAAGCTGAAAAGCAACCCCAACGATTTAAATGGAATGATGAACTTAATCAATTTATAATGCCCACCCATTTTAAAATAACCAAGATAGAAACTAACAGTGTTCCCTTCAGGAAATTACTCTATACAACATTTATTAAAAACTACCCCGATTTACACGTAACTGAAATATGAGTGACGAGACATAAACACTCCTTAAACGACAAATAGTGGTGGAACTAAGTCGTACTAGGGAAGCAGCAACTACAATTACATCAAAAGAAGAAATACCTCTAAAGTAACCAGAGCCAAACACACAAAATAATGCTAAATCCAAGTTAACCGCAAACGAAGAAATCATGGATGAAGTTAGCAACATACTTGAGGCAGCAATAGCCGAGTTCATGGGAACTGACCCTACGAAATGACCAATGATTCCAAAACTGTCAAGTTTAACTTTAACGTTTAAACTGAAAAGAGAGGTAAATGTTATAAATAAAGTACTATTACCGTCGAAAATCTATGAAAAAAACTTACTGGAAGAGCAACATAATCTTATATATTGTGTATACTGGAAAAAGAAAAATTCAATCTAAAACTGAATTAGATCATAGACACTTAAGAACATAAAAGAAATAAAACGAGATCTAACGAGTAAATACAAACCGATTTGGCAACAGTGATTAGAAAAAAAAATAAATAAACTACCTGAGAATATAGGATAATTAACAGCATATATGCAAGGAAAACTTAGAAAGGGTAGAAAAATTCGAAAAATATAAAAAGAAGTAAGAAAGGAAGATCGTTATAGTCCTAAACTTTCGAAACTGAGGTTCTTAAACAGAATGAAACAAAAGTTGGCTGCACTGGCGTGGAGATTAAAAAGATATAAGACATGCACCTTAAGAATGAAACAGAACAAGCTGTTTGAACAAGACCAAAAGAAATTTTACGGAGAATTGGAAGCTAACAGACAAAAAAAAGATCAAAATAAAGTTCAACACGAAAATGAACAATGTGAACCTCAACAAATAGTAGCATATAGTCTGAGCTAAAATATTATAGACAGAAAGCACAGTGAATAGAATTAGAAAGAAAGGAAAGTGATCAAATACCTCATATAGTTTATGAAAAAGTCAGTACTACTGAACTTACAGAAATAATCAGTAGAGCATAAAATTCGAAATCATCAGGAATTGACAATGTTCAATACTTTTGGTTCAAAAAAGTCACTTGCGCTCATGAAAAAATGGCGATATTCTTTACAAAAGCATTCGAAGACCCAAGTTCTTTGCCGCCGTTTATGATGGTCAGAAAAACGTACCTATTGCCAAAAGAAAAACATCCTTCAACACCTGCTAAATATAGGCCCATAACGTGTTTTCCTACTATATACAAATTTCTCACTGGTTGTATTGCTAATAAGATCTACAAGCCCTGTAAAGGCAACAACATTATGACAGAGCAACAAAAAGGCTGTAAAAGAAGATCGAGAGGATTCAAGGAGCAAATTACAATCGACAGTATCGTAATAACTCAGGCAAAAAAAACGCCATCGAAATATCAGCATCGCCTTTATAGATTATTCTACGGCGTTTGATTCTGTACCACATAGTTGGTTGCTTGAAGTGCTGAAAATATATAAAATTAACGACTATTATGTGCAAGCTCTGAAAACAATATGTAAAAATAAAATACACGACTTGTAATAAAAGGAATGAAAAGATCAAAGTCTCAAGATTAAGAATAAGAACAGGAATATTCAAAGGGGACTCACTAAGTCCACTTTGGTTTTGCTTGGCACTCAATCCCTTAAGCAGGATGCTGAATAAAAGTAAGTTTGGATATTTGTTAAAAAGACAAAAATCCGAAGAGCTCATTGTTTCTCATATGGATGATCTAAAATTATATGCAGGAATTAGGTCACAATTAAAACATCTCTTGGACTTATAAAACTGAAAATATAAAATATTGCATATATTGGTATCCAACAATCAAGAACGATTAACATGACTAAAACAAATGATGATGTTACCAACAAATATGTAAGCAGGTTAAAATCTATATTAAAATCGGAACTAATCGGTGACAATAAAATAAAAGCCATAAACACTTACGCCACACCTGTACCGAGCTACACTTCTGGCTTAATAAGTTGATCGGTCACGGACCTAGAAAACCTGCAAAGAAAGACAAGAGTAATGTTAAAAAGAATACAGAATGCATCATCCTTAGAGTGCAATTGAACGGATTACCTTGACGGGATTGCTAGGTGGCAAGGGTATATTAGACATCTCTGATCTACATTAGAACCAGGTAAAAAACTATATTTTCTTTATACGAAAAATAGTAATTTTATTTGGAAAATAGTTAAAATAGATCGAAATTATACCCCGCTAAATATATCTGAAATTGACATGAGCGTTGTTGAAAAAATATTTACAAAAGAAGATAAAATATAAAAATGGTCTAGAAAAAAACTACATGGCAGATACTTACATCATCTAAACCAGGAATGCGTTCACTAAAATGCCTCAGGTATATGGTTAAAGAAAGGCTATTTATTTGTCGAGACGGAGGAATTTTTAATTGTAATACAGGATGAGGTAATACCAGTTTGTAACTATCTTAAATATATAGTGAAAGATTGACAGCGTTGAGAATGACAAATGTTGACGATGCGGCCTTGCTCCTGAATCAATACAACATGTAACAGCTGGTTGTAAACTATTATTTAAGTTGAATTACTTTACAAGACGTAATCAAGTAGCCAATATAATTCACCAAAGATTAGCCTAATAATATCATTTTCTAGATACGGAAATACCTTATTATAAGTATAGACCAGAACCAGTTCTAGAGAAGGCAGCAGCAAGGATATTGGGATACTACCATCATTACTGACAAGAACATAAGTTGTCACAAGCCAGATATTGTGGTAATAGAAAAAAGAAAACAAGTACATACCTTATTGACGCTGCAGTTCCTAACTCCAACAACATTGCAGAAACCTTAGCTGTTAAAAAGACCAAATATCCAGAATTAGCGATAGAAGTGAAATTACTTTGAAAGAAAAAAAAGGTTAGAATCTTATCTTTACTTATTTTCACCACAGAAATCACTTCTAAAAAGTTGTTTCGCACTTTAGAAGAGTTGGGGCTACCAGAATATCTTCAGAGGGCTGCTATACTTTAACACTTGTCACATTGTGAGGAAACATCTAGCAAACTAGCCTCGGAACTAGCCTAATAATGTATAGTTATTATAAATAATGTTTGAGATAATAATAATAATATGTGTTTCCTACAAGGGAAATTACAGGAAATAGTTCACCATTGATACTAAAACATTGCAATTATACATTGAGTAAAAAAACGTTGAATACTTCCAAAAAATTTTTAATATTAGTACTCAAATTTGCATTAAACATTCAACACTTCTAAGATAACATTATAAATTTTTAAGTAATTATCTGAGTTAATGTAGCAGAAAGAACAAATTTAGTTGAAATAGTTGCACATTAAAGCCGTTTTTTCGCGCTGCAATGAGTTGAATTTGGTTTAAAATAAGGTATTTTGTTGTTGAATTTTTGACGTCAATAACAAATATATTTGAACTACATTTGTGTTGGTTTAAACTATTTGAGAAGTTACATTTGAAAAATAAGGTGTGGTGGGGGAAACCTACCTTAAACATAACCTCTCTTGTTTATAGAGCAATTCAGAATACGTGAACTAAGATGAAGTCGAGGGGCATACAAACATCTAAATTCAAATTTACTAACATTTAAAATTTAATTTTTAAATAGTTTATTAATATTTATTTACATTATTAAATTTGTAATCACAAATTAAATATCAATTAAATTAGTTTATTATTATAATTTGTATTACGTATAATCCTACTTTCTTCCTAGTTTTAGAAGATGGATATTTGAGTATAAAAAAACATCTTTTGTTTATTATTTAAAGTAATTACGTATGTAAAACTCTTGTACATTTATATAGCTTTTATTTATAACTAATTTTAGAATCAGCTGTTTTTTTATAGGTCGGCAAGTCATGTCACTTATTTTCTCGTTTACCAAAATCAATGACGTCACCTACAAACATTTCAAAACATAACAAAAACTTGTTGTACGCAAAAAACGACGTAAATTAATTAGCGAATTTGCTTCTACATCCGTACTGTACGCCTGTTTATTAACTCAATCGCGGTATTAGAAAATATATCCTGTTTAATAATCGATGTCATTGTGTAAAATTTTAATTGCAGTAGCTATTTTTCGAATCCAAAGCGAAGTAAAATTGAATTTCTTAAGTAGTATATTGTAATTGAACCCTCTAGGTGAGTAGATGCCATCAACTAAAAACATCAGAAATTTAAGATTGTTTCTTTGTACCTTCCCCACTCTCTTAATTTGATAATTATGTGAGGGAAACCAAATTAGTGAACCGTATTCAAGTTGCGATCGTACTAATGAATAAAATATAACAATTAGAGTATTAATGTTAAGAAATTTACGGCAGCTTCTGAGATAAACCCATACATTCTATGAGCCTTTGTAGTAATTTCCGCAATGTGCTAAGAAAAACCAAATTTTGAAATAAAAGTCACACCCAGATCCCTAATGGAATAAACACAAATCAGTGCAACACCATTAATACAATACGGATAAGTTATAAATTTCTTTCTTTTTGAGTATGTAACAACATAGCACTTATCCACATTTAGGTACAGTTTATTTTCTAGAAACAATTCCATAAGCGAGTCGATACTTAGGTTATCTCTATTGCGTTGCTCATTGAACTGAAGGACAAAGCTATGGCTACGCCGTTCAAGGACGACATATTCAGAATGCGCCTTTTAAAATCGCACGCAAAAATTTAAGATGATTAAAAAATAAAAAAATAATGTAAAGCTTAAAGTGTTTTATATTTTTGGAATGGGTATTTATGAGAGAAATAAAATAGATAAAAACATTCTATTTAAAAAAAGTAAGTTTGGTACAATTACTTTTTGACGTGACCCCGTATACTCATATTGAAAACGGCATTGGAGTCTACTTAAAAAAGTGCTGCAGCAATGTTTTAACAGAAATTGAAAATTTCCAACAGGAAACAATTTACAGACATTTTTCTAAAATGCAGATATTTGAAAATCACCCTGTATCTCCGTTACTACAATGGATATCGCCATGCGGTTTTTGCTATTGCATCATTTGGATGAAGGAATTTCCTTTTAAAAGTGTCGAAAATGTCTCACTCTGTACAGTAATGGATAATTTCCTTTTTTGATGTTAAAAGTATTACAAGAATTAAATTTAAAGTATTTGTGCAGTTTAGTAGATATTTGTGTATCTATACATAAGGTAGGGTGATGAAAGTTTTCAACAACAAGTGGTTTTCCATTAGATACATTACAACGAATGTTAGAATATACTAGTCAAAAAGCTGCAAATTAGAGTTAAGTATATGATTAAACTAACTGAAATTATGGAAATTGGCAAAATTATTAGCAAAGACGCAAAATTTATCAACATTAATTCTAGTATAATGATGTCTCCTATCACCATTACTTTGCTATTGAAAAAATCTAAGTGGTTAATTTGATCCAAACACATTTTCAGATCCCCAACAAGTTAGGGAAAGCGATTTTTCTCCACTCGAGCTCGATTTCAATTAAATTATTTATAAACCTATGGATATTGTCAATTCTTATACTGATTTCTTTTTGTAAGTGCTAGTAAGTGCATAAGTATTTCTAAAGTTTAAAAAAAAAAAGTTTTGCAAGTTCTAAAAAAATGAAATTAAAATGGACTGCAAACTCTGATTATACAAACCTTCGTTTCTTATTAAAGATTGTTCTGTTCAAGCACATTTCCCACTATTTCAAAAACTGTTTGTGCACAAAAATGGCAATCGATGAACATTTCTAACTTTGGCCCTATCTCAATTATATGTAATTTTGCAAAAGTTTTTGATATCCATTTTAACAATATTCTATATACTGTAGTAAGTAAACAATTGACGATTTATTAACATGTCATTATGAAAACAAGCTCAAATGTCACCAATATTTTAAGCATATCCCAGACTATTGCGGAATATCTTGACAATAATATTTAGATCAATGCTATCTATAAAGATTTCTCGAAAACCTTTGACAAACTTGACTTACTGTAGTCAATGAATAAGTTATCCAAGTTTGGTCTATCCCAGGTATTGTTAAAGCTATTTTTCTCATACTGATCAAACCAAACGCAATATGTTGTCGGTAATAGTTGTAAATCCACCTTTCTAGATTTACTTGTGCTGCGCGCGCCGACCGTGGACCAACCAATCAACGTTTCTTTTTGCCCTACTTCACAGGTACTGAAACTCAGCTGGCAGCTGACATTTTCATTATCAAACTTAACCTCACTTTTCGTGTGGCGTTTGGATTGTGTATTTCGGTTGGTGTTCGTTTCTGTTTCTTGCTTTATTTTTGACTTCGTTTCATAAAAGTCTTTTTCAAGATTCATTTGTTCAACGGGTACGTATGGATTTGCAATGTTTATTTTAAAATAATGTTAGAAATGTTTTTCTAGATTTTAGAGAAACTAGTGGTGTTAAAAATGTGGGAAAACGATTTAACACCATTTAAATTGTTTAACATCGGTTCGGCTATGATTTTCTTTATCGCACATGAGTACAAAAAAGCGGGAAGACAAACAAGGTTTCAAGTTTTACAAAGAAGGATACATCCACTCCGTTCTAATTTGTGGTCTTACTGTGAAGGCTCAATGCTATAGAAGCCAAAAGAAAAATTAGTCGCCACACAAATTTCACATAACTTTCCTAGAAAATGAAGAATTCTTTGTAATTCAAGAAGCACATTGTTCTTGTGAAGTCGGGTAATCAAAATTAAAGCATCTAATGTTTGACCATTAATTACAATAAAATCCCTTTCAGTTTTTAAAATTTGCAATCCTGATATCATGTCCTTGCTTTACCATATTATTTTCAAGACCTCATATATTCAGGGGCAACCGATCTTCCAGGAAACATATCTTGCACCTCACAACCCATGAAGTGAAATTAATCTAGAGGAAGCAAAATTAAACCTGAAAGTGTGAGTGATGGTTTCTTTGCAAATCTTGGCAAAGTCAATAGAAAGAAGGACCCTATAAAATCCATTCTACGGAAGCCTTTTAGAAATTTCAAATCAATGGATGTGACCCGAAAAGATATTTTAAAGTTAAAAGCAGGGTTGTCAGAATTGGGAAACACCAAAAATTATAATTATTTAGTTACTACACTTACAGAAAATGAAAGTTTTTAACATGTTCTGAATGGTAATATTTTCTATTCTCTACTTTTTCTCATGATAGTAATGGTCAATTACACTCCCAGTGCTAAATCCAGAATGTGAAAATATTGTGCTTAGTTTACCACAAAGTAGTCACAATATGTTGGAGGAGACAGACTTTGAAAACTCAGGCAATATAGAAAGAAAAACCCAGGGACAATCAGCTTCAGATCAATGGCATAATTACCGTAAACACAGAACAACCGCATCGACATTTGGGGCTATCTATTCTAGGAAAACATTTAAGGAGAAATTTTTGCAAGATTTTTTTTCACCCAGAGATATTTCACGTTTGCCAGCAATAAATCATGCTATCTCTAATGAAAAAGTTGCTATAAATATGTATGTTAAAGCAAATCAAGACAACGTAATATTTTATAAGTGTGGTTTAATAATCCATTTATATGCCACTCATTTGGGAGCTAGCCCAGATAGAATTATTTTCAAAAAAAGACATATGCTAGTATGGTTTTATTGAATTGAAATGTCTGTTAAGCAAGAAGGCAAATAATTTAAGGAATTACATAAAACGTTTGTCTTAATGAACTAGGACTAAAGGGAAGCACCATTATTACTTCCAACTACAAGGGCAGCTACTACTCAGTGGTTTAAATTGGCGCGACTTCATTGTGTACCTCAAACAATCTGATGAACTAGTGATCGTTAATGTGCAGTTAGATTCAAAATTTTTGTTTCAAAATATAGAAGAAATTAACTAAAAATTATTTCAAATATATTTTATCTGCCTTGGATAACAATCAGGAGAATGTACCGGGTGGCCAACTAAGAATGGACGCCGGCTATATCTCGGGAATTATAAATCTGACAATATTAAAAAAAAAATTTTAATAAGTAAATCGGCTAGAGAAATCGCTGGAAATTATTTTCAACTTTGTAAAATGGCCGCTAGAGGGTGAAACTGTTATGGCCGATCATATAACTTGTTCTTTCTCCAAAAATATGCAAATATAAATATATTTTAAATATTGCCGTAGTAAAACTGCAAAATTTCTGATTTTTTTTGCTTAGAGTATTTTACTCTCTCTTATAAAATGTAGTGGTGCTTAAGTGCATCGAAAACAATGAACGACAGTTGGAACATTTAGGACGGCATTAATTAAATTGTTTCAACTAATTTAAATTTGTTTTACGCGTAAAATATGTAAATAGTCAGCGGTCTAACATTTGTTTTATTGATATCTTCGGTTTCAAAAATGATAGGAAGTTGCGGTTTGCATTGACTATTTAGCAATTTTGTCCTCTATTTAACTGTGTAAAAGATACATAGGGTGCTATTTAAAAATCTCATTATAATGCGCAATAATTGTTGTAATGTTAAACAGCGCTCTCTAGCTATTACGCCAAAATTTATTCGAACTATCTTTATACAGCATACTATTAAGTAAGAAGAGCTCATTTTAACGAGACCTAGTTTGTTCAATTCTGTTAACTTATACCGAAGTTATTTCCATTTAAATACAAACTTGTTTGACGTTCCCCACCACTACATTTTATAAGAGAGAGTAAAATACTCCAAGCAAAAAAATTCAGAAATATTGCAGTCTTTACTACGGCAATATTTAAAATATATTTATATTTCCATATTTTTGGAGAAAAAACCAATTATATGATTGTCCATAACAGTTTTGCCCCCTAGCCGATTTACCTATTAAAATTCTTTTTCAATATTGTCAGATTTATAATTCCCAGATATAGCCGGCGTCCATTCTTAGTTGGCCACCCGGTACACAATAATAAATGATAAAAATTGAATATCGACTTTATTTTACACTAATATTAATTCGTATGTCGGAATGTAGTTAAAATGCAACATACAAAATGTATTTGTTCAATAGAACCAAACAATGCCACTGAAATTGTTTTGGATAGAATCTTGTACTTTTTGAGTTGACAAATATATTGTTCCACATGTACTCCTTCATGGGCAATTTTCCGGGTCCATTCACTTCTTCTGGTGTAAAGTAAAACCAGATATTTAAAAGGTTGGGATATTTATGTTTAGATGTACAGTATCCAATAGCAATGAAATATTAAAGCTCTTGTCTGCTAAAATAGTGTCAGGTTCAAAAATTTCTTGATCTCAAGTGTCTTTTTAAAACATCAAAGAAGCCACTTTCAAGAATAATGTTTTTATCAGATATCGATCCAGTAAACAAAGACGAAATGTATATGATCCCACCATTATTATCGGTCATCAATAGAGATTTTAAGGTTGTTGCCTCTTTGTAGTGTGAATAGCACTAGCTTTGTTTCACTAATGAAGTGGGTCTTTGAGTAAACAATTCTGTACAATCAATACTTCCTAGCACACAATCATATGCTTCTTGTACTCTTGATGGTGCATTCGCTATTGAAACATCTCTGTGTGGCCAAATATTAATTTTCCCAAAACGTATGTACGTGGCATTTATTCAGCAAATAAATATTTTGCCTGTAAGGTTACAAGAAATTTTAAATAAATAAGCCAAAGTCTGAATATTAAACCCTCTTCTTAACCTCATCACAGTGAGCAAAAATTGTTCTTCTGCAGGTAATAATACCGTGGGTTTTTTCCGTCATTTAGCGTACGATGGCCATGTATATCCAAATCATATACATTATCGGATGGCAATATAAAATCATAAACACACTTCATGACCGCAAAGTTTTCCAATCTTGTATAATACAGAGCTTTCTTCTCTGTCAAATATTCAAACGGCGTCCCTTGGGCATTCACAAAAGAATCTTTCAATTTTTTGTTGTCTCTAGTTAAATACCCCATTTCTTCTTTTAATACAACATGTTCTTTTAAAAATAGAATCTCATCTCTTTGTTGTTGTATGACCATTTTCAGTTGCGCTATATCTGACTGATGTCCACAGTCTTCACTAAACTTCTTCCTGGAAGGTTCTGTTTTCTCATTAGTAACATTTTCTAATGGAACTCAATATTTTCCTCTTCCCCTAGGTATGGAACAGCAGAATTTTTCAGTTTTCTTATATTTACACCGAATATATAATCGGATTGTTAAATTTTTCCAAGCTATTTGAGGGCATTTTCAGAGTGTCTAGCCATATTTTACGTCGTTCCTTCTCATTAGGAAATCGTTTATAGGATATCTTGCAATCCTTTGATACTTTCGAACCACATCCAGATACACAGCAAGTCTGCACAATTGTGAAAATTTAAGGTTATATTAAAATAACAGAAACAAACAAATCCTGACCCAAAAAGTGAGGTTAGGTAACTAAATACCAGATGTCATGTTTGAGATATTTACGTCACGTTGTCATATCGTGCAAAGTGCAGGGCAACATCTAGTTTTTCACATTATTTTTTTTTAGCAACAGTCAACACTAAATTTAATGATATAAACATTAGACCAGGAAAAAGAGATAAACCATGTTTCAACATTTGGAAAGAACATTTCATTTTTTTAGATTTTATTTTTAAAATAAAAAATTTATCTGTCTCATTTTTTCTCATTGTGACAGTAATAAGATGCTTCTTTTCAATGGCAGCGGCGGGACCACGAGAAAGGTGGATTGCGAGATTACTACGTCTAGCGTTTTTCAAGGATTTAACTGAGGTCTCCTGCTTTTCAACAAATTCAAACATGATATTTTACATGGGATCGATCATTGAGGTTATGAAGTTGTTTCATAGAGTTACATATATTAGTGATTGTCATTTTTTACGAGATAATTTAAATAGGATTATGGGCTGGTGTCGGAATAACATGTTATTTACTAAATGTACTGTTGTCTTTTTCTTGTTTCTATGAGCGACTATAACATTGATTCTGCTGTCTTAGACAGGCCCAAAAGTATACAAAGTTTGCGGTAATCTTTGATTTTTAACTGTCTTTTATACATCATATCAATGAGCTAACCGAACTTATGAGTTTATTGAAAGACACTGTAGTGGCTTTACTAACATGTCTTTTTAAAGCAGTAATTCATTGCAATAGTTCGTCCTTTGCTCGAGGACGCATCTAAAATAGGGTGTTCTCGGTACACTCTACATGCAGATTATATCAAATTTGTACAAAAACAAAAGCTACTGAGTTTTAAAACGGATAAAGTATACCCAAACACAGGCATCTCTCATGCTAGTTTACTACAGAGACATCATTTCATTAGTATTATGGTAAAGAGAGACTCCTTCTCAATTACTCTTTTAAATAAAATCTTATGTAATCGTATTTATTGCCAGATTTTACTTAAAAAAATGAACTTTTTGTTTCCAAGATTGCACGAATTTATTTAAAAGCTCATCCATGTTTCTTATGTGTAAAAAATATGAATATGCATTTATTTTATATATTTAATTCTTCTCCAATGCAAATTCTTCCGTATCAGTGTCTGGTCTTTATTAATTTTTATCTTGTATTTTTTTAATATTTTGTTGTTTTAATTGATAATTGGTATACTGTTATAAATAAATAAATAAATAAGTAAATAAATGTTTTTTTATGCTTAGGACACTGCATAATAAACATGCAGCAGTACATATATCTCTCGATCCTCGCCTTTGAAGTTGCTAATTTAAAAAGTATAACCTTGCAGCCATTTTATCTAGTTTAAAACGTCGGACTACAATTGACAAAACACCAAACTTGTGTCAAAATTTTCAGACTTATTTAAAACATATTAAATATAAAAATTTTTGTGCATGACAATTTCAAACCAAATAAATTTATTTAATACAGTCCACTGCCATGTGTACTCTTACTTTTAAAAACATTCAATATTGTCAACATCCTGTAATAACACATTTAACAAAAACGTTTGTATGTCTCCTATTTAATTAAAACTTTTTCATATCGGTTTTAAAATTTTTTGCAAACGAAATTAAATCTTGTAAAACAGAAATTTAAATCGTTTAATTAAACTTCGAAACGAATTTTATTTAAGTCAAATAATTATTCATAATTAAAAAAATTTGTTTAATATTAAATAAATTTAAAGTTTCAATTACCCTCTAAATAAAAGGAAGCTTATAATTATGGAAATAAGGTTAATATAAATGCAAATGAAGACTTTTGGTACTAACTAATTATTTTGATAAACTTTTTTGTTAATATAGTTTTATTGGTATAATCAATTGTAAATTTTTCTAAATTGTTTGAAAAGAATTATAACAAATGATTAATGTGGTTTAGGGGTGCAGTACCAACCTAAAATGTATTTCACGCACTAATTTACGATTTCTAATAAGGGGTAAGGGTTGACGCGGGTGTTACAAAATGACAAAACAAATAGAAGAAGTGCCTATTAAGGTATCCAACGAGGCGTAAATTGAATGTAAGCTCCTATCCTTCAGCGCTTTTAAAGAGTAATTTGTTTTAATTAGCAAGATAAATAAAATTTAGAAATCTAAAATAATTGATATTTTGTTGACTATAAAAATTTAAACTAGATTTGAATGAATATAATTTACATAAACTTTAATCGGTTAAAAATAAAAGGAATAAAAAATATCTTATGAAGATTATAGCAGTAAGTAGGTGCATAATTTGCATGTTGGGAAGTGCTAGAAATAATTGTTTTCATGTGTAAATTCATTTAACAAAAAAATTAAACAGTTTTATAATCACTAGAGCTAGAAAGTAGCAATATTATCTACAAGGGATTAATTATATTCACATACTCAGAGATAATGAAGACTTCATTTTTCTTTAAAATCAGAATTAATTTATTATTACAGTACGTTTTCTTAACAATTGTATTCCATTACTTAAACAGTATATTTTTCGGCAACTCATACACAAAACGTTATTGAGCTTCCTTATTACTAATATTATCTTTCAGTTGCCATAAGGTATTAAGTAAACCCATCATAGATTATATCTTTGTCAGTAGTTAATAACATTATTTGCTCTACAACATTTACTTAGTGAAATTGGATTTAGTATCAAAATCTTTATTTGATGAAATGTTTGTATCTGAATTAGTAAACGAAGTTTTGAGAACTGTATAATTTCTTAAAAAGTTTAGAAAAGGTTTTATTTCAAATTTACAAGTACAACTTTACCGTTTTGTTTATTTCAAGTTCTACATCAACATTTACCAATGTTCTTTAAAATAAATCATATTGACTTTATATTTATTTATCGAAGCTTTCAATTCAAGAACTTTATTAATACAACAATACGATCTACGTATGCTACCATTATCCAACTTCAACAATACTTTATAACATTTAATCCAGACAGAAAGGAAAGTTTTAGGTACATACAATAACAGCAACCAAATAGCATGAAATAAACTAATGCAATTGAGTAGTCGTTTATCTAGGGATTCACAAATACAATACGCATTTCATAAAATTACAAAAAAATATTATATTTTATGTAACCTCAACTCTATTAATAATTAATATACAGTGTCATCCCCAAAGTCCGCACCAAATGGAAAAACTTCTTTATTATGGATTTTTCGATAAAAAGTTATTCTTTATAAAATTTTGTGCATCTCCTAAAACTAAAAATTCACCAACAAAATGTGGCGAAAGACGCCTAATATACGAAGTGCATTCGATAGTTTGATTTTGAGTCAAGAGTAAAGCGCCCTTATTTCAGTAAATATCAAAATATTTTATTTGAAAAAGTTGTTCATCATTAAAAACTACATCAAGATTTTAAAGTCATGGTCATCTAAGAGAAATTAGAATTTTTTCCAATTTTTTTAAATTGGTGGCTATAAAAAAAAAGATTTGCTTTAAATGATAATTAAACGATATCTTATATACAACAGTTTATTTAAAACAGCTTGTAATTTACAAATTGCCCAATTATTGTGCTAATTATGGTAAATTTTTTTATTCATTGGAAAAAACTTCAACATTTTTGGTGCAAAGTTCTTTTGATTTTTTGTTGACACCAAAAATTGCTCAAAACAAATCATATCATTTTTAATAATATTGAGGCACTAAAAATCAAAATTAAATTACATCTCAGTATGATGTCCATCCCGCAACAGGCACAGTTCGGTTCTTCTTATTGGAAATTGGAAAAAATTAAAATTTTTTCTAGATAGCCATGATTTCAAACCTTGATGTTTTTTTTAATGAAGAACAACTTGTTCAAATAAATTTTTTTGATATTTACTGAAATAAGGGCACTTTACTCTTGACTCACAATCAAATTTTTGAATGCACCTCGTATATTACGTATGTTTCGCCATATTGTGTTGATGCATTTTTAGCTTTAGAGGATGCACAAACTTTTATAAAGAATAACTTTTTATCGAAAAACCCATAATAAAGAAATTTCCCATTTGGTGCGGACTTTGGGAATGACACTGTATAAGAAATTAAATCGTTGCTCAAGTATACGTTAATTTGTGATCATTATTTATTTTACTTTAAAACTTCTTAGTTACATTATTTTATTTCAATTCTTAATTAGAACGGTGTGAAGTTGATCATTAAATTAAGATGAAATTGCTGACAATGAAACTTGATACTATTGTAATGTTAAACTACAGTTAGAATTCTAGAGTTAATGGAAGTTGTAAAACAATATTTATTGATTGTAGAAGCGACTATTAATTATTTAAATCGATATTGTATGCTGAAGTTTGAGATTTAATTAGATTTGTTTTATCTGAAAACAGAAATATATTTGAGTTTTACGGTTTTTAATTGATTTTAAGAAAGCAAGAAGATATTGAATTTAAAATTGCGTATTTTATGCCGTTGCAACACACTATTTTGCAATATTTTAATTAATATTAATTGTTAATACTATACAAAATTGGATTTCTTATTCACCGCATGTTTAAAGTAATATTAAATTTAATCAACCAAATTTAGTTTTGGTCTTTTCACCTCCAGTTATTTTATCGGTCAATTAATCACCTTAGAAACGCGATTTTCTAAAAATTGCCTCAATACTGCGTTTCCATAGTAGTTAACTGACTGATAAAGTTAACTGAAGTGAAAAGTAATATTAAAATTAAAGGTTAGAGTTTCCCAATTACTTGGGATTTCTTTGGAATTGAGGTGATCGGGTCATTGAAATAGTGTACCTTATTCACTCAATGTTTCGACTAGCATGAGTCCAGTCTTTTTCAAGAGTTCTATTAAAAAATAATGTAAGTTAGTACAAGTTATATCTACAGTAACCCATAGGTGTTACTACATCAAAAGCAAGAACACGAAACTTAATCTACATATGACTTTTTTTTTTTGTTCTCCGGGCGCTGGCCTGCCTCCTTAACAAGCTCAAGTGGCTCTCTTCTCGTTCAGCCATGACCCGTGGCATCACCTTTCGGTATTCTTCGCCGGGTCATGGTCTCGTCATACAATTGTGCATACAAATCTAATAACATTATGCTATGGTATATTAATATTTACAGTTTGTTTAATAAATGTAAGAATCGAACTAAAATGTAGAACTAGTTGTACATAAAAAAAAATGAGGTGAGAAAGTATATATAAGTATAAGAATGGTACTAGTATGAAATTTGTCTATTATAATTATTGTCACAATGAAAGCGCCTATTTTATTTTATTTTGTTTAAGGTGTACAGTATGTTGCCTATGATCAGGCGTGAAAACTAGATTAGACTATCATTCAGCAGAAGGGGGCGTCTGACCGTCAAATCCCTTTCGTTACGTTCTTTAGTTTTAAGAATATTGTGAGCTAGTTTGGAAGTTTTGTACCAGTTGTGAGCTGACGATAGCATGGTGTCTATCAGGTTCTCGGATCTTATGCGTGTATAAATTGCTCCTTCCGTGGTGTTTCTAAAGACTTCCCAGAATGTGTTCCACTGTGTCCTCCTCGCTGTCACAGTAGATGCACTTTGGTGAATCCCTCATTTAAACATTTATGGCCTGTTAATATTTGAGTAAGGTAGTAATCCACTTCCCCATGGGATCTGTTTATCTACTGTGTTATAACATGTAAAATTGGTTTACTTCACTTGGCTGTTGGTGTGTCCTGCGCCCATCTTTCTTCCCATTTCATCAGTATTCTTACTCTGGCTGCTTTTTTTGCATCTTTTTTTGTTGGCGTGTGATTCATACGAACGTTCGTGAGCCAGTAATTTTAAGGGTATAGTAGATGGTACAACAAAGAAAGCTTCGGTCTACGTGGTTCTATAGGCCTTACAAATGTTAATGGCAACTTTCCTTTGTAGTTTATCATATTTTTTACAAGCTAACCAGTCAATCGATACCGGCCCTGCATAGAGAACAACGGAATTTACTACTTGTGAGAGAATGCGCCGTTTGCTAGATTTTACTATGTTATTGTATCGTAACAGTTTGTTGAGTGCCGCGATGTATTGATTAACTTTTAAAATGCTTTTACTTATGTGAAGACCCAGATTAGTGTTATGCCCTATGTTGCACCCCAGATATTTGATTTCCCTCTTGCTGTGTATTAGTTTGCCAGCCATGTTAACAGAGATTGATTTAAGTTTGTAACGACCAGCAAGAATTAAAACCTCACTTTTGCAGGGAGGCAGTCTAAGGCCTATATATATTCGAATAGCTCAGTTTGCTTTATTTACAAGTTTTTCCTTGGTAGTATTTGTTAAGGTAATCGGGTTATTGAAATATTGTACCCTTTTCACTCAACGTTTCGACTGACATGAGTCCAGTCCTTTTCAAGAGTTCTATTCAAAAATAATGTAAGTTAGTACCAGTTATAAAGTTATTTACAGTAACCCAACGGTGTGACTACATGAAAAACAATAACACGAAACTTAATCTACCTATGACTAGAGATACCAAAAATAATTTTATATAAAATATTGTAGTTACCCCAAGATTAGTGCTTCAGGAACTCGAATAGAAAGTTCGTTTTTGGACTAAGTCATATAAATTCTTCTTAATTGTCATTAAATTATAAAATATATAAAATTTATTTGTAAAATTACACACAACGACGTATAGGTACAAACACAATGAATTAATATTTGAATGCCAGTATAGATCATTTTTTAAGAGGAATACGTACTAGCAGTGCGCCATCGCTAAACCATGCACTATAAGTACCATTAAAACAGTTTTTAATTTTAAATGTTAAAAGCAAAATTTAATAATTTGTGAAAGATAAAACTAAGGGCGTTGTCGCTGTAGTATTACTTTTTTTTCAAAATGCTTATTTGTTGTTTTTTTTTAAGTTTAAATTTGTACATTTTATAGAATTTTTAACACCAAGATTTTAATGGAAATAAATACAAAATATAAAAAAATTTGTTACAGTTTTTAATTGAAATTGAAAGATTAATTAAATTTTTCTGTGATGTACTAGGCAACAATAACATAACTTTTCTTATGCCTTAGAATTGGTAGTATTCAGGAACGATAGCTTGTTACCCATGAACAAATTCCTTCTTACGTTAAAGTTTTTTCTTCTAATAGTCAGCTCTCAGACTCGGCATATACAGGGTTCGTTAGTGAAGCGGGAAAATTTAAAACTCTTGTATCTACATAAGTTTTTATTTTAACCTAAATGTTTTTACAGTTTTCTGTTCAGTTAGACTCGCCCTTTAATTATAAATAACACTTGATAACTGAAGTGGGTTTTCAGCGCTTCAATATCGACTATTCTGTTATGGCAGTTTGAACTCTATCAATGTTTTCTACCGTTCTAACACTTGTTGCTGCTCCTTTATGTTTTAAATTTAATGTGGACCTAGTTTCTTCAAACTTTGCTAGCCATAACTTAATTGCATGAATAGACGGTACCCGCCCATTACGCGGAATATTAAATCGATTGCGAAATAACCTTCTCACGGTTGTCGCGGGGTCACCACTTTTACGATCTAACACAGAAAGTACAATGAGCCCCTGACTACTGGTTTATGTTTACTAAATGGCGTTCAATGACTGACAATTTATGATTAAATTCAGCACCCTCAAACAAACGTCAAATGAACAATAAAACTTTTTAATTTTCCCGCTTCACTGACGAACCCTATATTATGGGAGTAGAATTATAAAGCGTGTGTTGGAAGCCATAGTTCAATTACGTCCGAGATTTATTAGGATGCTGGGAAATGATCAAATACCAAGAGCGCAAAAGATTTTTCTTTGCGTTGCTCGTTTTCCAAGAATTATAGGTGCCATTAATATACGTAAATAGTTTTATGGCAGTGAAGATGGCGAATTATTTCGGAACCGAAAGGAATATTTTACTATAAACTGCTACTACTACTATAAAGTAGTATGAGTCTCGGATATGAAAATTCTAGATGCTGTTGCAAGGTGGCCAGGTTTTGCACACGATACTACCATATTTAACAACAGCAGATTAAAAACAAAATTTTAAAAAATTTTATACCGTGTTATAATAATTGTGCTTTTTTGTTATTGTCGTGACTAACGTTTGGACCGGTTCTTTATATGTCGTCATGCAATAGCTGTGCTGTTATATTTTATGTTCTTATTTACTTTCTATAATATTTACACAATTAATTAATATTAGTACATTATTACTAAGGTGTGTAAGGGTTGGCATGTTTAGGTTTTAGTGGTTCTCCTAAACCTTGAAGCAAATATTTAGCCAAAACTAACCGATCCACTATTGCACACGGTTTCGTCACCACACTATACAGGTTTATACTGATCTTCTGGGGCACCATTTATAACACTGACTTCACAATACAATAATAAAAATGTACTATACAAATTAATAATTCTAAAGTTTTTTACACAACTACCTACAAGAAACAACAATTATACAGGGTGTCCCGGTATTCCTTGTAAATACGCCACCTGCTGGGTAATAGAAAGAAATAAAACCGACCAACAGGAGTTCAATAGGTTTTACTAAAGGTCTAATACGCTAAAACAAACACAAATCAGAGAGACAAATAGACAATAGGAGAATGTGACAGAAATAAGAAAGACTGTCGCATATGATAACGTGCGTTAGCAACAACAATAATTAAAGCTCGCAGTTAATGTGTCAAATTTTAGGTGAGCTTTGTAGTTACACCCCAAATTAAAGTTAACGTTTCAATTGAGGATTAGTTACTAAGAAGGCTCGACGTACACACGTCACTTACACACGGCGACTTAAAACTAACTTAAACTTGGAATAACACGGTAAGTAGCTCCCGCTAACCCAAAAGGCCTTTTGATTTAGCTCCAACAACTTTATGTAAAGCGCCCGAGCTCTTATGGAGCTAGTTAAAAACAAAACCGAACGTCGGTGGTGGAGTCTACCCCGAATAAAAATTTACTTAAATGCTAGAGATTCAAACCGTTCAATGTAACATGTACGTAAGCTTCATACGCATTAATAGTGAATAGGTTACTTAAACATTAAAACTTAGCTGTATTCTGTAGTATGCAGTTCCGACAAGGAAAGTTCTTGCTAGCGACAGTATTTGACAGCTCCAGAAGATAGTTAACCCCAGGATTTCTCTTAGGGGAGGTTTGTAGTAAAAAACGGATAGCAAATATGTTTCCTCGAAGTAGCAATTATGCAACATAAACGACCCTGCAGCCTGTACAGTTGAATGCAAAACCGTGGTAGTTGTTAAGTTATGTAGCGAAGGGTTCTTAAGTAGCCATTCCAGCACCCCCAGGAGTTATCCAGGTGTAAAACACGATGAGAATATGAGGTCAACGCACGTGTTAAAGCATACGTCGTAATTAGAACTAACACAACCTCAAAACCAAAGACAAGAAAAAAAAGTACTTACGATGAATGCGGCTGGTTTTAAATTTAAACTCCAATGCGACTTGGAATTATTGAAGCACACATTAATAATTTATGTGTGAAATTTTTATTTTTAAGAGGCACGCCAAACACCCAAGTATGGTCCGTAAAATGTAAGATTCGTATTTTCGGATTAGCGCTTCATTCAACTGCCACAGGTAGAAAGTATATCTATTTCGTTTCCTCCTACAGCGTATGATGTAGGCAGAAAAAAAGTAGAATGTTTTTAACGCGACGGGTGGTGAACTAACACCTTCACTACACGTAACGAGATATCGTACATTTAAACATTTGGTTAGAAAGAGACAGCAAAACGAATGGTATGTTGCAGTTTAACCAGTAAATACTCACATAAATTCGCTTTAAAGCGGTATTGAAAATGTTTCTAGCGTAAAGTGCATAACTTGTAATTCTAAATATATTTATGTTAATCATTTGAAACAATGCTTTAATGACCTTTTTCTAAAAACAAATTAGATAATGACGTTACCGTAATTATTTCTTTTAATGAGTTACACATATTTTTAAATACAGTAATGACATTAACCTTCATTTATCTTGGCAGAAAGTATAAATTCAACTAATGAAGTGAATTATTGTGTAGTTTTCTTCGTGCTTTCTCTTTTAAAACGTCGAAAGATGCCTGGCAAATGCTTAAATGAACGGTGCCGCGAATTAGTTCTTAACGTACATGAATATTTCTGCAGAGAAAAAGATAACAGTGGCTCTTTATGTAGTGTTATGGCAGTGCAGCGAAGAACATGTGATGCTTTAAAAATATCAGTTGACACATTAAAAAAAGATCATTGCTAGTGAAAAAACTAACACTCCATTGCCTAAAAGGAACAAGAGATGTCGGAAAAATATAAAACTACTGATATACCAGAAGGATTAAAACATACAATAAGGGATGTACTGTATGACATGTACGCACAAAAGAAACATGTCACGTTAGATGCGCTTAAACATACGTTACATGTTAAAGGCTTGTTAGAAGCATCTAGACCGACCATAAGTAAGATTTTGAGTGATATTGGTTTTAAGTATAAGAAAGACTGTAATCGGAGAGCGCTGTGCGAAAAGAACAGTGTTGTATTTGCGCGTGTTAAATTTCTAAAACAATATATACAGAACATGAATGCAGAATCACCTTTATCTGTTGTGTTTCTGGATGAAACGTGGATATTTTCCAGAGGATCACCTAAAAGATCTTGGCAAGATGATACTCCAAATACTGTTAAAAATGCCCAATATTCTTCAACTGGGAAAAGGTATATTATTTTGCACGCTGGAAATTCTGATGGTTTTATAGAAGGTGCAAGTTTAGTATTTGTTGCAAAATCTAAAACATCAGACTACCACGATAATATGGACTCTACGGTTTTTGAAAAATGGTTAACAGAACAGTTATTACCAAAGCTATGCAATCCGTCTTTGATAATTATGGACAACGCGTCTTATCATTCCCGTCTTATGGAACGAATGCCGTCGACTGCTTGGAAAAAACAAGAAATACAGGAGTGGTTGAAAAATAAAAATATATCTTTTTCCGAAAAAGATTTAAAGATAAATCTTTTGAATCTTGCAAAGAAACATGCAATAGAAAAACGCTACGTAGTGGACAACATTATTCAAGAACATGGTCACTTTATTCTTCGACTACCACCCTACCATTGTCAATTTAATGCAATTGAACACATTTGGGGGATCTGCAAGTCCTATTACGACAAACACATCGGTAGAGATGGATATTCGGATGCTAGTGTGTTACACATGTGGGAAGAATCTCTGCAACAGTGTGATAGTGCAGTGTGGAAAAAAACAATTTTACATACTGAAAAAGTTATAGTACAGGGGTGGTCACGAGAGCAATTATTAGATGTCGAGGTAACACCATTAATCATTTCTGTTGGAAGCAGTGATTCGGAAGATGATTTATATGCAGATACAGAGGACATGGTTTAAAACATATTTGTTTTTTTTTAATTTGTACCTATTTATCAATGCTTTGTGTAATTTTTGTAAATATTTATTTCTATAATTATGTACGATATGTTGTACTACTGTTGTTTAGTGGTTGATTAAAATATTTACTACTTAAACTTTTATTTGGATTAACACAAAATCATAAATATGAGATTGAACAGTTTGAATGTTTGGAAAACGTAACTTTGGTTTTTATTAACTTTCTATTAGTAAGCATGTACTTACTTAATAATAAGTAAACAATAATTCACTTCATTAGTTGAATTTATACTTTCTGCCAAGATAAATGAAGGTTAATGTCATTACTGTATTTAAAAAATATGTGTAACTCATTAAAAGAAATAATTACGGTAACGTCATTATCTAATTTGTGTTTAGAAAAAGGTCATTAAAGCATTGTTTCAAATGCTTAACATAAATATATTTAAAATTACAAGTTATGCACTTTACGCTAGAAACATTTTCAATACCGCTTTAAAGCGAATTTATGTGAGTATTTACTGGTTAAACTGCAACATACCATTCGTTTTGTTGTCTCTTTCTAACCAAATGTTTAAATGTACGATATCTCGTTACGTGTAGTGAAGGTGTTAGTTCACCACCCGTCGCGTTAAAAACATTCTACTTTTTTCTGCCTACATCATACGCTGTAGGAGGAAACGAAATAGATATACTTTCTACCTGTGGCAGTTGAATGAAGCGCTATTCCGAAAATACGAATCTTACATTTTACGGACTATAACAGAAAACTTTTGTTAATTTTTATTTTAACCAATGGAAAATTAGCGACATGCGCGGCAAATTCGACTTTCGTCGTAAAGTGCTACACACGACACACATTTTTATGAAGGCTCTCGACATATGTTTTACTTTTTCAAAAAAACCCTTAAAAGCGTCAAAGTTATTATTTTTTTTTTAGTTTTTCTTGGATAATTTTCTTAATAAAGGATTATAATAGTTGTTCCTTAAATGGTGTCTTCCCTGATGTTTTAAAGACAGCTAAAGTAGTATGTGTTTGTAAAAAAGGTGATGTTAATGAGTTAACCAATTATAGATTAATAGCGCAGTTATCAGTATTGTTAAATATACTAGAAAAAATTATAGCAAATCGCATTAACGAGTTTTTAAATAAGTATAATTTACTTTCAAAATCAGGATGGTTTTATAAAAAAACGTTCTACTGTCACAACCTTTTTAGACATGTTCAAACTAATTTATAAAACCTAGACAAATCTATGAAAACAGCTGCTGTCTTCATTGATCTCTCAAAAGCGTTTAATCTTGTAAATCATAGTAGATTACTAAGTAAAATTACTATTCTAGGAATTAGAGGTAAATGCTATGATATAATTAAGTCGTATCTATCAAATTGCAACAATGTGTACAATATCAACAAATCAATTCATTATTATTACATTCAAATGTTTGTGTATCGCAAGGAAGTGTCCTGGGACCTCTGATTTTCATTTTATACGTAAATGACATTCAATATTTTTTAAACACAAATTATTGTTTTTTGGCGATGATCTTACAGTTATTGAAACTGCAAATTCTGATGTTGATTTAATAGATAAACTGTAACGTTTATTAAATACACTAATTCAATATTTTAAAATTAACAAACTTGTTATTAACTACCAAAAGACTTGCTACTTAAAATTTGGCAGTAAAAGCTCTGTAATTGAGTACAATCTCATGTCAAAGTTTTGTGAAAAACCGATTAATCTAGTTAATAGCTACAAACTTCGGGGATGTAGAGTAGATATTGATTTAAATTGGAGTGTACATATTACTTTAATTTGCAGCAAAATTTCATCAAATTGTTTTGCTTTTTTAGGATATTGTCGTACATTACTAACAAAAACATGGTTAAATCGTATTATGTTAGCAACATTGAATCAGTTATTAGATATGACATAATTTTATGACTGAAAGAGTTTTTAAAATGAAAGAAAAGAGCAGCAAGATCTATGTATAACTTAAAACTAGAGATTCTTGTAGAAAAATCGCCTGAAAACTGTAAGTCATATCTTTTATTTTTAGTAGTCTAAGCTCATTTACATCACCTAAAACAATGGTCAACGTGGAATCTACAGAACTTAAGAAATTAAATATCAAACGGGACGGCATAAAATCTCAAATTAGGTTGTTTAGTAAACATTTAGAATCCTTGAACGTAGGAAATTTTAACGTAACAAGCATTAAAAGCTTACAACAACGGGTAAATAAATTCGAGACCTTGTTAGAATCGTTTGAACTAGTTCAATGCGAAATTGAATCAATTGATGAAAACATAGACAAAAATTTAAATGAACGCCGAGAAAAGATTCGTTTTTTGATTTAAAAGCACAAGCGTTAGAAATTTTTAAAAATTTCTTCTTGAACTCAAACGTTACGGTAAATTCCAACAGTACTTAATCCCTTGTTTCCTGAAGTCAACAGAACCGGATTAGCAATGTAAAACTACTAAGAATAGAACTACCTAATTTTGATGGCACTTCACAATGTGGAGACCATTTGCGGACAGTTTTACAAATTAGAATCTAATTATAAAATTGCATGGGATTCCTTATGTACACTGTATAATAATAAAAAATAAATTATCAATAATCATGTGAATGCTATATTAAACCTAAATAATGTACCAAAGGAATTTTTTTTAAGATCCGTCATTTCATTGACAATTAGCAAAATCATATGAAATGTTTAAAGTTGCTTGGTGAATCAACTGATAAATGGGATGCTTTAATTCTTCCAATCATTTTAAACAAGTTAGATTTGAAAATAGCACGCGAGTGGAAAGCACGCCAAAATGATAGTGAGGTATCTAATGAAACTATTCCGAGTTATGACGAATTGTTTTCAACAACCATGTCCGTTATTGGGATAAATTAAAACTCTTCTCAAATCAAAAATCAAACGAAATTAGGAATTAATTCGCGATCCAGTAACTACAAGTCAAGCATCGATTGTTTTGTTATTCCTAGAATTTCCGATAAAATACCAAGTTTCACTTTAAGTTCAGCTAAATTTAACGTTCCTCCTAACATCAAACTGGCAGATCCAATTTTTAATCAATCCAAGGAGATAGACATTCTTATCGGCGCCGGTTTGTTTTGGGAGTTATTATGTGTCGGAAAAATTAAGGATTCAAATGGAATTATATTTCATAAAACAAAAATTGGGTCGTTTCTTTCAGGAGAAGTGAGTACTGTGGTTTCCCCAGTCACTTCTTCATTTCCCACTTTAGAAAATTTACATGATGAATTGCAAAGATTTTGGGAGGTAGACGACGTTAAAACCAAATCCCTTATTATTGACTCCTGTACAAGAACTTTTGGAAGATTTTTAAGGAAACTATAACATGGAGACGGAAGATTTGTTGTTCGGTTACCCCTTTTAAATATCATCAACAAATTGGGTAATTCATTAGAAATAGCAAAGTAAAGACTTCTTCTACTGGAAAAGACATTCTAAACCAATCAAAATTTGAAGTTAATGTATACAAACTGCATTAACGACTACAAATTTTAAGACCATTTAGAACCTACAAATTGTTTAGAAAACAACTCCTTTTTTTTACCTGCTATTTTGGCAATGGTATCCTCACCGTACCTGGCAACCCGTTGTATTCTCGAACTTTCTAATTTGAGTAAGACTACCCATCCTATGGAATAGGATGTAACCAGAAATAATTTTTATGTAAACACCTTCTCACAGGGTCAAGTACGTACAATTGAAGAATTGAAAACAAGACAACATTACGTCAATAGTAAGTTCTGCAGGGTTTAAATTAGGAAAAATCTAAAGCAATATTAGAGAGTTGTACGATAATGAATACAACAGTGGCGCGAACTCTATTTTATGCAAGGTCTATTTCTACAAACTTGGTAGAGGATGTAAAATGCTACATTAGCATTTATGTGTGCTTTACCACAAAGACTGGAACCTGTCCCAAATTTGTCAACACACACATTTTTAGCCGCATTTAGACGGTTTATTGCCAGGCGAGGAAAACCATCTCACGTCTAAAGCGACAATGGCACGATCTCTCAGGGGGCGAACAAAGAAATCCGCATGTACAATTCGTTGCAAGCGGAAAGTTCAACAATTTTAAAAAATATAAGTTAAGAAGATGTTTAATGGCACTTTATTTCGTATATTCTCCACATTTTGGGGGGCTGTGGGAGGCGGGGGTCAAAAGCACGAAGTACCACTTTAAGAGAGTTTTAGGTGATGTTCCCTTAACCTTTGAAGATTTGTATACCATCCTCACACAAATTGAATCAATATTAAATTCTCGTCCGTTATCTCTCTGAACCACTGATCCTAATGACATGCAAGCGCTTACACCAGCACATTTTTTGATGTACAACCATACACTACACTCTCCGACCCAAATGTGCAAGATATGAAAATGAATCGTCTCAATAGATACAGATTGATTCAAAAATTAACACAACATTTCTGGAGCCGCTTGTTGAAGGAGTATATGTCTGAACTCCAACAACGCCACAAATGGAAAAACCAAACTGCATCGGCGGTTGAAGTAGGTGTACTAGTTTAAATTGTGGAAGAACATGCAGGGATTGATGATGTAGTGCCTGTGACCAGTGTGAAATGTGCTAGACGGGTACTTGAAAGGCCCATGGTGAAACTATTTGTTTTACCGATACTGAACTATTAAATTTGAAAATAAACGAATGTGCCCTTGTAGTTAAATTATATATCTTAATTAATATTAATTTTGAAAGCTCACGGTCTTTCAAGGTAGGCGGTATGTTAATGCGCTATGAATAGGTACAGAAGCGATATCTGTCCATTGCCCGTTAAAGTGAGAAAACATCCCCGAATGTGGGGGTTAGACAGTAGCTTAGAAATGTAAAAAGATTATACAGTTGACATTTAACATTTGAATAAATAAGAGGTATAGAATTGTTGCGATTTTTGTTACACCAAGCCATCCATTGCCATGCAGAAGTTTATACTAATATTTACAACCTAAACATCTGTGATTAAAGTTAATCATGTTTTTAGTTAATATGTATCAGTTAAGGATTAAAAAAAAACGTTTTTAAACTAATATAAAAATTTTTATAGTATAAAACCGTCTGTCAATAAATTTTTGCCATTTTTTGTTTCATATTTTAATGTTTCAACAACAGCAGAAAACAAAACAGTCATTTTCTTTCATAAACGATTTGTAAACGTCATATCACGTAGGACCGCCAACGTATACGCTTTTCAAGTATGCAATGAACTATACTTTGTATATACACAGAAGTAGACTAGAAACTTATGTTGCGAAATCAGTCATTATCAGCCGTTCTATTCTGTATACAAATTTTTATATTTGCCTTGAATATTTTTAAGGCTGTGATGGATTAATTTAATTTTATTTCGAATCTATTTTTTGTTTCTCAGAAAAAGTTTATTTAGAAATTTATAGAAATGTATTCGAAGAAAAGCATTGTTTCTAAAGGAAACTTAAAGTAACCTGGCAGAAATGTGGCACACTTCGTAATTAATGTGTTTTGCGTCAATAAATTTTGTTGTGATTGAGAAACGCCCAAAGTTAGTAATGCAATGTACTTTGTGTAAGATAATATTTTTTTTTTAATAATTCTATTATTAATCTAAAAACGCATAGTACAGTACTCTTTACGATTATTCAAAGAATTATTTAATAATTTAAATTAACGTTATTTAATGTATTTGTATGGACACATTGGAATTCCTAAATAACCTAAGGGTTTAAACTAAACAGTTACATAGATTATCAGTTAAAGCTTACTTCCAATTTATGAATTAGATTAGTAGACAAACCGACAAAATATAGAACATATAGGGCGGATGTTAGTGAATGTCATATGACCTCAGATTTCATAAAAATCCTCGCAATTTTATTGACATCAGCAGTTGTTAGAACTAACAAAATGATTATACCCACAAACAACTAGCAAAATTTATTACTTCATTTTCTTAGAGGAAAAGTATGCAAAATTAAAAAAAGTACTATAAATGATGTAATTGCAACAAATATTTATTTTACAGTAGATACAGTGTAGAACAGCCAAATGGACTAAATTAAATAGCTTTATTATTTTGTATTTTAAAAAAAAAAATTTAATACACGTCAATTTCTAATTCTAAAATGACACCATGCGACATATAATGTCATCTCTAAATTAACGTCCTTCAGGTGGCAGCTGTAACCTCTAAATCATCAAACTGGGAGTAGGGGTTTGTGATACATTATTTGAAAGACATTTTCATTATCTCTTCAAAACTGCTATGGTTTTAAATTTTATTGCAGAAATTATCAAAAAATAAAGATAAGTTTCTCATTAAAATAAAAAATTTATATTAATTCATTTGGAGAAAATTAGTAGAGAACGTGTTATTAATTAAAAGTTATTGTAAGGAATGACAAGTAAACTAAAATATCAGTATTAACCATGGCGAAAGTGGTTTTTATCAAAACTGTAGTTCAGCACACGTATACAAGACTTAGCGGCAGGCATACGTAACCAAATATAGACGGCAGCATTGACTTCTGGTTAGTCTATTTAAGTTTATTTTTTTATAAAAATTTTAACATCTACGTTTTTGTATTGATAGTTAATTAACATTTTTCAAGCCGCGGATACTGACTCACAAGGTTTTTCGTGGTAGATTTTTTCTTCTAATGTCACATAAAATTGACAAATAAAACAATATTCAAATTTAAAACAATTAATTTACTTTTTGTTGATGTTTAAAAAATAAATATAGCTAAATAGAGAATTTGTTTTGTTAATGCTTGATATAAAATAATCATCTAACAAAAAATATTAGATGTAAAGTGTAACAACCGTCTATTACTAACCAATTTCAGAAGCACCACAAAAAAAATTTTAGACTGAAAACTTGATTACGGTGATTATCAAGTCAACGAAAATACAAATCCTCATGAATATTCTTCAAACATACAATTTTTGCAATTACAAAAAAATAGTATTCTTAATTGTGAATGGCACTAAAGAAGTTGTAATATTGATTTATAGTACATAAGCACATACATATTATTTTAGTTATTTGTAATACCTAATCATTCTTTGTCATTACCGGTCATTACTAAGTATTTTAGAAAGCAACAATAAACATTCATTACGTACAAAGAGCGTTTAAATAAAATCGTATTTTTTTGTGAAATAATAACATGAATATTTTATATTTTATTTTGAAAAGTAATTTGGAATTTAGATTTTATCATAAAAAGTAAATGAGAAGAAATCGTGTTTCAATTTCCACATTAGGTTTAATTAAATTTATTTTTTTCCTTAAAAGTGTTTGTTATTATTAAACCCGGCAATCAGATAAAACTTACTAATATTTTTTCTCTAAATATTTTTCAAAAAAGAGATACTTAAATAATGAAAAAACTACTCCGGTAGAAAGATAATCACAACTTTCGGGAAAACCAGTTCTAATTTACTATTGATAAAAACATTTCTAAGAACAAAATATACTCGAATACTACCTACCTAGCAAATCCCTGGATTGTACTGAAGCACATTCGCATCGAATCCTGGCCGGAAAATTTGAAAAATTTTCGCGTTTTATTGAATAATTGTATTCCTGTAGAAGTACTACTTACAAGAAATAAATATATTTCTCATTTTTTACAAATTCTTGGTAAGACATAATTATACTATTGTTACAAACAAAAAAATTAGAGCACGTACATCCAGTTTACGAAATACAATTTCAGCAAAAAAATTACCCAAACACTACCGTATTTAATCCCTGTAAGAAGAATTTGACCAACTTGTACCTATGCTTATTTTGCTAATTTTTTTAGTTAACTATGTTAAAGGTTGATTGAACTAGTAATTTAAGAACCAAATTTAGAGCATGTACGTCGTGTTTTAGAAAAAATTTGATCACAAAACTAAAATAACAGCTGAAGCAATAAGTAATAATCGTGGATAAATTAACATATACCTAAACAACTTTTTTTTGCAAATTTTAAAGCGCGCCAAATATATGCTACCGTCACTCCGGTAAAAATATTATTCAACATTTTAAAAGCTACTAACATAAAGATGTTTTAACTTTGTTCTATTTTTTCCATGATTATGTATATACAGAGTGGTTCATCACTCCGGGATTCTTTAAGAGCGAAAAATAGAAAAAATGAAAAAGTTTTTCATAATCTAGTTTTGCATAAAATGAAATTAGTTTAAAATATACAGGGTGTTATCAAATAAAACATATGAAACCCTACTTTCTGTACTTAAATGGCAACGTTTTTGAAATTGCTCTCTGATTGTCAAACGGCAATTTATGTCAAAATTAGTCTGAATTATCTGCAACACAAATTAGTTGATATGATATCTGTGATTGGGGAATGTGGAAGAAATTGCTTGCTTGCTTCTCGCGTTTATAAACAGAGATATCCAGACAGCCGAGTACCAACTGAAAAATCAATAATCCGATTTGAAACTACTGGAAGTGTGGGCTACCAAAAACGAGGAAAATTAAAACCAGTACTGACTGAAAAAAATTAGCTTAGAGAATTCTATGTGCAGTTGAAGACCCCCACGTTAGTTCTTCGGAAATTAGTAATATTGTTGATGTAAGTCAGTCGTCGGTTAAAAGAATTATGAAAAATAATAGCTTTCATCCCTACAAAAGTAAACTACATCTACGGTTGGAAAACGGTGATTTTCAGAAAAGAAAGAATTTCTGTGAATGGGTGCAAAACCAAATTATTGGCAACAAGCATTTTTTGTATTACATTTTAATTACTGACGAGGCTACATTTTATAACAATGAGCATGTGAACCGACACAATTTACATTATTACGCCTCCCATAATCTACACGTTATGAGAACGGTAAATAACCAACGTTGGTGGAGTTGAGGATTTACGTAATTGGATTTTTTTTAAGATATTTGACAGGTGAACTTTATTTGAATTTTTTAAGACACCAAATGTGAGATTTACTGGACATTGTACTCCTCAATGTGTAGAGAAATATGTTCTTCCAATATGATGGAGCAGCGCCCCATCATTACGGTCCTGTAAGATAGTTTTTGGACAGGGAATACCGTAATAAATTGATAGGTAATGGACCTATGTTGTGGCTTCCTAGATCCTCTGATATAGAAAAATATGATTTTTATGGGGCTATTTAAAGATATTGTATTTCGGAATCTACCAACAACCAGAGAAGACATGCGTCTAAGAATTACAAAGGTTTTTGCAAGTGTAACCCTATAAATATTAACAAAGATTCAAAGGGGCTACATGAACGTGTGGAAATGTGTCTGGAGCAATTTGAGCATTTGCTTCTTTAAATTTTTGGGCAAAAATGAAATTTATTACATTGTATTTGTGTGTTTTTTGTTACTCTATGTGGTTATTTGAAATAAATTAGCTATTCATTCCTAGATATTATTTATTAGTTTTTAAAAATTATTTGGAGAAAAATATGTTATAGAAAAATGAAGAAAAGCGAATCAGTATCTTCTTTGACGTAAATATTTAAAACTTTATCTTTCAGTCACTATGAAGTTCGTTACTCGATGATGATATTATCTAGATATGTCTACCTATAAATGGAAAAGGCACGCAAACAACTTCTGTCACTATCAACTAAATTGTTTTGGGATAATTCGTCGTTATTAATATAGAAAATATCAAAAATACCAAAATATCTTAAAAAGGATAGTTAATAGCAGTGTGATAGGATATTTATTTCTCCATATGTGCAATAAAATGGGTGTTCCATTTAAAAAATAAAAGTTATTAGCATTTGAAAATTGCTAAATAGGTATGTCATTCTGGATCACCCTGTATAATATTGAGACAATTTTGAAAAAAAAAGTTTACATCATTTTCAATTTATCTTAATCAACTGAGTGTTTTTTTAAACTTCTCTAAGTATCTCAATCTGATTTAATTTCTAAGACATCGTAACCATCAATTTTCTTCTAAAAGCTAAAATAATTCAAAAACGTTTCTATTTGGCGACAGAAAATTTAAGAAAAACTTACCTTAAAATTAAACGGGGAATCCAAAATGTAATAATATATAAGATGTTTTATTTAAAATAACCGGGTAAGGTATCGTATCTTGTTTGGAAACACCCTGTATTTTTCAAAATAAATTTATTTTATGCAAAAGTCGATTCTAAAAAACTTTCTCATTTACCACTTTTTTTTATCTTTAGTTACAACGGCAATATTAAAGAATCTAGGAGTGGTGTACCACCCTGTATTAGTCAAGGGCACTTTTGTGTTAATGACAAGCACATGGCTTTTAGCCCGACGTCGAAGAATTCATAGTTGACATGAAGAATCAAGATTAACTTTTATTTCCTTTCAATATTTGTACCATTAAGTAAACAAAAATCGGGACACTATGGTTCTACAAGTTAAATAAGCATATCTATTTTACGATTATTAACTCTGGCCTTCCTACATTATTTACAATCTAACAAACTATAGGATGAAGAGTTCAGGTAAACATTAATGTATGGATATATGTAATTGTTTTCTTGTATTAACCTTGTTCTAATGCTACAATTCAATTAACATTCAATGAATAAGTTTAATATGTTAACTATGTTTTTGTTTTTTATTTTTAGATTTTTTTTTTCAATTTCTCTAGAAAGAGTCTCAAACTTATTCTCACTATTTTAATTGTGTTGTCTAATAAATCTTTAATTCACAAGAAAATGAAAATGTTCTGAAAATATTGATTTTTTATTGTAAAGATAAACAAATTCACCGATAAACAAACATTTAATTTGTAGTAACGTTAAACAATCTGAACGTTACCGTCGATTTATATATATATACAGGCTGTTTCACGACGAGCTTACACTATCTATATATTGGAAGCTACTGATACAATTTCGATAAAAATTTCCACAGATGGATAACAAGTTATGGCAAATTTATGGAAAATATTTTGACAGACGTGCCACTTCTGGTTATACCGGAAGTAAACAGTAACTTTGTTATTTTAAATAGAACGCCCGGTATATTATTAACTTTTCGGATTCTACGTTTGATTTTAATGTCACTTTGTGTAGAATGTTCTATACCTAGAAGTTATACTTTTCGAGATATTCATTTTTTTAATGGAAAATTGACAGGTGCCAACCTAAATATTAAAAATTCTGTGTGAACATCCCCAACACCAAATAAAAATTATCTTGTAGGGTTAAATAGTAGGAAGATCGAGGTACTTGGTGACAAGTCGAAAACTGCTTTTTTCTTATACAGGGTTCTTAAAAAGTGATGAAAAGTTCAACTTCAGAAATGTCAAATATCTTCATTTTTTTAAATGAAACTCCCATATTTTGATTCATTATGTAATTCTACGGAAAAAAACAAGAGGAGTTTATGTTCACTTCCCTATAACCAAACTTAAACGTTTTTGAGATATTAACATGTATTTAAAAATTTTAATTATTTTTGACGTATTGTTACTTATTATAAGTAGGCCGTGTTATTTATATTACTTTAGCAGGCTATGAATGTAGCTGTCATATTTAAATAGTATTAAAAGTCATTATTTGTGGTTAATCGCTTCTTTATAAAGTGATAGAAATGGCTCGTTTGGAACTAAACAATGAAGATTATCTAAATTATCATCTCCACCTAGAAGGGCTCGAGAAGAGCAACCTTTATATAAAATTTATAATTTTGGAGAAATACTCACCTTATACTCACCTGATCTAAATTTACTTTTAATACATAGTGAATGTGATAGAGTTGTTAATAGGATATGTACTTTATTTGCTACACGATATCCAGATCGACCACAACCCACCCACGACACAATAAAAAAGAATACTTAACAATTTAATACAATTTGGTTGTTTTCAAGCAAAAGTTAACAAAGCGAAGCCTGTTGTTGATAATAATGACAATGAAATTAATATTTTTGGATACTATGCTGCTTATCCCGAAGCTTCATTACGTTGTGGTGCCAGAGATTTAGGTGTACCAATAATATCTATCCAACGAATTTAAAAAAAAACATATGTTTATCCCTATTCTTTTAACTTAGTTCAAAGTTTAAAGGAAATAGACTATAATAAGCAAATAGAGTTTGCAGAATTCGTGTTGATAAAACGTCAAGAAGATAATGAATATTTGAAGAATATTATATGGTGCGACGAATCAAAATTTACAAAAAACGGAATGTTTAACAGGCACAATACGCATTACTGGAGCGAAGAAAATCAACACTTAACAAGAGTACGTGGTTTTCAAGAGCGATAGGACTTAAATGTTTTTTGTGCGATCAGAGATAACCAGGTTGTAGCTCTCCACTTCTATGATGGGAACTTAAATGGTTAGGAACTGTGGTAACATAATTTTTATTTTCTATAAGCTATTTTATAAGTCCAAGATATCTCGACATATTGAGAGAATTAAAACAAATTATTTAGATCATTTACCACCGCAAGATTTTGGAAAAATATTTTTTCTTTACGATGGAGCACCTTCTCACTGTTCCAGAATGGTAAACCAATTTTTAGATGAGACGTTTGACGATAAGTGGATAGCTAACAATGGTCCTTTTCGGTGGCCTCCTCGTTCACCAGACATAACACCTTTAGATTTTTTTATATGGGGCTACATAAAAAATGAAGTGTATTCCCATCCACTTACAACAAAGGAAGATTTCGCAATGCATTTAATTCTCTCCTTGCAACAAGGATCAGGCGTGCAACAAACGAAGGTGTAATAAAAAGGGTTCATCAATGCTTGAAGGGTCACGGACGTAATTTTGATCACTTGTTATAAGTTCTTGTAATTTACGTATGTGAAATTACATACATACAAAAACACGGCCTACTTATAATAAGCAACAATACGGCAGAAATAATTAAAATATTTAAATACATGTTAATATCTCAAAAACGTTTAAGTTTGGTTATAGAGAAGTAAACATAAACTCCTTTTGTTTTTTCCCGTACAATTACATGAATGAGAAAACTATGGTAGTTTCATTTAAAAAAATGAAGATATTGGCATTTCTGAAGTTGAACTTTTCAGATAATTTTTATTTGGTGTTAGAGATGTTCACACAGAATTTTCAATATTTTGGTCTGCGCCTGTCAATTTTCTATTAAAAAAATGAATATCTCGAAAAGTATAACTTTTAGGTATAGGGTATTCTGCACAAAGTGACATTAAAATTGAACGTAGAATCCAAAAAGTTAATAATATATAGGGTGTTTTGTTTAAAATAACAAAGTTGCTGTTTACTTCCGGTATAACCGGAAATGGCAAGTCTGTCAAAATATTTTCCATAAATTTGCCATAGTTTGTTATCCATTTATGTAAATTTTTATAAATATCGTATGAGTAGTTCCCAATATATAGATAGTGTTAGCTCGTCGTGAAACAGCCTGTATATATGCCCGTTCTATTTATTGTTGGTTTACACAATGGCTACAATCCTTAACAATAACAATACTAACGTCCGCACAGCAAATACGATTCAAAACGGAATCCGCTGGCAAGCCAAACGTTACTTCCGGAAAATCGATCATTCGTACTACCAACTTATAACTAGTAAGAATATTTTGAGGCGCCAAATTTAAAGTAAAAATTTAAATTGCTACAGCTTGACCATCCTGACTACTGTCGTCCTCGACAACGTCAGAATCATCGGCATCATTACATTTACTCCACAACTTAATCCTACTGGAGTCAAAGACTCCTTCGAAAGGGATCTGGCTAACTTGAAACCCTTCGATGTCTGACAAAATATACCTATCGTTTCCTAGCACTTTCTTAACAGCATATGGTCCCTTAAACTTGGACAATAACTTTTTGTTAACGCCTGGAGTCGTATCGACATTCCTTATAACTACATAATCGCCTATTTCATACGTTTTAGCACTTTTGTGGTGCTTATCATACAACAACTTATTATAATCTTGTAATTTCTTATTTACAACTTGAGCTCTAGCCCTAACCTCATTTAAGTCTACACAATTGTATGACAAATATTCATTCTCATCGAGAAAGAGTTTTACTCGATCATGTATCTTTCCCTTTTGATTTCTACCAAAAAGCTGCATCGATAGACTTGTTCCGATAGCTCTATTAATAGTGTTATTGATAGCAAACTGAACATCAATTAAGACATCATCCCATTCTATCTTATTCTCAACGTCGATCAATTTAGCAATCATCGGGGCCATGAATCTATTTAAACGTTCCACTTGGCCGTTGGATCTAGGCGGTTGCTATTAAAACTAAGTCAATGCTTTCCCTATCCAAAAAGTCTTTAAATACTACAGATCTGAAACAGCTACCCCTATCGGATATAATTCGGCGGGGTTTACTATATGTATTAAAATAATTAGTCAAATTTGCAACGACTGATTTAGTGTCAGTCGATCGACACGGAAATAAGCTTACAAATTTACTAAATGCATCAATCACAACCAATATGTGCCTATTTCTTTTGCGTGTTACTTCGAGTGGCCCGAAGTGATCAATATGAAGAGTATCAAATGGTTTGGTACCCTTGTCAAGATTATGGAGTAAACCTTCCCGTTTTCCATCTACAGGTGAAAATACAATACACTTTAAGCAATTGGATATATGATTTTTCACAATTTCACGCAAATTTTTAAACCAATATGTCTGTTTAACTAAATCTGCAGTCTTATCTATTCCTATATGCCCTATATTGTCATGGCAAGTTCTAATTACATTTCCTTGCATATCTCTTGGCACGCAAAATAAAAGTCTGTCCTTTGCTTTCCTATAAAAAATGCCATATCGCAATTCGAAAAACGAATCTTCCTGTCTCTCTAACTGTTCCCTAATTCTAACTATATCTGGATCACAAGTTTGTTTAAGAATTAGAGTGTTTTCGAAGGAATTCTCGGATATAACGAGGATGTTTTGAGCGCGACTTAGTGCATCTACATGCTGCATACTTGTTCCACTTCGATGCTCTAACACATAATCAAAATTTTGAAAATACAACGCCCATCGATTAATTCTTGGATTTATTTCCTTTTTTTGGAGTGCCAATCTAACCGAGTTACAATCCTTAACAATCTTAAACTTAATCCCTAACAAATAAATCCTAAACCGTTCAAGCGAATATCTTATAGCAAGAGTCTCCAACTCATAGCTGTGATAACGGGATTCGGTGTCGCTTGTACGCTTGCTATAATAAAATACTGGATGAAATTTGCCATCGCAGCTTTGTCTTTGTAAAAGAACTGAACTGAACCCTACGGAACTCGCGTCGCAATGCAGTTCCGTTTCCAATAATGGTGAATATATGCTCAGCAAAGGAAAATGAGCTAGCTTGTTTTTCAGCAATTCAAATGATTCTAATTCTCTACTCCCCCAACTAAATTCTACATCTTTTCTAGTTAGCATGTTTAATGGTTTGGCTATGGTTGCAAAATCTCTCACAAAATTCCTGAAATATGAAGTCAACCCTATAAATCGATGCACTTCATGACTGTTCCTAGGTATCGGGTACTCTACAATTGCCAAAACATTCTTTGGGCTAGGCCTAACACCATTTTGATCTACTAAGTAGCCCAAATAAACAATAAGGGATTTCATAAAACTACATTTATCAAGTCTAAGATCTAACAAATTTTCTGCCATTCTCTGAAATACAATTTTTAAAGTCTCTAAGTGTTGTTCAACGTTTTCCGTAGCCACCAATAAATCATCGAAATATATCAATATCCTACTTTCACGTACAAGATCACTAAAAATTAGATTAATGTATCTGTCAAAGTTTTGGGGTGCTGTACAAATTCCAAATGGCATTTTTAAATATTCGTATTGCCCTAGTGGCGTGACGAATGAAGTGTAACGAATACTATCTGCAGCAATCGGAACATGAAAAAAACCGTTTCTTAAATCTAAAGAGGTAAACAACCTTTTCCCCTTCAAAGCATCTAATTGATCTTCGATTAGAGGTAAGGGAAACCTGTCTTTAACAATTAACTTATTTAATTCCCGGTAGTCAATACACATCCGCGTTTCTCCATTTTTCTTTTTAACTAAAACAATAGGACTACAATATTCTGAACAGCTCGGCCTAATTATGTCATCTTTCAATAGTTCATCGATAATTTTTTGAACCTCAAACTTTTCTGAGAAAGATAATCGACGAGGATTAAAATAGAATGGTTGCTCACGTTTGAGTGCTATTTGCATCTCATATTTTACAGAAGGTAATACTGGTTTTCTTGCATTACGATAAAAAGAATTATACGTTTCTATCAATTTACTACGCGATTTACAATCGATTTCCTCACCAATAATAAGCTCATCGGTATTACAATCATTTGTCGTGTAATCAATATGCATAATTTAAAAATCGGAAGGCTCATCATCAATCACTTGATTTGATGCTACTTTTCTAATTGTAACCTTAGGACCAAAACTAAATTCTAAATTAGAGTTACATATAACATCTCTTCCTAACACGCAACTAAAACTCATCGTATCGTCTGGAACTACATACAATTTTACAACAACAATTAAATCATGAATACAAATTTCAGTTAAAAACGTACCTAACACCCTAAGCTTTGAATTATTTATCCCGGTAAAGCATCCAGCTTTTTGAACTACCTGGGCTCCTTGCATAAACTTAGATTTTACCAGGCTTATGGGGCTTCCTGTGTCAAGCAATGCAGTTACTTTATAATTACTTACAATTCCTTCACGTTCATCATTGACTTCAAATCCAATCGGGAGGGTAAATGTCGGGGCAACATCTGGACAAATTTCAGTTGGCGGTGTCTCCGCTACCATTGTTGTGCTGTCCGGTAGATCTCCCATTGCGCTGCCTTCAGTCACCTTCTTTCTGCAATTTTCAATTCTGTGGCCCGCTTCACCACATCGAAAGCAATTACCCTTCTGTCGTCTCGGCTTGGAACACGCAATTATTAAGTGTTCATACTCGCTGCAATTGAAGCATCGGATAGGCTGTTGAACAATTTCACTCAAAGTTCCACTACCTTCTCTAGATGCTCCGGTTGGTGATGAACTTGGTCCTGCTCTCACGAAATTGGTTTCGCTAACTGAGTCTGGGGAGTATATGTTTTGTTCACACCAGTAGCTCCTCTATCCGACGATGTCACTCTATTCATAATTTTTGCAAGATGTGCTAGTGACTGAAAGTCTTGCATCCTAGCTTGTGTTTGCAACATGGAATTGTCCATCGCATCGATTACGTAGTTAATCATATCTTCTTCATTCAGGTTCAATTTATTGCCCAACAATATTTTCTCATGATAATACACAGAGAATTTTTCGGTTTTCCGCCAACGTCGGGATTCGAATTTCCGCATTAATGTAATTTTCTCCTCCCTAGTCTTGAACATGCTCTCCAGTTCTTTCTTCAATTCGGTGAATGATAGAGAAGCATGAGTTGCCTTTGAATGGTACCATTTGAGTGCCACACAAGTTAATTTGCTAACCACAATAACAATTAAGATTTCATCAGGTACCGAGTAGGTATTTTGAACTATTGCAATTCTGTTAAAGCAATGCTCAATTTCTTCCCCTTTAATTCCCCCAAAGGCAGATATCAACGCACTTATTTCGGAGTTTTTAAATCTCGTCAGAGTTTCCCGCTGTATCATACCTTAGGCGCTGTTGCTCTGGCTGCTCTGTACAAATGTCCGTTGGACGGCTCGGATAGTTGCTTCAATCAGCTCCTGCAGCGAAACTTGCTGGTTTTCATCCGCGTGAATGCTCGAGGTATCCATTATCAATATGGCGGGGCACGTGTAATGCGATCTTATTTAATCTGGTCAATATCCCACTACTGAGGCTGTAGTAACGTTAAACAATCTGAACGTTACCGTCGATTTAGAAATACACTGTATATATATATGCCCGTTCTATTTATTGTTGGTTTACACAATGGCTACAATCCTTAACAATAACAATACTAACGTCCGCACAGCAATACGATTCAAAACGGAATCCGTTGGCAAGCCAAACGTTACTTCCGAAAATCGATCATTCGTACTACCAATTTATAACTAGTAAGAATGTTTTGAGGCGCCAAATTTAAAGTAACAATTTAAATTGCTACAAATTATAACATTAAAATTTAGCAAAATGGCAAAAACATAATCAAAATACAATATTAAAGAAAATGCTTTATTAGCAATTTAATGCTTATTATTCGCAGTTATTTAATTTAATTGTTAATAATATATTGCCATGCGAGAGAAATCTCATCACCTTAATCATAAATTATCGTAAAAAAATGTTTTACTGTTGAACACAGGAAATTACCATAGGTTTTAAAAATAACGACAATAATGAAAAGAAGGGATTTACAATAAGTATAGCTATTATTGTCTTCTACGTCCTACTTATCAAAAAAAAACGTTTTACCTTATGTTGTTTGCTCGAGTCGTATTACCTACAAGCAAGAAAACTTGAGTTTTGTTAAAATGAATGTTTGTTCGGGATAAGCACAAGCTCAAAAGGTATTTAATAAGACAATTTAATAAATCATTTAATTAAAAACTAATAAACACTATCAACCATGTGCATAAGTAGAAGAATAGTAGCTACTTTGCCGCTACTATGGTAATTGCGATGCATAGTCGGTATTTAAGAACTAGTTTCCCTAGTAGTCACTTTTATTTAATAGGAAAAAAGTACCTCCAATAGTATAATTTTCTAACTACTTTTACTTTGGTAGCGTTTGGTATGTGTTTTGCCAGCGATAGTGGATTTCATTATACTAGAAGGAGTCAATGTAAACAAGCACCCAAAACTATATATTGATCATATAAATTCTTTTCATAAATATAGTAATGACTGGCAGATATGTAAGCAAACGGATATATAAAGTATGAGGTATAATTTCTTTTATGACAAAATCATATTCCCATGAATCAGTTTACATTTAATATATTTAGATATTTTTTCCTTTGCATGCATTTTTATGGGGATCTACTATTCACTCATACGAAAGATTTATTTCATGAAATCTTCAACTTTTATGTGTATTCCTCCATGCAACTTCCCTTGATTTATTTCAAATTTCCAACTTTTTTATTTTTAAAGGTTTGAATAGGATTTTTTTATGTTTAAAATTAGGGCTAGGAATATTTTCTTAGATACATCAGTTTTCTTACCGATGCCATTTGATTTGGTGCAAGATCATGAACTTTTCTCTATTCAAAATGAAATTGTGCGGTTTGGTGGACTAAAAAGAACACTACTATTTTCTCTTTACGATTTTTATTATAAACTCTATTATAAAACTTCTACAATTATCACTACTGTGAAGCTAACGCTACGGTTCACGTTCGTACTGACTTTAGTACTCTCTCAGAGCCCGGTATTTAAGGGTTGAATCCCACTCCCATCGGGTTGTAAAGAGGGGTCTTTACATGCCGCCCCCGTTGAAATAATTGTTTCAAAATATACAAAATTAAAATATTACATGATACATCATGTTATGGTAACTACATTTAGATATAAAGAAATCAAACAGCAAATTGATATTTATTATTAATAAAAGTTTGTGAGAATGTCGTTAATTGTCAATGCACTTTATTACGCATTTACACTTCCACTAATTATTAAAAGGTAGTAAGCATATTTTTGAAATTGCCCGTTTTTTCACTCCACTGGATGTTTTTATTGTCACAACTCTTACTAAGTCGTCGTCGCCAGGATGCAGTTCGATGACTCGTCCCAAAGGCCAGTTAAGAGGAGGAGAGATTAATTTTGATTGGTGTGGTGGATTTGGTTTTTCATTTTGTTCGTTCTTGAAGCATTCGTGAAGTTAGCCACCAGAACGTTTTTGGACTGTTGGTAGAAATAAAGTGACTTACAAATTTTGAGATAATGCTTACAAATTGTTACAAATCACTTACTAAATATTGATTAGGAAAAAAATATTGTTTCTCAAAGTGGCGCGGCTTCCGAGAAGTTAGCCGCACTACAGTTTTTTTTTAATTAAGAGATACCATTTGATTACAAATTCTGATAACTTGATTACAAATTCTTACAAATGACTTACTAATTAATGATCGGTAATAAAATTTTTGATATTGCAAGATAGCGAGGCTACCGAGAAGTTAGCCCCAAAAACTGTTTTTATTAAAATAATTTCGAAAATTCACTTTCAAATTTACATTTTTAGCTTACAAATACTTAATAATAACTTACTAATTAATATGAACCAAAATGAATATAAACTCCGAAAGTGAGGGGCTAACTTCACGGAGCCCCCGTTTGGTAACAAAATCTAATTTGATAGTTAGCAAATGGATCAATAAAATATCCCACTGATCGGTTGGTAATGATAAATTTCTTAAAACTTTAAGATGCAGAGTTACATTATCTAACATATCCATGAGGGCTTGGGATGATGGTTTTTTTATTTCCGAAAGATTGAATAAAGCAGTTACGTGATTTTTAATTGTTAATTGTTTATTATCATAACGTTTAACTAATATATCTAATGCTATTTTATAGTTTTTGTTGGTTGTACTTAAACTTTCAATTCTTTTTAACGCGTCTTCTTTTAAACAAGACCTAAGTTAATTAAATTTCTGAATGTTGCTTAATTATTTATCATTGACGTGAAACATTCATAAAATTATTCCCACTGATCACGAGCGCCGTTAAAACTCGGTAATGATGAAGGAGGCAGTTTTGTTTGAAGATTTAAAGAATTCGTGTCAAATTCGTCCCTATCAGTGACTTGTGTTGAGTCTAAAATTTCGATTTGATCTTGAAGCGCTTCATATGCATCGTAAATGCTTGATAGATCATTTAACCGTTCTTTTACATTAATGCAATCGCTTGAATTTTCGTTATTTGATTTTTTGACGAAGTTACGAAATTTAGTTATTTTTTATTTTAAAGTAGCTCGTTTGCTAATTAAAGTTTCTAACGGTGTTACAGAAGTTGCCATTGCGTTGAGAATTAAGATTTGAATAATATAGAAATGTACACAGAGTGATGAATTGCGGTAAACAATAAGGAGTAAATGTAGGATGGAGACTTACCAATTTATACGTTGATTTGAAGCTCTTACGATACGATGCTGTTGTAACAGAGATTTTCTTTTTGATAATTTTATTAAATACGTGAATTTGGTTTAATATTGCTCGAAGGACCAAAGTGCGGTTTGGTGGACTAAAAGGAACACCACTATTTTCTCTTTACGATTTTTATTATAAACTCTACTATAACACTTCTACAATTATCACTACTGTGAGTCTAACGCTACGGTTTACGGTCGTACTGACTTTAGTACTTCTCAGAGTCCGGTATTTAAGGGTTGAATCCTACCCCATCGGGTTGTAAAGAGGGGTCTTTACAGAAATATTTTATAAAACAATCAAAATACTAAAAGTCATTAATTAAATTCTTGACAGAATTAGCGATGTTGTCAGATAAATTCTTACTACTTTTCCTATTTACTAGTAAGCTTTAAAAGTCACTAAACTTAGGTACTATGCATTACTTGAGATAGTTGTTGGAAAGTAATTACTAGTTAGTAGGCTTAAAGTAGCTACTTTCCTTAACATCTATGCATTCGGTTCTGTATTTTTATTAAACATCGCAAAAACATAATATGCTTATACATATCGTCGTTGATACTGCAATAAGTCGTATGTCAAAAAAATGCCATATTGGGGTTATAGTGCCAAAGTAATCACAAAAGCGGTTCTACGTATCTGCAAAACATCCTACGTAAACAACCAATAGAAAGTTGGAAATGCGTGTCTATCAAATACAGTCAATGTCACAACATTAGTCAATTGAATACTTCAGTTACTCGTATGTCATCCACGTGGAGATTTTGGTGCAACTGATCATTATTTAACGTTGAAAATAGTGCATTTTGAAACTGATCAGGTACGTTGTTTATTTATGTAATTTGATAAACCATTAGTTTAAATTGATCAGTCAAGAGCTTTAAAATTTTAAAGTAACTCGTACTTTTTTTAATTTATATTTTATAACCGCAAATATATAGGTAATTTCTTACTATAACGTAAACGAATTGATATTTTTCTGTCAGATATTCGTCTCATTCTATAACTTTGTACTTCTAAAAAATACTTGCAAGTTTTTGTAAAAGTACCCTTTCTAAAATTTTATCAATCGGTCGTATGTCTAATGCTATCGGTATTAGTGACATACGACTTATTGCAATTTCGCCAAATATTTTACTGTTATTACTATATTAAAGTTTATTTGGAGTCAATGTTTAGCAGGGGCAGACAGATTGTTGATATGATTAGAAAAGCTCAAATATCACTAATACCTAAGATTACAAAAGTACCCGACTGCTATAATACAAACAAGCCATTTTCTTTTCCCGGCATCTTCACATATGCAGTTTATGCCAAACATATTGGAAAATTAAGCAGACAATCTAAAGAACGAATCCCATACAATAAATAGAGATTTTGACATGAAAGAAGAAACACACCTTTCAAAATTAGTGGCGGTACAAGAGATTCAATCTCTCCAAAAATCAACCAAAAATCAGAAAATCAATGAACAAGAAGCAGCACTGTCACCCATCAGTCAAGAAGATAATATATCACGCTCTTCACATCTCTCTTCAGGTGAAATAACTAAAGAATAGCCCTTCGTTTGTTCTGGATCCGAATATGTACCATCAGAAGAAGAACAGAACACAGACAACAATGAAATAAATTTGAACGGCGCGACGGCCAAAAAAAATAAGAATGCAAATAGTAGACTTCACGGCGATGAGTACATAGGGCTCAAAAAGGACACTTCAGGCAAGTATAAACAAATATGTATGAGAGATAAACGAAAACTAATGCTCCGCTGCAAAATCCATTCTAATGCCGTTAGAGGACCTCAACAAAAATTGTTCCGTCATAACAGAAGACGACCGAATATCCATATTTAATAGTTTTTGGAACCTTAGCTTAAGGGAAGCAAAGAAAGTGTACTCTTCTACATTACTCTCAAATTTTCAGCCAAAAATAGGCGTAAATCAATTCCACCAGAAGAGTCTTGCAAAAAAATTGCTTAGAAATATTATCTTAATTTAGATTACACTCTTTATAAAGCACACATCACTAAAAAAATCAAGCACAAAGAGAAAAATAAAGACAAAAAATCTGCAACCTCTTCTGGCGATGAAAAAATCTGCGTTTATACCGTGGATCTCCAGGCGGTTTTGTTGTGTCTACGTTTACAATCATCATCAATTTACTTCAAACCAACCTGACATTCTACAATTTGAATGATAAAGATGTATCTTGCTTTTTATGGCATGAGACCAATGGTGGTTTAGAAAACGATATTTTTGCTTCAATTATGATGAAGTTCCTTTTAGGTGAAATCGAGAAGCACAAACCTTCAAAAATTGTAATATGAAGCGACGGCTGTTGTAATCAAAATTGAAATAGTAAGTTATCAAATTGTCTCCTCGAGTTTTCTATAGAGAAAAGTATAACGATAAAACAAAAATATTTGGAAGTGGGTCATACCCAAATGGAGGTTGACTCCATTCCTAGCACTATAGAAAGGAAATTAGGACTAAAACGGGACGTTTTTATTCCTGCTGACTATATACATATTATTAGATTAGCCAGAAAAAATTACAATGTATTATTGACATATCAAGATTTCTTTAAATATGGCTCAAAAATTTATACCAGTATTTGACCTGGCTCTAAAACTGGAGATCCGTGTATTACTGGCATTTGAGCACTACAGTACTTGCCAGAAGGCATTATTCGGTACAAACTGAACTTTATAGATATGTGCACTGATATACCCAGACGGAAATCTTACCCTGCCAAACATCCACTGTTATATAATTCACAATGTCTCATTGAGTTGTCAAAATTTTTGCACTTGCAAGAACTCAAATTGTTAATACCTGCAGACTATCACCATTTTTATGACACTTTAACCCATCCAAATTGTACTTCATTTGAAGAATGTGTTCATTTGCGTTTAGCTTCAAATACAAAAAATAATCGATGTTAGTGGTTACACTGATTACTTTTTTCAACCATGGTTGGCTATAGTTTTTGTTTTTTTTAAGTAGTTTTTTTAAAGGTTTTAATTAGTCACTATATGTACTTACTAATTTAATAAAAGAAAAAAACAATTTATGTGTTTTTCATTAAAACATGAAATGGCAAAATATCTTATGTCAGATGAAATTACCCAATTTTTAGAATCAATATGTCTTATGTAAACATAACTCAAGAATACAATAACTGTTTATAATCTACTGCTATTCACAATAAAAGTAACATAACACAGTCTGATATCCTATTTTCTGAAAATATAACTCTTAAAGTAACAAAAATATTCGAATTTTTTACCTCCTGAAAACTTGTTAATTTTGACATACGACCTATTGCAGTGTCAACGACAATATATCTCTAGTTACCATAAAAACATCAACAAGGGGTTTATCCATTTGCAAACATACCTAAATGCAGTTTATCTGAAGTCATAGTGACAAAACGTATATTAAAATGCATTGTTTTTAGCAGATGAATTAAATTGACGCGATAATACCAGTTGTCTCTGATTTGTGATTGGCTAGATAATGTGAAAATTTTGATATGAGTTAAATAGTCATTCAAAAGATTGCAAATGAAAACAGCTAATTGATATTTATTACGCGACATGTTTAAAATAGTTAGAATGAGATTGATACTCAATGTAGAAAAATCTTTTAAACAAATAAAAATAAAAAACAAAAAATACGGTCAAAATACTAAATTAATTGAATATTAAAAATAAAATATAACAAACGTTAAGTGATAACCTCCGGACAGGGTTTAATACAAGAAAACAATTATTTCAATGCAATTTATTACCGTTTACCTGAACTGTAAATCTTCACCACTATTCTTTTTCTAAAGAATGTACAATGGTCAGTTACTACATCCTGAACCTCAAAGTAGTTATGCTTATTTAACCAGTAGAACCAAAATGTCCCAATTTCTACTCACGTCTTATAAAATAAAATGGAGAATTATGCGACGGTTTCCAAATCAAAAATTTTAAAACCCCTTTTTTTTTTACTTTTTCCGACGAATTAGAGTTAGTACGTTATAATGTTCGTCCGTATGTAAACAAGATATAGAGAAAACTACTCGTTCGATTTTTATGAAACTTTGTACAATGACCTTATTTATAATTCAAAAGAACTGAGTAGTTTTTGGGTATAATCGATGTAGCTAAAAGTGCCGTTAACCTACATAAATTTTCGATTTGTTGAAATTTTAGAAAAATATTCTATACGTTTTTATTTCAAATAAAAGTTGTTTAAAATTTAATTATACACATTTTTTTAAACTATTTTTTGATCCGATAAGGAATTACTGAGATATAACAATCACGTTACCAATATCAATTTCACAAAAAAAGTTGAGGAAAAGAAATTGTTGGAAATTTTACTTTCTATAGCTTTTGTATGAAAAATTTTTTTTGTAAAACGCAATTTTATTTTCGCTTAACAAGCCGATGGGGGATTCTGCGTTAAACGCTTGTTTATTTTTATTTTATAATAATTTGGAATTACACTGACTAATATTTATTTCCAGTTATCTTTCACAATATTTTTTTGGTATAAAATGAAGAGAAAATGAAAATTTGATTTTAATTTTCATTATAGAGAACAATTAAATATATTCTTTATTTTTAATGCATGTACTAATTACAAGTGCAGTTCCGTGTCGTAGTAATTTTTTAATGTAAGGTGCTTTCTAAAAGTGTTTAAAGTACATTCTATTAACACTAACATACAATATATTTCTGAATCCCTTGTTAACCGACAATATCTTAACAATGTGACAAAGACGTAATAGCAGTCTTAGTGTTAATCCTAGTTAGAAAATCTCGCCGTGTTAACAAAGGTGTAAATTACAAATGGATAATAACGTTCCATTGTTTTTGAGCGATTATTTTTCAACACAGTTTCTATAGATTGTATTTTTTTACTACCTTTACTGAAATTAAAAACTGTAGTTTTGAAGAATTGCATTTTTGCGAAAACAATTAATAGTTATTTCTTTGTATTTATATTATGTTTTGAGTATTTTATACACAATTTAAATAAAACTGGAAAAAGTCAAATGGAGTAGAAAACTTTTGCCAACGATTCTTTATGTAATTAAACTTTGCTTGTCGTTCATCAACGCGTATTACGGTTAAGAAAAATGATTGTTTTTGAAATGCGCACTTTAAATAAAGCTGTCAGTTAAACTATATGAAAGTTTAATAACATGAATTGTTGGTCTACAACAGTTTAATCTAAATATTACAATACTTATAAGAGGGTTACACAAAAGCATATGTAAATTAAAATATATTAAACGTATGCACAGTTGAAAACAACAACACTGAGCTGTAAACGTAGGAATATAATTTGAAATTTTGTAACAACCACTTAAATCAGTAGAATATATGCAAGCAACATAAATTACTCGAATTTGTTGACGGAAAGTGTTTTAGAAACGTTGCATTTTGTACATTTTGTAACGAACATTTGAATTTATGTCAGATACGTGTGATACGGGTATGGTAAATTTAAGGGAGCGCAAAATCAGCATTTTTTCTTAAAAATTTTTTAAATGCTTGAGTTTTGTTTATTTGTTTAAGCGTTCTTCACTCCTCAGGCGAGAAAGAATAAGACGACGTTCATTATAAAACGTATTGTTTCAAGTTTCAACACAAGCTTCAAGCCAAATGCTTTTGTGTGAATACGGATATTTGTTCCAACGCCTTATAAAATGAGTCTGTCAATCGATACGCTGTCTTTATTCATTGAACAAATAGAATCATTTTTGGATAAAATGTTCGTTTCCTGTCCAATATTTTCTAGTTCAATTCGTCATCTGACATCTAAAGAATTTAAAAGATAAAGTTTGGATGTAAAAAGATCTAATTATATTTTTTACAGTTGAGGATGATACAATAGAAGTTTTTTGAATGTAACGATAGCTTTTGTTTTCTACACTATCTAATTCTTGAAAAACAGATGTTTACATTCCTTAGAAATTTTATTTGTGAGACAGATAACTAGGTTTTTGTCTTGCTACAACTTTAGATTGTTACAATTTGTAGTATACATCACGTACAACGTAGAATATATACATCGCATATAATGTAGTAACTCCAATCGTAGTGTATACCAATGATATAGGAGTAGGTGTATACACATACATTGAACTTGGATAATTTTTTGGTAGTAATGTAAATATTAAAACAGAAAGTAAAAACCTAGTTTTAGTCATATCTGTCAATTATCTGGCTTTTTACTTTCTCGCATAGCTAAAGAGAAACTATTATAATCGTGCTTTGCAAAAAAATGTATGTAGAGCAAAATTATTACATATTAAACATAACGAAGAAAATTGGTGGGGTCAAGACAGTATCGACTCGTTATAGGGCATTTTTTATTAACTTAACCCCACAGTCACATATGTTTTTACTCAATTTTAACATTTTAAATAAAAGAGTACCATTGTCACAATGAAACGAAGACAACTTATAAAATAAATATAAGCACTAAATGACTTATTAAATAACTTTTTATTTATTAAATAACAACATACCCAAGATTAATTTTAGAGGTGTTCTGGAAGCAGTACACATGCGGTTGCTTTATATTAGTTTTAGTGGTATTGATATAAAATCGAATTTAAAGTACATGGATGTATTGATTTCTAGTTAGCCTAGACCAGTTCCTTGCATAAACAAAATATTGCGTTACCATAGCAACGAACAATAACTTATTAGAAGTGTCAGTGTAAAGTTTGACGTCAAAAAAGTAAACCAGAGTCACGCAATAAATTAAATGAAAAAAGATGTCCACCGAAATTGTGAAAATCGAAAAATTGGAGTATCGAGCCATCATCAAGTACCTACCTGTATTTAAAAGGGTTAAGAGGTAAGCAGATTTACGAACATATGCTTAATACCCTTGGTGATCAATGTCCTTCGTATGCGACCGTCAAAAATTGGAATGCAAGCTTCAAAAGAGGTAAATTTTCCATTGAAGATGATGACCGATTGGGAAGGCCAGTTTCTGTGTCAGTCCCCGAAAATATCGATGCAGTTCATGACATGATTTTATCAGACCGTCAAATTGGGCTAAAACGGATATCTGAAGCACTGAATATTTCATACGAACGCGTTCATCATATGGTTTACGTCAATTTGGACATGAGAAAAAAAGCTGCAAAATGGATCCCCAAATGTTTGAATGTTGACCAAAAGCGTGCAAGGGTAGAACCATCGCGTTAGATCTGTGCTTGATTTGAAAACGATGTAGACTTCTTAAACCGAATTGTACATTTTTACGATCCAGAAACAAAGCAACAATCTGCTGGAAAAGTTCATGCTTCAGTTTTTTGAGAATGCCATGGAGTAATCATGATTGATATTTTGGATAAGGGTAAAACAGTAACTGGAGATTACTATTCGACATTAATGACCACTCTACGGGAAAATATTAAAGATAAAAGACGCGAAAAGCTATCCAAAGGTGCTTTGTTTTTGCAGGACAACGCCCCTGCACACAAATCTCATGTTGCCATGCAAAAATTCGTGATTTAGGGTTTGAATTACTAGAACACCCCCTTATTCACTCGGCTTGGCTCCGTCCGACTATCACCTCCTTCCTCAACTGAAAAAAAGTTTAAAAGGTCGTACATTTTCTTCCAACAAGGAGGTAATAGAAGCTGTAGAGGTTTGGTTTGCAGAGCAAGAAAAAACATTATTTTTAAAAGGTCTAGAGACGTTGCAGGTTTGCTGTAATAAATGTATCCAATTAAGAGGAGAATATGTTGAGTAATAAAATATTTTGACATTAAAATTTTGTTTGGTTCTATAGTAGGCTAAGAATTTTTCAATATATTTTTGTATATAAAAGCAATGCACAGTAACAGTTTGTTGAAAAAGTTAAATAATTACTTATTCATTGGTTTTCATTCTTGCTCTCACTGAATTCTAAATCACTTTCATCTTCCGATAAACCAGTATTCATAGTAAACTGCAATATATCAACGGTTACATCTAGTAAATTTTCGTTGGCAAGGTATGTACCTTCAAAGACTTTACAATGCTTACAGATGTTAACCCAATCGTCCCGTACTAACATTTCTACATCGTTGAGTTTGGACGTTAAATTTCTACTTGCTATCTACGAATTTTTTTTAGTTCCTGAAAATAACAAAAAATAATTAAACCGCAAGTTAATAAAAAATATCATACGAAAGAGTATACTTTAGTGCAACGTACCTACGTTCTATTAAAATTTATCTAATAAAAGTAAATGAAAACTAAGTGTATCACATGATTTAAATATTAGCAATCCATTATTAATAAATCCCATTTCACTTCCAGTATGTACGATAAGTAATCCTGATCTTTTGAGATTGATTGTTTTAATACAAACCAATCTTTAGGTTGAGTGTGTGAACTGTGGATATAAGTTTCGTCTGTGGATAGTCCTGGTACGTTGATTAATTTTGTGTATTGTTTTGTTTCTGTTATCATAATTGTTTGAGTTGTTTGGTTGTCGTTGTTTTTTATGATATTAATTTTTTCTTTATGCGGGTGTTTATAATTCTAAATAAAATTCTAAATCCAAATTTGACATTAAATCAAATAAACAAAGTCAACCTGGTAAGTTGACTATCCACAAATTTTATACCAGTAAACCGTAATGCACTAATTGCAGCCATTGATACCGCATGGGAAACGATTAATATTAATTATATTGATACCTTGATAGCGTCAATGAGCAGACGCCTCCAAGGATGTATCAATAATAATGGAGGTCACACCCATTATTGATTTCTTATATTTATTTATATAGTAATACCTTTTATTTATTTAAAAAAAGTTTTCATTTAATTTTAAACTATAACTTGGTATCTTAATTATAATTATGTAATAAATTCTTGTCAAAAAACTAAATATATACGTTGACAATAAGAATTGCCTTAGTTTTTATTTTCACTTTTTATATTAACTACAGAAAAAAATGAAACGTCATAAAATATACATTTTGTAAGGACTAAATATTATGAATAGAGAGTTTAATGATTTTTTTTAATAACTTACAATAATTAGTAGGTTAGATTTATTTAAAATAAGTAATAATCAGTCAACCCAAATAACCATGTTTAGTTTTTGATTTAATTTAAAAGTTATTGCTTGTAGACGTTTTTTAAATCAAAATTATTTCTAATTTTATTTTGTAAACATTTCCTAAACAAAATTTTAATTCGATAATTAATCGAGCTATGGTGTTTAATTAGCGATACCTTCAAATATATTCTTTAAAGAAAAAAATTAAGTAAGCAACGTAAATTACCTATTTTCTAAAACGTGCTTAGTGTAATGATTCATTCTACAGTCCTTCTATAAGATAACCCCTGCTGAGACTACCTGCTGTTAGAATTGTAAATGATACCCTTAAGCCCGCTTCACAATGTGCAAACTTTTGTTTACAGAAATTGTGGTGTCCAAGTTTTAAATTTCATGAGTGTACCTTTATTTTTAAGAATATTGACAATTGTTATTAAAATAAGTTAATCATAATAGAAAACTATTGTCAGATATCCGATATTATTCATTTACCATGAAAAAGTAATTTTTGGTAATTATTAAAACCTAATAAATAACATTTATAACAATTTGTTGAAAATAGAAGATTTTATTTCTAATTCAATTAATTAAAGCTTCAATATATCCACCATCTTTATCAAAACACTTAATGGTTCGTCTATCAAATTCTCTTATTACATTCTTGATCGTATCTGCCGTAATTTCCTAGCATACTTCTGTAATTGTCTATTCTAAATGGTCAATATTGTAAAAAGGCTTTTGCTGATAAACCCTAAATTTTAAGTAGTCCCATAAGAAATAATTCAGAGAGGGTATAGATTGGAGATCTAGCTGGCCAAAAAATTTACGAATATCTACGTATTACTTTGTCATTAAATATAGTTTCAAGGTATTCCCTCACAGCTACTGTGGTATGGCATGTAGCACCATCTTGTTGAAACTATATACGGTGACGATATACTAAGGATAATTCGCCAATAAAATCGTTGTATAATTCGTTTTGTAAAAAATTTATATAAATTTAAGCATTTGTAGAATGTCGAAAAAAATATGATCCTATTACTTTAACACCACACCATACGTTGGCTTTGAATGAATATTGAGTTGCGAGTTTTGATTATAAAGTGAGGATTACTGTCACACCACCAGCGACAATTTTGTGAACTGTTTCTTAATAAAAGGGATACTCTTCTAATTCTCCTTGTATTAACGATCAAAATTCAAACCGTCTGTGATAATCTCTTTCTTTCAATGTATAAACAAAACTGGAATTTGTATGGATAATATTTGTTACTTTTTAAAATGTTTACCATTGTACCAACTTCATTTCTGATCAAAGACATTTTTTTTTCTCAGACGTTTGTTATTCAAATTATTTTGAACACTTCCAGATTAGTCTTATAATTATCTCCTACAATCAAAACTATTTCAATTTTCTCCTCACAACTTAACAGAGCCGCCATTTCTTGTGTTCTATAAATTCTAACTAGCGATTTGACGTTTGTCGTCAGTACATCATTCTATTTGCAAATTGCTAATAAACACAATTTGTCAGGGCATCCTAGATTACATTTTTATCGGCAAATTACAAATGCTAATACAGAGAAGTTAATAAAAATTTAAAAAATTACTTTTTTCTACAAACGTTAATTCGCGCGTTGACAACAATATGCAAAGTGACCCTTTTTTTCATTTTCCTTCGTTAATACTTACTTCGCACACTGCATGTAAACTATATAGGATTTTTATATTTTAACCTTTATGTTCCTCAATCAAGCAAAAATCCAAGAAATCATTTATTTATTAATGTATAACAATAATTAAGGCTTTCAAATTGTGAGAAAATTTTACACTACTTAATTTTATTTATTATTTACAATGTTAACATTAATGGTGCAGCCAATACTATTTTTTATATTAAGTTAAGCATATTACTTATTTTAGAACAATATTTTTGACGTTTGTAGAAAAACTTTTGTTTGCATCTTACTCACCAAAGTAGCATTTTGCGCATTAGAAACAAAAATAACTATTTTATGGCAGATGGATAATATTAGATATCTAACAATAGTTTTCAATTATGATTAACTTTTTTTAATAACAATTGTCAATATTCTTAAAAATAAAAGGTACTTTACTCTTGAGTAAATTTTATATTTTTGACAAACCTTGTATATACGGTCAAAATATTTGATATCTGATAGTTTTATTTTAAGTATTAGACTATGCACAACTTTTTATAAAAATTGACTTTTTTTCATAAAACTAAGAATAAAAAAGTTTTCCATATGGTTCCAACTTAATTGAACACAGTGTATATTAACGTTTACAAAGACAACGTTAACTTTAAATATGAAACCTGCTTAGTTACATCCCCTTAAAGAGCTCAATAAACGGTTTTTAATTTTTTCTTGAAAACACAAATGAACTATGCGAGAATATTACAAAAATATTCATTTATTGCTTTTAGGGTAGCAAGAAATGTTAGCTGATTTTAAATTTTGTAAGATTTTTTTTTCAAAAAAAAATTAAGAACTGTTTTTTGAGCTATTTTTAAGGGGTTGTAACTAAGCAGAGTTGTTTATATATTTTTTTATGAAAGACCCATAAAGACAAATAAACACTACTTACATTTTTTCGCACTTATTTATTTACACCCTGTACACAAAAACTTAATTTCTAAAATAAAAAGAGTTAATAATACCTATACTAACTAATTAATAACTACCCTACACCTTTTTAATTAGTACCCTCTACCATTCTAATACTAACATGGATTTATTACTAATACTACAACTGTACAAAAACAATTAACGTATAAAAAATTCTCCAACTTTTGACCATGAAAAATCGCGCGTTTGATATATAAGAATTTTATCAGTTTTAGCATTTAATGCAACAGTTTACGTTTGTTCATCCTAGCAAATCGTTTGTCTTTTATCTATTTTAAGGAAATTTTATTAATTAATTGACGTGTAATTGTTTAATTAATTTATTTACCAATGTTAATGTTTAACTGGACCCACCAAAAATTGTTCAGGTTCTAAACTAGTAAATTGTTAGGTAAGCGTTATGTCATATCTTAATCCTTGAATTATAGTTTGTCTAGTCTACCTGTATTATACAGGATGTTTCTGAAAGGTGTGTACATGGCTTTACCAGAGGTTCTCTGGCTCAAAATAGACCGTTTGACACCAATTTACCTATAACCAAAAGTATATTGGGAAGAACTCGAAAACAGTTTTACGATTTTTTTTTTGCTTTTGTATGCTGGTTGTCTGCTTCCAAAGACGTTTTTCTGTGTAATGGAGACAAATTTCTGATGCCAGAAAAAGTCGCTTTCATACGGGCACTGTCAAATAAATATTAATATTTTAACAACCGTCAACAATACGAAACCAAAATAATTCTGACAAATAAAACGAACAATTTGAAAACTGTCTTTTGTCTTGTTAAATTGCGCTAATGTTATTAGTTCGATCAGAAAAAATTAAAATCATATCTTTGCAAGGCTTATCCATACACTTAGAAATTCAAGTAGACTGCTAGTAGGCTAAACGATCAAATCTATCATTTGTGACATTCATTTCTGGATCTTCCAAGATTACTCACGTTTCTATTTTGCGATTAACTACTTGAAAAATGGGCTACACATTTGCCGAACAGACTGATATGGTGTTAGTGTTGGGCTTTTGCAGTAGCAATTGTCGGGAGAGCATGAGGGTTTAGGCAGAAAGGTTTTCAAATTGGATTGACATGATCGCATAGCCTACTAGCAGTCTACTTGAATTTCTAAGCGTATGGATGCGTCTTACATAGATATAATTTTAATTTTATTCTGATCGAACTAATAACATTAGCGCAATTTAACAAAAAAAGAAGAAAGTTTTCAAATTGTTGGTTTTATGTGTCAGAATTATTTTGGTTTTGTATTGTTGACGGTTGTTAAAATATTATGATTTATTTGACCGTCCCGTATGAAAGCGATTTTCTCTGGCATCAGAAATTTGTCCACATTACACAGAAAAACGTCTTCCGAAGCAGACAACCAGCATACGAAAGCGGAACAAAACACGTCGAACCGTTCTCGAGCTATTCCTAATATACAATATTTTTTTGGAAAGTTTGACGCCCTCTGGCGCTCTTATAGTGCACTTTTAGTTATAGATAATTTAGTGTCAAACGATCTATTTTGAGCTAGAGATCTTCTAGTAAAACCATGTACACACCTTTTAGAAACACCCTGTATAAATATATACTACCGAATGTATTGATTGTAATTATGTTTTTAATAATACAGATGCCTTGACAAGACTGGACTAATCCAGTCGAAACGTTGACTGACTACATACTTGGTGTTTGCCTGAAAGCCCTCTTTTATTTATATAGAAAGCTCAACTCTAATCAATAAAATTTCTTATAATTTGTTGGATTAGAAGATATTGAATTTTTTTAATACTCCATATTTTAATAAAAGTCGACGTAACTCAGAACACTCTGTGTTTAGGTATATAGAACTTTTATAAAAGTATACCTTATTTTTTACGAGCAATCATAAAACGCAATAAAATACAGGGTGTTTTATAAGAAAAACATAACTTTGATGCACAACGCTTTTCTGAGACATACTGTATATTTTTAAAATAATTTTAAAATGTAAAATTTACCAACCTGCAAGCTACTAAAATGACAAAACTTGTAAAACTTTTACTGTTTTGCTATAAATCTCTGTCCCGTTGATGGTGGTTCACCCTGTATATGTATGTACTCTGACATAAAGGCTTAACAAATAGATAATTCAAATTTCATATGTAGAGTTTTTACGGTTTATTTCAGATGTACTTTTATTCTTTTTTTTTCTACTCCTAAAATTAAAAAATCCATTTTCTCGAAAATGGTTTTAACAGTTTTCCTTAGAATTTGCACACGTATAGTACATTACAATGTTTACAAAATAGCTAACGTCATTTTCCAAAATAACTGAATGAATAAAATATTTCTTCTAAGTTTTTCTTTTCAAAAACGAATGGAACGAATTTTCTTAAAATTAGTTCAACCTCTAACTCCATTAAACCAATTTGAATTACTTGAAATCGATTTGAAGAATTTTCTAGAAAATTGTATGTGTCAAAAATATGGCGCTATCGGTTTTTTCGGGGAAATTCGAGTAAAAGTTTTGGGTAAATTAACTATAGGGTAATTTTTCTTTAATTTTAATAAAATATATTGAAATAAACAAGATTGGTTTAATGTTGTTGAAATACTATTAAATTTACCAAGCTTATTGGAGCTACTAAGGAAAATTGTTACTAAAGAAAGTAACCAAAAAATATTTAAACTCTACCACCCCACATTTTGGGATATGTGAGCCATGTATAAAAAAAGATTATACTTTTTATATCGTGGTACGATTTGTTTAACTAAACTCGAGATTCTATAGTAGCGCACATCAGAAAACAATTTTATCAAACTACCACAAAAGCACTTGACGGGAGTTTATATAAATACAACTATTGATAAAATTTGTCTTAAAACTGCTTTCCTTATCCAAAGTATCTTATTGCGCCACGTTTATGTAAAATTACAGACATGTGAATTTTAAAACTTCTCACTTTCCAATATAAGATTTTGGTACACATTGGACTATATTATGTCCCAATTTTTTGCACTTAAAACCAATGACTTTGCTTTTCAACTTTATTAGTTAAGTTGTTTGAAGATTACTTTTATCTAAGTCTAGTCAAAACTTGTTAATAGTTTTTTTAAACAAAAATATTTAGTTCCGCATTCCCATATAGGTTTCAGGTTTTTGCCTTATAAATTTAGAAGTTACGATTAATTTAAATTAAAGATATTAACTTTTCCGACTTGACTAAGCAGTAAACCGTACTTTTGTCCAACTGTCGATGAACTCAAAGTATTATATTTCTTTATAAAATTCTGATGGATCTTTTCTCAATACATGTTTCTGGGTTCTTTTCTGATTTTAAGAAATTATTCAAAGCGAAACGATTAAATTAAAAATACAGGTAATGTAATCACAAAAATCTATTTAGTTCTATAAAATCTCAGTGTTGAATAAATGCTAATATTTGTTTATTTCAATTGAAAACGAGAAGCAACTATGTCGACATGCATTTACGTACGTGACCATTAACACGAGTCGGCACTAGGTGTCGCAAAACTTATTGTTTGAAAAACGAGAATTGAAAGAAAATGTATTTATTGTGTTTTGTCTTCTTTATTCGCCTCTTTTCAACCATGTATAACAAGTTGGTTTTTGTTCTTTTTTCTACTACTAGCTGTGAAGTGGACAATTATTGCGTCTTCTAGCCAACTGAGAAGTTGAATTTCTCTATTAGTGGTTAATAATTTTTTCTATTGTTGACTTAGGTTAATAATAGACAATTTCAAATTTTTGAGAATCTAAGAATAGTTGTTTAACAAAAACGAGTGAAACACAATTTTGTATATCCAGGTGATTATCTTTAACTTATTTGCTGCTTAAAATTACCTAACACGATAAAATTATTTGAATAAAAAATGCCATTAGTTTAAAATTCACGCCCCTATTCCATGACCCCAAATACATAACCTGAATTTATTTATTTATTAAATATGATGGTAGAATCAGTTTTTCCAGGTTTCCCAAAGGAGATTTAACCAGGCGAGTTAAGTTACATCAAGAATTTTAAGTAAATTACAAACATTTTGTTGTAGGTATTTTGAATGGTTAACAGAATCTGGAAGGTCCGATCTGTTGCATAAAAATCTCGACTCTAAACACTTAACTAGTATGTGGTGAACACTTGCCATTCCTAAATGAATTACAAGTGTCAATTTCTGAAACCCAATATTCAAATGATGCAAGGTATATTGGCAAAGCAATAAATACCCGTTAACATCTCTAGCTATACCAAAACTACTCAAGCTTGCAGCTCAAATACTCTTAGGTAAAGAAAATTACGGAGGAACATTCTTAAATTGCAACGTGAAAAGAAAGCGCTTTAATTGAAGTTAACATCTCCCAACGATTACTTCCCGAAAGCAGAGCACAAATTGTGACAGCCCAAGTGGACTTAAAAATAAACCACTAAGAAGCAGGAGATAAATAGAAGAATACAAACAATTTTCACTAAAATTATATTTTACGAGCCCCAAAATGTTAATTTTAAAGTAGGTTTTAAATTTTTTGCCAGCTTAAACTGCTACGTGATCATGGTTAGAGTAATATATAAAAAGTTAAACAACCCTTGTGCTACATCTTTACACAAACATATGTAAAGGTGACAAATTGAAGTCGATAGTATTAGACTGCATAGAAAAGTTACAATTACAATGCGGTGCAAATGTTAGGGCAGTAGTAAAATTTTCTAAGCCTCTTTAAAAGAATATATGTATTACCAGAAAAACCAAACCTTCTCGTAAACGATAAGAAAATCAATTATTTCTACGATGTCTCCTATTTATTGAAGTCGGTGCAAAATAACTTGATTAAATGCGATATAATCTTTAATAACAAAAAAGCATCTTGGAAAGACATTAAAAATTTCTACGTTAGACAAATCTAAACCGCTGCGATTGGCTCTTAAATCAACTAATTTACATATCACTCCGAATAATTTTCAGAAAATGAAGGTGAAATATGTCACACAAGTGTTTAGTGAATCAGTTGCAGTTGGTTTATCAACGTATGTAGCTTTTAATGCTTTTTGATTTATTTGCATTCCTGTGCTACTTGATTTTTACAAGAAAAATGTTTATTTTTTATTTTTCGCTTAAATTTGGCTAGTAGTAATAAACTGGTGGTAAGGCAATAATGACAGACTTCACAACCTTGGTGTATAATATACTATTATTAAAAACATGCTAACACTGCTATACATAATTGTGTGATGGTCATTTTTCGCTATTGATAGGAATTCACTTTTTTAGCGTCAAAAAATTGACTTTCATTAGAATATCTGCCTGTAGCTTAGGCAACTGAGGTTGTGTCCGTGCATTCCTTTAGCAATCGCTCCATGTACGAGTGGTTCTAGAGAATTTATAACTCTACTAGTTGCCGGCTCTGAAAAACTAGTTCCCTGACAGACATTTTAAAAGCACATTTTTTATTTAGCTCTAATCTTTCACCAAAGAAGGTGACATATTTCCGAAATCTGAGACTTAAGAAATCCGGATTTAATAATTACCTATTATTTGGATATAAAAACCCAAGAAAAAGTTTCTACTAAACTCGTTGTCAGTATGGCTAATACATATTTGGGGCGGTTTTGCCTGTATTCTTATGAGAACAAATCGTTTTATTTAACTGTAATTTTATTAATTTGTATTGTGCTTTTATTTACATCATATTATTGTCTACATTTGTTTATATATGTTGTCGTTGTGATTGAGGTCTAGTCGTTCTACAAAAAATTATATTTCTACTCTTCTACGGTTTGTTTTTAAGTCATGGAGATTCTAGTTGCTCTGGAAGTTTTACTACTAGGTGGCGCCCTATTATTTATCTTTGCAGTGTTGAAGCCTTTGATCTAATTATTCGTAAGTACGCACACGACACTCCTGCGACTAATAAAGCTGCCGGTCAGGTTTGTATTGCGCAATAAAGAGAACATAAAAATTTTTCAATATTTAACAAGAGCAGGTAAAAGTGTAGTTCTATGATGATGTTAATTTTAGATTTTATATAATTCAGTAGAATTAGTATTGTCAAAATATCATTAAAAATAATGCACGAGCATTATCAAATTCGAATGATTCTGAAAAACTTCTATATGACCGATTTGAAAATTATTTATTAAATAAATAATTAATGCGAAAGAAAAAAAAGATAAAAACTACAGTTGATAGCATCTTAGCTATTTTTGATCTTTAAGTTGTAGTGTCTAAAAATAAAAGTTGCCTAAATTTAAACTTTAACGAAGAAAGGTTATATAAATTATCAGTAATTGGATTGTTCTTCGTTGAGGAGGGGCACCAAAAAACTACTATGACGTTTTTTTAGGCAACGTTTCTTTCGTCCAGCAGAATGTGCACTTCTTTAGGCCTCTGTTTATTAAAAGGAATACATTTAACGGTAAGTTATATATACATACATCGTATCCTTAAAATATTAATATAAATTATAGGTGATTGACTCGACTACTTACTTAAAACAAATAAATGGTCCGCCACTTGAAACGTTGCTCATAGTGGTTTTTTGGTGCCCCTCCTCAACGAAGAACAATCTGATTACTGTTAAACTTTAACCTTAAACCTGATCAATACAAGACTTGTCTACGGCGATAGCATTCGGACTGTTCAAACCAGTCCCACAATTGAAATGGTTAGACAAAGTGTGGTAGAAACTCTGGGGACTTTAATAAGCCATTAAGCTCAGGAGTTAAGTTTTAAAAAGGACAGTCTACGTAAAATCTTTAAAAAAGACCTACACAAGCTCAAGTCTAGCGACCATCCGCAACGGTTGTAATTTACCAACTGGGTCCAATGGCAGTTGCATTCTGATATCCAATTCTGTAAAAAAAACATCATTATTCGGCTTGATGGTTACTCAACACGCAGAATTGCCGAGTTTGAAGGTTGGAAAGTCCACGTTCTCGTCGAAGCCTTACATAATCCACCGAAAATCAAATTGCGGTGGGCATTCTGGCATAATAGAATTTTCCTTTGAAGACGACAAAGGAAAGACAGTAACCACCAACGTAGACTAGTATCAAGTAATGCTAAATGACTTTTTGTGGCCTCATTTGAATAACATTGACAGTTATGGATTTTACTCTTAACATAATACAACATTTTCTGAAGAGGCTCTGTTAGTTGACTGTGTTCTGACGCCCCTGCATTTTTTTCTTTGGGGCTATTTGAAGGATACAGTGTACATGAATAAGCCAACAACCACTCAGAACATCAAAAACAATATTTTTCAGGAGATTAATGGGCTTACGCAGCCCGCCTGAGCGTCTGTGTTACGTTTGGGGAAAGAACGACCACTGTAGAGCAGCACTAGGTGGACTATGCTTAAAATGGTGTTCCATACATAATTTTCCATTCCTCCTGTTTTGAATAAACGCAAGAAATTGCATATACAATTACACTGATGTTTTTATACATATTACAAACTCCCATACAGCCGTTTGTACCCTCAGCTAATATTTAAGTAAAAACAAAGCCGCCTGTGTTCAGAAATATATTTACTGTAATAGTCTACGCACAAAAAAGCAACTTAAGTCGGTTGGTCTTTAAAAAATTCTTCCACAATGGCAGCGATCTGTTAAATCGCTACCCGTGCATGATAAACTGCACAAGCGCTAACGTTTAAATTTAAATGAAAATGTTAACTAGCTCCATCTAGTATAAAGTAGTTCACGAATATTGATGTGTTGCCAATAGTTATCTGAGTTAAAGTGGATTCTAGATAAAAATAGCTTTTTTTAATTCTCGTACTACGTACTCCTATTCAAAGTCAGTAACACATTTAGGGCAGACTTAGATAAAATACATCCGAGGATTTATTTATTTATTTATTCGTATGGTATTCTAGGATATATTGCTGCAACCATAAGTGATGCAAAATTATTATGATTTTTAATATTCAATAACTTTTGTAAGTGGCAAACTGACAAAATGTCAAGCGATTTAATTTTTAAAAAACTTGGCTATAAATATATTCATTAAAATTATATTTTTCCGAAATCGTCACTAAAGTACAAATAAATTGGCAGTAAAGTAAATAAAATAGGCACTAAAGTAATTCATTATACGACGCATGCGCGGTGGAAACATTTGACGTAAAAAGAAAACAGCTGATTACATTTGCTACTTAAAGAATGTTATAAAATTGTCAGATTTTGTTCCAATTTTGGGATTTTGGAAAAAATATAATATGTACCTCGGCAGTAAAGTTCTTTTTTATGACTCAAGTGTTTTATTTGCCTCGGTTATCGCCTCTGCAACTAAAACACATCTGTCATAAAAAATCAAACTTTAGTGCCTTGATACATTAATAACTATTACTATGCATTTCTGTATTAAAAAGTATCAAATTATTGATTAACCCTTTAGTAATGACGTGGAGTTTTTGGACGTAAGTAGTGACGTCGGTCTGATAGACCGTTGCCGGTTTTTTTAAATATAATACCTCTGGCGCAACTTATATATACATATTTCTTAAAAAAAAAGTTTAACTTATATTTCTATTAATTTGTTTCACAAATTTACGTTAAACGAACAGAAAAATGAAAACATACAATAATAAACACAAATGAAATAAACAACTAAAAATAAGGTATTACAACGTCAAATATAGTGAGCGGACAAAAAAGTAAATGCCTAATCTTGGTTAAAATGTTGATTATAACAACTGCTACAAACTACGGATACGTGCTCTAAACACAAGAATGTTGCATGTTTTGCAATCGTATTTAGTTTTCCTGTTTTTTTTTGAACCGCACGGTACGCATCTTCCCAGCATATTTCTTCTCTCTTCGTAAGAGTCACGTAGCGGTTCAATGTTACAAATTTCACAAATGCGTATTCTTACGGTTTTTGCCAAATAATTTGAATTAGCGCGTACTCTTAGATGTCCATCGATCAAGCTAAATGCTAAATTTTCCAGAAGTATTTGAACGTATATTATCTGTGAGTTAATTCCCGATATATTCAATAAACTGTAAAATATTGCCACTTGCCATCTTTGAGTTTTTCTTTGCAGAAAGTTGATCGATAACATCAACTCCAATTTTGGTTAAATTATATTCCATGATTATTTGTGGCTTGCTAGTTTCTATATCTATCTTATCATCGTCGTGACAAGTGGAAATCAAAAGAACGTTTTTATTCCTCTTAGGAATATATGACACTAGAGTACAATTGTCGGCAAATCCAAACATGCTGGATCCGATTGGTCGAACATTTTTTTAAACAAATTCCGGAGGCATTAACGCGAATGGTTCCTATAGTTGTAAGACTACGATGTAGCACTTCCTTCAATAACTCGATACTGGTAAACCACCTACTGTCGTTACATTTCGATTCGAACCGAAAATTGGTTTACACATTCGCAGCACAACATCCTTGCCACTATTACTTTGTGCAAAAGGTCCATCCGGCTGTGTTCCTACGTAAACCACAAGGTTGTAGGTATATTTCATTTTTGCATCACACAAGGCCAAAATTTTAATTCCGTATTTGCTAGGCTTTAGGGGCATATATTGCCGGAATGGACATCTACCTCTAAATGCTTCTAGTTTCTCGTCTACAATTACGCTTTCTGATAAACTGTAATTTGACATACAATTTTTCAAATAATTCTCTGATTGGTGCCAATTTATGTCGTTGACGCCTTGTTGCTCTTGTCTCAATGTCATCGAACCAAAGAAAACGCAGCAGCATGCAGAAACGTTGTATTGACATCGTTAGGCGATATATTTCTGCGGTGGTACCATTTGTCTTGAAGAAGTTTTCAGCGTTTACGTGATTATTTTTGTTTACTCCTGTCAAAATCAGTAAACCTAAAAGCGCCTCTATTTCTAGTTTATTCGTGGGTCTGGTGTACGTTGCGAGCTCATATTGGTGGGCTACCGACTCAAAGTATTCGTTTGTGTAAGTCACAATTATATTTATAATATGATCCGTGAAAAATTGCCTCCAGATTTCTGTAGGTTCTTTGATATCACGTACAAGTTGTTTCACCATGGGCAACTTCATTCGCAGTATGTTTTTATTTTTAGTTTTTGTCAATAAAGATGCGTGTTTTCTCCAGACGGTCTTCTTATCTTTTCCAACAAAATGAGGTTTAGCATTTTTCTCTACGTCATCATCAGATTCAAAGTCCTGCTCTGAGTCAGTTTTTTCATCTTGCACCGTAAGGCAAGCATTCTCGTCTGGATCAGCCTCATCGTCAAAAACCTGTAAGGTTACCTCTTCGGCAAACATTTTATCTATGAATTTTTGTAATCTTATTTGCTCCTTCTTATAATCTCCCATCTTTCTGTAAAACAATACCCGATTTGAATTGTACAACCGATTTGCAAGTTGTACTTAATAAATTCATTCAAATATGTTTTAATATTACGTTTTCAATATTTTTTTCATTTTCAGTAGTTCCAAATTTAAAGAAAATACAGATAACAAGTAAAAATGACATTCCTCTTTCAAATAAAAATCGATACGTAAATGTTGACGTTGGTCTCCTGCACCGCAATCTATTTTGGCGGGAAAATTACAAAGTGCACAAATCTACCGCTACGCAACAATACTCAGACAGCATTCCTAGATTTACACATGACATCTCCCTCTCCTTAACAAGCTATCGCGTACACTATGTTTAGCCGTACATCACTACTTAAGGGTTAATTCTACTGGATCTATTAAAATATTGAATTAACATTATCGTAGAACTAGACTTTCGCATCCGTATCCTATTAACAGCCTTCACTACCATAAAGTCTTTCAAAACGGCAATACTTTGTAAAAAAAACTGAATGCACAATAAAGGATAAGTAATTGTTACGTAGATAAGCATTTTTGAGTTTTTCTATCTCCTGCTATCAGCTTAGTAGGATTAGTACATTGAGGTGTGAACACTTTTGTTCTTTTCTTTATTTGTTAAGTAGGTACTTATTATAGTAACAATGACAACCACAGTAAGTACATCCAGCAAAAAGTTTTACCTGAAAATGCCCCAAAAAAGTAAAAAAAAGGACAATCTAAAGGTATGTCGTCGAAATTATTCTGTGAAAATCTGTGCGATATACCCACAAATTTAACTAAAATAGCACTGGCTCTCAGCATTCACAAAGAGGTTTGGGCTTGACCCTGGAATTGCGTACAAAGACGGGTTATGCTGGTAAATCTCTAGTAAATCACGCTGATACTGTCCTCAAAAAACCGGAGGATCATATTAAGAGCCTAAACACTACATTGAAACGGCAATATTTTGTAAAACACGTAGAATAAGAGATAAGTAATAGTTTGTAGATAAATTTTTCTACCTCTTGATGTCAGATTAGTAGGATTAGTACATAGAGGTGTGTACACTTTTGCCCTTTTCTTTACTTGTTAAGTAGGTACTTATTATAGTAACAATGACAATCACAGTAAGCATATCCTGTATAAGGTTTTATATAAAATGTCCCAAAGGAGTAAAAAAAGAAATTGAATTGAAACAGATACTTTGTAATTAATTAATCTGTTTTATCACAAAAACGAGAAAAAAAACGTTACAAATCCTTCGATAATTTTTTTCTAATACTTAATTAAATACTTAATCTGTTGATAATGAGTTAAATGGATCAATTGTTAAGCATCAAAAGATTTGTGTTTTCCTTCACGACCTACTACAGTAATCTATAAAAATACAGTTATATGTATTTGTCATTAAAAAACAAAAACCAACTCGTTAAATTAGATTAAAATAGTGTGTTGTTTTATTCAGCCAATTTAGGAGTAAAAGCAATGCTTTTTATGACTAGTTTGTAAGTTTACCGGACAAACAAAGTGAGTCTGGGAACTACAGATGTCGTAAAAAGTTGCTTTCACTCCGAATAAAACATGCTAAAAAAAAGTTAGGATAAATTTATCATAGGGTATATTATTCAATACCGACACGCACCTATCGTTCGATTTGAAAATTATTTCAGGGTTAACAATTTACTTTTTGGTTCACTCAGAGCGACAGTAAAAATACTTTTACTTCCGCCGGTAATAGCAACCGGTTGTGTATGTACAAAAAAGCACAACTTTATCGTCAAAAAATAGTAGGAAAAAGTCTGAGTTTACTGAAGGATAAAGTAGACAAAAACAATATATAGGTTTGAATTTAAATTAACAAGTTAATAGTCACTTCCTGTTAAACCATAAACCAATTAAAATATCAGGTTAAAAAAAAGGAAAGTTGCATGTATGCTGCGTCAGGCTATAACTTACACGGCATTTGACAGATAACATTTCAGTTCAACAAATCACAGCGTTTTAATTAACGGGTCTTGTTAGGCAATATATTAATTTTTTCTTTGTACTTTTGGCCCTAGGTACTTCTCGACGCAAGACTGTCGTATATTCTTCCAAATCAATTCTAAGACTGATACTGTTCTATCACAAACTGTATTATGTTTACTTGAACAGTTACACCTTAATAGCTTCAGGCATTGTTCTCACTAATACAGAAACTGCATTTAACGAACTAACTCGACAAGTCGACTTAGAAAGTGACAATTGTTGTTAATTAACTAGTTACACATATTCACCAAAAGTTTATTTCGTGTCCGCCTTTGCAATTTCTCATTCACACAATATTACGATGTGTTATCTGAAACTTGCCCGCTAAGAAACTTAAACATAAGAAAACTTGCTTTTTGTATGTACTTACCGCTGAATATTATGAATTATTATAAATATGAGTGTTTAATTTGATAATTTTATAGTAAATTGATACACCCGTATCAAGACATTTGTATAATGAGTAAAATGAAAAAAACATTCAAAGTATAGAAACACAAACCTAGAAAAAATGTCAAGTTTTCTTTTTCTAATTGTGTAGATGACTATTTTTGGAAAATGTATTGAAACGTACGGAATGGCTTTGAGAAAAAACTAAAATTTAATTTTAATTAAAAATCGTTATTCATTTAACATAAGAAAACTATGACATAATTACACATTGAAGGAAAAAGTCGTTATTTTGAATAGACCAGTCAATAGAGCTAAAAAAAAGTACATTGTTTGTCACAAAAATACTAATAGGAAGAGACCATCATATCAAGGACAATGAGTAGATTAATTAGACATAAAGCCAACACACGATTGTCATTAATAAATTTGTGATTAACAAACTAGTGCAAAAAAGTGTCCTTTTTTTATGTTATTTTCGAGAAAAACCGAAAAAATGAGCAATTTTTTGTTTTTTTTTTTAAATTAGTTAAGTCGCCATTTTTTGAGGTACAGTGAACAGCTTACGGGACATAATAGGTTTTTATAAGTACTTCATTTGTGCAAAAACCTGGAGCTGTCGGATAAATAGTTTTTGTACCATTGCAATTTGGTTCGGAGCATAGTTTAACTGCAATTCGATTAAATTCACAAGTCTTTATCGCAAAACTAAAACATACATGTTGTAGTGTGTAACTTATATCTTCAAAATTTTTTGTAAAATTGAAATCGCCCGATCTCCCGAGTATTCAGCCTTCAGCAAAAATAATAAAATAAAAAAATTCAAATTGCAATTGTACATAAACTAATTATTCGACAGCTCCCGCTTTTTGCACAAATGATCTACTTATCAGAACCTATTATGTCCCGAAAGCTGTTCAATGTAGCTCAAAAAATGGCAGTTTAATTAATTTAAAAAAAAAACAAAAAATTGCTTGTTTTTTCGGAAAATAAAAATTCGATCGAGTCGTGTCTGCGCTCATTTTGTTCTAGACAACGTTTTTTTTTTAATCCATTAACATTGATTTATTAGTATTTAGTCAGGAACAAAAAACTAAAAAAGACGTTTTTTGCACTAATTTGTTAATCACAAAATAATTAATGACAATCGTGTGTTGGCTTTATATCCAAATTAATTTACTCATTATTTTTGATATGATGGCACATATCTCTTCCTATTAGTAATTTTGTCACAAAAAAATCTCTATTGATTGGCCTAGAATAATTAGACAAGGTGTATTTTAATATCACCGACAACCAAAAACTGGAGATTCTGGTGATTCAAAATAAGCAAAAACTCTTTATAACCGTATTCTAAAAACGTTTCCTTAACCAATTATATACAGGGTGATTAAAAATTACCTATTTTCTAAGTTTTTTTAGATTCCTCAAAATGTACAAAAGATATTAAACCAAAATAGAAAAAAAAATAGAATTAGAAACGGTTGGCCAAATCAACATCTTTCAAGTATACGTTTTTGAGCTCATCACTTCAAGGAATGAAAATCTTTGGACGACAATTCAATATACCGAGGGGCAAAAAAGTTATGAACATTTTAATGTACCCGAAGTGCTGCTGGTGGCGCCCTCTACAATGTACATCAAAACTGTAATCAGATTTAGATTTCTCATGCTGAAAAACTGCCGAATACCAAATTTCGTTGAAATCGTGCCTTTATTAAGGGAAATATTACCAAAAAACTTTTCAAAAATTATAATTTTGACACCCTGTAACTTTTTTTGCATGCACATTTGTAATAAAATAAGTTATGTTCAATCGAGTTATTTTTAGCCTCAAAATATGTAGTTTAATTTATGACCTCCATATTTGTTACACCCTGTAGTTTGTAAACTTGCATCAAAACTGGTTAAAAATTTTTATCTCGACAATAAACAATATTTTATTTGAAATATTCAAAAATCATCTGCACTGTTTTCTTTATTTATTTTGAAACCGATTATATCAAATTGAAAATGAAAATTATTACATCAAGTACTTGAAAATTGAATCAGCTATTTTGAATTTTGATAGATCAAAATTTTGTCAATTTATATCAGGCATTTTAACAAAAAAAGTTTGTTTTAATGCCCTCTATAAACTGTTATTATTTTTATTCACAGTCGTACACTCAAAATAAACTTGGAGCACTACAACGAGTACTCCAACATTTTCCTATTTGCAATGCTACGTAATTAACATTGAAAAAACTAAACTTTTTTAATGTCCTTTGACACGTCAAATAGATATTATTGTTATTGTTTTTATTTTTATTTTTATGAAACTGTTGATGTAACAGCCTACTAGATCAAATTAGTTTTTTCAATTTTTTTTAAAAATGTTTATTGTATATGTCCCTAGTAAATGTTATATCGTGAAATTTTAAAAAAGGTCAATGACGTTAGAACAACGAATGATTCTAGCTAAGACCGTCCCATTTAGTAATGTATATGATTTGTCAGAATTATAACATCACTGTAGTCGTTTACTAAGAAATTAAAATTAAGATATAAAATAGCATAAACATTATGAGCAATATGCCTACAATATGCAAAAATAGTGAAAAAATCAGCAAATACTACATTTTTCTTATTTTTAGAGTTTGAATACATTTACATTACATTTTTTCTTTTTTCTGCGTATGTTTTTAGTAGGAAATTTAGTGGTTCACTTCATATGACAGTTTTATTGAAATACACGCTTGTTGCTAAACGTTACTTTATAGCGTATACACAAATTCATAATTTATTTTCAGTAAAGTTTTTTTTTATTTTTAGGTATATGTTAATTTTAACAATCGAAATATTTTGATTTCATTAGACCAAGACTTGAGTAAAGTGAACGAAAAAGATAAAGTATCAATGAGAAAATGACGGTAAATATTAAGTATTTCAACTTTTTAATATCCTACATTTGTTCAATGTCAACTTATTTAAATATTTAATTTTCTTGTAATTTTAGTTTGTATAACATAACAATAAAACAGAAACAAATGTCTGAGTTCTAACCGCGTAATGCTTTGTAGAACGTTCGTTTTTACACACACACTTTACATCTGAAGCTTTATGTTAGGGTTTATCCTCTTGATACTTGCTTTAATGTAGTTTGTCAAATACCTACTTTCAAACAAATTTTATTATTTCTCTTGTGCATTTATTGTTCCGGAATGTACGCATTGTTGTGTTTAGCGGCGTATTTTAAAATAATCCATACAATTTACCGAGTTGTGTAAATAAAATTTTCATGCTTTAGTGTGTTTTTTTTTATTAAATTGAATAATAATTCAACTTTGCAATTTTTTCAGTTTAATTGAACCCATTTAAAAATTCTCTTCGACGTTAGAAAAACAAAAATGTAATTGTATTTTTTTGGGTAAACCATTATTTTTGTAAGTATTCTCATATAACTAGTTTTAAAAAATCCAATAAATTTATAATTTCTTTGGCTTACACTGCAAAAAGGATTAGTTAAAATTACTCTAAAAACTTTGTCGAGTAAATTTACAAAAGACATTAATATTACTTTTAAGGTGCATTTTAGATTTGAAAATTAAAATTGCACTATGGAAATGTATAAGTACATTGCCTTTCCTAATTTTGTATTTTACAAAAGTAAAATTAGATTTTCAGAAAGTAAAATTTCTTTTTAAAAAAATAAAATTACTTTTTTACAAAGTAAAATCACACTTTTCAAAAAGTAAAATATCACTTTATAAAGAAAAAATTACATTTTATAAAACAATGCATTCTTAAAAATATAAAACAACATTCTTCTTCACAAAACGTTCACAAACAAAAGTCATTATTTTCTAATTAATGTCTCTTAGCTTCTTTATCAAGGAAATAACTTTACTCGTGGAATTAGTTTTTCTATTTTTTGATCCATTATCAGGGTGTACTTTTAGAAAATATCTTTGAACCATTTATAATGTATTTGAAATCATTTTGGGGTATTCTAAATTAAACATATAACATACTGCAAATGGCTGTTGAACGGCATCCTTCAAACTCATCATGCCTTAGTTGATGTATGTTTTCTCCATTAGTACGTAATATTTTTTAATATTATCTAAAAAGTAAATCATTAATATAAAATAACTACACTAACGGCCAGTTTTTCAATCGTTGGTTAACTTAAATTATAGGTTTACTGTCATGGAAATAATTGTTAATTAACCGAAAGTTGACGTTAACCAGAGATTGAAAAACAGCCCCTTACAAACTTAAAGCCAGTTGTACAATCTCCTTTTAAAGTTAACTATGGTTTAATTTCTAAGGATACAATTGTGTCAACAATTATCGCCTATAGTTTATTTGCTGAAAAATGTAACATAAGAGATTAAGTCGTAAAATAAAATCCACTTAGAAGGCGACCGATAGTTGTATTCAATATGCACCTGAAATGCAAAGTAAAAAACCAGTTCTATACGGGCGAAAGTTGGTTAAAACAAACCTTATGGAAATTTGACAACAATAGAACAATAAGTTTCTAAGGGTCAGCGGTTCTCAATATTTTTTAGTATTTTATTTGTTACAAACAAAATTTGATTTATTAAAAGTCATAATGCATGCATCAATAAATAGATAAATTTTACCGTAAGTAAACGATAATACAAAAAATACACAATAAGATTTCAAAGCATACTTTTAATATGTAATTAGGAACAAATATAATTAATTATTGCTCACAAATAATGAAGGAATTCTGTAAATGATGTTAATAGGCTACGAAGAATTTAGGAAATCCATTAAAATGCCAGCTTATTTTCGTATGGAACCCGTGCGCAATGGATGCTACTGAAGCTAAACGTAAAATTTTGTTGAATGTGTACGATTATTTTGAAAAGGAGAAGAATCATGGTGCGCCACTTACTTCAGTAATGGCTGTTCAGCAAAGAACGGCGGATGCGGTACAAGTAAGCAGACAAACAGTGGCGAGGACATGTTCTATGCGAGAAAGTGCAAGTGATTTAAAGAGAATTACATATCGCCGGCCTAAAAAATGTACGACGAACCTACCAGAGACCACAAAGAAAACCATCCGAGACTTGATTTATGATATGTATGCAAAGAAAGAGCATGTAACTCTGGACACATTGTTAGCCGTATTAAAATTGAAATATGTTTGCGATATTGGCAGATCAAGCTTATACCTTGTACTGAAGGAAATGGGTTTTAAATTTAAGCAGACCGATAACAGACGAAGTTTATGCGAGCAATCCCATGTGGTTTCCATGCGTAATGTATTTTTGAGGAAGTACTTAAAAAATCTACTGTCCAAAATTCCACACGAGTTCGTCTTTTTAGACGAAACATGGATTTTTAGTAGAGGCGCAAGTAAACGTAGTTGGCAAGATGACAGTGTTAAAAGTTTAAAGCAACCTACTAAAGCTTCTGATGGTAAACGTTATATTATTGTCCATGCTGGTGGCCGAAATGGTTTTATAGAAAGGGGCAGTTTAATATTTTCTAGTACCAAGAAATTTGCAGATTACCACGATAATATGAATTCGGTATTGTTTGAGAAGTGGTTTGAGGAATGCATCCTACAAAATCTTAAACAGCCGTCAATCATTGTTCTTGATAACGCATCCTACCACACACGCAAAAGTGAAAAGCGTCCGACAGCTTCTTCAACCAGAGACGATATTAGAGCGTGGTTAAAAGTAAAACATACAATTTGATACTATGATGTTCAAGGCTGAGTTGTTACAATTAGTGCACGAAAACCATCGAGGTTCCGTAAATAAATATGTTGTCGATGAAATGGCATTATAGTACGGCCAAGAAGTTCTGCGTCTGCCGCCATATTGTTGCCATTTCAATCCCATTGAATTAGTGTGGGAATTGCAAAGAAGTTTTACGACGACCATATAGACGCTACTTCAGGAAAAGAAGAAGACGTGCTTAAAACTTGGAACGACGCATTAACTAAAATAACTCCAGGCGTGTGGAATCGCTGTGTAACTCACACAGAAGAAATAATCAAAGACACCTACAAGCGTGAACAAATTATAGACGATGTTCGATCTTTGATTTTTACTGTAAATACGGATAGTGACTAGAAGACGATCACTTTACTTTTAGTGATAGTGACAACGGTCTCTAAATAGTATCCAAGTGTAGCAATAATTAATTATATTTGTTCCTAATTACATATTAAAAGTATGCTTTGAAATCTTATTGTGTATTTTTTGTATTCTCCTTTACTTACGGTAAAATTTATCTATTTATTGATGCATGAATTATGACTTTAATAAATCAAATTTTGTTTGTAACAAATAAAATACTAAAAATATTGAGAACCATGACCCTTAGGTAGTTGAAACTTATTGTTCTATTGTTGTCAAATTTCCATAAGGTTTGTTTTTACCAACTTTCGCCCGTATAGAACTAGTTTTTACTTTGCATTTGAGGTGCATATTGAATACAACTATCGGTCGCCTTCTAAGTAGATTTTATTTTACGACTTAATCTCTTATGTTACATTTTTCAGCAAATAAACTATAGGCAATTAAACCAAAGTTAACTTTAAACAGAGATTGTACAACTGAATATTAGTATAATACCTTTAATTAGAGAAACAATTGATGGAGAAGCGGAAAATAAACTAATGTCGCTTTCATCTTGAAAACTAAATTGTTTGTTCGAAACACTTACACTAAGATGACAAAGGAAAGAATTCATACTTTCATTGAAATATCTGCAAATTACTGACAAAACAGTGATTACCGATTCTTCATCATTGGATGGTGGTCGATCTGTATATTTTTTAGATAATCCAAAAACTGTAAAATTTTTCAGTTTTTTTAACATGTTTTCCGTCAGAAGATTAATATCTTAATCCATCAATTGTTTGTAGTGCTAGTAAAAACCTTCTGCTGATAATAGTATCGGCCATTCCTTTTTTATATCTAAAATTGAGGGAGCATCAGGATTGTTGATAAACTGTCTCTGGGACAAATAAGATATTTCTAAATTTTTTTTGTGCTTTCATCGTTCCAATGAAGATGTTTTAAAAGTTTTGAGAATTAAAAATCGTTATCAACTATTGGCGGTCTCCAGTTTGAGCATCCCGTTGTCAGGGATAACAGCCTTCTACGTTTATGTAATGGAATTTCATTATCAGTACTTCTTTTATTCTCTCTATTTAAATAGTTAATACGTTCCATTAATTTGTTGCACAAGGTTATAGACCCATCACCCATTATACAATTATTGTCCACATCTTTAAAATTTTTGGGGTACTTTGCTATAATCTTATCAGCCATTAATTTGATGGTTTTGGCTGATATATTTCTTTCAAAATCAAGCATTGCATCTGCTGTGGCATAAATGACACTTTTTATGACATTTTTGTGTCTATCTCCTGCTTCACAAGACTTTATTATAGTATGGTTTAACTTATTCCAAGGAATACAAAAATTTTGCCACGTATTTACAATATTTTTTTTTAAAGTAAAATTTCAGCGTTTTTAGTAGTAATGTCACCGATTTCACTACTAATAGTACACGTAGACGTAGAGGATTCGCTAACAGTTGAAGTAACATAAGAACGCCAAGTTTCACCGCGTTCTAAGAAAATCAAAACCTCTTGAGGAATCTGTTCCAATGTAGGATCATCGTCAATTATAGTTCCGTCACTCTCTAATACAAGTGCCACTCCATTTATTTCCAATTTTTCTGACGCTGAAAAGCAGTTGTTTAGTTTAAGTATTAAGTTGCAATAATTATTACCTTTAACGACAAGATGTTCATAAATGTTAATGTTTTCATCCAACTTGACAAAAAACCTTTTTTTGGTACGTGTTATATCCCATACGTTAAAAAGGTGAGGCGCTAGCCATGGCGTTTGTAGGTTGTAGATACTATATGGATCCTGTAAATAATTAACAGCCAAAAGAAGAGTCTCATAACTATTTAACTACACCAAAATAATATCGAAAGTAACTTTACAATACACGTTCCAACATTAAGTTCATGTTGACTTACAATCCAAAACTATAAAAAATACACGTCCAAGAAGTTCTGAATGAATACGATAAATAAGTAAATATCTGATGGTCTACATTAACAACTGAAATATTTCAAAATACCCTTACGTTGATATGTGTCTGGTCGTATAGGGTTGGTAGCAAAAGTCAACCTTTATTAATATTTATAACCTTAAAAAATTGCTAATTGGAATGAAGCAGATTTAAAAGAAAACAATAATTTTCCTGTTGGAGTTAAATATACAAGCAAACGTTCATGCGTCAGGAGGTCTTTAAAATATATACCGGTTATGTTGTTAACGTTAGCATTATCCTCGTCATTAGTTTGAAACGGTTCTTTTTCTTTATTTCGAAAAACATTAATCTGATTGCCAACAAAAATAAATCACCATACGTCTCATTTATTGCAATGTATTTTATTAAACTAATAGTGAACTCATCGAAATCTATTCTCGAAATACTCTAAACTATTCCTCTAAACAATGCTCGGGTACCAATAAACATTTTATTTGAAAAATCAGAGTAACCTATTATAAAATTAGAAATATCTTTTTCGTAGTTTTCAGAAATGTACTCGATAGCTACGTCACAGGATACTTTATCAGTAAAGAGTGTTCCTTGTGAATCAAGTAATGCTTGACGCAACTGGTGCTTTTCTGATAAAGTGTGGATAAATTTTTATAATTTGGCAAATGTTTTAATATATTTTTGAAATATTTGTGTTTACTTTCATATCTTAATGTCCAAAAATGTCTGAGAGGTCAGAGTGCAGCAGAAAGTGATGCTTTGGTTTTAACTTTACATCAGAAAATGTTTGAACTCGTAATTAAACATATTCATTACCAAAAAGTTTGTGGAACTTTATCGTATTTGATTTCCACATAAAAAACGTAGGTTTTGTAAGTGTTCATTCAAAGTAGCTAGGTTGAAATATTTCTTTGCGATAAGTTGATTAATGCAAAGCATAAAATCAACTTGCAAAATTCTTTCATATAAATCGTGCGCCAATCATGGAGGTAAACCGGGATTGCACACATGAAAATAAATGCAATGATTTAAAATGGAGTTACACTTAATCCCGTTTGATATTTTGCCCGTTGTCATCGCGATTGTAACATCATCCTCGTATGATAACTTACTTCGAAGAGAAAAATTTGACCAGAAGTATTTAGTTTATTTTTTGGGGCATGACAAAATCGACACACATGGCTTGCCGTACTAAAATTTTCCACAAAACCTCCAATTTGGTGATTTCCCAAATTATCACCAATTACTGCAACAAGAGTACCTTTTACCATTTGATTCATTATTTGTACTTCTTTAGTTTTTAAAATGTTTATATCTTTTATTATGATTTTAAAGAATTTTGAAAACCAAATTTTTTTAAATTGTTTTCCAAGCACATGCAACTAATTGAATTTGATCGACTGTAGATCTATTAAATGAAGGAATGTTACCAAGGGTCATGTACACTTCTACAATTTTATGAAATTTTCTGGAAGACCCAAGTGGATTGCATACTTCAAAAGCATCTTGATATAAAATAACTTGTAACCCCAAAAAGGTGTTCTTTTTATAACAGTCACCATCAACATAGTCAGTATACACATTTTCAGATGCCTTTCTTGTTACTCGCCATTGTTTGTATAAATCGTCATTAGACAACAACACTTTAATTGTTTCTAAAATTGAAACGTAACAAAAAAAGAGGACCTTTTTTATTTTTCAAATTGACAGTCTTGGGCTGGAACAAAATTGAAATTCGTTTTATAGTATTTTTTTGGAATTAAAAAAATTTTAATACTCTCTTCGGTTCCCATAAACCTTCCTAAAAAATCCTTTTTTACTAACCTTTTTTTAAACTCCCCCCCCCCCCATAAATTCTTTCCTTATTTAATAATATTAATTTATTTCTTTTTTTTCAAAAATAAATACCACCAACATTTACAAACCAAACCCAAAAAAAAAAAAAAAACCTTCCACTAAAGTAAGTTACTCCCAAGAAATAATATAAAACACCCCCCCCCTTCTACATCTGAAGTACTACAGCTTTGACGTTCCTCCAAATTGCCTTCTTCATTGTCAGTTGAAGAATTATTAAAATAGTATATTATAAACCTAGGTAGTGAAGTAAGTCATTATTGCCCGACCGCTGAAGTTTATGTCCCTCGCTATCGCTCGGGACATAAACTTCAGCGGTCGGCAATAATGACCTTCACTACCGTAGTTTATATACTATTTTTCACTACTAGCTACTAAACTTAATTGGAAGTATTTTAATTTTTGAATTTTGTAAAACTATGAAAAATATGTTAGTCTTGATTTGAATAGAAATCACTATTCATTTGTTTATATCAGACATTTTGAAAAAGTGTAATTTCAAATTTGCAATTACTATTTTCATTTACGAATATTTTTATCATGTCTAGTGATGAAAGTGAAGGGTGTACTCCTCCAGAATTGCATGAAGCTGCAAAACAAGTATACAATAAATTGCTTCCAGAAAAATCAAAACATTTATATTTAAAAGTATACAAGGATTTCAAGGATTGGTGTCACACAAAAAATGTTACTACAGTAACAGAAAACGTGCTGTTGGTATATTTTCAGGAGCACGCAAATGTAAAAAGGCATCTACTTTATGGTCAACATTTTCAATGTTAAAATCTACCCTTGCAATTCGAGAGAATATTGATTGCGGAAAGTATCCAAAACTTATATCTTTTTAAAAAGGCAAAACAGATCATACAAAGCAAAAAAGGCACCTGTTTTTTCCAGAGAACAAATTATAAAATTCTTGACTGAAGCACCTGATGACTTTTTTCTTTCTACAAAGGTAAATGTAGTAAATTTTTGTTAAGAATTTACAGAATAATCTAGTTTTCTATAGGCAATTCTGGTCGTTGGAATAGCAGGGGCTTGTAGAACAGATGAACTTGTGAAAATGATGTTCAGAGATGTTGATGTACGAGGAAATGATCTTGTCGTAGTAACCATTCCAAATAGTAAAAATGACACTAGCCGGAACTTTGTCATAACTGATCCACTGTGGCTTAAAGTAGTGTTAAAATATGCAGGCACTCGACCAACTTCAGATATGCAAAGATTTTTATAAGATTTCATGGTGGTAAACCAACCAAGCAAAATATAGGTCATAATACTATCAGTAATGTGCCAAAAGTAGTTGCCAAATATCTAAAATTAGAAGATGCAGATTGTTATTCTGGTCATTCCTTAAGACGTACCTCTGCGACCATGTTAGTAGAAAGCGGTGGCGATATCTTATCGTTGAAACGCCTAGGAGGCTGGAAAAGCTCTACGGTAGCAGAGGGATATGTTGAACAATCTCTTACTGACAAGAAACGGATTGCGTCAATGCTACAAGGAACCTTCGTTTCAAATCCTATTCAGTCTTCTTCGTACATTAGTGCCACTACGTCTAATTCTGCATCAACATCAACAGCAGTTGAAAGTGTCGTTGAAAGTGCAACACTGCACCTTCCAATGCAAAATGTAGCTAATACTTCTTCGATCACTAGTTCTTCGGGAATTAATGTGACCTATAATAATTGTTCGATAAACTATTATTATAAATAGATAGTAATGCCATTGTTTCTAACTTACCTAATGTGTTTGAACTTTTCTAACGTTATTTGTATTCATAAATTAAAAATTGTTTAATTGTTTGAATTTTTGTGTAGCTTGAAGTTGTGAGGTTATGTTTATCAACTAACTGAGAACGCAGAGTCGGCTTTGGACTACCAAATTTGTTTTATTATTGACCTAGGTTAATAAAATTTTTTTTATTGACTCGTAGCTTTAAAAGTTCAACTTCACAACCTGCATTAAGGTTAATATGACTGTGTTTGATAGCTAGTAGTGAAAAAACATCTTTAGAAGGTGGGAATAATTTGGGAACATTGTGTTTTTCATGTATTATAATTTTTTTATAATGATGTCTATAAAAACGTGCCTTGAAGGCAGGTGCAGAACTAAATGCATGACTTGGATTAATGCATGGAATAAATGGGCAGAAATAACAATACCATTTTTAATGTGGTCATACATATGAGTCATTAATTGTTTATGAAATTCAGATTTAAATTCACAATGAGAAATACTACATACATACAAACAATTATTCACGACCTTCTTTGATTTTAGATGTTTTCTATACAAGTGCATTTTGAAAGCATTGTAGCTTACTAGCTGGTAACCACAATCTTTGTACGTACAAAAAAAGCGAGAATTTTTTAAACTTCTATGTATATATTGATGTATATTGTAAGCCCTTATAGTCAGCAAATTTCTTTTTGCACATTCCACAAACAAACATCATGCGTACTTTTTCTTTTTTGAAATAATACCATTGTACTAATTACAGTTTTTAATAATACTCACTTAATAACTTACCAGTTATATTTATTGTAATATAATAACAGGAATTATTGCCAGAAATATCTCAACAAGCGCATTTCGTTATAAGTGAAGGAGTCAGCAATTTTGCTGTCTCTTCTAAGATTTGCTTAAATAAACACACACTTTAATTACAAATACTTTAATTTCATAATACCTACATACCTTAAATATTAAGATGAACACTGTAACCACACAACAAACTTTTACTGATCTGTATGCAGAAAATATTAATTTGCACCTAACCTCACACAAAAGAAGCAGCAACTCAAGCAGCATATACAACAACTTTGCAACCTTTGCAAATTTCAGTAACATGGTATGCAAATTGCAGTGTCGCTCATATTGTTTTAATGTTCATTATGTCAATTACATCACAATCCACTAACAAAAACCATTAAAATAATGTAATACTTTTAGCATGAACGATGTAAGACTTCTTTTAAACGACAAAAAATTGTGTTTATTATGCATTCGACTAGGTACAATAAGACGTAAAATTAACCAAATGCAATAGTAAATACTACCAAGTATTGCAAAAATTAACTTAATATATTTGCATTTACTTGTAATCGGCAATATGTATATTAGAATACCTATGTGTAATTTTCATCATCGAAATGTAAAATTAACAAAATTTTGCAAAAATCACTAAAAACGACTAAAATTAACTTTAAATATATAATAATAATCTTTATTTAGTTAATAAAACTAATACATTAGTCATAAAAAACAAACAATATATTGCTTATATACTAAAAGTTATTTTTTTACATAACTACTTAACATCCTTTTAAATGAATAAATATTTTTCTTCTGTTTTAATTCATTAGGAAGGTTGTTAAATAATTGTATCTCTTTGTACATGAAAGAATTTTGTGTTTTTGATGTTAAAAACTTAGGTAACCGAAAATCTCTGCAGTTCCTTGTATTATAACCATGTATTTCATAATTATACATAAGAGGCATAGACATGTACGATGGCAGTAGACCAGTACACGCTTTAAACCTTAGATTTAATGTAATAAAATAAATTCTTTGTTTTATACTTAGCTATTGTAGGGTATCTAACATTTCAGTAATTTTGGTATATTTTGAACACTGTAATATTATTCGCATTGCTTTGTTTTGTTGAATTTGAAGTCGTTTAATAACAGAATTTGCACATAAAAATGGTATACTAGCGCAATAATCAAAGTGTGGCGCAATGATCGTTTTATAAACAGTAATTCTTGCTTGAATGGATAATTTGTTAGATATTCTACCAAGTGGGCCAATTTTTCGTGCAACTTTTTTTATAATGTAGTCAACATATTGCTTAAAATTTAATTTGTCATCTATTACTACGCCTAAGTATTTAATTTTCTTAACTCTTTCTAATTCTATATTTTGTATCATTACCTTAGTCAACTCAATATTCTTATTTGATAACACAATATATTTAGTCTTAGATGTATTTAATTTCAATTTATTCACTTGCAGCCACGTAGTAATAACTTCAAGGTCCGAGTTTAAGTTGCTAATTGCTAAGTTTACATTTTTATTTGCGCTGGACACTAATGTATTATCCGGCAAATAAATTAATATTACTGAATTTTAGATTTAATTCCAAGTCATTTATGTATACACGGTGGCCAGAAAAATACGGACAAACGCCAGGTAGAACGATTCTTTGTTCAATTCTGAGGCGATAATCTTAATCCAAAAAAGTTATGCGATCCTTCCTTAAGGCGCACGAGACCATCAACCCTTAAGATGTACGGCTAAAATTTATCAAAATTCGTCAAATTTATCTATGTAAAATCATTGTGGTGAAATTTAGAAATGGAATTATCTCAAATACATCGATGTAACTAATCGATTAATCTTTGTTTAATTCTGTTGGGTCTCAAATTCAGTGGAATATTATCCCCAGCCAAACATTTACCGAAAATGGTCTCGTGCGCCTTAAGGAAGGATCGCATAACTTTTTTGGATTAAGATTATCGCCTCAGAATTGAACAAAGAATCGTTCTACCTGGCGTTTGTCCGTATTTTTTTGGCCACCGTGTATTAAAAACAAGATAGGACCTAAAACTGACTCTTGGGGCACTCCTAAGTTATTTGGGATTTCCGAAGACTCGCCACCTTCATATGATGTTATCTGACTGCGCGATGTAAGGTAATTTTGGAAACCATTTGTGTTCAATACCACGGATACCATATTTTTCCAGTTTTTCTAACAGCATTTTTCTGTCAATCGTTTCAAACGCTCTTTTATAATCTAAAAACACCATAACTACACTTTTATTTAAGTCAAGTTCGCTTTTCCACTTTGTAAGCACAAAGTTTATTGCATTTTCACACGAATGTTTGCTTCGAAAACCTGATTGATTTTTACTTATTAATTTGTTTTTTTCCAAAAAGTCTTGCAACTGATTTTTAACTGTAAGTTCTATTATTTGTTCATAAATTAGTAACACATTGATAGGTCTAAACTCTTCACATTTTTTTGTATTTGCAGTTTTTGGAACAGGTACAATTATTGATTTTTTCAAGATTCGGAAAAAATTCCATCTCTCAAGGACTTATTTATTACTTCTACAAATAAATTTCCAATCATTGGTAACGCATCTGTAAGTATCTTTGGTGTTATGCCATCGGTTCCACCCTTTCTTTTAATTAAAGAAATTATCGTTTTTAAATCATCTAGATTAATTCCCTTAAATTTGAAAGTATTCGTATTTTCTTTTATCATTTATACGAATTTTCAGGAATAGTGTTGTTAATTTCACATTATTAAAGAGTATACTTTTAGGTGCTTTTGTTTGCCCTTTTGTTATGCTTTTAATAATCCTCTACAAATTTTTGGGTTTCCAATATTTTCCCGAATTTTCTTCTGGAAATATTTATTTTTGTAAGTTTTTGTGGTATTTACATATACATTTTTACTATCTCTATAAAGTGTCCAGTCGTGTGTATTTTTTGTTAATTTAGCAATTTGGTACAGTCTCTCGTTTTTCTTGTAAATATAGAGTAATTGCACATGTTACATTCTACATAGTAAAATTACTTGAGTAATTGTTGTGTTCTTGCATGATTTTTAAGGCAAAATTACACTGATTTTTTACAGTGTATTTTACATATTACATATTTATAATGATTTATATTTTAATTTGTAGTTCTTGTTTACTTAAAGTTTTAATTTAATTCTTGAAATAATAATAACATCTACAAGAAGTAAGTAGATATTATTATTACACTATCGGTTTGTATTTCTGTGTACTATTTTAAGATTTCCTATTTCATGGTTAATTTTATACATATGTGGATGTAATCTACCGCTTTTATAATACCTTTGTTTGTATAACTTTTTATTTAATTTTCATTAACCTTGAATTAATCTACTCTTATTTAATTCACTGTAAACAGTTTGTGAGATATGGTAATTCCTCATCAGCAACATATCAAACTGTATTTGATGTACCTCAAGAATCCATTTTAGTCTCTCTATTAATTTCATTATTATAAACGTTGTTTTATCTTTTGTTACCCCTTATCAAACTTTTCTTTTGACTTCAAAAATTATCTTAAGAAAACTAACTTTTTTACACACGTATTATGAGAATATCAATATTTATAATTGTAATCTTCTATATACTGCCGAGGTATTTCCCTAATTACTGACGCAAGGTTGACAATTTGATTAGATGACTATTAGTAGTATACATTGAATTTTTGTTTGTTTGTTTCAAGTTTTTTGCCCTGATGAAGCCCCTTACAACTGGTGGTGAAACGTTGGCAACTACGGTTTCCATTTCGACACGGTCCAATCCCGGAAAACGATTTTGTTTTAACAGATAGAAAACATGTTACTATTCACAATAGTTCTTATAACTTAAACTTAATAATTGAGGTTCCATCAATCTCTAGCGGTAGGTACACTCATGAAATTTAAAACTTGGACACCACAATTTTTGTAAACAAAAGTTTGCACATTGTGAAGCGGGCTTAAGGGTATCATTTACAATTCTAACAGCAGGTAGTCTCAGCAGGGGTTATCTTATAGAATGGCTGTAGAATGAATCATTACACTAAGCACGTTTTAGAAAATAGGTAATTTACGTTGCTTACTTAATTTTTTTTTTAAAGAATATATTTGAAGGTATCGCTAATTAAACACCATAGCTCGATTAATTATCGAATCAAAATTTTGTTTAGGAAATGTTTACAAAATAAAATTAGAAATAATTTTGATTTAAAAAACGTCTACAAGCAATAACTTTTAAATTAAATCAAAAAACTAAACATGGTTATTTGGGTTGACTGATTATTACTTATTTTTAAATAAATCTAACCTACTAATTATTGTAAGTTATTAAAAAAATCATTAAACTCTCTATTCATAATATTTAGTCCTTACAAAATGTATATTTTATGACGTTTCATTTTTTTCTGTAGTTAATATAAAAGTGAAAATAAAAACTAAGGCAATTCTTATTGTCAACGTATATATTTAGTTTTTGACAAGAATTTATTACATAATTATAATTAAGATACCAAGTTATAGTTTAAAATTAAATGAAAACTTTTTTTTAAATAAAGGTATTACTATATAAATAAATATAAGAAATCAATAATGGGTGTGACCTCCATTATTATTGATACATTCTTGGAGGCGTCTGCTCATTGACGCTATCAAGGTATCAATATAATTAATATTAATCGTTTCCCATGCGGTATCAATGGCTGCAATTAGTGCATTACGGTTTACTGGTATAAAATTTGGCCCTTGTTGTCTTCGGATAACAGCAAGTATTCGAGCCCAAACATTTTCGATAATGTTAAAATCTGGGCTTTTTGCTGGCCAGGGTAACAGCTCCAAGTTATTTGCTTGTATCCAGTTGCGCACAACCCGCGAAGAATGAATAGGGGCGTTGTCCTTTAACAACAAAAATACATTATAAAAAATGTTAATTCAACAGATCCCGAACTATTTTTTTGGAGAAAGTATAGTGAAATAAGAATACTTACTTGTTGGAAAATATAATCTTAGTCTCCTCCAGTAGGGCATATAGTCGACAGCGCGCGTTTGTACAATAGTAAACTTACACTCGAGTTCTCTCACTCCCGATGAGTCCCAAAAAGACGAAACAGCTGTCGGGTGATTCTCAGTGTTTGCTATTGTACAACCACTTGCGTACTTTACTGCAGGCGATTTGAAATTTTTATAGAGTAAAGTTTTTTGGTGTTTTCCCGTTTGTTCTATAGAAAAATAAGTATTTCAAACCGAACGTAAGGAGCTACAATATTTTAAATAGGACGTTTTGATTTTACATACTTGTACGTTTTAGAAATTACGAGACATTGCAAACTCATTACAAAAGATAATGTTTGCTTTAGGGCATGGTTAGTATAACAGTCAATGTTAATGGAAAATCACTATTTTTATATTTATGCTAGTTAAAAACCTCAAAAAAAACACAGTACACGTTCTTAACGTTTTCCGGCTACAATGAAGAGTGCAAGTACGTAAGAAAAGAAATGTCAAATGATTAAGATATTATTCTCACATCATCAAACCATAGGCGTACAAAGTTATTTTAACCTATGCAAAATGCCGTTGCAAATTTAACGTTACAAATTTCCCCTCTAATTTGAGGTAGAGCTTGGGCAATCAAAGCATTCTAAAACTCGCTCTTGCGGAATAGTGCTGCTATGAGAAAAGAGGATAAAAACCAGTATAATTTTCAATATAAAAAAGAAATACCTAAATAAGTGAGATAAAGTGGAAAAGTCGCTGTACAGCGTAATCGCTCAAAGACAGATAACCTACCAAACCGATGAAGTTTGACAACTATAAAGTTTATATCTAACAACACTAACAAAAAAAATAAAAGGATGAAAAAGATAGAAAGAAAAGTTGAAAATCCAAATTGCAGAAACCCAACCACAAAAGTATGATTGATTATAACCTCTCCATTGTAATTTTTACCTAAAAGAAAAAAGACAACCCCCACAATAAATCTCCACTCTACAGAAGCAAGACAGCTATATTATAAATATGAACAAACTAAAGAAAATCGAAACACTAAAGAAAAAATACGGCCTACAAATTACGAGCGACTTACGAAATTGGTAGTGAACACTCCCGGGGCAGGGAAAAGCGGTTATGAGTTGTGCCGCCAAAGCAACACAAAGTCTCCAAATTGGGTGTCACCATAAGTGTGTTCCGAGCCCACGTCGCAAACCAAATTGTGGTGCGAAGTCCTCAAAAAGAAGTTTAAAAGAAACAACTACTACACCCAAAGAAACCAAGTAGTTCATAATCACAAACACAGACTTGTGCTATCCTAACGTCAATCAGAAAAGAATCACCATCGCCATTGAGAAATGACGACACGTATTGGAAATGCAATGACGACCGAGTTTTGAGCTACTAATACAACATTAGTGGTCATGTAAGTAACTAGGTTTTAAATATGGTATTAAATTTTTAAAGTGATTTAAGAATAATCAAGGACATGAAATTAAGAAGGATTCATTCGTAACCGTGTGCTGATAAAAAGAAGCCAACAGGTGGGTGGTTTATAGTATAACTAGCCCGAACAATTTAAACTTACAACATTCGTACAAAAAGGTTTGTTGACGGTATAAGACAAACACAAATATTTAAAAGCGTACAGTACAATATATTTAAGTTGACGGGTTCAGAAACGCAGCAATTCCAGATACCGAATCCAAAACAAGCCAAGAACGTCAAGAAGTAAACGAACGAAAGAAAAAGAACTTCCTTGCAGTATATTCGCCACAAATTTTAAAATTCCATTACACAGCAGTGCTTTATCATCAAAATAGAGTTTCACCATTACGGGACAATTGCCATTTTGAAGGAACACAACCAAAATTCACCGATGATACCGATGTAATAGTGGAAATTTGCAGACGAGGTTCTTCGCAAAAATGACGTCACCATTAAAGAAAAAAAATAACGGAAAACGGGAATCGACATATATCGATTAAGAGAAAAAATCCCCAAATCAATCACCGAAATTTGAATTAGAATAAAAAATTTTTGTATGACTAACCATGCAACGTAAAATGGAAGATTGTCTATACGATTGAATAGCAATTCCAACATCCTTGTTGATTTTTGGTGAGAAATGCATGTTGTTACAAAGTCTATAGAAGTCCTTAAAAAAATCGTAACTTAACTATTTCATATGATAAGGTTTGGCTTCTTAGGAGCCCTTAAACAAATTCCAACATAATCCACTGGCACGTTTAATTGATATTACACAATTTCATTTCAATGGTGGCGTACATTAAGTCGGTTTCCATCGGCGTATGCGCTTGTCAAGGAATTTTTGCTCTATGATTTTATTTAGCCTACTGGATAAGTTAATGAGTGCATTTGCTAGCATAGAATATCTGTTTTGTGAAGTACACCCCATCACTATACAGGGTTTTCAAATTGAAGGCGGCACTGTTATTAACTTTGTTATTATTAGAGCTACAGGGTCGGTTAAATAAACAAACTAGTAGCATTTCTCTCATCCCTATGGTGAAAACAGAATAAAAAATCGAACATCGAGTTTGTGATTTATTTCAAACTGTTCAATTTTTTTTAAATAAGACACTCTGTATACAATATTCTCAATCAATAGGAAATTGAATACAGAACAAAAAGTGTCCCATTATTTTTATCCTAAAGTGAAAAATGACAGAGCTATTGATGATTTTTCAAATCAGTTTAAAGTGGCTGTGATTTTATAAACTACAATTGTTTGTTGTATAAATGTCATCAGGTTTAAAATGTCAAATAGAAGTTTCACTGGTAAACAGTTTACAGCCACTAAAAGCGTTTACAGGCGGGCTCAAAAACGCTTGGACCAAAACGATAACGATTTTGAGCACTTAATTTGATTTTTTTTTAATGTTCACAGAATAAATTAAAATAAACCATATCCTTTCGCTTTATGGATATTCCTCTTTCTTCATTTCATTTACCACTTCTGCTGGATATAGCCACAGTAAATTTTGTATGTTGATCTATCCGCATCACGAAATAATTTTTTTTTAAGTGTCTGCAGTGACCAAGTTTCGAACCGCCTCGACCAACGGTTTTCCGACTAGTAAATTTGACTACGTCCTTGGCATTACTACTCGACCATCCGCGGGTCTAATATTTCTCCTACTTTCTACTTTATGATAAGGCAAAGTTATAACTAACATTTTGACTTTAGCTCTGTCATTTTTGACTTTAGGATACAAAAAAAATTATGAGACACTTTGTGGTCAGTATTCAATTTCCTATCGATTGAGAGTATTGTATACAGAGTGTCCCATTTAAAAAAATAGAACAATTTGATATAACTCGTGAACCCGATGTTCGATTTTTATTCTGTTTTCACCACAGTGATGAGAGAAATAAATGCTACTAGTTTGCTTATTTAAACCATCATGTAGCTCTAATAATAACAAAGTTAGCAATAGTTCGAACTTGAGTTTGAAAACCCTGTATATTATAATTTTTTCTTCAGGTTGCACTTTTCAAAACACGTTTAGTTCAATAAAGTTAGAAATAATTGTAGCGTAATCGCTTGATGATACTCCACCTGATGATTCATACCAGAGGGAACATTAAATTTTGTCATTAAATCAAAAATTGTATAGTTGTGAACTAATAATTTAGTTTTGAAATACAGCGTTGATATGTTGGATTTGGGACCAAAAGCACTGATGTAGATCCATTCAAAATACTTTATTCTCCGACTGTTTGTCTTTGGTCTTCTCTTCTCTTGCCTTTTTGGTTTTTTCTCTGAAGCACTTCGTAACGCTCCTGCGATAAATTACCTGCTCCGTGAGCAACGCAAGTATCGGATTGATCTTTTTTTGGCTTGAATAAAGCTAGATTTATTTTTTCAGATATATTACTAAAATATGAGATGGACAGGAAAGATGTGTTTTGTTCCTGACACCACTGCTTATAAAATGCATAGCGCGCAAATTTTGTGTGTCGGTTCGGTTCTATATTCAATTTAGTAGTTGTCGAACCGTAATAGTGTGACTCCACTTTTAATAACTTAAAGTTTTTAAATTTTCTTTAGATTTCTATCTGTCTGGTTTGCTGCGGTTTTTTTTAGTTTCCGCACAATTATTTCTTATTTTACTTCCATCGCTATGTTTTATAACCTAGTCCAAGATCATGTTTTCTTTCAGGCTATGTTTGTCGTTATTTTGATTCACACTTTCGGAATTAAGATTTTTGATCATTGTGTATTTACTTTGTGCTATTTTTTTCTAAAACAAAGTAAAATAAAATTGTACTAGACTTATATACATTTTGTAATTTTTGTATAGTTAACTACATCATTATAATATGCACTAAAACAAAAACCGAAAATGGCGCTTCAAAAGAAAAACATTTAGATGTAAGTCACACAGAGACTGAGAACTGACTATTTTAATGCGAAAAGACAATAACTGACTTTAAATAGAGGTTTAGGGAAAATAACATACATTCCGAATATTTCTAACCATACAAACTAAATTACAACTTATCTTCTATTGTATGTGTACAGATGGAATGCATTTAACGTCGTTCTCAATTGGTTTTGCGTAACTGTTTGAATTAGGTGGGACTTACGCGTTATAGAAAACGTTAAATTTTTAGCGCGTAAATAAATCTGAATCAAATTCTTTTCTTAATTAAAGTGTAGATTGGTTGTTAGAAATCTTAAACCATACGTTTGATTTAAATAGAAACATTTTACTGTAAATTCAACATCAATTCAAATCGATTTAAATAAACAAACAAACAAAAATTTTTTATTATTTAAAATAATTCATTCAGTGCCATGTGTAAAAATATTCTACAGAAAAATAAGTATTTTAAGACAAACTTAAGAAGCTACAATATTTTAAATACAAGCACTTGAACGGAAAATTACTAATTTTATATTTATGCGAGCTAAAAACCTAAAAACCCACAGCACCGGTAACGATAAAAAGTGGAATAAAAAGTAAGAATAAAATTGTCAAAAGAATAAGATATCATTCGCAAATTATCGACTATAGGCGTCTTAGGAACATGGGCGTACGAAGTTATTTTAACCTACGCAAAAATATAGTTGCAAATCCATCGTTACAAAATAGTACAAAAAATTGATAAAATTAAAGGAAAATTTATAATTCTTAATAATTTTTTTTATGTAACAAAATATCGCGTAATATCTAATGACGGCAATAATTCATAACATTTTATCTCAAGATGCAAACGCAATTTAAAACATTAAGGTAATCACTCAAATTCATCCAGTAATGTATCTGAATAATTTAAGAAATTTTTTTTAAACCATTTTTCTGAGAGAATGAATTTTCCGGTTTAATTTATTTTTTTTATTTTATTGGATTTTGAGTAGTGCAAATTAAAAAATTATATTTGCCATTTTCCAATTTAAATTGCATAAAAATGTGCGTAAAAAGAAACTGGAGGACTAATAATTGAACTTGCAAAGAATTTGTTAAACTTTATAATTTTTTTAATTAGCCTCTACGAAGTTCTTAAGAAAACATTTTTTTCGTTTTAATTTCATCTACACCATCGTAGTATGTTTAATAAAGTTTTTAATGACTTGTCTAAATAAAGTTTTATCGATTAAGTTTCGTTGAACACTTTTTTTTTTAATTTCAAATGATAAAAAAACAAATTTATCGGTGGATGCACTTCTGCTTGAAAAGATAAAGCGGAAGTTGGGTTATTATTGTACAAGGACAAAAGTTGAAAACAACCTTTTTCGTTACGCTAAGCTCGTGCTCATGCCGTCCTAGGATTTACCCCGGATTTCACATCTTGTTCATGCCGGTAATCAATTGAAAGAAAGGGCACGTACTCACTATACAATTATCACTATTATTATTTTTCTACTTTATAATTGATCTTGTAATTTATAGATTGGTTTTAAAAACGATGATTTTTAAAAATTATGAAAACTTTTGACATAATAAATATCGATCAAATTTCATATTCTTATGAATGGAAACAAAACCGCACCCTTATTATGTAAAAGAAAACTCTATTGAAAGGTGATATTTAAGCACAGAAACCTTAAAAAGCATGGTGTAAAATGCATCTTCACATTTACTTCCATTAAACTGCATAGTGAATTTAATAAAGGGTCTTCTTCACATTGTAGTAGGTATTAAACCATTATCTTTTTTTGAATTTATTTTAAACGACGCCAGAATAAGTTTCATAATATACGGATGTTGTGTGATAACGATTAGTCGCTTTTTATGTTTTCGTTTAATATACTTTTTTCAATGGCAGAAAGATAATGATAATGTTGTTGCTTTGGTGAGTATAAAATGTAATATTGTGTGCTGAAAATGAAAGTTTTAAGTAACTTTTTAAGGGTTTTATACAAGGAATATAATTTTTGTTAAAACGGGTGTAACATTTTTTCTATTTAAAAAAATTCCATTACTTAATACTCTTGAAAGACACTGAAATACAGTTAATATTGTTATTTTTATTATATATTATTTGAAATTAATGTAATTTAAGCTTAGTAAAGATTGACTGATTGAACTTTTGATACAGTATGTTGGATACATTGCATTTTTATGATTAAACTATTATACAACAATGATGTTAACCTCAGACAAAAATATAAGTACCTCGACGAGTAACGTATATTTTTCTTTATACCGAAAGATGAAGTCGGAATGCTAGAAAGATAGCACTGAAGGACGAGACTAAAATATCACGTGGCGAGAGTTAAAGTGGGAAATATACAAGATGTGTATTTTAGATTGCCAGTGACAAACGCGAGCATGAATTTAACCTTTTCATATGCTGAATTGAATTAATTTTTGTTATTTTTCTACGCGCTACTTGTAGCTCCGTCCTTGCACCTTTCCTTCTATTATGCCGACTTCAAAACAAAAGTGAAGTTACTTGTTTGTAGGTTACTGTAAGTTACTGTCTCATCAAGTTCTCAATTAAATAAACAAAATTAACAATTAACGACAAACAACACACAATTACAACCAGGGATAATAATTATATCGGAACGATAAAATAACTAAAAAATGATGACGTTAGCATAAATTAATTCACTATTAGTTTAAGGTGCAAATTAGCATTTTTTTAATTTTCCAACGCTCACCTGATGAGACAATTATGTATAGAAGTCCTGTATTTAGTCTGAGATGTGAACCATTGCAGTGTGTTCCTAGAAATATACCAACAAATTGCTTAATTACTGCATAATAATTGAAATTCTCATTTTTTAGATGTAATTTAGTTTTCGGTTAATGGTGATAAAATTTGCTCTCATTGTCATATTGATGTAAGTCTACGTGTGCACCAAAAAAAACATCAGGATTTCTTGTTAGTCATTAACCATGAATACCATAAAACTGGGATCATAAAAGATGCTTGATCGAATTCTGGGACAGGTTAAATTACTCACGAAAACTACTCAACAATAGAAAGAATAAGAATATTGTATATTTAATAAACATTGATTGATTAAAAAATCGATTAACAAAATAATTAATAAATGAGGAACATAAGATCAGGCACACATCTTTTCCAAACTTAACTAATTCTTTAATATGAAAAAGCGCCCATCAGAGGGCACAAAACGTCGCCACTTACCTTACCACTTACAAAGGGCCTAAATCTCATCTACCATCTCGCAACCAACATTAATGTAAAAGTCACAAAGAATAATTTAAAAAAATTGAGGTTTTAATAATTAAGACCTCTTCATTTTCTTTGAAAAATCTGATACTGCAAATAGTTTTCGACATGTTTCTCTTCTGAAGGAATTTTGTGTTCTTGATATTCTTACAAACTGAGATCTCTTGAGGACCCACGGCATGAATTCTGGTTTTGTAGATGGATCCCAGTGGTAAAGAAACAAATGGTCTAGACACAATTTTTGTTTAGGACTAAACGATTTGAGAATCAATCTTATAGTTATTTCTTAATGTTACAAACCGACCCTCATCTTCAATTATTTTAGATTTATTTCCTTCCCCATCTAAACTGTGTTTATCAAAATTTTGACGTAATGGTTTATTTTTATAAGTTAATCTTTTTTTATAGATATTCTTGGGCATGTTTCTTTCTTTCATCAAGAATTTCATTACGTTCCTAGACCTTGTCCACTTATTCAAAGATTTATAAAAATTCACGAAAACTTTTATTTAAAAGTGTTACAATTAGTAACAGTATTAGTAGACTTTTCAATTTGTCTATTAATAACAGTTCACTGGTGTGCTTCTTCAACTTATGTTTTTGTTTGTATTTGAGGAATTCTTTACCAACGGCTATTTATTGTCTTTTTAGATCAAATTGTTCAGTGTTTACTTAAGTAGAAACACCGCAATAAGTGTTGGATAGGCACACTGCATGGAATTGTGTTATTTCATTAATCTCATCCCCTCCGTAACAACAACCAAAAAAATGGAAACCAGGTAAAACTTGTCATTTATAAAGAAAGCCAAAATAAACTTACCAAGTGTTTGTCACGCGCCCCACATGTACCAACTACGACGTCTAGATAAAGGTACGTGAGAAAAAAATTTTACTAAATGCTTTTGATGTCCAAACATCAATCAACACCAAGAAATTTTAATCCAAAACGGCTTTTATACCCGTATATAGACAAGATTAGTTCACAAACAGACAGCAAAAGACTAAACAAAGACTCTTGAAGAAGCTAAACACTCGCGTTAACAAGACCTTAGAAATAAATTTCAATTAACGGCGACTTTTAAAAACACGAATTATTAAGCACCGACTTCTCCACGTACTATTTTTGACTTTAAAAACGCTTTTAACCGTGTGTTTGAGCTCATGAGACCAACTGTGAAATGCTGCTGAATCGCAAAGCTCTCTAGTTTGTGGCAGTGTCATTACTGTTATGGCTAGATACCAAGTACAACGATTGATGCCCAAGTTGTTGCATTAGATATCGCGTCAAACTTATTTGTCAAATTTTAACTGGACATACTTAAATTGTTTCTGCTGAAGCTCAAAATGTTTAATGAGATTCTAAAGAGCCAAAGCGATAATTCTGTGTTACGTAGTAACAAAAGTAATTAACACTTTTAAAACACAATGTATAATATGTGAGTACACTTATAAGGAAAGTATTAATTAATATCACAAACGCAACAAAAATATTAGTTCTTTGTCGACAAAGTTGCATTGTGTAGATCTCTTTTCGGACATGCTACGTTAGCACGTGCGACACTAGATGTCGTAACATTTTTTAACAACACTAATTCTTACATAACAGAAAGCACGACAATAGAACTTGTCCGGATATATGTAGTACATGGTATCCACACTTTATTCTCCGCGTACTATCCTCCCTAAAATACTTTCCTCCCCGCTTACTTTCCACCCCGCGTACTTTCCTCTCCGCGTATTTTGTTTTTCAAAATACTTTCCTCTCTACTTACTTTCTCGCGTACTTTCCTCCCCGCGTCCTTTCTTCCCCGCGTACTTTCTTCGACGCTCATAATAAAAAATTACAAAAACAAATAAAAAAATTTACTTGCAACGTGTTAACACTATTAAGAGGGATTATTTGTTTTGTTTTAATTAGTTAAGTTGTGTTCATGTAATCGGGGTAAACGGTGTTCGTTAGTAGGTTACAGTTATTACATATTCTTCCTATGAAACAATTAAGTTCACAATAACAATTTCAAAAACAAGCTTTTTTACGTAAAATTGTTTTAATCATGTATTTTTTTGCCATTTTTTATTATAAGCAGAGAAGAAAGTAGCGGGGAGGAAAGTGCTTTAAGCGAGGAAAGTACGTGGGGAGGAAAGTACGCGGTAAGAAAAATATGCGGAAAGAAAGTACGCGGGGAGAAAAGTATTTCGGAAAGAAAAGTACTCGGAGAGAGAAGTACGCGGGGAGGGGGAAGTACGCGAGGAGGAAGGTACACGGAGAGGAAAGTATGCAAAGAGGAATGTACGCAGGGAGTAAAGTACGCAAAACGGAAAGTGTTTCGGGGAAAAAATACTGGGAGAGGAGAGTATGCGTAGAGGAAAATTCGCGGAGATAAAACCATTTTGGGGAGGAAAGTACGCGGGAATAAAATGAGTATATTGTAGTACATTACTCTACTAAAACTTAAATTCTATTCTAATTATGCTACCAAATAACTTGCACACTTTTGGGAACGTCTTTTAAGCGGTTAACTACCTTCATATAACATAGATGAAGTGCACCTCAGCAACCCCCTAATCGAATTAACCAGTGAAAACATCAAGAAAAGTTATTACCGTAAAATGGCGTTGTCCATATTAAATAATAAACCAGGTGAAACGTGTCATTTATAAAAAAAATCAAAATAAACTTATAAAGCGTTTTGTCATGCGCGTCACTTTTATAACAGACCATGACGTCTAGATAAAAGATACGTAAGAAAAAAAGTTATACTAAACGCTCTTTGATGTCTAAACGTCAGTCAATACCAAGAGATTCCAATCAAGAACGGTTTTTTTACCACCTGCCTATAGAGAGTAGTTCACAAACATACCGCAAAAGACTAAACAAGGATCTCTGAAGAAACTAAACACTCGCATTAGCGAGACGTTAGAAATAAATTTCAATTATCGACGACTTTGAAGAACACGAATCATTAAAAAGTAGCACCGACCTCTCCACGTACCATTTTTGATTTCGAAAAAGCTTTTAACCGTGTCTTTGAGCTCATGAGACTAACTGTGATATGCTGCTGAATCTCATAGCTCTCTAGTTTGTGTTGGTGTCATTACTGTCATGGCCAGATACCAAATATAACAATTAATGACCAAGTTGTTGCATTCGATATCGCGTTAAACTTTTTTGTCAAACTTTAACTAGACATACTTAAATTGTTTCTGACAAAGCTGAAAATGTTTAATGATAATCTAAAGAGCCAAAGCGACAATTCAGTGTTAAGTAGTAACTAAAGTAATTTTGGAAACACAATGTACAATATGTGAGTACACAAACGCAACAAAAGTATTAGTTTCGTCGACAAAGTTGTTTTATGCTGATCTCTTTTTGGACATGCTACGTTAGCACGTGCGGCACTAGATGGCGTAACATCTTTTAACAACACTAATCCTTACATTACAGAAAGCACGACAATAGAACTTGTCCAGATACATGTAGTACATGGTATCCACACTTTATTTCCTGCGTACTTTCCTCCCTAAAATACTCTCCTCTCCGCGTACTTTCCGCTCTGCGTACTTTTATCTCTGTGTACTTTCCTGCGGGAAATACTTTTCTTCCCGCGTACTTACTTCTACGCGTACTTTCATCCCCGCGTACATTTCCCCCGCGTACTTTTCTCCCCGCATATTTACCTATATGCGTACTTTGCTACCTAAAACACTTTCCTTCTTACCTACTTTCTTTCCTGGTACTTTCCTCTCCGCTCATAATAAAAAACTGCGAAAACAAATAAACGCACAAAAATTTACTTGCAACGTGTTGTCAGTATTAAGAGGGATTATTTGATTTGTTTTAATCAATTTAAGTTGTTTTTATGTGATTGGGTATAAACGGTGTTGGTTAGTAGGTTACACTTATTACAATTTCTTTCTTTAAAAAAATTACACTCATAATAATAATTTCAAAAACAAACTTTTTTTTCACGTAAACATGTTTTAATCAATTTAAGTTGTTAGTATGTGGTCGGGGGTAAACGGTGTTGGTTGTTAGATTACAGTAATTACAATTTATTTTTTTAAAAAATTACACTCATAATAACAATTTCAATAACTAACTTTTTCTTCACATAAACATGTTTTAATCAATTTAACTAACCTCCTAATCAAATTAACCAGTTAAAACATCAAGGAATTCTATTAAATGTTAATTCACAAATCATTTACAGTCATTGAATAACCGTAAAATGGCGTTGTCCATATTAAATAACAAAAAAAAATTTTGGAAACAATAATTTTGGACATTTTAAAAACACTTTAATTAATTAAATATTAGTTTCCCAGTAACAATTTAGGTGTAATTAAATAATTTTCTTGTAACAACATTGGTCAACATTGTAATATATTATTATTCCTATAAATTCATTTAAATTTTCAATACCAATTAGTACAGATAGGAAGATAATATCATTTGCGCTAAGTAATTCAAATTTATTGCCAACAGTTCACAGACCCTTTTCCAAAAGTAAATAAATCGGTTATAACTTTAATTAAATTTTGTTATCTCACGTATTGATACACGATTATAGTTTATTGAAATAAAAATGGCTGTCATAATTTAATTAATGATTATTATGTACTCAGATCAATTATTTCAAATAACTAATTCCAGTTAGATTAAATGTGCTGTAGCGTTAATAAAACGTAAAATCACGTTTTGTCTTATTACTATCGATATTAACAATTATTTGTTATTATTGTAACTGATTGTTTTTGTATTACAGGTACCGGGCTCGACTTCAACGTCAGTTAAAGTTGACGACGAACATATGGAAACAGCAACTAGTAGGTTAGAATTAACTGGAGTTGGTGGAAGCTGGGGTACTATCAGACTACGATGCGAAGCAGCACTATTTAGATTATATAAAGCCAATAGTATAGAACTTGAAGTTAAGCCAGATGCACCAACTCCACAACCTGCCTCTGTACTTTTAATGGGCCCTAGCATTAGTGGTAAGTCATTTTTTTTAACAATCCAAATTTACATAAAAGTAAAACTTTTAAATTCAGAATGTTTTCAACTGGTGTTGCAAAGGATTTTCTTTTATGGAAATTATTTTACATTAATTTAATCACATTCACACATATGTAATATGCAAATACCATTTCTGACTCTGCATTTTCATCTAGGCAATTTAAAAGTCATTAAAATTTATAAATTATAACTTCTGGGTAAGGCCTTAATAAAACAATTAAACTCAACTTTGCCAATTGTTAGAATGTGTTTAATTCGCCCTTCAATAACAAAATTTTTGACGTGGAAATTTATATCAATAACCATTTATGCGAAGTCTAAAGTGAACTTTGAAAAAACCAATAAATTAAATTTATTGCGAATACTTTTTTAAAGGGTAAAGCTTTCAAAATAATTTAGAACTTTTGTTAAGCCTTTAAACCTCTACTTTGCAATCATTATCAAAAGTTTGAAAACTCCTTTGTGATTACAATGTTGTCTTCGCACATATTTTCCATACTCGATTGCGTTGCATATCCTGGAAAATCCCAACGGATTACATTAGAATTTATAAAATCGATGAACCGTAGAACTATTTAAGCTACCTGTTAAATTGGATCAAACATTTACTAAAACTTTGTACAAGTGTGTTTTAAATTTGGTATGAAAATTTTACATTTAGTATAATTCATATGAAAGGTTTAATTGCTACAGTAACCTTTGATGAAAGGATTAAAAACAGCATTACGTTTTCATATCGTAAAATTTGTCTTGTATACTCCATTATTTAACTTTTGAAAAATATTGCTATGGTGATTAGGTTCTGAAGTGTGCATCCAATTTTAATTGATTAATCTTTTTGAAATTAGAACGTAATTTCAAGTAACAAGTACACTTCTGTGGCAATGTGGCATTTGAATTTATAGCAAATCTTGTATCCGTTTGTTTTTATTCATCATTCAGTTTACAGGAATATGAATACATTAATTTTGTTTAAGTATAAAAGTCGGTAGAATACCTTTGTAAACTCTTAATGTTTTTATGGTTTTACATTGTTTTAAATAGAATATACTGGATGATAATATACATGCAAGTCAAAATTTGTCTTAAGTAAATTCGTTAAAAACACCTTCTCCTGTTAAAACTTTGTTTCGATGTTTTTTGTTTTCTAGCAATGACGTCACCATATTTTTTAAATGGTAACCCTAGTTGTTTTTTACTGAAAGTGAAAGATCAAGTGGCTCTTTAAATAAAAATGTCAAAATTTTAACAGGTCCTGTTAGAAAATTTTCGAAAAAAAAATTTTGTTTTGAAAAAATATCAATTTTTAATCAGTTGTTCAAAAATGAAAAAAAAACTGTTAGCAAGCATTTTTTGAATACTAAATTGTATATGCATTTTATAAAAGACAACACATATCAAATTAAGTGTTCAAACTGCCTTCGTGACAATAACCTAACCTGGCTTAAAATTCTTGAAGCACGTTGTGTAATGTTTCTGGACATTCTACTGGTCCCCTCCGTTCAATCCACCTTCCAGGAAACGTTTCGTTTAAATATTGTCACACTCCTACTGCAAAATGTGGTGGCGTACCGTTTTGCTGAAACCACAATAAATTGGTGGAAACATCTGGATCTTCGTCATTTCGAAACATTTCGCTTAAAGCGGGTACTAACTCATTGCGTAAAAAATCTAAATAAATTGGTCCCGTTAATGTATTTTCAAAGAAATATGGGTCGATAATGCGATCACCAACAATTTCATCCCATACATTTAGTTTCTTAAGATATTGTGTGTGATGTTCCCTAAACCAATGGGGATTTGCTGGAGCCCAATATCTACAATTCTGTCCATTTACAGTTCCGTTCAAATAAAAAGTCGCTTCATCAGAAAATACTATTTAATTATTCCATGCGGGATTATTATTGCATATATTCATCATTACTTCTGTGAATTCTATTCTTAGATCTAGATCATCTTCATTTAATTCGTGCAAGGAGATAGTTATGTAAAGGTGACATTTTTTTTTTAAATTTCGAATAACAGATATCTGGCTAATTCCATGATCCGCAGCAACAGCTCGGGTTACCCTATTAGAATTTTCTTGCAAACCGAAAAAGACGTTTAAGAGTGTGTTTTTCTCAACTGTCGGAGGGCCAGATCTTCTAAGATTTTTCACGTGCTCATGTTGCCGAAATTTTCTTTCTACTGCACCCACAGTCGCCAGTGATATCTGGGTTATTTGTTGTTGAATAATCGAAAGACCCCTGCGTGCGTTCTATTATTTTTACCGCATCCTATCATTATTAGGATTTCTATTCTCTGGTTTTTACTTAACTTTACCATCTTAGTATCAAAACGAAAAGAGAAAAGAAATTATTCTTTGACAGAAATAATTAATGACAGAAGTTAACTTGATGAAAAGGTACTTCGGGAATTTTAGTCAGATTAGGTTATTTCATTTTCAGTAAAAAAAAAAACCTAGAGTTATCATTTAAAAAAAATTATGGCGAAGTAATTGCTGGAAAATAAAAACTATCGAAACAAAATTTCGACAGAAAAATGTGTCTTTTGAAAAATTAAATCGACGTATTCGATAATTTTGCTGAAGAATCGTTCGTGTTTTTTTAACGAATTTACTTAAGACTTTTGACTTGCACTGTATAATATATAATAATGCAATACCTAGAAATTTGATTTAATTTGTCCCACTAATTAAAGTTTCGTATCTCGTACCTGGTCTCCAAATGGAATACACAAAAAAAACCCTCAATTACATTTTGATAATACTCAGTAAAAAGTATTGAATAAATGTTTGTTATTACGTATTTAAAATTAATTATTGTGCAATAGTATAAGTTGTAACAGTGGCTATCAGATTTAGATTAAAATTAGCTGCGTGTTATGTCCGTAACTAAAAGAATTCTCTTGTTACGTTTTTTAGAAATATATATGCAAATATAACAAAAATATATCCCCAAATTTTAGTTAATGAAGAGCAACATGATTTACAATTGATTCTCTGCCGTGCCAATAAACATGAACCGTTACTTACGGTACCGCCTCGGGTTCTTTATTTATTTATTAATTTTAAGCAAACAAGTGTTAACATAAAAAAACAATTTTACAGTATGTACAAAATTAAATTTAAATTCTATTTCAAAAGTTGCTTGAAATTAGGTAGCTCTTCAAGAATTCTGCGTTGGGGTACCAATAAGAAAACACAGAAGATGTGACAAGTGAAAATTAAATATCTGATTACATATATTGTATATAAAAATAATTATAATTGTAATTATAATAAAACAAAACTTATAATGTGTCCGTTACTCATTGTGGAAATTAGTATTGAACAAAAGTAAGAGTTTTACTGAACTACATTAAACTGTTTAAAATTAACTTAAACTATGTCACAAAAAAGGTAATCGATTTTGGGTTAAAAGCAAATTTTTACAGAAAAGTCTTAAAAATAGATAGTTTGGAAACTTTGCTGTGCTTTGGCTAAGATTGAAAATGTATGTCAAAACAGGTGAGATAATTTCTTGCGTAGCTTTTAGAACTAACTATGAAGAAGTCATCTGCTCCAACTATTTTTTATTATGTAATTTCGAAATAATGTTCTTTGTTTCGTCCGCAATTATATATAACTATATACTAAGATTCTAAACTTGTCTGTTTCTTTGTTTCTTTGTCCTTCTATAGACTCGGCCAGTATAGGTGATAGGCCAAAGTTAAGTATATGGTTGGACTTAGAATGGAGCATATGGGGAGAATGGGGGGGTACGAGGAGCTGGGGTCTACCTGGGGTGATTTTTTGTTATATCCTGGTCCCGTCCGAAGGGACGGGGTTTCATATAGTCATACATAAAACTAGAATTTTGTATTGACTTTGTTTTAAAAAAAAATTTTAATTTCTGGCAATTTTTTAAATCAGGTAAATTAAAGAGAATATTAAATGCTTTTTCAAAGTGTATCTTAAAAGAATTTGCTATTTTATTAGAAGGATCATACGTTACGTTAGTAATAGAGTCAACCATTTTTTTAATCACAGATTTTGATTTGTTTTTAATGGCTGTTAGACTATCGATCAAGCTCCAATGTTTCTTTGATTTCATTTCATTAAATATTTTGTTATATAATTTTGTTTGTAATTTTTAAAGTCTAAAAATAGTTTGTTTGTATAGGTTTCATAATATGATTTGATTTGTTTATTATTGGGTTGAGCTGATAAACACTTATACAAGTGATTTTTCTTTACAACCCTGCTTAACAAATGGTTATTCATGCTTGGTTTCCGAAATTCGTTTTGTTTTTTTACTGTTTTAATAGAATATGAATTTTGAATACATTTTGTCTAAATAGAAAGAAAAATTTTCGACAGCTACAGAAACGTCGACTACTTCATATACCTTTTTCCAATCAATTGAAGCTAAACGTTTATTTAATAATTTAAAATTAATTTTGTTGAAACTTATTATATCATTGTTTTTGTAGGATGTAGTATTTTTAGTAGTGTGTATTTTGGGATCTATGAGATGATAGTCTGTTATTCCCAAATTAAATAGTTTACCGATAATCAATTCATCTAATAGATAATGTATCTGTCTAAGGGAACATTTTAACGTTGTTATTTATATTAATATCAACAATAATACAAACATTTATACCCTTAATAGTATACATATATTCTGAAAATTCGGCAACGAAAGAAGTGATTAGATAAGCATGTAATTGGAATAGCGCAATAATAGTCAAGGAGACTGAGTGAGAAAGAAATAGTTTAAGTAGAGACAGTCTGCTGTTTGCAATATTACCAATTGACTTATACAGTGCCCGCCATAAAGTCTGCACCATATGGGAAATTTTTTCATTTGTATGATTATTAATTAACAGATTTCGGCATTAGTTTTAGCATGATTAATATTCACACGATTATCTGCCAATCCATTTGCATCTAAACAAGTTGTCCAGATAATTCCATACCTTAATAGTACTGTGAATTAAAAAACCGTCTTGTTGAATCCATAGCACTGACCTTTTCTCCAACGACATGTCGTCTTCCATAATTTCATTCATAAGGAAATTCAAATATCTTTTCTGAATTTATATTTTAGTAGGGGCAAATTAGTCTTCCATTAAAAGTACCGCACCAAACATTAGTATTAAAAGAGTACTGACCTTTGCAATCAATCACAAACCAGGGGTTTTTGTCAGACCAAAATCTGCAGTTTTGAGAACTTATTGCACCATTAGAAGAAAAAATTGCTTCGTCTGTGAATAATATTTGTTTAGCAAAATTTTGATTTTCTTATATTTTTCCTTGTATCCAAGCACAACATGCAAATCTAGTATCAAAATCGCGTTCATTAAGCGTGTTAATAGACTTTGGCTTTTATGGGCAATATTTATTTTTTTTCAAAATTTTCCTTGCAGTAGTTCCTGCTGCGCAGTTCTATCGGAAATTGCGGCAATCGTTTATGATCTATTACAAAGAAAAACGAGTTCCTCATGTTAATCAATTATTTATTTCGTATGTGGCCTTTTGAAAACATTTTCAACTGATCTGGTTGTTTGAAATTTTTGGAAAATACGTCCAACTGTTGACTGGGAAACAAACTTTTAGAGATATCTTTGATTATAAATATCAGCTGTGTCCCTGTTTGTTCTTGTTTTGCCATGAATTAAAATAATTTTAATTTTGTCTACTTTAGTAAGCATTGTTTAAACAAATAACAACAACACAACAATTAATGTTGACATTTTTAATAATAATAATATGACAAAAGCTAATATTTGTTTTCAATACATACTTGATTATTTAATTTAGTAAATTTAGTAAATAATTCCTCCTTTGTTTTGTTAATAAATTGTTAAAACCTTCTACGGTCAGAAGGGCCTTCAATAGGAGTTGACGTAAAAGGTTTTTACAATATTTGATTATCTACCGAAATTTATGAAATAAATCCTCATTATTTACTTTAATGCTTTTTAAAGTAAATTTTAATAAGAATTTTCAGTATTAGTTATGTGATCTAAATTTAATTTAAATAAGCAATTGATTTGTTTTGATTTGTCTATTATCGTCCATTACTACACTGTTAGGGTCGACAATTAATGAAAATAGTCCAAGATTGTAATGTTACTTTTCGTAAAAAATGTTTCTTTCGCAAGAACTTAATTAATTAAAAAAGAAATGCAACATTTATGTATTTTTTCATTGACATATATTAATTTAACTCCATTGTAAACAAAAAATACACAAAAAAAGTAATCATATTTTTGTAAAAAATTATACAAACTAAAACATTACAATTTTCTCCTCAAATTTTATATTTAGAATTTTATTGTAATTGCAAATAACTTTTCACCATGGTACTTTTCTATATTTTGATAAATAATGCGGCATTTCCAGCCATTTTAAAATTTTAAAAGTCATTTCGGCGGGTCATAGTTGTAGCATGACAATAGTTTTGTTCATTTTGTGGATATTAATCATGCTAAAACTAATGCCAAAATCTGTTTTCTAATAATCATACAAGACTTTATGACAGGCACTGTACAGGGTGAGTTTTTCGATAGTTTTAAATAGAAAGTACTCTTATTATATAAGATAGAAAAAATCTGATATCGGTGTCTAAGAAAAATTTTATACGTCTAACCGTTGTTGAGTTATGGAACAAAAGTAAAAGATTCTTATCTATAAACATATTCAAAATCAGTAAAAACGTTCTTTATACACTTTTTTAATTAGAATTATTTTCTCATTACAGATAAATTTTATCGTGTATAATTTAAAAGTTATGACATAAAGTTGTATTTTTTTAAATACAAACCGAAGTTGGCCATGGCACTGTTGAAAAGCATTTTTTTTTTGCTTATATGGTTTAATGTAGTTCAAATGAGTATTAATCGTTTTATACGTTTATCGTATAGGTAATAGACTGTATTTGGAATATGTGAATGAACAATATCAATGTAAGCTTTGCATTATAAACCTAAAAATAAACAAAAAATAATAAATTTATTTTAGTTTAGCATTAATATTTTGAAACATTACTTTAATTACCTGCAGTCTCCAACAAAATATACAGGGTTCGCTGTTACTCCGGTCTGGTTTCTAGTGCGTTTGTATAAATATCAGCATAAATGTTTAGTACTCTGCCCATTTCTATTAAAAAAGCTGCATACTTAAAAATTTTTTGTTTATAAAGGGTGTTTTGTTTTCGCTGGGCAGCATAAAGTTACACTTTTTTAAATAGCAACCTATTATTTTTTTATTCTGTTCGATGAAGGCTTAATTCATATAAAACATAGATTTTTAAATTGATTGCGGCGTTGCCATTTAGAGCAATTTTTTTTAAATTCAGCACAGAAAGAAATGGTCACACGACAGGTGTTTTTAAAAATTTTGAAATTTGTTTTTGTAAATTCGTAGATGTAATTACAAGTGTTTAAATTGACTAAAAAATTCGCCATACTTATATTGTATTAGAGCGCTAATTTCAAAATTTTTCAAATAGCTGAAACTGTTTTTTTAAATGACATCCTAGATTTTCTTTAATTGTTTCTAATGTATTTTTTAATTATTTGTTGATTTGTTCAAGTACTTTTTTTCTAACACCTACAGTTATGAAGATATTTATCAATTTTCGAAAGTAATATTATAAAGGCATTTAATTTTTTCAAAGGAATGATGCCAAAATGGTATTTGACAAGACTATTTCATAAGTAACAGATTATTCTGCAGGCATTATGTATAGGTATTAATTTGAAAACTGAAAAACAGGTAATTTATTTAATTACTACATACTTAATTGTTTATGGTACAATTATAGTTATTTAATAAAGGAGTAGTATTAATAAGGGCGATTAACAATCGAGACATTTTAACGCGTGAGCGAAGCCAGCGCGTTAATGTTTGAGATTGTTAATCGCCGTTTAATTCAAGAGTTAGTTACACAACTTTTCCGTCGACCCTAATTTGTAATTTTAATAAAATTATAATTTAATAATTTTAGATATGCTATTGTGAACGCATTTTTAGAGTGTACCGTTTTGTGAACTCACCACAATTTTTTAATTGTATAATTGTATTTTTTGTATAACATAACCTAACTTCATTGTGTTTACTTTATTGTGAGTTTTGTATTAGATTATTTTTTGCCTTTTCGTCTTTTGTATGGCTATTTGACAACAGTATTTTAATTAAGGTCACTAAGTTGATGGAGAATTGAGGTACTAAATTCCAACTGTTGCGTCAAAATACAATAGTTTTCATCACAGCGAAACAAAGTGCATAAATCTTTTTTTGTGAGAACGGATTGGTACTTGTTCATAATAGTAATGCACCTACAAAGACCAACCCAGAAATGGTTGACAATATTTAATAAATGATACAAAAAGCCCAACTACATCTCTACGTTGCCTATAAACAAGTTGAACTTTTGATAATGACTTGTCACATCATACCAAACAAAGATATTCCTTCATATTGCTATTGTGTATTCCAGCTTAAGATTATTTAACGATAAAGCTTGATTTCACTTTAATGTCATTTCACACAACATGCTCATGTAGAGTTTATTAAAAAAACATTTTCTTAAAGTGGCTTCCCTACATCTCCAAAAGATATTTTTAGGAGTCGAAATGTTTATCGGGCCATTCCTTTTTTGAACAATGAGTAAAAAATATTGAAGAAGAATTTTACTTATGTTTATTGCTCCAGAGCTTAAAAGACCAACCGCCGTCTTGTACAGTCGTATACCGCACTTAAGTATACACCTCTGATGAGCTCACAATAAGAGCGAAATGCTGCATCAGGTGTTCTTTTGTTGCGTGTGTACTTCTGTACAAGTTATCTTGGCTTTATCGGCAATGTGTGTTACAAGCATTAAAGCTATCGCTTAGATAGCGCTTTCCACTTTAACACACACATGCCGTTACAGTTAACTGTTGGCATTTTTCTTAGTTTATATATTTATACGTGTCAATGTTTACACGAGATGTCGCAAGACACACATTTTACTTATGTTCATTGCTCCACGAGAGCTTAAAAGACCAACCGCCGTCTTGTACAGTCGTATACCGCATTTAAGTATACACCTCTGATGAGCTCACAATAAGAGCAAAACGCTGCATCAGGTATTCTTTTGTTGCGTGTGTACTTCTGTACAAGTTATCTTGGCTTTATCGGAAACGTGTGTTACAAGCATTAAAGCTATCGCTTAGATAGCGCTTTCCACTTTAACACACACATGCCGTTACAGTTAAATGTTGGCATTTTTCTTAGTTTATATATTCATACGTGTTAATGTTTACACGAGATGTCGCAAGTCACACATTTTACTTATGTTCATTGCTTCACGAGAGCTTAAAAGACCAATCGCCGACTTGTACAGTTGTATACCGCACTTAAGTATACACCTCTGATGAGCTCACAATAAGAGCGAAATGATGCATCAGGTGTTCTTTTGTTGCGTGTTTACTTCTGTACAAGTTATCTTGGCTTTATCGGCAACGTGTGTTACAAGCATTAAAGCCATCGCTTAGATAGCACTTTGCACTTTAACACACACATGCCGTTACAGTTAACTGTTGGCATTTTTCTTAGTTTATACTATTTATACTTGTCAATGTTTACACGAGATGTCGCAAGACACACATTTTACTAATATTGAAGAACTGTGTAAGACAATAGTTTGTAAAATAGATGAGCTAAACATTGTTAAATGTTATTAAGTGTTATCATCGGAATGTTGTATACAGTACAAAAATGTCTCAAAGTTTGTGTGAACAAATTCAAGATTTATTACAACTGTAAATTAATGTTGATTTGTTATTATTCAAATTTGCTTTGGTACAAATTATGACAGATTTTTTATTTACATTTTCAAATTGTATTTGATTGACAGATAAAATGGCAAGTTTAGGTATACACATGTATCCTTAGTTGCCTATACTCAAATCGTTCATTCATAGAAAATCGTTTATTAATAGGAGTCATTAAAGAACGATTTTGTTTACGTTAATGTAAGTCATAAATGCACCGTCAACGGAAAAAATATAAATTGTAATTTTGGTACACAGTTGAAGTATTGTAATTTTTCGTAAAAACAACTGTCAAGTTTTGCCGCGGGTAAACTCGAAAAAACTGCTGACAGCTGCTGTCATACAGTTTTTCTATCTAGAATTCAAAATTACGCGCTTCTGATTGGTGGAAATTAAGACGGGAAATAGTCAGTTAAATCACAACAAGCAGGTTTATTCTAGTAAACTTGCTTCTATTAAACAAAAAACAAATAAGCCAAAGTAAAGGTACTTATTGTGGTTAGTTTATTATTTTCGATTCAAACAAACACAATCGGTTAACTAGAAAGCACTTCTTCAAAGAAAAACTGCAGGAATAGAAGATGCAGAATTTATGGTATTACAGGCTGCAGTAGAAAATCGAATTGTTACCACCAAGCATCAAAGAAATTAGTGAATGTGTGGAGAGGATTTTACTATCATAGATTTTTTTTATGGTGATTTATAAAAGATTACGTATTTTAAAAAGATCCTACTACACAAGAAGCAATGAAAAACAGAATAAAAACCGCATTTTCTGACGTCATACACGATATGTTACAAAAAAATGACCAACATTTTTAAAACTCTTGTTAAATTAATATTTTTTTTGTTTTTGTTGTTGAGTTTTGTGTTTTTGTTTAACAGACAAAATCTACTAGATTAAACCTGCTTAATTCAAATAGTGTTGTTATTTAACTGAAAATTTATAAATATCTCCACAACTGTAGATGTTAGAAAAAATGTAGTAATGCAAATTGACATTGAATTAAAAACTACATTAGAAACAGAAAAAAATTTTAGCAAATTGAAAAAATTAAAAATTAGCGTTCTCATACAAAATAAGTAAGACGAATTAGATAAATCTTTTAGACTATTTGAAAACTTCATCCACGATGTTGCAAAAACAAATTTCCAAAAGCACTAGTTTTGTGACCATTTCTTGTTGATTAAGAAATTGCTCTAAAATGACAACGCCACAATTAATTTAAAAATTTTTTTAAATATTTTTCATCTAAATTAAGTCTCCATTGAACAGAATACAAAAGTTGGTAAGTCGCTATTTAAAAAAGTGAAACTTTATGCTGCCCAACAAAAACAAAATACTTTGTATAATAATATTTTTTTAAAATATGCAGGTTTTTAATAGAAATAAGTACAGTACTTTAATGCTGACATAAACCGAACTAGAAACCGAAGTCGGAGTAACGGCGAACCCTGTATATCTATATCTACAAATCTGAAAGTTTGTTTGACGGAGCATCACGCGATAACTACTAAACCCACCTATATAAAATTTTCTATGCTTTTTGAGATTGACCCAAAAATATTTCTAAAAAATAGAAATTAAGATTGAATCACTATATTGATGGTAGAATTTACCATGTTAAGCCTATGGGGAAATAAAAATTTCCATTGCTCGTGCTTTTAAAGCTAAGGTAACATAAAAAGAATAGTAGAAGATAGTTAGGGTTAAAATAATTAAAGCATTCCTGTTACATATTCTTTATTCCTAAAACAATCAAATTCTAGCAAGAAATATCTATTGCATATTTATGGTATCTTGGAAATCATAATCATAAGCCGAGCTGCCGATTGACCATGCACCTAACTACCCCCCTTTTTCTTTGTAAGTCGGCCACAGCAAAACGTCCAGTTTAGTGAAAATAAATGAAAAGAAAAAATAATATTGCATATATTCTAAAACAAACCCTTTTAGAAGTGTCCTTGTGGGTCGATTAATTATACTTAAAAGCTAATCAAACCTCTAAATACAGGTCTATCAAAATCGGAGAGCGGTTTTTGTAAGGTCGTGTTTACATATAGACGGATGAACGGTCTGCCTTATGACAAAGTTTTCTTTTATTAAATTTTAACTTGTCGAAAAAACTAAAACAGAGAGCTTTTTAATTTAGAAACCTTCATATAACTCTCCATCTTATATAAGAAGTGAAGCAAAAATACTATTTTGTGAACTTTATGATAAGGTTACACTTCTTAAAAAGAAGTTTCTTAATCATGCACAAAGGGTTAAGTAATTCTGAGAAAAAGCAAATCTAAGTATATACTAATATTAGTTTTAGTGTTAATTAACTGATGGAAAATTATTTACGAATATATTCTATTTTTTTCTGTAATAAAGAAACCATCCTCGTAACTATATATTTTATTTTAATTATTTACATATCTAATACTTAAGTAGGTTATTTTCTGAACATGTTAAACATATTTCTTATTGTATAGAAGTCTTACATTTTTTTTTATTATTCTTTCAAATAAGGTAATTATTATTCCTTGTGTGTTGTTTTTTTTAGGTCAATCTACTTTTAATTAAACAACAGCACTAATGTTTAAATTTAGTTTCAAATTATATCACATTAAATGACAATTGTTTACGACAGTTTATCAAAAATACATTAATGTTTGATATTATGAGTCTTCTTTTCGAATTATATTTGTAAACTGCAAGTAGGACAAATGAGTAATCATCCAGCCCAATACGTTTCGATCACCGTTTAATTATAGGTTTTGCTAAATCCTGGCATTTTAAACTAGTACGATTAGTTCAAATGTTGAAAATTGTATTTTACAAATATATATCGAATTTGCAATGCATGTAGTTAATATTTTCGCTTCAAATGTTTATAACCACTAAATGGAAATTATCAAATAATTGCAGGAAAATTACAAAATACTGAGTCTGAAGTTGTAATTTTTTGGTAAAATGTTAATAATTTTACCCCAAAGCCAAGAATCTGTTGTAGTAGCATGAAATTTAGCATATATGTTGGAACTACGGTAAAATGACTTTTGTGAAAAGGGAGAAGATTCTAATGTAGATGAAATAATTCGAGAATTCTTAAAATGCGGTACCTACATAAGGTTATTTATTTATTTATTCGTATGGTACATTATACAAATATTGTATTGTGATGTATGGTGCCCCAGAAGATCAGTATAAACATGTATAGTGTGGTGACAAAACCGTGTGCAATAGTGCATTGGTTCGTCTTGGCAAAGCATTTACTTCAAGGTTTAGGAAAACCATTAAAACCTAAACATGCCAACTCTTACCCACCCTAGTATTCACATGTAATAATATTAATTAAGTGTGTAAACATTATAGAAGGTAAATAAGAACATAAAATATAACAACACAGCCATTGCATGACGACATATAATGGACCGGTCCAAGTGCCAGTCACGACAATGACGAAATAAATAGTAGGTTAAAGAAATAACAAAACAAAATAATGGAAAAACAGATAATCAAGACAAAAATACAAAACGTTGCTAAACTTCAGATGTCTTTTAGATTCGTAAGCCATAATATTGCTTTATCCGTTAAATTATGAATGTTTGGAAGCCCTCCTTTAAACTTCGTTAATTGACAATCCTCTACAATATGTGTAACGGTCTTTGGTTCGTTTCCACAGTCACAATTTGAATTAGAAATCGCATCCCATTTGAACAACATAGAGGTTATGTTATTATATTATTATAAGGTTATGTTAGGTTAGGAATTCGTTTTTCAGGGAAAATCATACTTTTTCAAACTGAAAATGATGCGAATGATTTTAAAAGTGCGAAAAAATGTTCTTAACGGTTTGTAATGATAAAGAGAAGAGAAAGAAAATATTTTGGGTTTATACCCATGACTCTTATTATCGATAAATATAATGAGAATTATGAAGATACCGATGAGAATTATGAAGATACCGATCTAAAATAAATTGGCAAAAAGGTATAACAATTTGAAATTTACATTTTCTGACCATACATATTTTATTCATAGTGGCTTTTTGAAACGCCATTATCAAGATGAAAAGAAATTGTATAACAATCAAAAGTACTTTGGAAAAACAGAAAATTAGAAAAATATACATGAAGTGTATGGTAAATTTTAATATAAAAATATTAGGACGAATTCAAATATCTTGTTCATTTACCCTAACATTCTTCAGGTTCAATCAATCGAGTTTTCATCAGGATCATCATTTTCATCAGAATCATCATCATCCAATTTACACAGAGCAGTGCATGGTAAACCACTTCTGTGATTCAAGCAAGCTTTGTCAAAAAATGATTCTCAAGAGTGTCTCTGGAGTAGGCTGCTGCATCATTTTTGTTGGTACAAGAATGTCTTGGCCAGACCACCTACAATCTTCCGGAGTTAAGAAATCATTCGATCACCACTGTTGAACTTAAAAATATACTCTGTGAAAGTGCTGTATCGCTGCATCAAATGTTGGTGGCAAAATGCTGTTTCAACACAGCCTTGATAAATGTTATGTAACGATAATTGTCAACATGTATGAAGCTAACAAACAAATAAACCCTGTTTCAAAAATTTCTTGTTGAGTTTGATTTGGTTTTCAGAAAACTTCAACAGCTTCTTTCACCAAAAACTTTCTATTTTCACTTTTTGCCTCAAATTTGACTATTCCTTTTTTTCCTTTCTTAAAAAAAACACCAAAGTTGTATCACAACCTGTAAAAGCGTGAACGAATAAGAGATTTTTCTGGAAAGAATGATATTTACAGAGACTTCTAATAGTAAGTTCTGTTGTTATTCCCTTTGGTATAACAACAAATTTATCTATTCATTGCATACATTTAATTTTTATTACAAGCAAATGCATAAAACACAAAATCAAAATTTAATAAAAATTTAATCTTTTACTTGCTATTTTTTAACAGCAAAATGTATATGATTAATAACGAATCTTTACGCAATTAATTCTTCTCGTTGCAGCTTGTGGAGACCTTGGCCGACTCTTTTTATTTTCTCGATGATGGCGACATTTCATTCCCATTTTCATACATTTTATTTGTTTAAACACCTTCACACTTCAACATTCTTTAGTTTTTATGTTTATGTTAATACCTCAGCATTTGATCACAGTCTCCTAAAATTTTACATATTTTACGGTCTTAATAATAACTACTCTTCGCTTTTCACTGTCTACACTTTGACCTTTTAAAAATGCTCTTATCTTTTTAACAATTCCGCAAAAACATGTTTTTTGAGTTTACCGAAACATCTTTTATAAACAGTTCTTTGTGCAGACGGTCGATTTAACAATTTTATATTTACACTTACAAATAACTTAAATTCTACTTATAATTAAATTTCAATTAAATTAAAGGACTATTTACCAAATGAAAACAATAATTTTTCTTAAATGAAATGTAGATTGGTTTTAGAAAATTGTATCTAAATTTAATTAATTCTTTAATGATTGATTTGAATAAACATTTACTAGGAGTTTTTATGTTAATAAAATTTCTAAATTTTTTATTTAAGTTAAAAACTTTTTAGTGAAATATATAGTTTTAATGTAAAAACAAAAATTGAGATTTTTAGACTAATTCTAAATTTTGGTTTTGTGAAGCAATTGAGAATACTTTGGGTAAAGGCAACAATGCTAATGTGTTGATCGAAACACAAGCTTGAAATCGTATATTCTATTTTTCTTGTAAGAACTTTGGAAAATTTCAATGTCAATAAAACAGAAAGTAGGAAAATCATCATCATTCTTACTAGTCTCAAATAATAAATTATAGTCTGAGCTATTATCGATGTACTGAGATTTTCATTAATTTCGGACGCTCTGTTACATCGTAACAGAATTATGGAAGAAGGGGAAAACTAAAACTTAAACATGACAACTTGTATACATAAGAAATAATATTAATTAAGTTATAGTAGGTAAATAAGAACATAAAATATAACAACCCAGCCATTGCATGACGACCTATAATAGACCGGTCCGAGCGCCAGTCACGACAATGACGAAAACAAATAGTAGGTTAAAGAAATAGCAAGTAAAGTGATAGAAAACAGATAATCAGGACCGAAAATACAAAATATTGCTTAACTTTAGATATTCTTTAGATTAATTAGCCATAATTCAGATTCGTCCGTTAAATTATGAATGTTTACAAACTCTCCTTTAAACTTTGTTAATTGACAATCTGCCACAATATGTGCAATGGTATCTCGTTCGTTTCCACAGTCACAATTTCAGAATAAAATTTACCATTAAAAATATATACTGTCTAAAAAGAAATTCACCCAGTTAGCTTTAAATTCTCACACATGTGAGAATTAAATTATTTATAACATTGTAACGCCTGTGATAATTTGTTATCGTCACTCTACCCATTTGTTGAAAATTTATTGATACGCCTATCGAAAATTGGCATTTAACTGCATTACCAAAAGTTTTGGCGCAAAACGTCATGCGCAGGTGGCAATTGTTCATTGAATCACGTTCCGTCGTAATGTAAATTAACACGACATGTTTGTCAAGAATCTTAAACTTTTAATTAAGCATTTGTAGATTTTATAGAATTTATTGTAATTTTGTTCAATGGTTAACAACTTTAAGGGTTGGTTATCAAAAATCGTAATGAATCGATAACATATATTTCGTTGGTCGTACATCGATTAGTTCATGACCACGTTTGTAGACAACGAAAATGTCATCAGGAATTTGATGTATCGATAAATTATCGTATAATTTCGTTTGAACTGGAAGATCCAGATGTTGAGTAACCGAAATGGAAGTTGACGTTTTTGCTACAAATCGTTGTTATCGTTGTTGTATTGGAAGAATTCAAATCGTCCGCAGTCAAACTATTGAAAAAATTTTAATTTGGTATTGTAAAAGAAAAGTCTTATCAAATCCAAACTCACACAGATGTATGAATTTCTTATTTTGTTGATTGCATAATTTGGAAGATATCGTATTCTTCACTATTGTTTTGTCGTTGATTGATTTGAAAAATCAAGAAATCGCTTATCGTAGTTTTGTATTGGCGTTTAATGACTCGTAACTTTGATTACATTCTTAAATCGGGTTGGTTGTACTCGCGTTTTTGTGAAATGAATGGTTTCGTTGTAAAACAGGGATTGAAAATTAAAAACTCGAATAAAATTTGCTTTGATTGTCTAACCTAAATTTTTAACATAACCTATTGTAAATAGATTAGTTCATCTGATTTTAATTTCAATTTAGATTAAGAATTATAATTTTTTTTGTTTTCTGTTAACAATAATATATTGGCCACTAAATATTAAGAATAACAGTGTGAGTACTATTAATTTTCAATCACAGAAACAAATAACAACAATTTGAATCTTGAACTTCTTTCTATGTATAGGGAATTCCATGTTCGGGTAGTTCAATACCAATGTTTTACTAAAGCGTGTGCATTCGATTTTTGGTAATAAAAATAAAACAGATAATTTAATAAATAAATCTATTAAATAAATTCCCAAATTTAGTAATCCAACAAAACAAATCAATTTTTAATAATTTATTAGATATATAAACAAGTATAAGCAATAAAACAAATAATACACATTTCAAAACATTATTTCACAGCACGTGTACTGTAAGAATAAACAATCTATATTGAAAGTGATTTTTGTTGCCCAGAAAACAAAAACAGTTAAATACAGAAGTTAAAGACGATGAAAGAAATGTAGACACATTGTAACATGGGTATAATAAAAAGAACGTTACAATGTGTAACAGGGAGTCTAACGGTCATTTAGGTATATTTGTCTCATCACATTCCCTGTTTATTATTTAAAACCATATTTTTAATGCATTATCCACAAGTTCACGTGCATCGATGAAGATGACAGATACAACAAAAATTGTACATCATTGTTTTAGTGTGCAATCCACAGTGAGTAACATAATCACTTATTTTCATGATCGAGTTTTCGTGCTTACTTAAACTTGTCTGGAGAAAAGAGGCAATAAATAGGTAGTTTTTGTTTACGGTTGCTTTTGAATTAAAAAAAAATCGGTTCGAAAGTTAGTGAGGGTTGGGATGGCAAATTACGTCTAAGTAAAATCAATGCATTGTTTTTAATTGGATGTCATTAGGTTGTATAGTTAATATAATGTATAAAATTACAATACCATAATACTTACTACTGTAAAGAAACTGGAACGTTTGAATGGGTTAATATCAGGAAATACTAATCCGATTTGAAAGCAAAAATTATCATATAGCAGTGCGAGTTAGCCGCATTCCGAATATTAAAATGTCTCGTTGGTGTAAGAACCGGAACGAATACTTTGTAATAGTTTAAATATGTCAGATTATATTTAAAGTTATTGTAACCAACATTGTAACTATTAATGTACTTATAAATGATGGCAACATTAATATTTATGAATTATAGCGTAAAGAAGGCAGATTCTAATTTCTCTATAAAAGTATTAAACTACTTATCTACAATGAATGGATTTTTAACTGTCTGTATGAATTTATTTTGTCATTTGCAGATGACACTTCTCAGCTTCATAGTAATACAAAAAATATGAATTTTAACAATTTTCAATTTGTAGAGAGATTGAACATGTATAATGCATTTATCTGTACATTGTTTTACAAATGCTTATATTAAAATAAATTGACCGTATTAATTGAAGCAACGCCTGCGGTTTTTTGTAACGATCCAATTTCAGAAACGCAAAATAAAAAAAAAACAAATGCAAAGTAAACCCAAATTGACTTGGCCTTACGAATGCATGTAAAGTGAGCATTGATTTTTAGATGATTTGCATGTTGATAAATTTCTTTTTATGTAGCACCGTGGATTTTATAACGTGCGGGATTTTTCAACCCTTTAGATGGCGCGGAAGTAATTCAATTTCTCGTAGAAATGATATGGAGTGATATTGATTTTTTAAAACCCATTTGTTTGTTGATAAACTATCTTCTATTATTTGTACTGTTTTTGTTCGGATATATAACTTACTCGCGCATCGTATTTAAATTTTAAACGTATTTTTATCTAATTTCGGCTTGAGTTACACTGTTTCCATCAATCAAAACGCTTTGAATTTTTTGGTCATTTTATAACTTTGCTATAAATTCTTTGTGCGGCGAACACCACGTGCAATTTAAATTTGCAATTTAAATAGAAATTGTTTGTCTAATTGAACTTACACAGAAAGCGGAAAATTAAGCAACTTTTGAGTGAAACAAGTACCTTGATGTTATGATAATAAGATATTACTGTTATAGGTATACGGTTCTGCGAACACAAGCTATTAATTATTAAGCAGATTCTTGTTTCTGTAATAAATATATTAATACAAATTATTTGAAATGAGAAAGAAAAATTTGGTTTAACAATACCTGTATCTCCATATATAATGTGGATTTTTGAAGACTGACGAATTTTGAAAAAAAGTAAATATTTTTATAGTATGTACTTGATGTAAGGTTTTTTTAATATTATTATTCAATAAAGTATTTTAGTTTTATTTAAAATATTTTCAATTCTCCATATATGCACCGTCACTATCGACATTTTTATTTGAAATACTCACCTGAATTTTTTGAAGTCGATTGGTTGCTTATACAGTTTATTCAACCTAAGTTATGTTAACTTCTCTCTGACCGTTTTTGGCATTTCATTTTTAAAAAGAATGAACATTTTATATTGTCCGTTTACCTCTTTCTGCTATTATGCACAATCTTTTATGCACGTCTTTTTCGCCTGAGTGTTGTTATTCTGACATTTCTTTGAGATGAGCTTGGCAAGCGCTCAAGTTACATTTTTGTGAACTCTAATGTTTTATTTAAAAGGGAATTTTAAAATCAATTTTTATCTGCAGTTCCGACACTATTATTAGAATTTCAATTTAGAATAGTTTCAAACCCTGTTCTATATTAAATCAACTTTTCGCTTATTTAGTATAGGATGCCTTGAAAAAGACTATGCTTAGTAGGTGAAACGTTATTTTCATAAACAGGGTTTGAATAAACTTCTAAAATCACACACACCCACTACAAAAGAGGATTCAATCAAATTGAAAATCCCTATAGTATATTAAGTATTAAGAACGGCAAGGACGGTATGTCCTTAACGTTCGCAATGCTTATACCTATAGTTATTTGGATCACTAGCCCAGAAAATGATATTTTGGGAGTGTGAGTGATATTGCGTAGCCGAGGCGCCTAGCCAAAGCGGAGCAACACGATCACTTGTAAAACATTTTCTGGAAGTGTAATTCACAAAATTTTTAATGCCGACAAATCTCAAAATACTTACAAAATTATTATTTAGTTCAACAATTTATTTCTAAGGATTTATTTTTTTCTGGTTGGTACCCACTTGTCATTGCATACTTACCTGATTTTCAAATTTAAATTTAAATAAATTGGCACTTTGTGGTGAAGAATTTAATAGAAAACAAAGTACGAAAACACCAGCTCACATAAAAGATACAACGGAAGCACTGATTAATAATTTATTACCAGCAAAATCTGTAACTCGGTACTGGACAGCGTATGAAGAATTTAAGAAATTGTGCAATAGTAATAGTACCACTAACATTTACAACGAGTATGTTCTTCTTGCATATTTTGATGAGAACTAAAAAAACCAACTCTTTGGTCCATATTTTCAATGTTAAAATCAACTCTGAATATTAAAGACATCACCGTTGAAAAATATTCAAAATTAATTACTTCACAACCCACCCCACATAACCTAAAAAGTATTCACATTAGTAGAGGTTTATGTAACAGTAATAATTGGTACTTACATCCATAAAAATCAACGTTTATTTGTTTATTAAGCATTGTATGTTTTTCTCTTTTGTGTCCGTTTTGTTGACATTTAGAAAATTAAGTAACAATGGTGCCACCCCGCTCTTTGTGGATTTTACCAAATGTCATTTTTGTAAGGTCTATGCCGGGAATTTGATGTTACCGGCCGATTCTGAATTATACAAAACTGTCAATAATGACCGGAGGCATAAAAACGTCATGGTATCTTTTTTCAAAATGCGATCTTTCTGGCTATCAATGAGTATTGAGGTCAACATCCTCTATCTGATTTTGCACCTCGTTTTATTTTTCTAATATTATTTTGGCATTGCTTAAGCCACTCTTGAAATTTAATATATTGTCACTGACGGTAAATTTACCCAAATAGGTTTCATACCGCGCAAACGCACTTTTAATTCTCGCGCGCATATTAGTGAACATTTTTGGAATGTCAGTAATATCCGATTCTGCAATTGTCAACAATCCCTACGACCACTTTTACCAAGATGCCAATTATTCCTTAACTTAGCAAATCAAAACTCGTTAAGTACGTAAACATTATCAATCAAAGGAAAATGTGATAGGGTTTACCTTTGTTTGGGATGTGATCTACAAACGATCTCCTTTTTCCAAGTTTCTATCGGAGTTCCAATCCAGCTTTCTAGTAGAACCTCAGCCTGCAGGATTTTTTCACATTGAGCGTCCTTGATTTCAACTTTCACGACAACCAAACCTAATCACTAGTTCCAATCACTGGGTCCTCGCTCCTCCAAGACACTTGGATCTGGTTCCTTATGGATCAATGCTTTGTAAATAATTAATTTCGAGTATTGAACTGTATTGAATAACTTTTTTTTTGCAATTTGGCTAAGAATATTCATTTTACAAAGAAAATATACAGCTTGTTCGTGTAGAACGCAAACTTTGATATTGCCTTTAAAAAATAGGTTTTTGCAAAATCGGTTTTCAATTATGCAGAGTGCCATGGACCACTTGTCAACTTTGACATTTGAAGTGAAAACATAGATTTTTTATTCTAAATCTACGTGAAAAACTATGAGGACTTTATGTATACAAATTTTACTCAAAAAATTATAATTTTTGAGATATCGGTTGTTAAACATTTAATTGGGTCAATATTGGTCTTCAGATATTTCACGTTTTTTAAGTTATTACTTGAAATATCAAATTTAAATTTTATCACACTTGGGCCGGTAACGACTAAAACTGTCTACGATTTAAAAGTTAACAACGATGTATGAGAAACAAATGTCAAACTTTGTAATTGAAGTTGATGAATAACTTAATAAAAACAAATGGAACACCCTGTATATTTTTTGCCAAATTGATATAAAATTAAATTCTCTACAACTTTGCTATACATGTTTGTCTACTAAAATCTACTGTTAGCCGTGAAACCGTTTTTATCAAAATTATCGTCGAAGAATTAAGTAGGCGATGTCACGGTTGTGTTAGTAATTGTCCAAATGTAGTAATAATAAGTAAGTTTTCAATAGCAGAAGTAGTTAGTACGGTTTATTCTCCGGAAAATCAAATAAAGGTCGGCAACTTATAAAGCAGACAATCCTGAACTACAACCATACTACAGCAGTTGAGAATCCTACCATTAGAGTACAACAAATAGTAGATAACGTTGGAGCTTTGAATACTTCTTTAAATAAGATGTTATGAAAAAACAAATTTCATCCTTATCAAGTTCAACACTTTATCAACATCTGACAAAAACAGATTTTGAATGCTGACGCGTTTACTAGGACTTCTTCTCATATTTCACATTTTTAGTTTGTTCAGATATTCCCTTCAGTTCTTTAAAATAATTTGTCTAGCGATTTTGTAGTAAATTTTCATGGTCTATTTTATAATTTCGATTTGTCAATATAACTATTTTGATGAAACTTGTATTTTTGACAAAAAAACGAATTTCCCGGCTAACAGTTGAGTTATGGTAGACATACATCAACGCCAAACTTGTAAAGAATTTAATTCTGTATCGACCAGGGGAAAAATATAATTTTACCAGGTGTCCCGCCGCGCTTGCTTCGCTACGGCAAATAAAAAAATTGTTAGCAGTACATTTTCACCTCCTCAGAAACATGCACACCCACTGTGCGACAAAAGACGGCTAAAAACTGGTAAATTTCGCGGTTTTTCGCGATTTCCTATTCTAAATCGACCTGAAGAAGTGTGTGAAATTTCATTCCAATATGACTAACGGTTTAGGAGGAGTTCGAAGACAAACAAACAAACACACACACACTCATTTTTATATATTAAGATTTCAGGAGACTTGTGAGTTTCTCCCGTCAGTAACGTTGGCGTGGCTTGGGTAGGAAGCGCTTCTATTGTCCAGGTCTTGTTACTATGCAATTATTAATATTTATTAAACCATTGCACTTATGAGCATAAAAAATAGATAAAAACCTATTCTCAGACCTACCGAATATAAATACAAAATTTCATTAAAATCGGTTGAGCCGTTTTGGAGGAGTTCGAGGACAAACACTGTGACAAGAGAATTTTATATGTACTACACGGATGAATTGATATCTAGTTAGCATAGACCAGTTCCTTGCATAAACAAAATATTGCGTTATTATAGCAACGAACAATAACTTATTAGAACTGTCAGTGTAAAGTTTGACGTCAAAAAAGTAAACCAGAGTCACGCAATAAATTAAATAAAAAAAGATGTCCACCTAAATTGTGAAAATCAAAAAATTGGAGTATCGAACCATTATCAAGTACCTGTATTTAAAAGGGTTAAGAGGTAAGCAGATTTACGAAGATATGCTTACTACCCTTAGTGATCAATGTACTTGGTATGCGACCGTCAAAAATTGGAATGCAAGCTTCAAAAGAGGTAAATTTTCCATTGAAGATGATGACCGATTGTGATGGCCAGTTTCTGTGTCAGTCCCCGAAAATATCGATGCAGTTCGTGACATGATTTTATCAGACCGTCGAATTGGGCTAAAACGGATACCTGAAGCACTGAATATTTCATACGAACGCGTTCATTATATGGTTCACGTCAATTTAGACATGAGAAAAATTGCTGCAAAATGGATCCCCAAATGTTTGAATGTTGACCAAAAGCGTACAAGGGTAGAAACATCGCGTTCGATCTGTGCTCATTTTGAAAACGATGTAGACTTCTTAAACCGAATTGTTACTATGGATGAGACTTGGGTACATTTCTACGATAGAAAAACAAAGCAACAATTGATGGAATAGCGACACTCTGGTTCTCCAAGACCTAAGAAGTTTTGTGTCCAAAAATCTGCTGGAAAAGTTCTTGCTTCAGTTTTTTGGGATTTCCATGGAGTAATCATGATTGATTTTTTGGATAAGGGTAGAACAATAACTGGAGATTACTATTCGACATTACTGATCACTCTACGGGAAAATATTAAAGAGAAAAGACGCGGAAAGTTATCCAAAGGTGTTTTGTTTTTGCAGGACAACGCCCCTGCACACAAATCTCATGTTGCCATGCAAAAAATTCGTGATTTAGGGTTTGAATTACTATTTGAATTTGAAATACTCTTTCCTCAACTAAAAAAAGTTTAAAAGATCGTACATTTTCTTCCAACAAGGAGGTAATAGAAGCTGTGGAGGTCTGATTTGCAGAGCAAGAAGAAAAATTTTTTTTGAAAGGTCTAGAGACGTTGTAGGTTCGCTGTAATAACTGTATCCAATTAAGAGGAGAATGTGTTGAGTAATAACATATTTTGACATTGAAATTTTGTTTGGTTCTATACTAGACTAAGAATTTTTCAATATATCCTCGTATATACTGATTTGATTTTATCAAATTATTTATTATTTTCGATTACAAAATTTGACATTTTTTTTTATACTCTCATACCGTTATTTTTTTTAATCTTTATTAACGACTTAGATACCAAACAAAATCGCAAATAAAATGGGTACTTAACAACGAATTAGTTTTAAATGAGTCAAAGACTCATAGTACAATTTTAGCACTGGAGACCTTGGTAATTATTAGCAGGATGGCAAATGTAAACTCCTAGGTGTATATTTTGAACCAAACCTCACCTGGTTCAATCATTGTGATGAACTCGCCAAACATTTGTCGTCTTTAATTTATTTATTTTGAAATTTAAACGCATCACAAGATTTATTACTCAATTTTATTCAAAAATGAGCTATGGTATCTTGCTATGAGAACATTCCACCTCGGCCATGCGAATATTCACTTTAGAAAAGAAAGTGGTTAGGGTTCTAGACCGTAGAAAACACCAAACCACTGTTTAAACAATTAAAAATTCTAACGCTTCTTGCAGTTTATATTTTACAGGCCTTACTTTGTGTTGAGCAAAACAGAGACCAATATGATATATAGTACAAAATATTCACGAACATAACACAAGATCATGCCGTGATTTATACTATCCCTACTCTAGACTCCAAAAACACAACGACGAACTATTATGGAATCAAATTTTGCAACCATTTGCCAGAATGTATCAAAGAACTAGAGTTAATTAAATTTAAACATACTATTAAACAGCACCTTATTGTAAACGCACCATTAAATTTGGTTTTTTAATTTAAGTAAATTTATTGTGTTTGTTAACCAATGTAAAATGTATTTAAATTTCAAGTGAATAAACCATTATTATTATTATTAATTATCTCGTATAGTCGATGTCAAGTTTTAAATTATGGACAGTTAGGGTCGTTACCGCTGTAAGTGCGAATAAAATTGGGATTTGACATCTTAAGTAATAACATAAAATACGTGAAAAATCTGAAGGCAATGTTGACTCGATTAAATGTTTAAAAGTCGATATCTTGAAAGGTTTTATTTTCTGAGTACTCATATACATAAAGTCTCCATAGTTTTTCACGTACATTTAGAGTGGAAAATAATAAAAAATATGTGTTTCCATTTAAATGTCAAAGTTGGCAAGTGGTCCATGAAAGTGGGACACTTTGTACAATTTAAAATATTTTAAATTTTTGCCACTGAGGAACCTAAAAGAATCGTCAAAACTGATTTTGAATAAATCTGCCTTTTAAAGACAATATCAAAGGTCTGCGCTGAATCGTCGTGCAGACATTGTCGGAACCTGGCGGTTGGTTCGTCTTTTCGAACACTTTTGAAATAAAAATTTATGTCGATACATTGAGATTGATAAGTAATACAAACTGACAGGTTTTAAATTTCAAAGATTCATTTATGACAGTATTTAAAATTTTACCAGAAATTTGCGAAATTGCGTTCGAAACACCTATCGAAGGCATTTCTTATAATTGGGTTGCCGTAGTTCCTCCAAGTCGTATTGGTTTCTATCTTTTAAAGATTGTTTATCTCAAGATCTAATCAGTTACAACATCACAAAAGCATCGAAAATTATCGATTATACTTTTTTCAAATTCAAATTCATATATTTCCGTATCATACATTATATAACTTAATATTTTAAAGACTCGTAAATAGAAATAACCATCTTGATAGTTATTTGAGTTTCAAGTCATTTACATTTGAGTTATAGTGTAATGTAGTTTTCAAACGTTTAAATAACTTTATTTTTTTATGCAGCGTATGCATGTGTTGTTAATAATGTACAATATAACTAGATTCTTTTTTATGTTATACTATTCCGATTTTAGTTAGTTTTGAAGAAGTAAAAAAGACAGAAAAAAAAGAAAGATAAAGACAAAAGAGATAGCGCGATGGGATGTGTAAAAACTTAACTAAATGTAAAAAACAACTTTATATTTGACAGATTAGAAAATATTAGAGTTATGATGCTATTGATACTGAGCGGCTTATGTTTTCCTTTATGGAAACCTAGTTTTTCACTTTTTTGGAGAAGAGTCTCAAATTATTTATTTGCTTAATATTTGTAGGCAAAAGGTTGAAACATTTCGGGCCTAAATATATAAAAGTTTTTGCGAAAAAAGATTTATTTATCTTTGGTTTTACAAATGAACCCTGTACTGTGCTTCGTGTTGCGTAATACAATTTATCGGTTCCCTGGTTACCGCTCATTTTGAAAAATAACCTAAGAAATTTGAATATAAACAGTAAAATGTCCGGATTTATTTTCTAACTTCTGCGTGTAATTTGTTAATATGGTTTTTCCATGTTATTTTGCTATCTATTAAAATTCCTAGATATTTAATTTCAAGCTACTTGCTCAATAATATCACAATTACATTGTTGTCGATCTGTGCAGTTATTATGGTATTTAAATTGATATTCAAAATTAAATCCAGTTAGGTCAAAATTTAAAATTTTGGTTTTGGAAGTATTCACTATCATTGCATTTCTATTACACCACTCACTCAGTAAGTTCAAGTCTTGAATGAGATATTCTTTAATTATTTCCCAATTATCGAAAGAGTATACAAATACAATATCATCCGCGAACGCTATAATCTCACCACGAAATGTTTCTAGTAAGAGATCATTAATGTAAAAGGAAAACCGATCCGTAGAGAGAACTGATCCTTGGGGGACACCGATATTAACTAATTTTACGTCACTTAGGCAGTTTTTAACACGAACTTTCTGCTGTCTGTTTTCTAAGACGTTCGAAGCCATTCAAGTGCGGTACCTCTAATACCAGCCAGTTCCAGTTTTGTTAACAAAAGATCATGTCGAACTAAGTCAAACGCTTTTTTTAGGTCAATAAATAACCATGTTACTTTTTTGGTGCTGTTTAAGCTTGTATAAACTATTTGCATAAGCTTAGCAATTGCGTCTTCAGTGCTTTTACCTTTAGTGAATCCGAATTGCTTGTTCGAAAAGAAATGTTTTGAATCCAGGAACCTTGTTTTTATTAGTCTCTCAGTTAATTTAGAAAAGATTGATAGAAGTGTGATAGGTCTATAGTTTTCAATTGACTCAGGATTCCCACTCTTATAGATTGGAACAACTATTAATTTTTTTTAACTCAAGAGGAAAAATCCCAGTAGTAAAACTTAGATTAAGTACTGAAATAGTATGTATGATTTTCTTTAAGAGAATGACATTTATGTTATCTATACCGGAGGACTTTTTATTTTGCATAATTTTAATTGTATTTTCTACTTCACTTTTATCAACTGGTCTAAGAAACATTGAATAGTTTTGTCTTAGTGGCTTAGTGAGTGGTTCGTTAATCTGACCTAAATTTGGGTAGGCGTACTGAATGTTTGTGAAATAGTTGGCGAAGGCATTTGCAAGTTCTTCTGGATTCTCAAGTGTCAGACCACTATTAAGAATAATTTTATTAATTGTTTGATTCCGGTTGCCCAAAAGGTTGTTAATCAGACGCCATTGGTCTGCCGGATGACCACTGCAGTTGCGAAAGAGTTTAAAGCATATTTTTTTTTCTTTTTTTCTAAGCGGTTTAATAGTGGCTCGTTCATCCAGGGGCTAATGATTTTAGCTTTCGCCAACTTTTTACGGGTAACTGTAGTTTGTGTATTAGCATTTATGCAATCCCTAAGTTTGTCATAAAAGTTGTTATAACTAGTATTAGGACAATTATTCAGAAACTTGCCGAGTCATGAGACGTATTTTGGAATTTGTCGAGTTAGGAGACAAGCATAACGATTATTTTTTATGCTCAAGTGGCATTCGTATAACGAAATAAAAAACAATGTTATTGAAAAATTTATTAATCCAGCAAAACGTAACAGGTACGATTTTATTTTGTGTTTTATTTGACGTTTATAAAAATAAATGTTTCCAAGAAAATATTACATTTATGGAGGAGGCGAAACACCAAAACGGTTATATCACGTTGTTCAGGGTATATTTGCTTATTTATACATCGTAACCATAAAAAATTAAAGAATTCTATTGAATCACATAACAATGAGTTATATAATCGCAGTAAAGAAGATTGATTCCTGAAAACTATTGCCTTGAATGCAATCAGTTTAATATTCTACAACACTTTATTAATCAATACAATCAAATCCCACAACCTCAACTTTATATTTTCATTTATCATCACTTGTAATTTAGAGTAATAATAATAAACAACCTAATAAGAATTTATAAATTACCACTTAGAAATTACATTATACTATAAATTACAAACACAAATTCGTTTTGCTAAGAAAATTACAAATAAAAATCACAGTACGGATTCATTTGTTTATGATTGTTGGTTATAATTTCAGTTTTTACCACAAAACTAACTATTTCTGCACAGTATACAAAGTAATTTTATTTCAATTACGAACTTTTAGTTATAAAGAAATTGTTTGCTCGGTAAACATTCAGTTCAGGAAAATTAATTTAAGTTTGGGGCACAATTGTGCTTGAGATTTAAATAATTGAATGTCAAAGAACATAATAATGATAGTAGTTTTGTTAATAATAAAAGATATAACATGAGCTTTATTTTTGATTCTTCTTTATTATCTTAACGATTTATCGTTAGAAATTGATTGAATCTTATAGGTATTTACTGTTAATTGAATCACTAACGTTAAATAAATTTACATCAATTCTAATCCGTTTTAAGTTTGAAATTACATGTAAAAATAAAATTTCTCGTTTAAGTGTTTTGAAATTTAAAAATACCATCATGTACGTGTTAAGCATTCAAAACGGCTTACACTATAGCTAACTTAATCTTTTAACGTGCGACCTACATTTTTATCAAGAAGCTAAGGTTGTTATTATTAAATTAACTTGTAATTTATGGTTGCAACTTTTAAGAACGGCATTTTCAATTACTCAAAAGTTTGATTATATAATTGAGCTATATTGTAATTACATCATTACGTTAATCAATTAGTTAATGTTCCCAGGAAGATGGGGATGTTTTAAAAAGATAATTTATCTAGGTATTAAAAAGAACTTTTCAATTACTAAATGCATTTACTGATAAATTAATAGAACAATTTAAATTAGATGGGCAAACAGATTGTAATAATAAAGGCCATTTTTCTTACAAGTAGTTTGCATTGTCAGTACAAATTATTTCTGTTGTATTGTTAAAGATGTACGTCAGTAACTAGTCTAATCACCTTATTTGTTACAGGTCAACGATACCTATTATCATCAGGGTTACTAACGCAAACATCTTTATTTGTAGTGTTGTTCCGGTGGTCTTCACAAACGGTTAGTTAACTTGAAATAAAATTTTAGAACTTACTTGTGATAGTTTGTGTTTACAAGTGAGATTGTGGATTATTCAAAAGGACTGCCATAAACAGTGTTAGTAAGTTTTATTTTATTTACTTATTTTGGTTAATACGACTAAGCATGACTACTACCTTCGCGTTTGTCTAGTGAAAACAGATAGTGTACAGAAACTGTTTTTTTATCGTGCAACTTTAGTTGTTCAACATATTTTAAACTTGTGTATCATCGAAAGAGAGCGAGAGAGATACAAAGACCTTTAGACTTTTTTTGTATAAACATTCAAAGCAATGATTTGCTTACCGATACAGTTACCTATGTAAATGTAAATGATTAATAAAAAATGTTTAGAACAAAAATACGCAAAATACTCTTATGACAAAATATTTAAGTTTCCCAATAAAGAAACTGTATGTTTTTGTGTGATGTTTTGATTAATTTCTGTTACATTCACTTGGGAAATCTATTAAAGTAAGGATTTGATTTTGGAAGAGTTACGAACCGTTTAAAGACTAAGTGATTAGTTTAAATAAACAATAACTTAAAGTATTTTTTAAAGGTTTAAGTTGTGCAGTGCAGCACATACTTACTTCAATTACTTAATTCACTTTTTTTTATAATTCGTTAATTGCGACTATTCATTTATAAAAAGCATTCACAATTGCTAAATTGTCTTCCATCTTTACTTTGCAATTTGCTTATAAATATTTCCTACATACGTTTCTCTAAGGAATACATTTATTAATTCTAAATAAAAATGTAAAAATAATAATAATCCAAGGAAAATAATATATGTAAATTAATTTAAAATTAAATGTTTTTGCGAGTACAAATTAAACGATTTTACTGATTCGGATTAAACTGTTCTAAATAATAGATTAGGGTAAATATAGACTGAAATGGAAGCCGCAATGTAAACTAAGTCGGGGAAAAAGTAATACTGTGTAGTTTAAGGATAGAGAAAAACCAATTTAACCTCATCATATACGTTGAAAGACAGTAGCAAATCCTTATGTAATCGATATGGGATAGCTTTAACAGCCTCGCATACTTTCTATACGCTTTTAAAGAGTTTCATAAAAGGTATTTTTTACGAAATTACCGAATGTACTGATACTATAGAATTTTAATCTGGAGAAATTGTAATTTTACTTTTATATGGAATCACATTCATACAAATATTTAATTAGGTATTGTAATAGTCTTTCATTTAATACTAATTTTGTCAGGTATAGTCAACATATTAATGTTGTTTTTATTGTAAAATGTGTATCATTTTTATGAATTATTGATTATTTTGATGAAGTTTATTAGATTATTTTGTTCACTACGTCTCATTTAATTAGTGGTAACGTTTCGGATCCCTATTGATAGAAGTTTTATCAACCCAATCCTTAATAATACAAAAATTAACCGGTACTTACATTACCAATCGTAAAGAAAAATTTGAAATAAAAATTGATAAGTAATTTCATATTTATTTTTATTGACGTATACTATATTTACTATTTTTTTGTTATTAGTAAATGAATTAATTTATATTCAAATTAAAAATTGTATAGTAAGTCTTGCTGGTACGTTTTGTATAGCAATTATAGAGTCAAGAACATTTCGTCACATGGACACAACGCCGAATGTACACAACATCGAAACGAATATTGGACCGAAATCACTGCTGGATACACCGTCGAAAAGCGAAAACTTAATCGGAAAAGGTTTGTTTTTGAAATTGTTAATATAAATGTAACTTTTTCAAGAAAAAAATTGTAATAACTGTAGCTTACCAACCAACACCGTTCATCCCGGATCACAACTAAATGTTTTTTGGTTAAATTGTTGTTTGACGTTGTGTCCACTCGACGTTATGTCCATTCGGCAAAGTGTCCAAGTCTGGAATTATACTATTTTAACAGTTATTAGTAAACATGACTCTGGCGCAAGTAGTAAGAAAAAATATGTCATCCAATGAAACTGCACCTCAAGACAGTCCAATAAAAAGAATTGAGCTTAATTGTTTAAATAAACCAAAATGCACAAAGTAATTGTTATACACCCAACTGTATCAAGATTGGTTCTTTACATTTTTGTTACCATTATCGAAAATTTGACATTACACCCGTCAATATTTTACCTCTCGTGGGCCTGTAAAAACATTCAAAAACCTGAATTAAGATCTAATACCTTTATTACTAAATTTTTGGGTGGTGAGCAATGGAAACAAGAACAAGCTAAAAGCCTTAGAGATGGATTTTATGAGACGTAGTTGTGGCGTGTCCAGGTTTGAACATGTAAGAAACGACAAAATCCGGAGAAGAATGAAAGCAGAAGGCTCAATAATAGACACAATTGAGGTCAAGAAATTAAGGTGGTTAGGCCACGTGCAAGGGATGGATAGTCGGAGATGGTCAAAGAGAATATGGAACTGGACTTCAGACTATAGAAGAAAGAGAGAAAGACCAGCAAAAACTTGGAAGAAGGAGGTAGAGGAGGTGATGGAGTGCAGAGATTTGGAAAATGGGGATTTGACGGACAGAGAAGCTTGGAGGATGAGATGCGAGAAACGGATAAGACCGTAAACACTCGTTACCTACATACAACATCATTATGTCATTTATTAATGTAAAATATACAATTTAACAAATTATTGAATGCAATTCCACAATCTAGGGAAGACGAAATGTGAACAGTATTTAGACTTAATGATGGACCAGCCTTGTCTATTACTTTATCCGAAATGTAAGCAGCATTTAAACTTGTGCAGTTTTCTTGGTCCAGCGTTGTCCATCGCTTTGTCCGAAATGTGACCAGTATTTAAACTTGTGCCGTCTATTGAAGGTCCAGCATTATCCACGGTTTTGTCTTCCAGATGTAGCAGAAATCTGGAAATTTTATTTTTTGTTTCAGAGTCAGTTGCACCAAAGTCGGTTAAATTTAATCGTACGTTAAAAACAATCGTTACTATGTTTAATCCTTGGATACTATTGTTTTTAACCTGCGGTTAAATTTAACCGACGTTAATACAACTGGTCCTTAATGGAATCTTCTAAGAAACGGATGTGTTTTGCCATCCTCCGTGCCTCTTTATGAGGTACGTTTCCCGGACGTAACGCAGCATATTTCTTGTAGACACCTAAAGGAAAGATAAGTTTGTTTTCAAGGATAGTACAAACATGTTGTTTATTAGTCTTCGTTTTTGGTATGGTTACAACCAAGACAGAACTATCTTCGACATCATTTATTGTTGTATTTGCTTGTTCTTCCCCCTGTAAAGCAACCTAAAATAATAACGTTTATATTATTGTCAATAATCTCAAGAATAGTTAGGTTACCTTTGTTAATAAATAAAGTATCATCCGGAGTCTCCTTCAAAACTTGATCACTCCTTCTCTGGGTAATTCCTTAAATTTTTTTGGCTGATGACCGATGGATTTATTTTTCAGAAAAGACACCAGCTTAGAATAATTGCCAACATCCACATTTTTCTTGATTAATACCATTTTTTTAATCATGGAATATTTCGCCTGAAAAGAACTGCATTGGTAGGCTTTGGACTAAAAATTAACAAAAACGGTGGGTAACATAGTGGGTACCACAATAAAAAATCATTAACATACCGTATCGCTAAAATATGCTAGTACAACGGTCTCGTTAATGACCGTCACTATTTTTTCCTTCATCCAGCCTTCTCAAGATGAAAACTCCATTTCATACCGGTCTTTGGACATTGGGAATTAAACCCGAGTCGGAGTCGTTCGGTTTTTACTGGCGTTTATTATTTACACATACCGTAATCGAGCTGCACTATTTACAATTATGAATAAAAGCGGTGTAGGTCAGCACATAGTAATTGGCGTACTATATGCGGTGTGGTAATACCTGATATCGTGGTATCACATGTCGCGCTGAAGACCGCGGGCCAGGTTGAATTGGACCGATGGTTTCGAACTTTAGGTCGATCTTCAACTGGTGCTGTAGCTGTAACTACATGACTGATTCTTGACTTATTGACTAGTTACTACCCATGACTGTCGACTGTACTCGTATTTGACTCACTGATTTCTGTTATCTTACCTACTTCGTTTTATACGTGCGAAGTAGGTTAGTTTGCTTAGTAAGCAATGCCGTTAAGAAATGCTGACCGCGTTTGCTTACTTGTAATCGTTTGTTTGATTTCCACGTTTCCTACATAATATGCGGATCTAAAACTTGTGTTGATTGTGATGGGGTTGAGAAGTCAACCCCACAAAACTTTGATTGAGGCTTTTCACAGCTAAAGCCACTTTGTCACAAAAAAAATAATTTGCCTAATTAGAAACCCCAATCGGCAAACTTACTTCTTGTACCATAAACCTATGAATTACTCTATAAACTCGAATAAATCAAATCCAAACAGAAGAAAATAATCCAATACTAAGGTTTACGAAGTTCATCTCCTTTCCCTTCCCAAAGCAATTACATTGAGCCACTACCATAATAGCAGTAGTAGAGTCAATTCTAACATAAAAAATCATTGCATCACTATTTGATTTTATGTCATTTAACATTCTATAAATTTTTTAACTGGAATTTCTCAAGAATACTATGTGCCGTAAAATAAAACTTATCCTAACAATTTTATGAAAGGGAATTTAGAAGAATAATTTATAAGTGCTGATTAAAACAAGTTTCTTGATTTTTGAGTTTCATTTGTGTGATTTAATTTTATAAAAATATCTTACGCTCGACTCCTTACGTATGTTGCATAATGCATGTCATTGATTTTGTCAAGGTATATTCTTGAATGTTGCTATAACAAATAATCCTTTTTTGTTGTGAGATCAACTTTTCCGACGTGTTATTGTTAAGTAATGTAGCTATGTTAATTTAGAAGTTCGGGTAAAATGTTATTTACTATAAATCTTAAGCAATATTTGCTAGAGAGAAGTTGGCTATTGTCATATCAAAAGAAAATCATATTAGGGAAGAAGTTTGATTTAATTATTACCTTTTGTTACTGCATATTAATTGCGATTGACCTGATTGTACCAATAATAAATTTGACACCACAAATTAGTAAAAACTTAACTTAAAAAGAAATTTATTACATTTGTTTTTATGTTGTTTATCGTCCTTGACTATACGTATCCTGTGATTCACTGAAACAATAAAATCATCGTTTAAATGGAGTATATCATTTAAAGTAATATTGATAAATCTCACGTTCTATTGCTACAATAAAATTTCAATTTAACACAGTGGTTATTTCACTTGCGAGTGAGATTTCATTTAGTGGTTCTGATAACGACCTCTAATCGTGCACATTTCATATTTATTTAATTCTTGAAATACACCTCACCTGAAAACCAATCGTGGTTAAATTTTTTGACTAGAAAAACATTAATTTATTCAGTAAAATTTCTGTTCCAATTTAACTCGTGACATTGGCTCAAAACAATGTTGGTTTTATAAAATGTTATGAGGTAAATTACGCGGCAAAAACAATAACTTCAGTGAAATGTAAACACATTTTTTTAATGAAGATTTAAATTTTACGATCACTTATAACACAACATAATTTCATATGATTTTGTTTTAAAATTCTTAATTTTGTTTGCGAAATTTACTTTAAAATATAAATTTAAAAAAATTTTATTGTAAGTTTGTGTTATTGAAAGAAAAAGCAGTAATTGTTTTTCATAATAGTTTCATTAGAATAACTATATTGAAAATTCTCTCACTAAAGTATAATTGTCATTTGAACGACAATAGAAAAGTAATTAAAACGTTAACAAGAAGTAAGCATTACTAAAAAGGTTTCGTAATGGCAGAAAAAGTCGTAGAATATCTCTTTTATCATTGCAAAAGACCCCGACACTAATTGGTGATTATTAATACTGCTGTTAATTAAAACTGCTAGTGAAATTAATGGTTTCATTTGAAATAAAATTAAAATTGAATCGTAATTTTTTCTTTTGAGTTTTCTTACAGAAATAATTTTAAGAAAAGTACTTTGCGTATTTGACATTGTATATAAGTAAGTGTGTTATTGTTGCGCCGAATAACAATTTTCAATTTTACTAATTTCATCGGTAACTGTATCGGTTTATTAAGTTTATATATTGTGATAATAATGTAAGAATAAATTGAGATCAATTACGTGTAAAAGTATTATGTATAAATATTCAATGAGATTCATTAAAGCTGTCGAGTTATATAAGAAAATACATAAATTAAACTGTTATATAGTACTTATTCGCAATTAAATATGGTAAGTATATAAAAATTATGCTGCAAGAGCTGATTTAAATCAAAGACATTAATTAAATCAAATTTCGTATAGGTAAGTTTATTAGGTTCAAAGAAAAAAAATTATACATTCTAGGTTAAGACCCACAAAGACTTCTTGAAATGGAAAATTGAAAATTAACTTAGAAGTTTGTATCTAAACCGAAACCAATTAGCTAACGTCCTAAAACCATAGGATCATGTTAGAATCAAGTTTTCTTCCATATACAGTCGACGTAAGTTATCGGGCGTCCATTAAACCAAATAATATATAACAAATATTTTTAAAAAAATTATTATTTGCAACGATTGCAATTTTGCTTGATAAAATGAATAATACAATCGAATTATAGATTTTTATTGTATTTGGTCTAAATTCTTCCACATTTAGTAAATTTAATTTACACGTATTCTTTTATGCTGTTCAAATTTTATTCTTTTCTTTGTTTCTTTTATGTCGCACTTCTCGTTTAAAGTGGGTTACGGCTCGCACTCTTTTGAATCGTAGCGACCAACTTTATCGAGTTTAGCTTTTGGTATCAAATACAACATACCACAAATTTTTGTTTACGTTTTCAATCTAATTTTCCCAATTGTTTTGATTCGATTAATTGAAACTTTGGTTTTAACTAGAGCTTTTGGAGTTGTTGTGTGATACATTTTTTAAATCCGATGGAATCGGAAACAAAGTTTTTATAATCTTCTTTTTTGTTCTTAAACAATTATATGTTTATTAGTACTTATAAATATGTGGATTGTTACCAGAAACTATATTTAATAAACATACTCCTGTTGTTCTCTATAATTATGGTGCAAATAACGTGAACGTTTAACACATAAGCTATTGTAATACAGGATGTGTTCCCAGACGGAGCTTCTTTAGATATTGATATTAGATACGGCTTCTATAAATGATTATCTCATGAGGTGAGCGTGGGAAAATTAAAAAATGCAAATTTGCAGCTTAAATTGATACTGAATTAATGTACGCTGTCAGTTATTTCATTATTAACCCTGGTTGTAATTGTGTGTTGTTTATCGTTAATTTTTTTTCATTTAATTGTCGACTTGGTGAGACAATTAATTATAGAAACCCTGTATAAATTCTACTTAAAATAATAATAATAATTAATAATAATAATTTTTTATTCACATTTTTACATATGTGTATAAATATGTATATGTGTTAGTCAAATAATAACAATTAAAAGGTGTAAAAAAACAAAGTCACTTGACACGTTCGCAAAAAGACATAAATTCATGTATACTATAAAACGCATGTTTCTGTAGAATATTTTTTAAATTATTTTGAATTTCAAATGATTGAGTTTTTTAGATCACTCGGTATGGAGTTATACAACTTAGAGCCAGCGTAAATTGGCGAGTTTTTGTAAAATGAATATTTGTGCTTCGTTAATATAATTTGTTCTTTTCTTGTACTATAACTATGAATGTGTTGAGATGTCGTTAAAGTATTTAAATTAGTATGAATGTATGTTAATAACTTATATATGTATATAGAGAAGAATGTCAAAATTTTGTTGTTGATAAAGTACTCTCTGCACGATTGTTGTTGTTGTAAATTGAAAATACGCCTTAATATTCTTTTTTGATTTATAAAAACTCTTTGCAAATCGACTGCTTGTCCCATACTATTATATTATACGCTAATGTAGGGTAAACGATACCATAATACACATTTAACAAATAATCTATATGTAGTGAATTTGTTAGGTTGCAGATGAGGTAATGGTGACTATTAATCTTTTTACAGACGGCAGTTACTTGTGCATCCCATTGCAAGCTGTAGTCAATTGCAGTACCCAAAAATTGACAATATTTGTCATATTTATTTTATTTTCTTGCAAACTGAATTTTGTTGAAATTTGGTTCCTAAATTTTGTACGGAAATGAATACATTGAGTTTTAAAAGTTAATAATTAATGAATTTTTACACACCACGAGTAGAACTTGGCCAGAAGTGTGTTAACTTTATAGTTTAATTCAGTTTCACTATCTGCTGTTATAACTACAGTAGTATCGTCGGCGTACATGAACACGCTACCTTCTGTAATATGATCGGACAAATCATTTACATAAAGTGAAAAAATAATTGGGCCCAAAGTACTGCCCTGGGGGTACCCATATATACCTTAAATCTATCAGAGAATGTATTTTTATATTTTACCTTAAAGTTTCTGTCAGATAAGAATGAGATTAACCAGTCGTTAATACAACATCTAATACCTAAATGATGGAGTTTTTGCGCAACAAACTTAATGTTAATAGTATCAAATGCACTAGTAAGGTCAAAGGATAATGAAACTACAAAATTATGCTTTTCTAAAAGGTTGTTAATTTTTGAATAAAAGATGTTGTGGCAGTTTCTGTTGATATTCCTTTCTTGTAGCCGTACTGGTTTTTACTAATAATTTCATTACTGTTTAGAAAATTTAATAATTGAATACAAAATGTTTTTTCAAAAATCTTTGAAAAAAATCCTTTTTTGTGTATCGGGACAATAACTGCAGATTTTAAGATGTTCGGAAAAATTCCTGCAGAAACAGAATGGTTTAAAATATTAGCTAATATATCCGCAATTTCTATCGAGCAATGTTTTAAGACAGAAATTGGCACTTGATCAATGCCGGTAGATTTTTTATTTTGAAACGACGTAACTATTTTAGAAATTTCATTTTTTAGAGAGCGGGATAAAAGACATAGTTTTTTGAACTATCGTTGACGTTGTGCAGTCATTTTATTCAGCTTTGCTTTTTGGTAGAAAACATTCAACTTTTTTGACGATTGATTTGGAAAATGTTTACCAAATAGATTTGCTATTTCTTTGGCGTTATTAATAGACATGAGTAGAGTTAAACGAAGTACAATTCTGCGTATTTGTAGGAATCCTATTTTCGTTTACAATGGACCATAACTGTTTTAGTTTATTAGAAGAGGAAATAATTCTCTTCTGGATAGATGTAATTTTTTCTTTTTTATCTTGAGATTAACGTTGCGTTTTAAGTTATTGTATGAATCTTGTAAGTTAGTATTGCATATGAAATTTTTAACCAGTGCAAGTTCTTTAATTTGTTAAAATCTATTTGCAACTCTTGACTAAACTGAATTTTTTTATTCGCCTTATTCTGTTTTTTTTGTTTTTGCATAGGAAAGCAATTGTTGAAATGAAATAAAAAATATGCCCACAAATGTTCAAACATTTATTTTCATTATTTAATATGAAATACAAGAGGCACGAAATTTTTAAGAACAATTTTAAATGTATCTAAAGCATTGGGCACAATTCTACGTCGTAATAATGGAATACTTGATAGAGATTCCTCTGTCTGATTTTTCGAAAAGCATTTAAATTTAATAAGCTGCGCAAAATGGTCAGATACTCCTAAATTTAAATTTTCAAAAGATATAACTGATTTAGGTTAATTGCTTATAAGATAGTCAATAGATGACTTTGATGTACCAAAAGCGGTAGTTACTATTCTTGTATAATTTTGGGAAACAGAAACCAAATTAAAAGAGGCAAGAATATCGAATAACCTGTTTTTGTTAAAACTTTCTTGTGTTTGATCTATATTCAGATCACCACACAAATATATACATCTATAATTTTGACTTAGTCTGCTTAATAGTGAGGTTAGCTGTGCAAAAATGCTTTGTAGTCATTTTGACTCGAAGATCTATATACACATATAATACATACATCTTTATGGATGGTTATTCCGCAACATTCAAAATGTAATTCAATAGTATAATTTGCAACATATGGAATTACTTTAGCGATTTTTTTCAGTTTTTCATGAATATATATTGCTACACCACCTTGTAAATTATTACTTCTACAGAAACATGTTACAATATCAAGACCACTTAATGCTAATGCATTTCGAGGATTGAAGGAAATACTGTTAGAAACCCAATGTTCACTTATACAAAAAATGTCAAGTTCTAAGGTGCTAATGTTAAATTCAAGAATATTTTTTATTATTAAATAAAAATAAAAATATGGGTAAATACTGTACTGTACAATTTTCAAATGTAATAAAACAAATAAAGAAACTGTGTTCTTTATTATAATATAGTAACAAAAATAGTGTGTACAGTTTTTTTTCCAAGAATTTACTTACCGTTGTATGTATACTAGCTTTAATAAAATTTTGCACAAAATTATAACTCTATTCAACTCAGAATTAGTGTTCAACGTACTAAATTATGTTAAATCTAAAACAATTTTTTAGAGAAAATATCAATAAAAAATCAAATAGGGTGCCCTGTAAAAGCAAATTGTTTTGAACTGAAACTTTAGTCACATCCGCAGCGTAACATTTCTGACTAAAGATTTAAAACTGGATCCTCCTTTCAAATTTTTTAATTTTTTTAATTTAATGGCAAAAAAACTAAAAACAAAAACTATTGAATGTTTTATTCGAAACAATTGAATTGAAGGTTTTAACTTTGTTTACAATAAAAACGTTAAATTATAAACGTTTTATACATGTCTTTTTGTGGATCTGGCTAAAGTTCCAGTTTATAATAATTCACTTTTATAACTCTCCTTAACTGTTTTTTTTGTTCTGTAGTTATAAGTAGGTATTGTTGGCTTTATGCCGTATCGTCCCTATCACAGTCCATCCAATTGTTACGCTTTTATTTTTTGTATTTAGGACGTATGTCGTGAGCCGTCTTAGAACGTGTGTCGCAAGTAGTATGGAGCGACTAAAAGTCGTGTTTGGGGCGCATGTTGCTAATTTTCTATTGGTGGAAATTAAATTATACTGAAAATTTTCTAGATGAACAGCGGACATTTTTCCTTTCTCGTTCGATGCACGCGGGTGTCTTTAGCATTTTCTCTGAAGTGAAATTCTCACCAAAAACTATTTAGTGTGGGTTTCACAATTTCTAATACAAATTCGGGTTTACGTTTAATCTGGTTACATTCACCGTGAGTATTTGGGTTTCTTTCCTATTTCTTTCAATTCTGATTGCGGCATATGCTTTTAGCACGTTGCGTTGGGCATTATGTGCTCGTTGTGTACGATACTGGAATAACTCTCGAGGGTGCTGCAGTAGCTAATTAAGAACCTTCCCTATACATGAAAGACAACATCACGGTTTTGCATTAATCAAGCCGCAGACCAACGGTAAATACCACGTCTACAAAGGTTGGCTATGTTGCATACTTCCAGCGAGGGAGTCACTTGTTTGCTGTTCTTCTCCGCACACCACTCTTAAGAGGATTTCCTAGGTCTATCTAACTTCCCCGAACTGTCGATACCCTCGCTAGCAGAATTCCTTTATTCTCGGAACTACACTCGACGATTACAGCTAAGTTTTAGTATTTAAACCACTTGTTTGCATAATAATAATGCGTATGAAGCTTGAGTACATATGACATAAAACGGCTCGATAGTTAATATTTAAGTAACTTTTATTCGGTGTACTCTCCTCAACCGGAAGTTTGTTTTCAATCAGTTCAATAAGGGCTGGGGCGCTTAATTTAGAGCGGTTGTCGCAGACACAAAGGTTTTTGGGTTTGCGGGAGGTACTTACCTTTTTTTTGTTTTAGTTTTAATTAACTCAGTTTCAAATTTGGCACTACATATTTACACGTAGTGACTTCTGTATTGTATAAAACCAAAAGTATATTGTTTGACGGTTTTACTTTCTCTTTTAATCAACAGTTGGCGCTTTCATAGTGCAGCGATCTAAGCTTTTATTCTGTTTACGGAACCTTCCCACTCTCCGACGCAGTTGAGTACACTTAACGAGGTTTCACCGAAAGTCGTCTGTTCTATCTAAACCAATTTTCATTTACTACGGATTACAGACAAAATCAACTTCATTGCTTGAAATTAATAGATATATTTATAAATATATATGTTTTGCAACACCGTTACAACTTTCATATTTTACCACCCCACCACTGCTTTATCAAGCACTGGATCTAGGTACCCGGCATTGTGTAGTTAGACGGACATAGTGCTTTTTTTAGTACTTTCTAAGTAAATCTTTAGTTTAAAGTAAACCGTAGATATTTAAGCTCTTTGAGGTTGTTTCCGCAAGAAATGAATGAAAATAAAGCGCATTCGGTGATGCGTTTATTACTGAATGTTGCTACAACTATAGAAATGATTAACTACTGCTTGTACTGTACTATACTGGTGTCAAATAAATGATTGGGTTAAATTGATATAAACTTTTTGTTTTCTTATTCTAAACGTGTAAATGTGGAAATAAACCAACTGTAGAAGAACGTAGTGATTTTGGTTATACGAGGATGTATTGATATGTAGTTAGCCTAGACCAGTTCCTTGCATAAACAAGATGATGACCGATCGGGAAGACCAGTTTCTGTGTCAGTCCCCGAAAATATCGATGCAGTTCATGGCATGATTTTATCAGACCGTCGAATTGGGCTAAAACGGATATCTGAAGCACTGAATATTTCATACGAACGCGTTCATCATATGGTTCACGTAAATTTGGACATGAGAAAAATTGCTGCAAAATGGATCCCCAAATGTTTAAATGTTGACCAAAAGCGTGCAAAGGTAGAAGCATCGCGTTTGATCTGTGCTCGATTTGAAAACGATGTAGACTTCTTAAACCGAATTGTTACTATAGTTGAACTTGGGTACATTTCTACGATCCAGAAACAAAGCAACAATCGATGAAATGGCGACACTCTGGTTCTCCAAGACCTAAGAAGTTTCGTGTCCAAAAATCTGCTGGAAAAGTTCTTGCTTCAGTTTTTTGGGATTGTTATGGAATAATCATGATTGATATTTTGGATAAGGGTAGAACAATGACTGGAGATTACTATTCGACATTACTGACTACTCTACGGGAAAATATTAAAGAGAAAAGACGCGGAAAGCTATCCAAAGGTGTTTTGTTTTTGCAGGACAACGCCCCTGCACACAAATCTTATGTTGGCATGCAAAAAATTTGTGATTTAGGGTTTGAATTACTAGAACACCCTCCTTATTCACCCGATTTGGCTCCGTCCGATTATCACCTCTTTCCTCAACTGAAAAAAAGTTTAAAAGGTCGTACATTTTCTTCCAACAAAGAGGTAATAGAAGCTGTGGAGGTCTGGTTTGCAGAGCAAGAAGAAAAATTTTTTTTGAAAGGTCTAGAGACGTTGCAGGTTTGCTGTAATAATTGTATCCAATTAAGAAGAGAATATGTTAAGTAATAAAATATTTTGACATTGAAATTTTGTTTGCTTCTATACTAGGCTTAGAATTTTTCAATATATCCTCGTAGTAATACATTGTGTTGTGGGAGGTAATCGTCAAAGATAAGGTGCAAAATGAATTTGTCTGCGGCATCTAATGATGGCGTATGGAGATTTGTTAGCTTTATTATGTGTTGTTACCGTTAGGCGTTGTTGATGATTTCTGCGTTTGGGGTTTTGTAGGGTGATTGATTCGTTGCAACACGTAAAGTGATGGATAAAACGTTTGTTGTTTAGCGTGGTTTGATGGTGTGTTTATTTGCTGGGCTTAACCTTCTCATCGATGATGAATTTTTGTGTTTGTTCCAATGCGTGGTATTAAATTATAATGTTGTTGCAAAGTCAAATTATTAGTCATGGATGCGACAGACCGTGATGGACTTAAAAAAATTAATGTTCTTTGTTTTTGTGAAGTTTTGCTATTGCGTTGCTAAGCAATTTGTAAGGTAGAGTGGAAGACCAATTTTAAAATTAAACTTCTAGTTTTTGTGAGTGTTCCACAATAAACGTTTTTCGATTTAAAAAAAGTTTTGTGATGAAGAACTTTTATGAACTTTATACTGAAGACTGGTAAGCTTTGTGAGATGCAGCGACACACACACATTTTGCAGCATAAAAAGGTTAGTGGTTTTTCAAAAGTTCCACGTTTTACGTAGTTTGGGAAATTTTGTGATACATGTAAGTTTGTAAATCTGTGTAGCCTTTGAAGAGCGTTCAGGCAACTGAAAATATTTTCAAATCTGATTTGGTCTGCATCAGTACGTTTTCTTGTGCCTCACACCTTTATCCCTTAATGTGAGTAGTCATGATTTTAATTCTCTTGTTTCTTGAGGATAGTATCAGCGTCATTTTGCTAGAGGTTTACCAGGATAGCTCGTTTTTTAAACGCAGTCCAAAGTTACATTCAAATAATTTTGTAATTTTCTTATGAACAAACCGAAATCTTTTTGTCAATGTTGAGAGACAACTATTCTAGTTAAATTTGTAGGTATATCGCACAGCTTTCCACATAATAATTTCGATGACATACTTTTAGAATGCCGTATCTGTCATATTCTGTGATTTTTCTCCATAGTGTTTTTAGTTGTTATGTTTTTTGGGTTTGCTCGAATTTTATTGTGTTTCTTTCTAAGCTTTATTTTGGTTTACGTGGAGTTGTTCTTTTATGATTCTAGAGTCATCTACCTAACTTATTGTACGACGTATTCTATTTAACTTCATGGTGAGACATCCTCATTCCTCAAACTCAAACTCAAAAACACTTAATTTTTTTTGTATACAACAAAAATTAGATATAGGTATAAAAACCATTACAGAAAATAAATTACTGACCACAAGGGCAATGCCTCAAAATAAATTAAATTAAATTAAATTAGTACTTACATTTAAATTCAATGTGACCGATAAAGGGATTTATAGAAATAAACATAAATATATAAAATAAAGTAAAAAAAAATATGATTTAAAGTAAATTTGTAGTAATAAAAAAAATCAAGAGATTTGTTCTATTATGATATGATAGAATAAAATATTGGGTGTTGTACTGTAACAAATTCATTAAATAGTATTGGTGTCAGACTTAGCCTTAATTTATTGTATCAAAGACTTAATTATAAAAGATTGTATTCCACAGCAAAAACGGCCATAACTGAGTGATAATTATGGTAGCTGATGTGCTTAACATAAGGTATATAACTGTCTGCATTGTTGGTTTGTGATTTGTTTTTTTCTGCTATGCGTTTACCAATACTAATAAAATGTTTATTGTTGAGTTGTATCAAAACAACAATTATCAGCAATCCTAATAATAGGGAGTCTAGCAGTTGAGTTACAATCAGTTACTTCATTAATGATTTGCCACAATTGTTTTAAATTATAACCACAGTTGGTTATTTTGTTACCATAATACATTTCTTTAGCTATTCGTATTGAAGTTTTCAAAGTATTTCTATATTTTTAAATTTTAATACTCAAGTCGTATCGGGATGGCTGTTTTCGAACCTTATAAGCGAACTTTTCTCTGACACGAATAGATTTTACTATACCGGGTGTGATCCAAGGTTTGATTTTAGCAAATTTATGTCTACATTTTTGTTTAACTGAAACAAAACTGGTACCGAACATCTCTACTAATCTACTGTAAAATATATCAAAAACCATGATTCATTTTCAATTTTGAATTTAAAACTTTGCTCATAAATTTTTTTAACAACGCTCTGATTTATAAAATTATTAGAATCATCTTGGATTCATTAAAGTATAATAAAATTTGTCCTGTAAAGACGTCATGGTCAGCAATAGAACAGATCATAATAGCTGGTTTAAGAGCAAATCGTTCACTTTTTAGAAACAGATGATCTAAACAAGATTGTCTAGTTATAGTATATCTTGTGCATCCGTATAGACATTTAACAAAGCCATGTTCGTACAATATATCTAAATATCTGTACCTCTTAAATGTTAAGTTCGCCTCTAAAATGTCAATGTTGATGTCTCCAAGTAATATATGATTTTTGTTAGTAATTGTTAGTAAAAAGTATTTCTAACCTGTCCAGAAAATCAGTAACATCCGTATCACCCGATGATCGATATAAAGCTGCCCAATAGAATTCAGATTCACGATAGTTTATAATAAAATTTAATAAATTTGTATTATCAACATCATAATCACAAATTTTGTAACTAATACCAGATTTTATGTACAGTACAATACCGTCACATTTTATACAGTTACTGGCAAAGAGTGTGCATCAAATGGGAAACATTTTTGTAATTCAAGTATCCGAAAATTTCTTTTGGCAAATAAATTCAGCATATTAAAAGCACTTTGACAAATGTCATGTAACCACTGTCATGGCGGCAAATTTAAAAAATATTCCTTAAATATGTAAAAAGTAAGGTTAGATGACAAGATATTGAAAAATGCCTAAGAGCAAAGTGTTTAGAATTAGATTATACGTCTATGTGCAAATTTACAAAAATAAGGTTTTTCAAAAATATCAGTTTTACGCCATTGTTTCCGTAAATATTGAAAACAAAATTTTTGCGTTTTCGAAGTTAGGTATTTCACATTGTTTCTATTTTCATCTTTCAGGGATGCTACCTGCTTCTTTAATTGTTTATTTTCTTGCTTATATTATAATATTTGTTTTTTAAATTCATCAAACTCATCAGACATATATTTAACTGATTGCGCTTCTTGGCAATAAAACCAATCGCTTCAATATCAGTTGTGGATAGATTCATTTGATCTGGTTTCGATTCCCCTTTTTCATCTGATTGAGTTTGCGATTGAAGGTTGAACTTAGAAATACTTGTCCTGCGATTTTGTAGGCATGACGAGCATTTTCAATCATTCAGACGGTTTTCCGCTTTGATTAAAGTCTTCTAGTTAGGTATTAGCACATGTTGACTTACTTATGTAACAAATGAGTACATGCAGGTATGCAATAGACTTTTGATGTTTTGAAATTGCCTACTTGCATCCTACACAGACACCCATTATTGCGGATAATATTTTTATGTTTAAGTACTGCTTATTTTGTTTGTATTCAAGTTAAAATAACAATATCAATAAAAATATAAGTTTGTTTCTCTTCCAATACATCTAAATCTCGTTCACTCGCCACACTTTTTTATACACCTATGTTACATCATTATTTCTCTTTGTTTTAAAAACAACGGTGAAATTCTGAGCCCGTTAGATATGTTCATCCACCTGGTAATTGAGTATTTAAGTAAAGGGTTACCAATTTAGTTTGCACCATTGTACACTCATGAAATTTAAAACTTGGACACCACAATTTCTGTAAACAAAAGTTTGCACATTGTGAAGCGGGCTTAAGGGTATCATTTACAATTCTAACAGCAGGTAGTCTCAGCAGGGGTTATCTTATAGAAGGACTGTAGAATGAATCATTACACTAAGCACGTTTTAGAAAATAGGTAATTTACGTTGCTTACTTAATTTTTTCTTTAAAGAATATATTTGAAGGTATCGCTAATTAAACACCATAGCTCGATTAATTATCGAATCAAAATTTTGTTTAGGAAATGTTTACAAAATAAAATTAGAAATAATTTTGATTTAAAAAACGTCTACAAGCAATAACTTTTAAATTAAATCAAAAAACTAAACATGGTTATTTGGGTTGACTGATTATTACTTATTTTTAAATAAATCTAACCTACTAATTATTGTAAGTTATTAAAAAAAATCATTAAACTCTCTATTCATAATATTTAGTCCTTACAAAATGTATATTTTATGACGTTTCATTTTTTTCTGTAGTTAATATAAAAGTGAAAATAAAAACTAAGGCAATTCTTATTGTCAACGTATATATTTAGTTTTTTGACAAGAATTTATTACATAATTATAATTAAGATACCAAGTTATAGTTTAAAATTAAATGAAAACGTTTTTTTTAAATAAAGGTATTACTATATAAATAAATATAAGAAATCAATAATGGGTGTGACCTCCATTATTATTGATACATTCTTGGAGGCGTCTGCTCATTGACGCTATCAAGGTATCAATATAATTAATATTAATCGTTTCCCATGCGGTATCAATGGCTGCAATTAGTGCATTACGGTTTACTGGTATAAAATTTGGCCCTTGTTGTCTTCGGATAACAGCAAGTATTCGAGCCCAAACATTTTCGATAATGTTAAAATCTGGGCTTTTGCTGGCCAGGGTAACAGCTCCAAGTTATTTGCTTGTATCCAGTTGCGCACAACCTGCGAAGTATAGGGTCATCATATCCCGATAGTTAATTATCGAATGTTCCAAGAAAATATGTGTAAATAGTAAATGGAATCTACTAACGTAACGTTAAGTCGTTAATTATAGTTACATAACTCTCCTTTTATAAGATATAGTTCATATTAATATGCTTATTGTAAAGCTTCGTACACACCTGAACAACAAACCGAGGAACAAACAGAACAACGAACCGAACGGCAATCGGAACATTAATTTGGACGGTGCTACGTACGAATTTTAGAACAGATTCGCAAGTCCTGATTGTTCCACGAACGGTTTGCGGCGTTCCCGCAACTTGTCGGTTTTTTCTCCGACATCAAAGAAAATGCGCGCAAATGCGTTTGCAGGTTTGGACGAATCTAAACAAAACGGCGAACAAACTTATGCGGGAGAATTAAATTATTTATTTTGTCCTTCCTTTTGTGGGTTTGTTGTGTTTTAGGTAATATTATGGAGTTGACAGAAAAAAAATGTTTTAAATTAATCAGTGTTTAAGAATGCAAGAAAAAATGATGTCCCTATTAGCATCATTTGGGCAGGGAAATTTCCAAAATAAAAAAAAGCGAAGTAAATTATAATTTTTACTCTTCTTTGTGCGTAAAAATTTGGTTGGCACTATCTTCTTGTTTTCCGCAATTTTCTCTTCTCAATAATAAATATATATGAACTGAAAACTACTGAAAATAATTATGGAACAGCACAAACGTTCCGTTTGTTGTTCGGATTGTGGAAATCATAAAAGATCGTTTGTCGTTCTGTTTGACTTTCGGTTCGTTGTTATGTTTGTTGCTCGGTTTGTTGTTCAGGTGTGTACGAAGCTTTACAACTTAAGCAACAATTTTTGGCGAATAAAGATTAGTTTGTGATGTAATATTAGAAACACAAATTTATATCATATCAAATTTATGACAACTTAAAACCAAGAACGTGTATGTTATTGCTAAGAAATTATTAAGGAAAAGCGCAATTGCAGTGTAAATATTTATAATTAGATATTTTCGAAAGTTTATAAGTCCTCTATTGTAATCTTAATACTTAAAAGAAAATCCTGTCCATTAGCATTATAAGGAAATGGCTTTTACTTTATGAATAAGTTTCAATAACAATAGAATATCCTTGCTTGTTTAATTTACTTCCTTTGAGTCATATTGCTCTAAGGGTTGTTACATTGGTCATTAGAAGTATGTAATAAATAAACAATTACCTACTGTTTGAGAAGGGGTAGTGTGAACCAATAAATAAAGTAAGAAATGTAAATTCCATTTTAGTTTAAAATTTCAAGTGTTGTGAAAATGCCACCTCATCTCGGTGCTGATTTGAAAGCGCGGATTGTTTCGGAATTAGCGGCGGGCCGTAGCGTGCGTGAAATTTCACGTATGTTAGATATACCAAAAGCACCGTAGAGCATTACCGAGTAAAATGGAATCTTGAACACACTTTGGAAAGAGCCATCGGAAGTGGTAGACCTAAAGTATCTACACGTGCTCAAGATCTCGAGTTGTTTCATTACGTAACAGAACAACCATTTGCTACATACTCCAGGGCTATAGCAGATACACATTTTCTCGGATGCCGTATAACTGCACAAAAAACATTAAAGGAGATGGGAATAAAGAAGTATAATGCTGCTGCGAAAGAAGTTCTCAGTGACGAAAATATGAGACGTCGTCTGGAATTTGCAAGGCGATATGTGAACGAATCTTTGGAATTTTGGAATCGAGTGATTTTTAGCAACGAAAAAACGTTTAATAGCCGCAACGATGGACCACTAAAAGTTTTTAGAATGGAAGGAACTTGTTACGAAAATAATCACATATGTTCTGGGCTATCGATGGACGTCTTGATTCTGCTGCGTATTTAGATATTTTGAAAACTATTATGAAACCTTCAGTCGAAGTGTTTTATCCAGACGAAGATTAAATTTTTCAACAAGTAAGTATTCTTATTTCACTATACTTTCTCCAAATAATTGTTCGGGATCTGTTGAATTAACATTTTCATAATGTATTTTCGTTGTTAAAGGACAACGCCCCTATTCATACTTCGCGGGTTGTGCGCAATTGGATACGAGAAAATAACTTGGAGCTGTTACCCTGGCCAGCAAAAAGCCCAGATTTTAACATTATCGAAAATGTTTGGGCTCAAATACTTGCTGTTATCCGAAGACAACAAGGGCCAAATTTTATACCAGTAAACCGTAATGCACTAATTGCAGCCATTGATACCCCATGGGAAACGATTAATATTAATTATATTGATACCTTGATAGCGTCAATGAGCAGACGCCTCCAAGAATGTATCAATAATAATGGAGGTCACACCCATTATTGATTTCTTATATTTATTTATATAGTAATACCTTTATTAAAAAAAAATTTTCATTTAATTTTAAACTATAACTTGGTATCTTAATTATAATTATGTAATAAATTCTTGTCAAAAAACTAAATATATACGTTGACAATAAGAATTGCCTTAGTTTTTATTTTCACTTTTTATATTAACTACAGGAAAAAATGAAACGTCATAAAATATACATTTTGTAAGGACTAAATATTATGAATAGAGAGTTTAATGATTTTTTTAATAACTTACAATAATTAGTAGGTTAGATTTATTTAAAAATAAGTAATAATCAGTCAACCCAAATAACCATGTTTAGTTTTTGATTTAATTTAAAAGTTATTGCTTGTAGACGTTTTTTAAATCAAAATTATTTCTAATTTTATTTTGTAAACATTTCCTAAACAAAATTTTGATTCGATAATTAATCGAGCTATGGTGTTTAATTAGCGATACCTTCAAATATATTCTTTAAAGAAAAAATTAAGTAAGCAACGTAAATTACCTATTTTCTAAAACGTGCTTAGTGTAATGATTCATTCTACAGTCCTTCTATAAGATAACCCCTTCTGAGACTACCTGCTGTTAGAATTGTAAATGATGCCCTTAAGCCCGCTTTACAATGTGCAATCTTTTGTTTACAGAAATTGTGGTGTCCAAGTTTTAAATTTCATTAGTGTACATATGTTTTCTTTATAAAGGAAATAGTATGAGACAAGCATAACTTTCTGCTTTGATTTCATTAGCGTATCCTTACAAGAGCTGTGGCTGTGTCTGTATATATAAAATCAGGTGGGAAGAAGTTAAGAAATTTGTAGATGTTTTTTGCTTTTTGAATTTAAACACTTGTATTGTAATTTTGACCTAGAAACTGACAATTTTTATAATAAAGTAGATTGAAAATCGTCCACTTTTTGTAACTACTAGTTGCAATAACTAAAACTTTTTGTTCCATGTCAGATGGCTCTGAAATAAATGAATGAATTAAATGAAATGCCTTTAATTTTATTTTTAAAACTATTTTTTCAAAATCAGAGAAAAAAATTATATGCAATTTGTAATGAAACGTAATTTCTAGTTACTACAATAACTTGTACGTTAACCCACTGGTTATGTAAATAGCTACTTCTTAATCAGTATATTATAATTATAAACATCAAGCTTCTGACATTGGGAACATCACTTTAAACAACTAAAACATATTCCTGAAAATTGGAAAATCAATGAAATGTTTAAGTGTTATAGGGTTTGTCCGCCAGTAAATTATCAAACAAAGGAATTAGTCATTACATTGGTATCCTAAATTAATTCTAGTTGAAAATGGCTCAGTGTATTGTGAAATCGAAAACGTTTAAATTTCAATGGCAATCAATTTTATCATTGTTATACTATTTTTTAAGTTATGTCACAAATTCTAACCTTGCAGAATATTTAATCTAGAAATTAGGGATCTGCATGAAATACACATTGTTTTCATATATTATACATTATGAATTTGAATATTTTGGACCGGATGGACAGGCGGGCGGGCGGACGTATAAAATTCATAACGAACGGAATTCGCAAATATATCAATATTATTAATAAAAAATATCTTTTCCAAATTAAAATTGTTTCAGGTAATATCAAAGGGCTTTTTTTCTAAGAAACAAATTTTTCGCTGTGAAGTAAACGACAGCTTATTTTTGGTTCCGCCTTTTAATAATTTCTTAGTGTAGTGTAGTATTAAAAATTCACAACAAACCATCCAACAAGTAGTATGTCCTTAGTAAAAAATTGCAGCGTCTGTAGCAGTGTTCTTGAAACTGATAAGGTAATAAAATGCCATTTTTTTAATACCGTTGCATTCAACCTGCGTTGGCATTAGCCGGGCCGAGGTGGCATGTTTGCTATCGCCATGTACTTACATATCGCTGTAAAAAGTGCACTGATAAAAATAACGAACTGGCAGAATTAAAATCAATGATTTCTAAACTTTCGCAAGAGATTTTTGAGTTAAAAAACATAAGCAACTGAGTACGGAGTTAATTACACCTGAACTCAACGGAAAATTGATTTGTGAGATCACGGATTGCAACTCGAGAACCTATTAAAGATAACATAGAAACGGTTAAAATTATAAGGCTCGGAAAGCCAGTAATTGGTAAATGTTTTTTTTATATTCATTGTTAATTTATAATCAATTACATGTATGGGTAAAACGGAAGACCGGCTTGCCGAGTTTTACATTTATTTTGTATTACTTAGTTTTATTACTTATATTTCTTTATGCTATTCTATTCAATAAACTTATTATTATTATTCCCTTATTCTCAACTTTTAATGTTGGTTACGGTTTTATTACTAGTAAGAAAGTAATTCAACTCCTCTTGCTAGCCTAAAAATTTTCGGACTATGTGGCAAGTTTGCAGTATTATGGCACGCTGCCCCACATTAACGATTTTATTGGGTAGTCCGATGTTATTTAAGTTATTCAGGAAACCTTTGCTTAGGATACCCTCAACCGAGATCACAAAAGGAAGAATTGTCACATTTCTCAGTTTCCATTGCCTTTTTAGGTCATACGCCAAATTTTCATATTTTGTGACTTTCTCTTGTTCAGTCTTCATAATATTGTGTGAAGAAGGTACCGCGATGTCAATAATGGTGCCTGTTGCTTCTTTCTTATCAATAAACACAATATCCGGTCTGTTATAGTCAACTGTTCTATCAGTTGTTATGACTCTGTCCCAATATAATAAGTGGTCCGGTGTTTCAAGAATTGGCATCGGCTCATATTTATAGTAAGGAGGGGTGTAGTTTCTAGAAGTCCATGTTTAAGTGCAAGTTGTTGGTGGATTATTTTGGCTAGTTGGTTGTGCCGGCCAAGGTATGCCTTATCAGCTAGAGCTGGACACCCTGCTGTGATATGTTCGATGGTTTCTCCGACAGCTCCACATTTTCTACATTTATCTTCTATATTTAGCTTTAAACAATGTTTTTCGTAATTACGTGTTCGAATTACCCGGTCCTGTATTGCAATAAGGAAGCCTTCTGTCTCCGGGTATAACTGTGGATCACTAAGCCACCTAAGCGATGATAATTTATCTACGTTATCCATTTTTATCAGTTTGGGGTATCTACCATGCATCGATTGTTCTTGCCAAGCGTTAATATTTTCAGTTCTTGTTGGTAGTTCATCTTGCCGCATACGCTGTGCAAGATTCAGTGGAGTAAAACCCTTATCTGATTGAACCACTAACTGCATCAAATCGCTGTTAGTTGAATGGAAGTAACGTCTCATGTTATTTTCTTGATTTAAGCACAGATACTTAATATTAAGCAATCCTCTTCCACCTTCACTTCTCGGCAAGTACAACCTTCTCACTGAGGAGTTTGGGTGCAGGCTCCTAAATTTTGTTAGTAATCGCCTTGTTGTTCTATCTAGTTCATCAAGATCAGTGTCGGACCACTTCACAATTCCAAATGAATACGTCAATACCGGGACGGCCCAGGTATTTATTGCCGAACACAAATTACCGCCTGAAAGCTTAGTGTTAAGTAGCTTAGTTAATCTTTTCTTATACCTCTCAGTGAGCTCTCTTTTAAACTCGGCATGGTCAAGTCGTTGGTTTTGAGGGGTACCAAGATAACGGTAGGTTTCATGAAGAGGTAGTTGATCAATATCGCCCATGCTCTGTGGATTGTTCTCAATATTCCCTTTTTTGATGTTTATAACGGCGCATTTATCAAGCCCAAATGACATTCGGATATCGTCACTAAAGGTTTTTACAGTCTTGATCAGTGACTGCATTTTCTCCCGTGACTCGCTGTACATCTTTAGGTCGTTCATGTACAGTAGATGAGATATTCGACATTTGCTTCTGAGATTCAACCTATATCCAGCATCTGTGTTATTTAATAAGGAAGACATTGGGTTCAAAGCTAAGCAGAACCATATAGGGGAAAAGAGTCTCCCTGAAATATTCCCTATTTATGTCCACAGTTCCTATGTTTTCCTTGAAACCCACATAGTTGATTTCCATGACGTCATTAGGTGTTTCAGGACAGCTATTATGCGTGGGCATATTTGATATATTTCGAGGACTTTTATTAACCAGTCGTGGGGAACAGAATCATATGCTTTTCTGTAATCGATGTAACATATATTTAAATTTCGTTTCATTTTCTGGACTTGTTTTAAGATTACTGAATCTATGGTTAGCTGATCCTTACAGCCCAGCGTCCCTTTTATGCATTCTTTCTGTTCCTCCGAGAAAATTTGGTTAACACTGCAATGCTGGTATATTTTTCATTAATTACCGAAGTAAATAATTTGTATACTACTGATAAGCATGTTATTGGTCTATAATTTTGAGGTTGTGCGGTATCGCCCTTTTTATATAGTAAGAAAGTATTGCCCTGGCATAAAAAGGTAGGTATTTGATTTGGGTCGTGAAGCGCCTGCGTAAAGCAATAAGCGAGTCTCTCGTGCGTGGCGCTAAAGTACTTGATCCAGAAATTTTGAAGTCTATCTGGTCCTGGCGCTTTCCAGTTTTGTGATCTTTTTACTGCCTTTACTATGTCTTCCTTGGTGAATTCTAGGAGATTCATACGCGGTATTTGTGCGTTAGCTCTCTCTATACTTCCAATCCATTCAGCTTCCTGATTGTACGGGTCTGCTCTTCCCCATATAGATTTCCAGAAATTTTTAAACTGACTGAGTTCATTATGTCCTATTTTGATATCAGTGTCATCGTCGCCTTGCTCTAGTTTTCTGAAAAACTTCTTCTGATTAGTATGATACTCTCTATTTTGTCTTAATCTTGAGCCTTTGGCTTTAGCTTTTTGCCTAAATTGACCTTGGAGGTCAATAAGCTTATTATTATATTCTGGATCCTTTTCAGGATTTTAGCTCTTCTGGCGATTTCTCTTGTTTTCCTTAACACCTTCTTAGACTTGTTGTTGCCCTGCTCGAGGCGTATTTTCCAAGCTGGTTTTCTTTTATTCTTGTTCTGGTCTTTTGATTCTATGGTGTAGGTTTTTTGTCCATTTAGCTCAATGGCAGTAACAGCAGCACAGTACAAAGCCAAATGAATTTCGTCAATACTTCTGTTTATATTAAGATATTTCTCAAGAGCCTTATTAACGTTTGTAAGAATTGATTGTGCACGGTGGGCATTATGCAAAATTGGTATCTCTGGTCTTTTGAGTGGATCTGTACCTTATTATTATTATTATTATTATTATTATTATTATTATTATTATTATTAATTAAAATAGTTTTTAAAAACCCTTATGATGCCATTGAAATTCTGAAACATAAACGAAACATACCGACTTCTAGCAACATTAAATTAACCAATGATATCACCCCTATGCAGAGAGATTACATAAATCGTCTTAGAAATGAAATGCAGAGTCGCATTGATAAAGGTGAAACTAATCTTACTATCAAGTACGTGAAAGGAATGCCCAAAATTATTAATAAACCAAAAACTTCTAATTTAGCCCGAGTATGTACACTTAATCTTTTTCTACACCAATATTTTGAGTATAAACAATAAGAAATAAGAATTATCAATCCAAAACAATTTAACAAAAGTCTCAATCATTTTAATAACCCAAACGTGGCTGACAGCGAGAGATCCAGATAGCCTTATTGCAATCCCTGACTATTCTTTGTTCAGATGTGACCGAATTGGTAAAAGAGGAGGAGGTGTGTTAATCTACATCACAAATGAAATTTCACGAACAAAATTTTACGCTGAGCAGGTTACCTCGTACCCTACACATAATTGCGATTCGCTTTTTCTAAAAGTGAAAATTATTAACTAAAATTTACTAATTGCGTTCATTTACAGACCTCCGAATTTACACGTAGATGACAATGATATATTAATCTCATCCATTTATTCGGCTACCCATCTTCCGGAACATAAGCTTTTGGTACAACAACATTGACTGGGTCAACCTAACTTCCACGGAAACTAAAGACGCAAATACTGATTTTTTAACCATGTACTAGGAATCTGGCCTTTTCCAATATGTGGATCAACCTACTCGTTTTAGGCCTCCATCAAAACCTTTACTTTTGGACTTAATGCTGAGCACAGACGAGAATCTTATTTCTGAATTAAACTATTTTCCACCTATTGATAAAAGCGATCACGTTGTAGTATCAGTCACCTTACAATTACTTCTCCAATCACTAAGTTCTAACTACGGCAGAATTTTCGTAAAAAATTATAGAAAAAGTAATTATAATGAAATAAACAAGATGATTACAAACTCTTAACCTCTTTTAAATTGTATTTTAACTCCCAATGAGCAGTGGATAAACTTAAAAACCGTAATTTGTGATGCTATCGATGTCTATATACCGCTAAAGAAAAAATTAAAAACAAACGATAAACCATGGATAAACGAAAACTTACGATATGAAATTAAACAAAAACGCAAATTATGGGATTCGTATAGAGCTATACCACAACAAAATTGCTATCATTCCTACAAATTGCAGTGCAACATGCTATCCACACAAATATAAAAATAGCTAAACTAAAATTTGAAAACTCAATAATAAACGGACTTTGGTGGTCGCCAACATATTTCCTCAGCAGTTTACCGGAAACCACCCGAGTACATGAGACAATAACAACAATTGAATTCAACTCAGAAAAGGTCAATAATGCTATGACAACATTACAATCCAACTCTTCCCCTGGTATAGATACAATTCACCTAGTAGTTATAATAGGATGTGTAAATTCCTTGAGCAAAACTTTAGCCAAAATTATGCAAAACTCCATGAACTTAGGTAAATTACCCGCGGATTGGAAAAAATCTCTAGTTGTGCCAATTTATAAAAAAGGAGACAAAATAATAGGCTTGAATTACAGGCCTATCAGCTTGACTTCAGTTACTTGCAAACTAATAAAAAAATTATAGTTTGGGAACTTATGACATTTATCAATAAGCATAACAATATGCCGGACACCCGACACGGATTCATGCGCGGACGTTCAACGGTTACAAATTTGCTTTTTAACCTTGATCAATGGACAAAAATGGTAGATAACGGAGAACCAGTAGATATTATCTACTTGGACTTCGAAAAGGCTTTTGATAGGGTTGCAACCGAGAAACTTCTTCTAAAACTAGATCATCTGGGCGATTGTGGCAACTCAAATGGATAAAAGATTTCTTCAAGAAAAGAAGTTTTTGTGTTAGAATAAACAACACTGTATCTACACTATTACCTGTCTTGAGTGGAGTCTCTCAAGGATCTGTTTTAGGACCACTAGTTTTTAATATTTATATTTCTGATCTCGGCAAGAACTTTTACTCAACGATATCGTTTTTTGCAGATGATACGAAATTTTTCACAAATCCCATAACAAGTAGTAACTTTATTTACCATGACATTAAACTTCTTGAGTAATAGTGCAGCGACTTGCTGCTGACTCTAAACTTTTCTAAATGTATGTACTGTCTTACAACTAGGTCGAAACAACCCACACCTAACATACTACCTTGGTGGAATGATCCTAAATTCAGTTAAATCGCAGGAAGACTTAGGTGTAACAATATGATCTAATAATTTGAAATGGCAGAATCATATCGCCAAAATTGTAAAAAAAGCTCACTGTCTATTGTTCTGCATAACTAGAACATTCAGTTACCTAAATGTATCAAATACTCAGTGGAACTTTCTTTCTAGCAAAGTTGTCAATGCTACATCGTTAAACACATTTAAAAAGTTTTATGATCTTTTATACAAATAATATTGTTTCTTTTCATTTTTGTTTTGCAGTAGTTCAATCATTTTCAACCTTATACTTTGTAACCATAATGTTTAATTTTATTACGATCGTTATTGTACTATACTTAAATTTTTCTTTTTGTATTGTTCTGTTTATTATCTAAGTGCTGTCAGTAAACAGAAGCATAATCGGCTATGCAGCCTACTTCTCATTTACAAGGTGACACAGGAAGGTGGGTACAGTCAATATCTTTTTTCCTATTAAAAGTAAAAATTTGAAATTTAGAGCGTTTACTAAAGACGACCTTTTGAGTTTAATGGAATAAAAATGATTTTCGTGGCACTTCCGTTTAAACAGGAAGTGACCCAAATTTTGGATTTTTAAATAGGACACCTGGTATTTTTTGACATTTTCGGATTCAGCGGATGATTTTACACACGATTTGACTGTTTTTGAAAAATTTTTCGCAAAAAAAATTTTTGAATTAATTTTTAGAAAAAAAAAATTAAACGCCGCCTATAGTCAAAACTTATTAAGAACCTTCTAGTTATGCCTAGAAAAATTGAAAACCGCAATTTTTAGCACGTGAATTAAGTTATACCTCTTTAAAGTTTCCTAAATCACTTTTATCAAATTTACTCAATTTCTTCAAATGTAAACATGCCGGGTACATTAAACAGGAGTGAAGACGATTTTTTTTTTTTAATTTTTGACATCAAATTTTTAAAAATCGGCCGAGAAATAACATTACAGTAAAAAAAAATAAAAATTAAAATGACAACAATGAATGGGCCAAAAACGATAAGAACATTTCGAAAAAAAAAAATAGTAACTCTTGGAATTGTTAACAGCTTAGCAACGCGGGAAACAAAAGAAAGTCGCGGTTTCTAAAACTCAATAATTTATTTATCAAAACAGATTGTTATTCGCGTTTTGAATTTGCACTTTAAAAAGTTTTTTAGTTTGATTGTTGTTGATAATTAATAATAAATTCACTAAATTATCATTATAATAACATTAATGATAATAGGGGCTATTCCCAAAATGAAAAAATTAACATGTTGTTAATTTAAGGCGAGTGTAGGAAGATCGGCCGTCAAGCTCAACAACTCTACGCAGAGCGGTTTCCCCGTAGGCGCCAACCATTTTATTTCCAAAAGCTGGAAAATTTTATGACAAGGAATCCGGTAAGAGAAAGGGAAGATCCCTTTGTTGGTTGTGAAGATTTGGAAATTAACGTGTTGGCGTTTGTTAATATGAATGCTACTGCGTCGTTAAGAGAGACTGCTTTGGAGGTGGATGCGTCAAGAAAAACTGTGCGTCGAATTCTGAAGAAGCATAATTATCGCTCATTTAAGTACAATTTACACCAGCATTTGTACGATCGTGATGAAGACAGAAGACGGGTTTATTGTACTTGGCTTCTACTAAACAAGCATAACGATAACGATTTTGTGAAAAAAATTCTGTTCACGGATGAATCCAGGTTTGGTAATAATGCAATGTTTAATCGGCAAAATTACAGGTATTGGTCACAAAACAACAGGCGCATTATTAGACTTGGTCGATTTCAAGAAAGATTTGGAGTCAATGTTAGGGCGGGGATTCTTGGAAACCGAATTATCGGTCCGATTTTATTCCAAGGCACGCTGACTGAAGTTCGGTATTTGGGTTTCCTACGAAACCAAATCCAGGAAGCACTAGATGACCTGCCTTTACGGTTGTTAGCCCAAATGTTTTTTCAACAAGACGGTGCTCCGCCCCATAATTCTAGAGACGTCACGCAGCATTTGTTAGAAAGTTTTGGGGAGAATGTCATCTCTACTCATGGGCCAGTGCGTTGGTCAGTACGATCCCCAGATCTCACTCCTCTTGACTTTTATCTGTGGGGTCACATCAAGGGTATTGTTTATGCTACACCAGTTTTCAATCTTGCGGAATTGGAAGAACGCATTTTAAATGCATTTAACGCCGTCACTCCAGAAATGTTGGAAGGACTAGCAGAAAACAATATTAAAAGAGTCAGAGAATGTCTTGCTTAAAATGGATGTCACTTCGAACAATTGCTGTAAACGGTTTATGCCAACACAAAACGGTTCTTTTCAGAACCAAAGAATATTTTTTAAAAAGAATTTACAATCCAAAAGTTGCTATTTTTTCTAGGAATTATGTTATGTTATGTTATGTTATTTCTTGGCCGATTTTCAAAAATTTGGTGTCAAAAAATTGGAAAAAAATTTTCTTCACTCCTCTCTGATGTACCCGGCATGTTTACATTTGAAAACATTGAGTAAATTTGATAAAAGTGATTTAGGAAACTTTAAAAAGGTATAACTTAATTCACGTGCTAAAAAATTGCGGTTTCTAATTTTTCTAGACATAACTAGAAGGTTTTTAATGAGTTTTGACTATAGGCGGCGTTTAAATTTTTTTTCCTAAAAATTAATTTAAAAAATTTTTTTTGCGAAAAATTTTTTAAAAATAGTCAAATCGTGTGTAAAATAATCTGCTGATTCCGAAAATGTCAAAAAATACCGGGTGTCTCATATAAAACACGAAAATCATTTTTATCCCATTAAACTCAAAAAGTCATCTTTAGTAAACGCTCCAAATTTCAAATTTTTATCTTCAATAGGAAAAAAGATATTGACTGTACCCACTTTCCTGTGTCACCTTGTATATAATAATAATAATAAAAGTTTTTATAAGTTTAAATTGAATATAGATCTCGGTAGAGCTTTTATAAATAAAGTATAACTATTTTAAAACTTAAATATGTGTAAGTAGTAGGTAGTTAAAATTAATTTTAATTAAATAAATTGAAGGTATACCATCCTCAAAAACTTAATTTATTTTCTTAAAACTAAAACGAATCGACAACCATAGTTTCGATTATGAAAATAATTATTATCAAGTCTTCTTAAAATTATATTAAGTAAAAGTAAAGTTGTCGGTTTGTTGTTACATTTCACCGGGATCCAATAACATTAAGTTAAACACCCCTTCAGTAATGAATTTAAGTTAATGTTATTGGATGTAACAACAAATAAACAACTTTACCTTTAATTTATGTAATTTTAATAATAATAATAATTTTTATAATCGAAACCATGGTTATCGGCCCGTTTTAGTTTAAAGAAGAAATAAATAAAATTGTTGAGGATGGTGAACTTTTAAACTATTTAAGAAGATAACCTCACGTGTTATCAACCTTCACATTTATAAGTTTCAATTGATTATTATAGACAAAAATTTAGGTTTAAAGTAAAATTTTTGTAGTAATTATAATTATTAGATATGTTCTCCTTTGTTGGTAATTTATCATAACATTGTTCGCAAATTGAAAACATGATGTATTTAATTAACATGTCAACTTATTATTGATCATGCATTGGAAAATACCGAAAACATACACTTCGTGTACATTTATGGTTTACATATTTTGCTATTTCGTTTCTAATAAATTTGAAATTTATCTAAAAATACCTGTAACTTAATTTAAAGTTACAAATGCAAATGTATCTGCTTTGCTCATTCATTGCAAATTTATTTTATGAAATCAGATAGTATGTAGAGTCACTTATTTTTATGGCTGCAAAATTGTCACCGAACGAAAAGTGGATTTGACTATTAAGATCTTAAAAAAATTAACAACTTAAACTACAAAAAAACAAATATTCTACCCTTTCCTACTGGAAATTTCAAAGTTTTTCGTCACACCAAAAAATTTTTTCAAAGGTAATACCACGAGTCCTTCAAATTTTATCAATAAATTTTTTGTTTTCCACAAAAACTTTTTGCCTAAAAATAAAAAAGTTTAAGTGGCAAACACAAAATTTATCAATAAAATTTGAAGGACGAGTTAAACATTGAGAAGATTATTTTTCATCAATTCAGATTTTGCTCGTATTAACAAAATATTAAATAATTGATGACACAATTAATATATTTCAAGAGAATTAAAATGTTCTAACAAGTAAATACAATAAATTTTTTGACAGTTAAATGTAAACAACGTTTTATCCAAAGATCATGCAGTTTATCAGTATAATACACGTTAATTGGTTAAATTGTGCATTGCTATTGGTCAAAATGATAAAAAACGTCATATTTCACGTATGAAAAAATAATCATTATAAAAAACCAATCTGTGTTCTATAATGATCCATAACGTTACCATTATAGCACGCTGTTTTATATTTGCCTGGTTGGTAAGACTGAATCACTGCAACTAATAATTTGACATAATAAGTTTTATAACAAAGTGCGTGATTTGTGGTTATTAATGTGGAGAGTTTGTGGAATAATCATTTTTATGTTTAAAATATTTCAGATACGCATATTCTGGTAAGTATATAAAACCCTTACTTTTCTTTTATTTTCAAGCATAATTGATTTTATTCTTCTCCAGGAAAGTACGAGACAAAGGTCTGTCAATGTTTTTGAAAAAAGACAACACAATTGGATTAAAAACGTCTTGTATTATATTTTAAGGTAACAACTAATGTAGTTATAATGCATGCTGTTTGCGAGTAAATGAATTAAAGCCGAAGCATGTTTGACAAACATCATTATTTTAACAATAAGTTTTGCGACACCTAGTTTCGACTCGTGTTAGCAGTCACATATGTAAATGCATTTGCATTAAACAACGATTTCGACACATATGTAAAAGCAGTTACATAAGTCGATCCTCCGATGATTATAGCTATCTAAGTGTTATCAAAAGTAAAATCTTGAATTGCCTGCTGTAAGTTCGCAAGAGGTTGTACAATAGCAAACAAACACCGAGAATTACTTATTTGTGGAAGCGTTGATTGTAGAAAACGGCCAAAGTATTGGTAGTTATAAGGAAAAATGAGTTTGTAATAAATATAACAAGAAAAGTATTTAAGACAATAACCTAATAAAAAATTAAGATGCATTTCTTATGTAATTAATTTTAAATGTTGATCCAGGTTTAGTTAAGGCAATTTTACCATGGTCAAAATTTGTACTGTAACCATACGCTTAATAAATAATGGACAAAATTAGGTTTTATTATTGCTACCATTTGTGATTTCTTAATCACAACAGTGTGTTATATTTGTTTGCTTTAGAGACACTTAAGGTGATATTTCTAAATAAAAGAATTAAATTTAACGTTAAAGAGTTTAAGTTGGTTCATAAATATAACTATAAAAAAGAATCTATTAAATAAAGTAATTTAAGAAGAAACATTTGTTATAAACTAAAACTTATATTTTCCTTTGTAACAATTAATATGTAATCTGCAAATTAACAAAACCTTAGATTAATTAACAATGGAAGAAAAGCAATAGCTTCTATTGCAATATTTGCCCTTGTATAGTGCAATTATTGTATACATTATAATTTATAACAACATTTGCAGCATCACTTGCATTTATTGTGAGACTTGGATAGGTTTTATTGCTCTCACTGTCATCGCAATTAATGTCTGTGGTATGCGAAACATTACTAATGGTCGAAGGTATATTTTTAGAACATTCATGTTGATCCATTTCATTTCGCTCTGATACAAACATCGTAGATATATTTATTTTGTTTTGTACTGAAGAATCGACATATCCCTCAGCAACAGAAGAGGACTTCCAGCCCTCATGACTCTTTAGGACCAACAAGTCACCACCACAATTTGCAACATGTGTGGCACTAGATCTTCTAGAACAGTGACTTGTGTATAATTGTGGGTGAGGTAACTGGAGGTATGTCGCAATGTTTTTAGATATTTTCCCATCATATTGATACCAATTGGACTATTGATGCAGTGACCATTCCGATAAGTGAGGAAAAATCGATGGGTGGTAACATGATTCGGTCTAAGGCTAAAATATTATTTAATCAACTCAATCCAGGTTATATCTGTAATTGCAAATTTTCTCGGTATATAGTTTTTGTTTTAGGAATCGAAACAATAATTCTGTCGGATTTAATTTCCACATCTTCAACACATAACTGGTCAATTCTTCACGTCTGCAGGCACCATTATATCCGATTATTAAAATTACATAAATTTATTACAAAAAACAATTACTTTTGTTTATATATTGTTTAAACATTAGTTGTTAACTACCTTAATTGTTTGCTTTAAATTAATTAATAATTTAATTATAAACTTTATTATTAAAATGAATGTAAATTATATGCACTTACTTTCATCGCGAGATATGTATTGTCGTTGGCTTCTGTAATAAATTTGTTTATGTCATCTTCTTATAAAATCTTAGATTTTTTGGGCATGTAACCAACAGAAATCCTTTTTAATAAATCCTGTAACTTTTGATATTGCAAAATATCTATATTTTTGTACAGATTCAAGCAGGATCTTATCATTGAGTAAGTTGCCCATAATGTAGACGACTTGTATGTTTTACTTTGTAATTGAATATATGCTAGCAGTACATTTTCTGATACATTTTAACTTGATTTTCTTTCACACCATTTTGTAAACTTTTGTACTGCTTTTCATAAAGGTGCCGTGACTTATCGGGAATTATTGAAATTGCAACATATTGGGCAATTTCGCGAATCTCTAGTGGAGTGCAGTTTATTTCTTCGCTCATAGTTGAAACATAAATTTAGAAATTAACAATTAACTATAACAATTAAATTCGAATTACAAAACTTGGTAAGTTAGTCGTACCAACTTCAAATTAAAAAAATTAAATTAGCCTCTAGATTTATATCGTATTTTGTTACACAATTTTATTTATTTTTCAAATAAATGCCCAAATTATAAAAAATAGTATAAAGAACTCGTTAAGTCATTTATAGCACGCGTCCAAGTTTAAGACACGAGCCGCGTTGCGGCGAGTGTTTTAATGCACAAGTGATGACTTAAAAACTTGCGTTCTTTAATATACTATTATAATACAGGTAAGTAACCAACAGATTTAAAGAAATGTAAAGTCGTATGTTAACTTTGTTAAGTGTAATTTAAAAGGTTTTAAAAAGACTGATTTTTCAAAGAATTAATCCATTAATTGAAGAGAAATTACCAACTGAACAAGCAGGATTTCGATTCGGTAGAAGTTGTTGTGATAAAGTATTGGCATTAACAACGCATATTAAAGCTGGTTTTCAGAAGAAACTTAAAACTGAAGTTGTCTTTTTGGACTTAACTGCTGCATACGATACCGTGTGGAAAGAAGGTTTACTTTTTAAATTGTTTAACGTTATTCGTTGTTCCAAAATTATTTCTTTTATTGTAAATATGTTGTCTAATCGGAAGATTAGATTTTTTGTTGGAGATAAAAGCAGTAAATTTAGATTTTTAAATAATAGTCTTACACAGGAATCTGTTCTTGTACTTATTCTTTTAATGTATATATATCTGATCTTCCTTCTTTACAATGTCGAAAATTTGTCTACGCCGATGATATGGCAATTTTACTTCAACATTCGGATTTTTTCGAAATCTGATGATTTGCGTATTATGGAAAATATTTCAAAAAATGGCGATTATGCTCTAATCTTAAAAGACGTAGGTTTCTTGTTTTCATTTAAGTAATAGAGAAAAAGGAGAAAACTTAACGTTATCATTAATAATACAAAGGTAAACTATAATTTTAACCCAGTTTATCTGGGAGTAACTTTATGTACGTTTTCATTTGGAAAGACAATTTAGAAAAAGTCAAATAAAAAATGAAAACAAGAAATAATATCATTCAAAAATTAGGTGGAACAACTTGGGGAGCAGATGCAATGATACTTCGTATTGGCATTAGTTTATTCTACAGCAAATTATTGTGCTTCGGTCAGGTTGAATAGTTATCATACGAAAAAAAATAGATGCACAGTTGAATTGCACTACGCGTGTAATATTGGCTTCTTATTCTTTGTAATATTACTCCGTCGAACATTCGACGAAAAGCTGCGTTAAGACGATAATAGGATAAATGCCAACTAAAGTTTTCAGTAAACATCTCATTGACGATCCAATAATAGAAGTCCCGGGATTTGATCAAAAAAGCGACAAAGCTATATTATGGCTTACAAATCTGAAGAACATTTGAAATTAACTAATATTTTGTATTCTTTATTCTGATTATCTGTTTTTCCATTATTTTGTTTGCTATTTTTTAACCTACTATTTTTTTTTTCATGATTGTCGTGATTGGTGCTTGAACCAGTCCATTATATGTCGTCATGCAATGGCTGTGATGTTATATTTTATGTTCTTATTTACCTTCTATAATGTTTACACACTTAATTAATATTATTACATATGAATACTAAGGTGGGTAAGGCTTGGCATGCATAGGTTTTAGTGGTTTTCCTAAACCTTGTAGCAAATGCTTTGTCAAGATGAACCAATCCCCAACTGCTTACACGAGCGTACAAAATTTAAAACTTAGACATCACAATTTCTGTAAACAAAAGTTTGCACATTGTGAAGCGGGCTTAAGGGTATCATTTACAATTCTAACAGCAGGTAGTCTCAGCAGGGGTTATCTTATAGAAGAACTGTAGAATGAATCATTACACTAAGCACGTTTTAGAAAATAGGTAATTTACGTTGCTTACTTAATTTTTTCTTTAAAGAATATATTTGAAGGTATCGCTAATTAAACACCATAGCTCGATTAATTATCGAATCAAAATTTTGTTTAGGAAATGTTTACAAAATAAAATTAGAAATAATTTTGATTTAAAAAACGTCTACAAGCAATAACTTTTAAATTAAATCAAAAAACTAAACATGGTTATTTGGGTTGACTGATTATTACTTATTTTTAAATAAATCTAACCTACTAATTATTGTAAGTTATTAAAAAAATCATTAAACTCTCTATTCATAATATTTAGTCCTTACAAAATGTATATTTTATGACGTTTCATTTTTTCTGTAGTTAATATAAAAGTGAAAATAAAAACTAAGGCAATTCTTATTGTCAACGTATATATTTAGTTTTTGACAAGAATTTATTACATAATTATAATTAAGATACCAAGTTATAGTTTAAAATTAAATGAAAACTTTTTTTTTAAATAAAGGTATTACTATATAAATAAATATAAGAAATCAATAATGGGTGTGACCTCCATTATTATTGATACATTCTTGGAGGCGTCTGCTCATTGACGCTATCAAGGTATCAATATAATTAATATTAATCGTTTCCATGCGGTATCAATGGCTGCAATTAGTGCATTACGGTTTACTGGTATAAAATTTGGCCCTTGTTGTCTTCGGATAACAGCAAGTATTCGAGCCCAAACATTTTCGATAATGTTAAAATCTGGGCTTTTTGCTGGCCAGGGTAACAGCTCCAAGTTATTTGCTTGTATCCAGTTGCGCACAACCTGCGAAGTATAGGGTCATCATATCCCGATAGTTAATTATCGAATGTTCCAAGAAAATATGTGTAAATAGTAAATGGAATCTACTAACGTAACGTTAAGTCGTTAATTATAGTTACATAACTCTCCTTTCATAAGATATAGTTCATATTAATATGCTTATTGTAAAGCTTCGTACACACCTGAACAACAAACCGAGGAACAAACAGAACAACGAACCGAACGGCAATCGGAACATTAATTTGGACGGTGCTACGTACGAATTTTAGAACAGATTCGCAAGTCCTGATTGTTCCACGAACGGTTTGCGGCGTTCCCGCAACTTGTCGGTTTTTCTCCGACATCAAAGAAAATGCGCGCGAATGCGTTTGCAGGTTTGGACGAACAAACAAAACGGAACAACTTATGCGGGAGAATTAAATTATTTATTTTTTGTCCTCCCTTTTGTGGGTTTGTTGTGTTTTAGGTAATATTATGGAGTTGACAGAAGAAAAAATGTTTTAAATTAATCAGTGTTTAAGAATGCAAGAAAAAAATGATGTCCCTATTAGCATCATTTGGGCGGGAAATTTCCAAAATAAAAAAAGCGAAGTAAATTATAATTTTTACTCTTCTTTGTGCGTAAAAATTTGGTTGGCACTATCTTTTTGTTTTCCGCAATTTTTCTTCTCAATAATAAATATATATGAACTGAAAACTACTGAAAATAATTATGGAACAGCACAAACGTTCCGTTTGTTGTTCGGATTGTGGAAATCATAAAAGATCGTTTGTCGTTCTGTTTGACTTTCGGTTCGTTGTTATGTTTGTTGCTCGGTTTGTTGTTCAGGTGTGTACGAAGCTTTACAACTTAAGCAACAAATTTTTTGGCGAATAAAGATTAGTTTGTGATGTAATATTAGAAACACAAATTTATATCATATCAAATTTATGACAACTTAAAAACCAAGAACTGTATGTTATTGCTAAGAAATTATTAAGGAAAAAGCGCAATTGCAGTGTAAATATTTATAATTAGATATTTTCGAAAGTTTATAAGTCCTCTATTGTAATCTTAATACTTAAAAGAAATCCTGTCCATTAGCATTATAAGGAAATGGCTTTTACTTTATGAATAAGTTTCAATAACAATAGAATATCCTTGCTCGTTTAATTTACTTCCTTTGAGTCATATTGTTCTAAGGGTTGTTACATTGGTCATTAGAAGTATGTAATAAATAAACAATTACCTACTGTTTGAGAAGGGGTAGTGTGAACCAATAAATAAAGTAAGAAATGTAAATTCCATTTTAGTTTAAAATTTCAAGTGTTGTGAAAATGCCACCTCATCTCGGTGCTGATTTGAAAGCGCGGATTGTTTCGGAATTAGCGGCGGGCCGTAGCGTGCGTGAAATTTCACGTATGTTAGATATACCAAAAAGCACCGTAGTCAACCCAAATAACCATGTTTAGATTTTTGATTTAATTTAAAAGTTATTGCTTGTAGACGTTTTTTAAATCAAAATTATTTCTAATTTTATTTTGTAAACATTTCCTAAAAAAATTATGATTCGATAATTAATCGAGCTATGGTGTTTAATTAGCGATACCTTCAAATATATTCTTTAAAGAAAAAATTAAGTAAGCAACGTAAATTACCTATTTTCAAAACGTGCTTAGTGTAATGATTCATTCTACAGTCCTTCTATAAGATAACCCCTGCTGAGACTACCTGTTGTTAGAATTGTAAATGATACCCTTAAGCCCGCTTCACAATGTGCAAACTTTTGTTTACAGAAATTGTGGTGTCCAAGTTTTAAATTTCATGAGTGTACATTCCTCTGGGCCTAAAACAGCTACTTTACGCGCTTGCTACATAAATAACTATATACTAACGTTATATTAGGTTAAGTGTAAGAATAGCCTTAGGCTAAACTTTGCCTAATATGAACGCAGCTTATTTATAGAAATTGGAATTTTAATAGAAATTGTAATTTGATCTAAATAAAGACTTATTATTATTATTATTATTATTATTTAATAATTTTAAAGTAAACAGTAAAAAAAAATTGAATTTTTATAAATAAATGTATTTAATCTTTATTAAAACTCGTTTTGTTTCGACGACGGTTCTATCAGTTCTTTGACACTTACTAGCACTTTTTCTTTTCGAACTGAATCGGCATTTAGAAACAAATGATTTGTGGTTGCAGCATGGTGGCGGACAAATGGATTTGTAGCCCGTTTTTTACCACATAACTGAGTGTTCTCCGTTTAATTTGTTGTAATTTGTATTGTTTAGAATGCTTGTTGTGAATAGATGAAAATTTACATTTAAAGTAATTTGTAAAGCAAGTACTTATATCAGAAACGCATTTAAAAAATAATATTTTTTCAATTGAGTGTAATAAAATAGTATATTATTAAATTAGTTGTATAAGCAGTCTATTGTTCAACGAGAGGAATGATGAAACGAGTTGAACAATAGACTTCTTATATAACGAATTTAATACAATATTTTTTCCAATTGCTTTATTATTCTAGTAAATGTAAAACATTTCTTTGCTGAATATAGAAACTTATAAAGAGTGCGCTGCTAAAATATTATTCAACGCTTTTGGTGTGTAATAAAAAATTTTATTACACTCAATATAAGTTATTATATTCAGCAAAGAAATTTTTTACATTTACTAGAATAATAAAACAATTGAAAAATATTGTATTAAATTTGTTATATAAGAGGTATATTGTTCAACTCAGTTCGATTATGGCACTCCTCGCTCAGCTCCTCGTGCCATAATTCCTCTCGTTGAACAATAGACTACTTATACAACTAATTTAATAATATACTATTATTTGTTTTTCACGAGTATAATAAAATGCTTTTTCTACGATTGATCACTAAATTACTACAAATTTCACAATAATCGTAATCAAAAATATTCAGAAATTGTTGGTAATGCAGGAATGCCAATAAGGCATTTTCAAGTGATGTCATAATCAGCTGATTGCGGACAACTACTCTACTAAACTACTCACTTAACACAAACTATAAATTTGCACTTTGAATATTTAAAAACACTTTGGTTCAAAAATTTTTGTAAACCTCTAAAAACACGAAGTTGTCGTATGGTCACACGTTTTAGTTGCTCCCAATCAGCTGTTCTGGTGTCGCAGTCGTGACGTACTTCAAAAAGTAAAAATCGGGTACTGTCTTTTTTTCACACAGATATGTCACTATTCATTCTAGTTTTGACATACCAATAAAAAGATTAATTTTCAAAGTAGATATGTCGTATGTTAAACGTGTTTTACATAGTCGTAGAAAACATTTATTTAAAAGATATTACTTATTTGTTAATTTTATATTGTACATAGTACATTTATTGTTTACTAAAACAATGCGACTTGAAAGATAAATTTGCCAACTTAAATCATTTACGGTTACTTTATTAAAAATTGTCACTACCAATACTTGCACAGATGTAAAAAAAGACAATAAATTACTCTAAAAGTATATTTAATTTATTTGAAACGAACCGTTCAATTGACAGAGTTTTATGCCGAGCATCTGTTACAAATTTGTTAAGCTTTATGTATGTATTATAAATTTATAATGTACAATAAATTGATGGAAATGAGTCCTACGGGTAAATATATATTTAAAATAGGTGCAGTGGGAATATTTATGTTGCGATATTTAAACAATATCAGAACACATTTTTTATACATTATGTAACTTATTAAAATCCCCTTTGTAATAACAGCTTGAACAAGCTAACTACCTGCATCTCCGCCGACAAGATTTGAAGTTTAATAACTGCAAAAGCAAATTTCCACACAATAGTTGCCTGGAAAGTTATCCCTAAGTCCGTAAATTGGAACAGGTCTTTATTTTTATTTAAAGTTTGTAACTACATTATCACACCTTGTTGAGTAGCTCGTCTTTGTTATAGATTTAGAGCAACACAAATTGGAAATTTATTTTCACCTGAAATAATGATAATTTTACATGGAAACGCGTTCATATTTATGAAAATAGTGCTTGAAAAATTGTCGACTTAATTAAAATTTTAATCTTTAAATCCTGTCAAAATGTAAAATGTCGTGAATGTGACGATTTTAAACAACACACGTAACATCAAAGCATGTGAAAAATTCTAATCAATTATTTGTATGATACGTTTGATGTTTATTTGGATTAATTTATACCCTTTTTCGCATTCATCGTAAAAATAAATATTAAGTGACATAAACGAGTTTAATTATGTAACTGTGTGTTGGATATAAATCATTTTTATTCCGGTTTAATAAGACAAACATTAAAATTTGTTTGCGCGCGCGTGTCTCAATAGTACAAATTAAAGTTGTTTTAATCAAGTCGAAGTATACGTATCGCTTGTTCAATTTAATTAAATTGCGTGTTATTTATTTTATATTTTACTCTGCGGAAAGTGTAATTTAATGCTTGCAAATACTTAAGAAGCGAATGTAATTAGAATGATCAAAGTCAAAGATTGTCTTTTTGAGAACCTCAAAAAAAAATTAAATTACTTTAACCATTTATTTTGTGCTTATTAAACTAGGTCTTTAGATACAAGGAGATATTTTATCGCTCTTTCAATACCTTCCTACATTCTTTTACAATATTTTTCTTTATACCAATTTTTATTCATTTATCTTTTTAATATTGGTCTTTTAAATTTAGTTTTTCTTAGAGTACTTAATTTTATATTGCCAATTTCTTAGGACCCATTTCCTTCTGTTGCATAATTAGCTCATGTCTACACAGAACCGTTGATATACAATACATCTCAAGGATGCTGCGTATGTTATGCTGAAATTTCGTTAAAAATATTGGCTAAGAAAATGAGTACAATATCTTTTGGAGCGGATGATTATTTAGACCAAAATATGACCATAAGACACAATATGCCTTAATAAAATATTGCTGTGGAAAAAGATACAAGGCGTTAGATAACAAATAGTTTCACTGTAAATTTATCAATTCTTATCAAAATCTACAGAAAAGCATAATTATCTGACAGTCCAAAACGTACCCTTAATAAATGAAGTAATATTTCAAATCTCCTTCTGACATGACACTACGAATTGTTCAACTGCGTTTTTCTCGGAAACAGATGAAATTATCGTATTTAAACATAAGTACTAATATTGTGTAGAAATGATGTTTACGTCATATTCTTTAATCAAAATCACCAAGTTTTCACAAAAAGTTACCAGTCGATTTCATCATCAGGAATGATTCACATGGCGCCCCCACGAGAAATTGTAAAATAGTAGATAAAATGTTCTTGATCTAAAGTTATGCTTCTTTGCCAATTTTGATAAGAATTGATAAATTTACAGTGAAATTATTAACATTTTGTATCTTTTCCCACAGCAATATTTTATTAAGGAATATTACGTGCTATGGTCATATTTTAGCCTAATTAACCCACTCTTAGCCTATGTCCCAATAGTTATGAATCACCCTGTATATTGTAAGTTTAGAATGTTATTAGTACCTGTTGTAAATTGAGTACAAACTTTCATTTTTTCTCAGATGAGGTAAACTGCTATTATTGTAAGTCACCTTGTCATATGGATTGAATCTCTAATAAAATATGGTTGTCAATTGCTTTTCTTGTTGATGATGTTTCAACATCAAATTGTTGGTTCTACAACGTGTATGCAACAACGCTAGAGAGTACAAATACAGTAACAGAAACGGTTGTGGTGTCTTTTTATAAACCCTTAAGTAACTGTTTTGAAAACAATTTTTCCGGCTAGTCCATGTAAAATTACAAGATAAGTATGGCAATGCACCTACCGTAACTTACAAATAATGCACATGTGCTTTTAAAAATGTAGAATAAAAATTGGGTTAGTACAACAATTTTAAAAACGGTTTGCATAAGCATCATCATTATAACAGAGACTTCCATAGAACCAAAAAATTGTAATTAAAAATTCTAAATCACAACAAACATCATGAATATCATTAGTCACTTTTAGGTAGGTAGAACTTTGAGCGTCCTTTGTATATTATTCAAATACTCAATGTTTCAGAGCTTTGTAGAATAGTTAATTGTATCACTAGGCCAGAAACTGGCTTTTCCGAGTGCGAGAATGGATTGTAGGCGTTAGCCGCGGCCTACAAGTCCGAGCACTCACTCGCAAAAACAGTTACTGGTCACGTGATACACACGATTTTTTGGGCCGACAAATAGTTTAATTTGTTAAAATCTAAATTTTCAAATATTACTATACCTATACCAAACCATTTTCGGTTGGTAATGCCATTTGAAGCTGTCAACATCGTATCATTTTGACATATAATAAAATACGTATTTTTTTTTAATGTTTACGTTTAAAGGTCTATAAAATTCTTCAAAATAAGACGTTATCATTTACATATTTCAGTATGATATTGGACTGATTTCAGTGTCATGAGTATAATGTGATATTGCCAACATTCAGTAACTTTTTTGTTGGCCGAGACTAAGAAAAAGGGTTTTTATAACCGGTTGTGAGTGATGCAAAATCAGTGATTATAGACGGAGAACGTAAAAATATTTATTATTAGTAAACTTTGTTACGGTTCAAATTTCTTGAACTAGAACGTATGTTGTAAGCTTCCTTAATAACGTTTGTCGGGAGTCACACGTTACGACAAAAGTCGAATTTACCGCGCATGCTACGCATTTTTCCATTGGTTTATCCTTTAATTCACAAAAGTTATTGTGACGATGAACGGATAATTTTTACTAAACTGTAACATGCGTGTGTGTTACAAGCATTAAAACTGTCGCTTAGATAGCGCTTTGCACTTTAACACACACATGCCGTTACAGTTAACTGTTGGCATTTTTCTTAGTTTATACTATTCACACGTGTCAATGTTTACACGAGATGTCGCAAGACACACATTTTACTTATTTTCTACTTGCTACTTACTAGGTGTTTGGTATGCGTTTCAAAGTTAAAATTTTACACAAATTATTGATGTGTGTTTCAATAATAAGTCGAATTGGTGTTTTAAATTTAAATCTGACTGCATTCACCCACGTGCGTTGACCTCATACTCTCACCGTATCTTACACCTGGATAACTGCTGGGGTTCTGGAATGGCTATTTAAAAACCTTTCACATAAGTGATCGAGTACCACGGTTTCGCATTTAAATAAGATTCCAACAGCTGGTGAACTCCACAGGCCTACCGACTCGTTCATGCTGCATAATTATAACTTCGAGAGAACCTATTTGTCATCCGTTCTTCACTATAAACCTCTCCTACGGAAAATCCTGGGATCACCTACCTTCTGAAGCTGTCAAACACTGACGCCAACAAAAACGTTCTTTATCGGAATTGCATACTACTACGAGGCTGGTTCAATAAATACACGTTCGAACGGTGGTACATGTAAGCGGTTTATTTACACTAAACAAAATTGCCATTACTACAAAGACATGCATCCCACTGCTTCACAAGACGCTGTATACCGGTGTGGTACCAGTCCATTGGCTGTTCGCGGAACCATTTCAAAACTGCCTGCTTGACTTGAGCGTCCGACTGGAATATCGAAACGTTCAGCCAATTTCTCTAACACGAACCCGCCTATTCTCCACAACGGCTGCTTGCACAGCAGCGACATTGTCGTCACTCCTTGCATGCCGCGGTGCTCCCGGCCTTGGCAAATCCGCTGTCGATTGTCGCCCATCTGTGAACTTCCGACACCATTCCACGACTGTGGTTTTGAAGGACACTCTCCACCATAAACATTTTGCATTCTCCCATAAATCTGAACTGGAGTGTTGCCCTCAGCATGCAGAAACTGTATGACTGTTCGGTAATCGGTTTTGGACGCTCCAACTATAAGACCTGCCATAATGAAACGCGCACAACAACTGTCTCCTGTACGAATATCACGAGGGATGTGTCACAATAGACAGCTATATAGCAGCCGCTGGCCTACGCAAATTTGTACGATTATAGCTCCACTAACAATCGTTTCACAGCGCTCAAACGTGTATTTATTGAACTAGCCTCGTAGAACACAGCTAAGTTTTAATGTTTAAGTATCTTACTCAATATCAATGCGTATAAAGCTCACGTACACGTGACATTAAATGGTTTGAATCTCTAACATTCAAGTAAATTTTTATTCGGGGTAGATTCCACCACCGACGTTCGGTTTTGTTTTTAACCAGCTCCCTAAGAGCTTGGACGCTTTACATAGAGTGAGTAAAGCTAAAACAAAAAGCCTTTTTGGTTGGCTGGAGATACTTTTCCTAATTTTAAATTTGGGGTGTAACTACAAAGTTTATCTGAATTCGACACATTTAATCGCGAGCTTTAATTATTATTGTTGCTAACGCACGTACTCATATACGACAGCCTCTATTTCTGTCACATTATTTTAGTACTTTTAAGATTTGTTTGCTATATTGAATTGTCTATTTGTCTTTCTGATTTGTGTTCGTTTTAGCGTATTAGACCTTTTTAGTAAAACCTATTAAATTCCTGTTGGTCGGTTTTATTTCTTTCTATTACCCAGCAGGTGGCGCCTCGTTAGGTAGCAGTTTATTTCTTTCAGTTTCAAGGACCTCCCAACTCACCGATAAGCCGTTGACACTGCTGTGCTAACTACTACAAATACTGGATTCTCCACGAATTTAGTGCGCTACTTCGAGCCAAATAGTATTGTTTTCTCTCTAGGTTGTATCGCTAGAGCCGTCGCTTTTTTTTATTATTATTTGTAAACTACAACCGTTACAACTTAAATCTGTAAACCTAAGCTATAAACAATTATACACATAATTTTTTTTTATTAATAGTTACGTGACAATTTAATAACGGGATGTGACTCAGTAGGAGATGCTTGTGTGCTTAAGGCTCAATTAGATAAAATATTAGGGAATGCTGTATTTAAATTAAAAAAGTGGCGCAGTAATTCGCCACACTTTTTAAATTTTATTTAATTTAATCGTATGGTACATTTTAAATATTGTATTGTGGTGTAAGTGTTATGTATGGTGCCCCAGAAGATCAGTATAAACCTGTACAGTGTGGTGACGAAACCGTGTGCAATTGTGGTTTGGTTTGTCTTAGCAAAGCATTTACTTCAAGGTTTAGGAAAATTACTAAAACCTAAACATGCCAACCCTTACCCACCCTAGTATTTACATGTAATAATATTAATTGGTGTAATGTGATTTGTGTTGTATATTTTTCCTAATTATCCGGGAGGGTCTTGATGACCAGGTCCGGAAAGCAAAGTGGTGATTCTCAGGAACAACTTGTTTTTCTTGTTGACCATGGAGTACTGTAAGGTACTGATCACTTTCCATATTTTATATTTGCACCAAAACCCCTAAAAAACACACAAGAAAAAAAAACTCTAAAGAAAATTGACGTACGTTTTGACGTTTAATTCCAAAAATCAAAGTAGTGATTCTCAGGAACAACATGTTTTTCTTGTCGACCATGGATACTGTAAGGTACTGATCACCTTCCATATTTTGTATTTGCACCAAAACCCTTAAAAAACACACATAACAAACTCTAAAGGAAAAATAATTGCGAACCGATATCATGTCAGGACAAACATTTTATAAAAACTAAAGATGAACAAAAAACATAAGGATTATATCGGGATGCAGAAATAGACTGTTTAAAATTTTCATTTAATATTAATTAAGAAGAACAAAATCATGTTACAAAAAGAAGTTTTTGTCTATCGTGTCAAGTTTGTATGAGCCATTAGGTTTAATTTGGCCGTTTACAGTGGTTGAAAAAATATTTATTCAAAATTTATGGGTTAAAATGGGACGACGAACTACCAGATAATTTAAAAGGTATGTGGAATAAACTTGAATTATATTTTTTGAGGATTAAACAATTTAATTATACCGCGAAAGGTAAAGTGCCAAATAGTATACAACTTCACGGGTTTTTAGATGCCAGCATAAAGGGATTCGGATGGGCTATTTATTTAAGAAGCGTTAATGAAGGAAGAAAAATTATGATAAAATTAATTTGGTCAAAATTGCAGTTGGTTCCACTTCAAAGGCAAAAAAAGGAGAAAATAACTCTTCCTAGATTGGAATTATGCAGTGCAGAGTTGCTAGCAAAAAATATTGAATTAATTTCAAGAAAGTTAAATTTGGTTTATAATGCTATAAAGTATTACACCGATTCTACAATAGTTTTTTATTGGTTAGACAAACCTGTAGAGTATTGGAAATTATATGTAGCTAATGGGGTTAAAACAATACAAAAATTTTAGAATGGCATCATGTCAGATCTGGCGATAATCCCGCAGATATTATTAGTAGAGGCATGAGGTGTAACAAATTAATTATTTATTTATTTATTTATTCGTATGGTACATTACACAAATATTGTATTGTGATGTAAGTGTTATGTATGGTGCCCCAGAAGATCAGTATAAACATGTATAGTATAGTGACGAAACCGTGTGCAATAGTGGATTGGTTCGTCTTGGCAAAGCATTTACTTTAAGGTTTAGGAAAACCACTAAAACATAAACATGCCAACTCTTACCCACCCTAGTGTTTACATGTAATAATATTAATTAAGTGTGTAAACATTATAGAAGGTAAATAAGAACACCAAATATAACAGCACAGCCATTGCATGACGACATATAATGGACCAGTCCAAGCGCCAGTCATGACAATGACGAAAAAAATAGTATGTTAAAGAAATAGCAAAACAAAATAATAATTAATTATAAACTCTATTTGGTAAGAAGGGTCTAAGTGGTTAAAATTGAGTTAGGAAACTGGCCGTGTTTTAGTTATTGTATAGAAAATATTGAGTTATTAGAACAAATGGATAATAGGGTAGTTTCTGTGCAAGAAATAATTAAAGGTTAACAAATAAATTTTCGTTCCTAAACAAATTAAAGCGCGTAAACGCATGAGAACTTAGATTTATTAACAATTGTAGACATAATAGAGCAAAAATTTATTCAAAACTATTTACTACTGAAGAGCTACAACAATGATTATTATTATTAATAAAACTAGCGCAACAAGATTTTTTTGCTAACTATTACATGATTTGAACTAAAGGGGAGTAGTATAGATGGGGGCATTCAGCAGCAATAACTAGTACATTTTGCAATTACTCTCTGTACATGCAAGTACACGGTGTGTACTTAGCGTAATTGCGCGCGCTTGCGGGGTGTAGCCGATGGTCCATGTAGTGCTTTTTCAATTACTCTGCGCTTGCTACTTTTTAATTACCTCGGTACATGTGGGGTGTAATTGGTGCAACCCTTTCACCGCCCCCTTGATGAAGTAAGATGGCTGATGCATGCGCTTGTGGGGTGTAGATGATGTACATGTAGTGCTTTTTCAATTACTTCTCGATGCTTGCTACTTTTTAATTACTCTCGGTACTTGTGGGGTGTAATTGGTGCAACCCTTTTCACCGCCCCCTTGATGAAGTAAGATGGCTGATGCATGCGCTTGCGGGTGTAAACGATGTATATGTAGTGCTTTTTCGATTACCTCGGTGCTTGCTACTTTTAATTACTCTCGGTACTTGTGGGGTGTAATTGTTGCAACCCTTTTCGCCGCCCCCTTGATGAAGTAAGATGGCTGATAGTGGGACTCGGCCATTGAGGGTGGCCATCTTTTCGAGTACTTGTTGATATGAGTGCGATGATTGATAATTCGCCGCCCCCGGTAGGGGGTGGAGCGCAGTTAAGGCGGCGATTTTGATTAGAATTGTGGGTGTGGTCGTCTTTTCGAGTACTTGTTCATATGAGTACGATGATTGGATAATCCGGGGTGGAGCGTTGTTAAGGTGGTGATTTTGATTAGAATTATGATATATTTGATAATGATATGCAAGATGGCCGTCTATAATTACAAATCGTCGACACCGCCGCGCGTCGCGGGTGGGTTTAATTAAGCCGCACTCGAGATTACCGAACAAGTTGGAACAGGGAATTATGTCCTTTTCTAACCAAGCCATTCTCTCTCTCTCGATGTGCAGGTGTTGGTTAATTATAAATGCATAGATTGCAACGGGTGGATTTCATTAAGATGAACTAGACAGCTAAACAAGTTGGATCCTGAAATTGCGTCTTTTTCTAACCTGTTTATCTCTCTCTAGTTGTTTGAAAGCCCAGGTGTTCCTTAATTATATATGTGCGGTGTAAATTACGGATCACGCTTGTGATAAAATAAAATGAAGCGGTCATTAGTTTCTTTCGAGTCTTCGTGGAGGTGATTTCGGCTGTTCTTAGTGTTATGAGCGATAAAATAAGTTGTGATATAAAAAATTTTATTCAGCGTGCAAAATCGCGCTCCGTTCCATTAAATTTGGATTCCCGGCTACGACGATTGGGTTTTGTGGTGGTGGTGTTGAACAGAAAAATCAATGGATACGTTAAACACAGGGAGTCAACAGCAGCAAAACGCTCCGGTGGATCTGAATTCGTCGTCGTCGTCTTCGTGGTCTTTGCCACGGAATACGACATAGCCAACGAGTCGAGACTTCTCATTTCAACAACGCTTCGAACGAGAAGCTGGTGAACGCGACCTGCTATAAGCTGGGACTATGACGATGAGAGGAAAATATATAGAAATCGGGTACAGTACTTATCTGCAACTTACACCGGTAATTAGAATTTGGAACAGCCCAGAGTATAATGGTGTATGCAGCGCAGCGGCCCACACAATGCGCATTACAACGATCGAGAAAAAAACAATGTCCTGCTAACCATTGACGAATGGAAGAAGCTAATGGGGCTCCGCAATCATCTCATGAACGACTTTTTCTGCAACTCCGTCGGCGAAGAGTTTAGACAGGAGTTTGTAGATGTTAATGATGGACCCATAGAGTGCATAAGTAAAACTTCTGACATATCTCGCGATGTGAAAATCGTTTACACTACAGAATATCATCCCGATTTGATTGGTTGGAACGCCTGTAGTGATAATGGTTTTGTAAACACAATCACTTTAACCCGTGATTATAAAAATTGCGTTCTAAACAAGTGGGATGTGGATTGCATGTTTGGTTTGAGAGAAATAATTAATTATCGGTTGGAGTTAATGCAATCACACAATCTGGAAGCGTTCTACAACCATGTAATCAAGCGTGTTGCAATCGAGCAGGGAAAGAAGAAAACATTGGATCAATCCAACTACGACGATGATGGCTGGAGTGTTTATGACGCGTATGAAAAACTGTTAAACATTGAATGTAATATTAATTCGCACAATGTATTATGTTTAATGGAAGTTTTATATCGCCGTCCTAGTTTTATTATGTCGTGTGTAGCTGAAAATATGCGCTAGAAACCAAGCATCGATGATGCTTTTATGTATTTCTTTTCATGTATTGTTTTAAATATATGCATATTTGTCTAGTAAATAATTTTTAATCAAGCCTACAAGATAAAAAAAATATTCTATGATGTCTGTATAAATATATTTGCATGCTAATTGTCAAGCAAAAAGGCGTCATGCTGGCATCAAAGAAGGGTAAAAAATGAAGTGCAAACAAGGAACTGGTGTTATAAACAGTCTAATTAACAAACTTCCTGTAGAATTACACCTGCCAGGGTATCAATATTGTGGACCGGGCACAAAGCTACAAAACGGTTGGCCAGGGGCGATGCTGGTATTAATGCCCTAGATTCGCACTGCAAAGCACACGATATCAGCTACAATACCAGCCCTAACGATTTAGCTGCAAGACATCAGGCTGATCATTTGCTCCAACAAAAAGCTTGGGAGCGATTCAAGTCAAAAGACGCAAGTTTGGGTGAAAGAACAGCTGCTCTAGTGGCAGTGCGTGCGGCTATGCGTGCTAAGCGGTCATTAGGCATGGGTTTGAATAAATCAAAAACTAGAACCATGAAGCGAAAAATAAAAGAAACGAAGAGTGAGAGCGTCGTTCAACAAAGTTCACCGTATGATTAAGAATAATACGAAAACTAATTATGTAAACGGCGGCGGAGGCGGTAACCCTATCTCTATGATTAAAAAGCCTTACGATCAAGCGAAGCTGGCTGTTCGACATTTTGGCGGAAAACGAAACATAGTAATGCCTCGTATCATTCCAATCCCTAAAAGTGGTGGAATATTACCATTTCTAATACCACTATTTGCCGGACTTTCTGCAACTGGAGCGCTCGCTGGTGGTGCCGCTGGAATAGCTAGAGCCGTTAACGACGCGAAAACGCAAAGCAGCGTGCTGAAGAAGCTACTCGACATAACCGCACGATGGAAGCTATAGCCCTGGGGAAGAAAGGTAGCGGCATATACTTGAAGCCATACGGAAAACGCGGCTCTGCATTATATCTAAAACCATACACAAAGACCGGTTCTGCACTATATCTGAAACCACATCGCGGTTCAAAACTAATAAAGCTTCGAAAGAGCGTTAACAGATGTCGATTTGCGAAAGTTAGCTAGAAATGCGCCATACTTTAGAGATGTATTTATGCGCGATAATTTACCAAAAGAGGGACCTGCTGTGAACGAGTCAGCGATTGTAAACTCTAGATAGTGTTCAGACCAGGAACACATTGGGTGTGTTATAAGAAACGAGGATCGAGAGTATGGTATTATGACAGCTTCGGCAATGTAAAACCACCATCTGAATTAACTCAGGTACTTTCGGGGATGCAGAGATCTACTACAACTACAAAAAAGGACCAGGAGTTTAATAGTGTAATTTGCGGGCATTTATGTCTTAAATTTCTACATTCGTAAATGTATTCAAATTTTGTATAAATAAATAAAATATCTATACACATGTATCATTAATCAGTTACAATGTCGATAACATTCAGTTTGGAAGGTGTTGGTAATACAGCTTCGCATGATTTTTATCCACCGATTGAATTAGACGAAAAATACAATCATGTGATTGGTCTGGTCGGATTTTGGGTGTAATTTATTCGAAATATTAACGACGGCAACGATAAATTATACTATATAGATAGTGATACTGCTAAAAAATCTGCTAAAGCCCCTCCATATCCCGCATGGATCATACGAAATAGATGAACTTAACAATTATTTAACAAAAACAACTGGTTGCTGATTATCGTACAAAAACAAATTAAGCAAAGAAGAGGGGGATTGGACGACTCCTCTATATTTAAACTGCGGGCAACAATAATACTCTGAAATGCGAACTTCAGAGTGTTTATGCGATTGACTTTACGCAGCCGGGGAAATATTGGTCGTATGCTTGGTTTCGGGAACCCAAAATACTCAGCCGTAATATTAGCCATAAATCTAGCTTGATATTCAAATAATAAAACACACCAACATACACTGTCGAGTGTAATATTATAAAAAGGAGTCGTACAGAAACGGGAGAATTGCAAAGACCTTGTACAGAAGTGGACATTTCAGTACCACCAGGATATCGTTTGGATAAAATACCGAGCAACACCCAATATTTGGAGCTAAACACCCGCATTATAAGCAATAATAGCATCAGATTAGTCAATCAAAACGGCGAACCGATAGATTTTGGCGGCGTCGAGCCTTTCACTGTGAGATTGGAATTGAAGAAAGAATTATGGGGTTAAAATTTAGTAAAACACTTTTTTCTGCTGTAAACTGGCGGCGGCCAGATCTGGCGGCTCTAATAAAAAACGCCGATTTCTATAAAAACAAATCATTCGCTGGAGGATCCGCATTAATAAACAAGCCAACAACAACACATCATCAGAGAGATTTCGTGCATTATCAAGTAAGAAGAAGAAGAAAAATAAGAGCGTCAGCAATCACTTGACTGTAAAAGAAAACTTTTCTTAAAATCAATCGGTGTTAAGGTGAAACAATAACAGAAAAAGGAAAAAAGATGAGCGAACAATTAAATATTTTCGACGATGCTCATTTCGACGATTCAATCGTTAGATCTGATATTCACACGTACTTGCCTTATGGGTCCAATAGTTATGCGCCATCAGACGAAATCAGAATTGCAATTCAAAGCCAGGATTTGATTACGGCCACCCACGATAGTTTTCTATACATCGAGGGTTATATTACCCGAAAGCAAGCAGACGTCGCAAAACGTGTGATTTAACAAACAATTTTGCTTGTTTCTTGTTTGAAGAGATTCGATATGAATTGGGCGGACATCGCGGACGTTAGCAGAAATCCTGGTATCGGGTCGGCAATGAAGGGCTATGCATCGTATGGTGCTGCAGACAAGAAAGCGCTGGCCCACATTGGATGGTCTCCATTGAATGAGAACACTCTACAAGTGCAATTCAGCGCAAACGATGCTGATTTGGCCAAAAATTCGGGGTTTGTCTGCCTCTGAAGCACATATTCGGATTCGCCGAACATTATAGACAGGTTATCGAATATGAAGCAGGAGCTTGTTTTGACTCAGATCGAGAACTGATTTGGATTGTTATTATGGGGAGGCCGATGCGACCATAACGCTTTCCAAAATTCAATGAAAGTGCCGCACTTAACACTCAGCGATAGAGCAAAGCTGAAACTGTTCGAGAAGATTAATAGAAACCCTGTAATCACCATACCGTTTCGACAATGGGAATTATATGAATACCCCGCTTTAAAGCAGGTTAAAACTGATACATGGCCGATAAAGACGTCTTCGCAATTAGAGAAACCCCGATGGGTTATTGTGGCTTTTCAGAAAAACCAAAGGAGACGCTCAAAAATGGCAAGGCGAGTGTTTTTGATAGCGGTAATATTACAGATATTAGATTACACCTAATTCTGAGAGATATCCGTATGAATCCATGAATTTGGATTTTGGCACAAACAAGTATGCATTGGCGTATAGGAATTACATTAACTTTCAACGAGACTATTACGATCGAAACGAATGCAATATTGTTGGGGTGCGCCGGTTCGAATGTCACATCAACAATCTCCATTCCCACATTCGACTATCAGCAATTTAAAATTGCCCTGTCTTTATAATCGACTGTGCCAACCAGAACGAGAACTTGAAGAATTCTACCGTGGACGTTAAACTGGAATTAGAATCCGCAGCAAACTTTGAAAACAATATGGGCGCATACTGTCTAATAATCCACGATGCCCTTATCCAATACAACCCGATAACCGGTGAAGTCAAAAGGATGTAATACGGTCAATATGCAAGAGAAAACGAAAGAAGACAAAAATATTCATATACACTGATGTAATTTTTGATAAATAAATAAAGTGCATGTACTTCTAAAATATCTTTAGTATGATTTAAATAACCCACTCGATAAGGTTGAATCGAGAAAATGAAAATTGTGACTCAAAAGTATAGATTGCCAGTGCATAATAATGAATTAATGATGTTATGCAATAGCGACGTCAAACAAAGTAAACATGGTGTCTTACTACCGAATACAGTAAGAGCAATCATCGCGGGGCCGTCAATTCGGGAAAACTAACGCGATGTTCAGTCTTTTAACTGAAGCAAACGGTCTGAAATTTAAAACGTTTACGTCTACTCCAAATCACTAAACCAAGATAAATACAAGCTGTTGTATGAGATTTTAACTGCGATGCCCGAAATAGGTTATTATACGTTCAGTGATAATGAAAATATTATGCCTCCTAACGACGCAAAACCTGACTCTGTATTTATTTTGACGATATCGCGCTAGAAGCAGGATAATATTAGGGCATACTTCAGCATGGGACGTCATAACTCGATAGACTGTTTTTATTTGGGTCAAACGTAGCAGGATTCCCAAACAACTGATACGAGATAACGCAAATGTTGTTATCCTTTCCAGCAGGATGAGATGAATCTGAAACACGTACGATGATCACGTTAGTCCTACAATTAGCATGCAGGTTTTAAAGAATGTGTGGTGAGTGCTGACTACGCCGCATGGTTTTCTAATGATTAACAAAGACGCAGTTGATATAAACGGAGGACGTTATCGAAAGGGTTTCGACGAGTTTATATTCTTAAGAACCGCAAGAATCTGTTTAGTTTCATCATATGCTCGTGGGTAAAATGGGTCAGATATATAGCAAGCAATTATGCGGAGTTATAGATAAAAAAAGTGCGATTTTCTACAATTGTAATCATCGAACATGCTCACATGTCATTGGAACACAAACAGGCTCGTAAAGGACACTGGCATTTTTATGCAATCGATCGAGCGAGGTTTGAAAAAGAATAAATCAGTGCGATGTTATACAGCACCACTCTCGATATAAAACACCGCGAAAAAAACATATGAATCAGAACCATCGTAGTTGTGCAAATTTAGAAACATCTTAATATATATATATTGGTATTATGTGCTGGATTTATTAGTCCTCATAGTTAACAAAACACGGTCACACGGTGTGAGTTAGAACAATGGATTCCAAAGAAATAAATTTAAAAATAAGATACAGCAAGTTCGAGAATCGATTAGAAAAATAATACAACGCTCTTAAACGTCAACGTTTGACGCAGGAAAAGCATTTGTGGATACATATAAACCGATAATAACGCCACTAACTAATATAGAGTCGACAATTAATCTCGAAAAATGCTGACGGAAAGACCAAAACTGAATGGCGAAGCAGACATCAAAGAAATCGGAAGAAAGTTGCGGGCGCGTCGGATTCTTCTTCGAATGTCGAGTTACCTACGTCGCGTTATGAATTAGAGAGAGATCGTATACGAATTTACTTTGTGAACGACAGCACCATCCATTACCACAAAATATATGGAAATGTTAATGAGCGATACGCGAGGTGATAAAGTTGACTTTATGTATGGGGTTCATTACGACGCTGATAACAATAAATGGGTTATTGGAGATTCTGTTGTCGTAATATTCGCGATAAGGACCATTATTAATGGGCGTTTGTATAAAGGCACGCCTGGCTTGCAG